>JAGTXR010000216.1:0-726421 GCA_022606575.1 Glossosoma conforme | reverse complement strand
CTTACTAGACTGGACTTTACCCAACTCACACCCGCATCACACCAGAGGACAGTTAAGTCTCCTTGATGACGCACTCATTCATATTATGATCGGTTAGCAACTGATAAGTCCAGTGAGAGTATCCTCTGAACAGTTGTGCCCGTGAAAGAGATTAGAATCGCATTCGTGGGTTGTGAAGAGATGGAGATGGAAGATTGATTCTCTCACCGAAAATACGAGCAAAGATTGTAAATGCGTGGAATTTTTTTTTAGTGGTCACAAAGTCTGCATGCCTGACAGGGCCGAGGCGATTCACTTGAACTGGATCGAAAAGGACTCCTCTAAGCAGTTTGGCTATAGTGGTGCAGAAAAAATACATATACAAGCATTTTTTTGGAACATTGTACTAAAATTTGGAGTACCACAAGGCTCCGACAAGGGACCACATTTTTTTATTAAATAACTACGACTTATTCATCGTCATCATCAGCCTGTGTCTATCCCCTGTTATACCTAGGCCTCCCGCATGAGTCGTCAACTCCTCTTTCTAACGAGAGGAAGTGACAGTCCCAGAGAATGTGCTCTAAAGTCTGGAAGGGAGCGCTACAGGGACAACTAAGGTTAGAAACTCTCCCCTTATTATGAAAACATCCAAGAGCTCCGATGATATGTATTTTCTACATCATATAAAAATGTCATTTAAAAACTGGTAAAATGTGAATATTCCTAGATATTGCTTTGATTGACTATGGTTGAAGTTGAAATGTAACAATTTTCGTAATGTAAGTATCTGAAAAAGGGAAAAATAAAAGATACCGGTCTAGAAGGCCATCGGGAACTGCGAATAAAATGTTTTTTTATGTAAGCACATACAGAAAATTTTCGTGGCCGGATGTGAGAGGTTGTGTTGATCTTAGAAAGCTGCTTCACAACTTTTCAGTCTGGGTGTTGGGGGTATCTGATTATACAAGCAGTGGGACGGTTGGTTGATTGCCTTACGCATTTCTTCGGCAAATATTACTTTGCGTCTTATGTTTGGTGGTGCGATACCAGCCAAAGGTTATAGTTTAGAAATGGGTGTTGGTTTGAGGCAGCCTGTGACGACTCTCCATGCATCATTCAGGGCAGTATCTACTTTATTACAATGGGCTGATCAACAAAGTGCTAAAGCTGAGGTACGAAGAAAGTGTGGTTGGGCTCCCCCCTATTGGTCAGTTTGTGAATGAAGTTGTTTCTTATTGCAACTTTCTGTTTGGTGCTGCTGACGCCTGAAGGTGAGAGTGCGATCTAGAGTGACTCCGAGGTATTTTTGATAGTCGCTATGTTTTGTAGATCTCAGAAAGCTGCTCTCAACTTCAGTCTGGGTGTCGGGGGTATCTGATTATATAAGTGGGACGGTTGGTTTATACGAGTCCCAAACGTAACTTACTCTTTGATAATAGACCTCGATCTAGGTCACAACGAGGAAGCGTTTTTATGACATAGGCCTCAATCGACTGGTCGAGCTTATTGACCTACAAAAGCTTACCTACAAAGAAAAACAACACCTAAAATAAAACCTTAAGTAAAACTTTATATTAGACCAATGAACCTTTGAATAAAAAATGTTTGATTGAATCTTAATAATATAAAAATACAAATACATACTTTTAATTTTACAGCAAAGCGACATCTGTTATAATACAAAAGTATCTATAATATTAATATACTCCTGTCTTTAAAAGGTAGTCATTCAGTCGCGTGGTGGCAGGATGAAGAGCAGATTAACAACATAAAGACTTTTTCTGAAGCACATTGACATAAACATTTCTATAACTTTACAAACTTCTGGCCAACAAGAATGCGATCTCGCCGCCGTCGGCACACAACTGACCGGGCGCCATGATCGGCGACATCCAGCGCCGCAAGTGGCGATCTACGTAACTAGTCCTCCTAACGGCATTACAAAATGACGACACATACATGTACGACAAGCGAACAGAAACAAGAGACGAAAGATTGTACATAGAGGTTTTCGGTAACAGTCAGCAAGGGCTATATCGAGCTGATATCAATGCCTTAGAAGAAGTAAAACGTTATATTATCATTCCAAAGGATATAAATTCAATCCTGGAAGAAGATTAACACAAAAATATTTTAAACAAATTTCTAAACTCTTCTTCTTCGTAGTATCAATCCGGTGGATTGGTTTGCAGCAACAGAATCTTGCATCTCGATCTCCAAGCAATCATTTTTTTGCTGATACATGGGATGTCTTTTAGACCTTTAATGTGGTATTTTCCCCTTTATTTCCACATCCTAATGCCGTTGACCATAAAGGTTCATCCGCCTTAGAAGAGCATTTACTACCTCCAGGACAATAGAGTGCCCTAACCAGCTTGACCTGATGAGGTTAGCTGGGTGTTAGCTTATTCCGGCCAACATTCGGTCCCTGTCTATATTGGCCGACTGATGTCGCTCACCCCCCACCACGAGAAGGAGATAGATCAGGATTTTCCTTTCATCGAACCTGTGACCTTAAGGCATTTCGCAGAGTCCTCCAGTACTTTTAGGGGGTTCTAAACTCTATAAATACAAAATTTACCAATGCTAAAAAAGCATATTGGTCTACCACCAATTTTAATTGATATGCTATGACTGGCATTTTACGGGTGAGGCATCAAACTCGCACCGACCGGGGGTATTTTAGAGCTCATAAATCGATTGAAAATCATTTTTTTTTAATCTGCATCGAGGATCGAACCCTCGGCTTGCAAAGCAAACGCTTTGACCATTGAGCTATAGCCACCAGCATGATTAAATACGTTTCGGAGTGTAATTTATTAATGTGTAAATTATTTTTATGTATTTCATTAATATTTGAGTAAAAAAATGCCAGTTAAATGGCCTGGCAGTAAAATGTGACCGCCTCTTTTCGCTATGTCATAAATATTAAACGTAGTGGAAAAATAAAAATAAAGCAATGTGACAATTTCCATAAGCATACCTCTCGATACTTTCACGACAAAGTGTACTGACATAACTAGGCGATACTATTTACTGACACAAATAGCCAGTCGAGCAAACTGTACAGTACTGGACTATTAAAGAGTTTTTTTACTATCAGTATATTTTTTAATATTCTGACATCCCCCTCTAAGTTCGTCATTGAATTGCGTGGTGGCGGGATGAGGAGCAGAAGAACAACACACAGACATTTCCAGAAGCACACATATTTTCACGATAAACTTTACAAACTTCCGGCGCTAGAGGAATAACATGCCGGGCCGGCCAAAATACGACCTCGTCGCGGTCGGCACACAACTGACTGAATAACTTCTTAGGTTTTCACGGCCAGATTTGATATTGTGGCTTTTGGGTTTAGCCGTGTGTGGCGAATTTCTTCTTTCCGATATTTCGACCGCCATTGCAGGGGTCTTCTTCAGGGTTGATGACTTTGTCTGAATATTTATAAAACTGACTGAATATTTATAAAAATCTTCATTGGTGAGTGAAAAGTATTAAGAATTGACATCAGCATGATATAGCCCTTGCTGACTGGTACCAAAAACCTTGATATACAATCTTTCGTCTCTTATTTTCGTTCGCTCATCGTACACGCATGTATTGTCATTTTGTAATGCCGTTAGGTGCACTAGTTATATAGATCGCCACTTGCGGCGCTGGGAGCGACCTACTACGGAGCTTTTCCCGAGTCAGTTGCCGACGGCCGCGAGAAGGTCGCATTATGGCCGGCCCGGCATGTTATTCCGCTTGGGCCGGAAGTTTGTTAAGTTACCGGAATATATATTAACATTCTCCTCTCTCTCAAAACAAGGGGCGTTAATCCGTCGCGTGAGCGCGGGATGAGGAAAAGGTCAGCAAACAAAGACTTTCTTTTAGAAGCACATTGATTATATTTACTTAAAACTTTACAAGCTTCCGTCCATGCGGGATGACATGCCGCTGGCCGTAATGCTACCTTCTCGGTCGTCAACACATAACTGACGCGCTTGTGATCGGACTCTCACCCGCGCCCCTGGCGGTGTCTATCATTAACACACCCGTGAGCGGGCAAGCGAACAGAAAATAAGAGACGAAAGATTGTATATCGAGGTTATCGGTACGAGTCGGCATGTGATACATCGTACTGATGTCAATATGTGCTTCAGAAAAAGTATTTGTGTTGTTAATCTGCTGCTCATCCTGCCACCACGCGACTGAATAACTACCTTTAAAGAGAGGAGGATGTTAGTATCTATAGAAAGCGAAAAAAATACTATTTAGTTAATACCTACATTTAATATTTCAAGCAAGATGCAATGTTTATTGTACGTTTGCGAGCTGCTTAAGGTTTGAATCTTAAGTCACGTTCACTGTGCAAGTAAACGTAAACGTTAAAGTAAAATCCTTCTCGATTCTACGTTTCGACCTAAATCACGTTGAGACGTCATGATTTGTTCTGGTTCATTGAATTCGCCCAATTTACTTCTGGCTATTTCAGATCCACAAATAAACTCTTTAAGAATACTTGAACTGTGAAGATGGTATGCTGGAAAACGCAATCGCCTTCTCTGCGAAAAAATACTAGGTTCTAATCACAGTGAATACAATAAAAAATGAAATATTCTAAGCATTCGATTCATTACTCCATGGCAAGTAATTACCAGTATTTTTTTATGTAAGCACATACAGGAGAATACTAACAGATGGTGATAATAATTCGGAAGTCTCATCTGTGGAATTCAATGACGCTTACCACGATTCATATGGCTAAGCGCTGCATGTGGATTGTTGATCCGCTAACATTATAGACTACATCCCGAAATTCACGCATCACCTTATTATTACAGGAATTTACTATGAATGGGTGGTCTTCACGGGACGACTTTCGTAGTTAATATGCTCACGCCGACGGGCGGTACACAACTGGGATCCGCGCTCGGGACAGGCTCTCGCCCACGCCACGAGCGACGGTGTATATATTATAACTAGTCCTAAAAATGGCGGACACATAAACGTACGACAAGCGAACATAATAAAAGACGAATGATTGTATTTCGAGGTTTTTGATACCTGTCAGCAATGGCTATATCATGCTGATGTCAGCCTTGACATCAGCACGATGTAGCCTTTGCTAACTGGTACCGAAAACCTCGATAAACAATCTTTCGTCTTGTATTTTTGTCGCTTGCCCCATACCTTTATGTATGTGGCCGCATTGAGACTAGTTACATAGTTTTGCCACCGGCGGCGCTGAGCGAGATCCGTAGTGCCGGTGACCCCCACGGCAGTCGGTCACCACCCTTTGGCTTGACAAGGTCGCGTCGCGGCCGCGTGGCATGATACCGCGTGGTCACAAACTTGTAATGTTTTTAACGTGAATCTGTGCTTCTAAAAGAAAGTCTTTGTCTACTGACCTGCTCCTAATCCTGCCCTACGCGACGTAATAACGCCCCTCTCTTGTTGAGAGAGGAGGATGTTAGCCTATATATCTGAAACGTTCGTTAAACTTTATGTTCAGTGACTATTAAGCGTACCTCGTGTATTGGCTTGAAATATCAGTTTTGTTGAAAGCTCTTGCTTTTATTCCTGAATAAATAATGAACCTTTTAGATACGTTGCCAACAACCTGAATAATTCATAACGTGAATCCACGCTTTATTCGACATTACCTCTTCATCATCACCATGTATTTTTTTTATTTAACCATATCTGCTTCATATTTGGAGCATATGAACACCATAAATTGTTGTTTCACAGTTAAGTTAGCTCAGATTATCTATGCCTTGTCCCAGTACACCCGTATTACTGTCACTTGTCACATAACGTAACGTAACAACAAATAATTTTATTTTTTACCATATATATAGCCACCCCACATTAGTGCTCTTCAGTTCTATCAGTAGCAATTGTCGATGCCTTGTCCCAAGACAATTCTGCACTCTAAGGGCCACCTCGGAACATATATGGTTTCCAATGACCACCAGGACAGAATCCCGAGAAAAGAAACGGCTGATGTAGTAACGGAAGCATATTTTTGGGTGATATCTTAATCGGATTTTATAAGAAGACTTGTTGATTACTCCGACACTACCGATACCTGGAATATTTAGTTCTAAGAAGCGGCTCAATCCAAATACATATTTTTTTACCTTATCCACTCCATACTTGGAGCATATGCGTAAAATTGGTTGAAACATTATTTTCCACCGTTATTATCAAGGTTTATTACTCTACTTCTTTGAACTTAAAAAAAAAAATCTCATGCACCCACATACTACCGACAGACTCGTCTTACACTTGTTGAGCATCCATATAAAATTAATCAATGTATTGACATCAACATGATATGGCCCTTGCTGACTGGTACCTAGAACCTCGATAAACAATCTTTCGTCTCTCATTTCTGTTCGCCTGTCGTACATGTATGTGTCGATTAAATTGGCATTTCGGACAAGTCCGGTCATGGTTATGACGTTAGTTAAATAGATCGCCACTTGCGGCGCTGGGTGTTACTGACCACGGCGAGTTGTTCCCCGACCGTGACGAGAGTGCGATTAATGTTGGCCCGGCCTGAATGCTGTGACTACTGTGACTAGGTCCGGGCCAGAAGTTTGTAAAGTTATCGAAATATATTTGTCAATGTAAGAAAAAGCCTTTGTGTTGTTAATCTGCTCCTCATCCTGACACCACGCGACTAAATAACTAGCGTTTTAGAGAGGAATATTTTAATTTAATATGGATCTCTTAAAGAAACAAGCTATATACACTGCGATCTCCCCAACCCGCACATAAACACGTTTCCCGCATACAGAGTTCAATCTTACTGACTGAGCGTCATAGAGCTCACCAGTTCTGCTCTCTTGTATGCGCTTTCATAAGAAAAATACATACAAAAATTTCATAATCTCTCTCTAGCCTCGCCATTTCCCATCATCTGGGGTCAGCTCTCCATGTTTTGTGAACAGACAGACATTCGCCATGTCTCTCTGTCTTGTGTTGCATTCTCGGTCAAGCCCAGAGTTTTAAGATCCTTGTTTACAGTTGCAGTCCAGGTTGCCTGTGGTCTCTCAGGTCTCTTCTCGTGCATCATGTTTTTTTCTTTTGGCGATTTTTTTTTTACTGCCGGTTGCCACCTTACGCAAAGACAGTAGCTTTCTTGGAAAGCTAGAGAGCTGCCGTTGACCGCCAATTCGGTTTTTCCGCCACCATCTCAGATATGAGGTCCTGCCCACCACATAGATCCATCAAAGTCTTCGCCTCCTAATATGTCGGAGAAGCCTATGGATGGTCTTCCACTGGGAACCTCTACTTCAAAATGTGTTAAAGAAGCCTCCCAGTGTGGGTTTTTGTATAGAAGTTTGCCTTCTCCGGCCTGTTTGTCCGCGGGAGGTATATAAAAAGTTACATAATCATATTAATTTTAGAATTTTCTGCCTGAATTGGGTTTCACTTATATGCAATATATCAACATATAGAACATCCAACGCTTTTCTATTGAAAGTATCGAAGTTCGCTAACCCCGAGTTGGTTTCAGTGATTTTTCAGTTTTCTTTAGCATTGTATTAAAAAAATAAAAAATGAAAAAGAAAAAATATCACTTGGAAGAACAAGCATGGAATTTAATATCAGAAACGAGTAGCTTAACCAGTGATTCTCAACCTTTATAGAACGTTTTATTATAATTTAAGTTAAGTTTTTTTTTATACAAGCGTTATCCGTAATATAAGATTTCCATGGCGCTATAGTCTTGAAAAGCGTTGTTATGGTCGATCTTGCGATTTTGTTGTGTACCTTGGTTCCCCCACTCCAAATCCTTTCCCTAACGAGCTGCCTGCGGAGTTCAGTCTTGGCTTGGCAGGCGTACGTTATGGATCTCCCCCTCGCTTTGCCCGCCAGGTGTAAGCTACGCTCGGTGATCCAACTTCTTCAAGTCCACGGAACTCATGGAGAGGAATACCTCGACTCCATCGTAACTGGAGACGAGACGTGGGCGCACTACCTCACACCCAAAACCAAAGAACAGTATAAACAATGGAAGCACCCAGAGTCGCCGATAGGAAACGGATCGCCGAGCGCAGCTCACACCTGGCGGGCGAAGCGAAGAATCTCCGTCGAGGATCGAACCCATGACCTTTGGCTTGCAAAACAAACGCTTTGAGCTATACCCGCCGGCAAATAAGTAAATATTTGATCTATACCAATATTTCAGGAGTTGGAAGTAATGGTCATGGTTCGCGCTGTGTATAAAATAGAACTAAGGTTAATAGTTCGCGGTTCGAATCTCAGCGTCTGCCGTTTCTTTTTCTCCGACATTTACGAGAGAATATGATGAGAATATATCCTAAAAATATGACATTTGATGTAGATTTGTATGTGTGCATCAATTTCGTATACTTTTATAGTTTTGAACTAATTATTTGTTTTTTGAAAAGTGCTTCGCGGAGAAGCTAGAACGTGATATTGTGGCTTTTGGGTGTAGCCGTGTGTGGCGAATTTCTTTCGACCAATATTTTGACTGCCATTGCAGAGGTCTTCTTCAGGATTGATGATTTAGTTTTGTACATTGGTGTCAGATTATCTTTTTACGAGCGTTATTGATATCTCCATGGCAACTACATACTCAAGTTTCATTGGTTCATGTAAAGGAAGCCATTGAAATCAAAAGACATCCCATCAACATCAACAGGAATGACGGCTTGATTCTCAAAACAGCATGGCTTCCACTTCTAGCACATACTATAAAACCTGTACAGACAAGCAAGGACGACCACAGTCCGACATGACGTTCGTGGAGGTACAATTCTTAGAACATACCTACTGTATTCTTAGAACATACCCTTGTTCTCCGGACCAGTGAAACTTGAGTATATAGTCACCGACTCACAATTAAATAATCAATCCTGAAGAAGACTCCTGCAATGGCGGTCGAAATATTGATCAAAATAAATTCGCAACACACGGCTAAACCTAAAAGCCACAATATCAAATCTGGCCGTAAAATCCTAAGAAGTTATTTAAGCCAGAACGTATTAAAGAAGCACTGGTGCTCCACGGAAAACCATTTTCGAACCACTGTTCTAGAGTGTAAGACACAGTTGCTTAGTATATTGAAAGGAATAAATATATAAGTAGGTGCAGGCGTACTTCAAGAAATAACATCGAAGCATTCAACAAATACATTGTGGCTTTTTAGCTTTAAGAAAGAAAAGTTTACTTTAATACCATGCGCAATATCTGGGACTCCCAGCTGTACTCGATTAAAATATAGAGACGACTATACAGCGCCTGTATCGTCTACTAGCATACCCTAGATTCTCCGTCAAAATCTTGTCAATAGACGCTTTGCTGACATCAGGGATCATTTCGGAGAGCTTACGAACCGTCACTTTTCGATCTGAGAGCATCACTGCCTCCGCTTTTGCGATTGTTTCGTCAGAAACAGATGGCCGTCCGGTACGCTCCTCATCACGGACGTCAGTACGCCCGTTCTTGAACTCTCTGCACCATTTTCGCACGTGTTGTACGCTCATACACTTGTCTCCATAGATTTCGCATAGCTGGGAATGGATTTCTACCGGCTCAATGTTTTTTGCAGACAAGAAACGGATCAGCGAGCGCAGCTCACACCTGGCGGGCGAATCGAGCGGGAGATCCATCACGAATCTGGACTGCTAAGCTAAGACTAAGCTCCTCCGCAGGCAGCTCGCTAATGAAGGGATTTAAAGTGGGGGAACCAAGGTACACTACAGATTCGCAGGATCCACCTGAAAAGCGCTTTTAAGGACTGTAGCGCCATGGGAAACTTATCTTACAGATAACCCTTATACATTATTCTTTAATGTTTGAATCTTGGCATCTCACCAAAAGCCAATGCAGACGCGTAATGTCTTTTTAAAGCAGATACCTTGCGATAAATACTGGAGGTGCAATCAGGCATCTATTCGGAAAACAATGGGAAACGTTGGAGTGTCTTTTAACCATTTCGCATCGTTGTCGATATATGCCGTTTTAGATTCCCCTACCGTTGACATCCGTAACCGTGATATATCGTTTTACTACTTTTAGTACTCATTGTGACATCTACGGTAGGAACTTGGAAGTGCAGTCATTCCCTTGATCAACCTACATGTATTCTTTACAGGAATCTGTAAAGCACGTAAATAAATATCGTTAGGTTTCGTCACAGGAGCGATTTTTCCGTAAACCACAAGATCATTTTTCGAGGCTTTACGACCTCAGCCTAAAGGAGTAATATCAAGCTGATATCAAAGCCTACAAAAATTTGCCATGCCAAAATCGAGCCAAAAACTATAACATCCTCCTCTCTAAGTTTGTTGTATTGAATTGCATGGTCGCAGGATGCGGAGCAGAATAAAAAAACAAAAAAAAAAAAAATGAAGCACATTGAGATAAATATTTCGATAACTTAACAAACTTCTGGCCGGGACCTAGTCAAATCATTCAGGCCGGGAAAACAACAAGACGTTTTCGCGGTCGGCATACAACTGACTGGCACCGCGCCGTGGTCGGTGACACCCAGCGCCGCAAGTGGCGTTCTCTATAACTAACGTCACTCCCGTGACGGGACTTGTCCAAAATGCCAATATGGCGACACATACATGTACGATAAGCGAACAGAAATAAGAGACGAAAGATTGTTTATTGAGGTTTTCGGTACCAGTCGTCAAGGGCTTGCATAATAAACAATCGTAAAATAACAATTTCCACATCATTTATCAGTGGAATATTGAAAAGAACAAAGAACACATAGACTAGGTTTGATATCGAATACAATATAGTATGGTTTGACGTTTTTTATAGTTACATAGTACATAGTACACTATAGTGTCCTGTAGTACAATGTGTATTATACTAGTATACGGGTATAGACGTGTATTGTGAATTTCAGGAATGAACAGAATAACAACTGAAGCCTGCAGAGTACAAAACAGAATCGGCTGAAAAATTTAAAAATACCATTTTTTATTAAAATATAAAATAGAGTTTTTTTTATGTAAACACATACAGGAGAATACTGACAGGTGGTGATAGTAATTCTGAAGTCTCATCTCTGGAATTCTATAACGCTTACCATAGTGCATATGGCTAAGCGCCACATATGGAGCGTTGATCCACCAAAGTCATAGACTACGAGATTCTCGCATCATCCTTATTATTACTAGAATTTACTATGAAGAGTTTCGTCTACCACCAATTTAATTAATAGGCTATGACTGTCATTTTACAGGTGAGGGATCAAATTCACACAAATCTTAGAGCTCAGAAATCGATTGAAAATCTTATTTTTTAATCTCCGTCGGGGATCGAACTCACGACCTTTGGCTTGCGAAGAAAACGCTTGGACCATTGAGCTATACCTGCCGGCAATCCGTATTGTTCAATTATCTATGAAGGGTTAGAGTATTAAAATAATTTTCAAATAAAATTAAAATAATCCGAGTAATATTTTTTTATATTAACAATACCCAAGCGCGGCTCTTTTGTATTGTATAGTATAGTACAAATTATACTTACGTACTATATACAGGATGCTGTACTCGGTATACTCTACTCGGTATACTCTGGCCCAGCAAAAACAAACCCAGTAAAACTGTGTATTTTTAAATTTAACCGAGACGATGGAACAACATTACTCTGCTATATAACTGCACAGATCTCGGCCAATGTTATTTTGCGAACGCCCTATATAAGCCTAACAAATTCATAGCAATATAAGGATATGTGTTTTTAGGCAATAATATTTCATGCTTATATTTAAAATTTATTTCTCCGTAAGTATGTTCTTATACTTAATAAATCCGATAGATGGCAGCGGAGAAATCTCAACTGTGGATTATACCTGTATAACATTTTACCTATGCTTACATTGTTGATCCACCAACGTCATTTCTTGCTTTAAGGTAACAAACTTAAGACCGTTTTTTTATGTAAACACATACAGGAGAATACCGACAGATGGTGATAGTAATTCTGAAGTCTCATCTGTGGAATTCTATGACGCTCACCATGTTGTATATGGCTAATCGCTTGCATGTGGAGTGTTGATCCGCATACGTCATAGACTACAGCCCGAGATTCACGCATCATCCTTTATTATTACAGGAATTTACTAAAAATAGGCTGTCTTCACGGGACGATTTTTGTTTACCACAAATTTTAATTAATAGGCTATGACTGACATTTTACGGGTGATGGATCAAATTCACACCAACCGGGGTATTTTAGATCTCAGAAATCGATTACAAAATCTTTTTTTTTTAATCTCCGTCGGGGATTGAACCCACGACCTTTGGCTTGCAAAGCAAACGCTTTACCATTGAGCTATGACCGCAGAGACATTTCTTAACCTTGCTTTACGATGATATGTATTCATTACTACTTGACTCTAATAATGAGAATATCCATATAGAATATAAATTATACTGAGCTAAGAATGTTTGTTTTCTCCGTAATATTATCAACTATTTCCCTCAGTTGCGCTTCTCCACATGTTCAGCCGCAGGGTGGCCTCAGGTATCACCAGTTCTGTTGTCGACTGTAGGAAACTTCTTCTTATATATATACTATATAGTATAGTTATTCATTTGTAGCGATGGAAATAAATAATTTGTGAAACAATGTGTCATGCATCTGCGCGAGCGGCTGCGCAGACGAGACAGACTTGTTGAAAACGGCCACATGTGGGACTCGATCACATTCCGTCTGTATGAATTCGGCTGCGCACGGGTCAATAAGTGCAGTGAATTCGTTCGCTGCGCTAGCTATAGCGGTTAATTGCGATGTTTTTTTCTCTTTTTCATACTTACATTATAAATAATGATATATTTCAACTTCAACCATAGCCAATCAAAGCAATATTTAGGAATATTCACATTATTCCAGTTTTTAAATGACATTTCCATATGGTGTAGAAAATACATATTATCGGAGCTCTCGGATGTTTTTAGCACAGTAAGGGTAAGGTTAAGGTAACAAACATATAAAAACTATTTTCTTTTAAAATGGTTAAAGTGAAGAAGCCTCTCTGCAAGTTAATTAGTTAGCTTAAGTCAAGGAATGTTTCTGAATAGAGGTGTGAGATTAGAGTTCAGCATTCATGCATCATTTATTTTGAAGGGATGTGTGCTTTAGGTATGCTTCTCTTCCGGCTGTTGCGTGGCGTGTTCGGGAATCCTGAAATATTGTTGAAAATCGGTCTGTGTGTCCCCGATAAACATCTGAGAATAAGTAGGCACAGATTGTTCGCTCTCTCAAAGAGTAACACTAACTTGCCAGAGACTATGCCTCTTGGGAAAAGGATCAGACTGTACAACCAAATCACTTCGGATAATGATATATTTCATGTAAGGGAGGCCCAATTCAGGAATAAATTTCATGAGTTTCTGTAGAAGAACGATTTTTTGGCGTCGTCTGTTTGATGAGCATAAAAACCTTCTGTTGCTTGTCTTTATTGCTTTGTTCTTAGTACTTAATCATAAGTACCTATATTTGTATATTAATTTTGACTGTACTCCTTCGTTGGCGGGTACAGCTCAATGGTCAAAGCGTTTGCTTTGCAAGCTAAAGGTCGTTGGTTCGATCCCCGCGGGAGATTAAAAAAAACGGAAATAAATGGATTTTGGTGTGAATTTGATCCCTCACCCGTAAAATGACAGTCATAGCTGATTAATCAAAAAAAATGGTGGTAGGCGAAAGTCGTCCCGTGAAGACCACCCATTCATAGTAAATTCCTTTAATAACAAGGATGATGCGTGAATCTCGCGTCTACGACGTTGGCGGATCAACACTCCACATGCAGCGCTTAGCTATATGCACTATGGTAAGCGTCATAGAATTGTACAGATGAGACTTCAGAATTACTATTACCATCTGTTGGTATTCTCCTGTATGTGTTTACATAATAATACAAATCACAGGGATTGTAAATATCTTGTGAAAAATACAAAATACATGCCGAAAATCATTTAGTTCTTAATAACGACTCAATTATAAAACGATAATTGAGTGTTCAATCACTGTGTCTTTCGCCCTAATTGTTACGCCATACATTGACAGAATTTCTGTTTGATTTCATCGACAAGCTGAACAACCGTGTGCATAATATTACAGAACACAGTTTAGCATTAACATATCATAAAGCACTGTTCAGAAGAGCGATTTCTTTGGCAAAGTATGTATGTATCATTTATTCAAATATTTCTATTGATCAATTAGAAAACTCAGCATCTAGAAAACTAAGCAACTAAGGCGTTTAACCAATGCATCCTCCCTGTATTAACTTATGGCACAGAGACGTGGAATCTGACAGCAAGTCTTACCCATAAAATAAAAGTCACCCAGCGTGCTATAGAGAGATCCATGCTCGGAGTGTCGCTAAAAGGTAGAATTCGAAACGAGGATATCCGAATAAGAAACTCAATTAGTGGAGGCTACCAAAACAATAGGCACACTCAAGTGGCAATGTGATATTTGATGTGGAAGAAAAGTGTTGGAATAGTGTCCAAGAACTGGTAAAAGACGTTGGGCGACCAAGATGAGCTGACGACATGAACGCGAAAAGCGAAGGACCGAGATGAATGGAGATATGGGACGCCTAGGGATTGAGCTAGAATATGTAAGCTTAGATAAGATTAATTTAGGTTAGGTTAGGTTGTAGAAAAACGATGCAATTTTATAAAAAAATTAATAACATAAGAAAAAAATTAAAATCCATTTAATAATGTCACTTTGAGACAATATCAAGAAGGTAATATGGTTCATCAGTAACACAGGTAAATGACTGGTTGTAAAGTCCGCGCAGGACTTACAAGAAGTTGTTTCTCATCCATTCAGTCTATAGTTTGGTTCGAGACCCAAGTGGTACTTACTAAAATAAATAGACTGTCGGTAACTTATAATATAAAAAGCTTGTGAATAAATGTTGACTGATTGTATCATAAAAATGATAATATACAGATCCTCTGAATATATACTACAGAGACATCTATCGTTATAAGATGGTAACAATGGTATAAATACATCAACTTTCGCGTATCTGCTCAGGCATAGAATAGTCGTTTGTACTGCGAGGTGTGTAAGAATAAAGGTTGCAAGGCTCGTGGTTCGAATCCCGCGTCTGCCGATATTTTTTCTGAATGAATTGATGCGTATAAAATTTGATGTTTAATTGTATGTGTGTATTTAATTATTAATAACTAACCAAAAGATTGACGCAACGTGGCAATTCGTATCGCTCGTCTCAACAGTGCTTTATCGATGGCTTATTTTAGCGAATGGTTATTAGGGAGATGTTTTACATAATATGCAAATCGCTTATGTATCACACTAAACGTGTTGGCATATATTTAAAATTTACAATCAGTGCTTGACGTTGGATACTCACTGCTTAACCCTTGCTTTACGACATACGTATTAACTACAACTCGACTATTACAATGAGAATATCCAAATAAAATATGAAATCAGCATGATAAAGCCCTTGCAGGCTGGTACCGAAAACCTCGATACATGATCTTTCGTCTCTTATTTTTGTTCGCACATCGGACATGCACGTGTTGTCATTTTGTAATGCCCTTAGTAGGACTAGTTATATACTCGTAGATCGCCACTTGCGGCGCTGGGTGTCAGTCAGTTGTGTGCCGACCGCGAAAAGGTCGTATTATAACCGGCCCGGCGTGTTTTTCCATCCGGGCCGGAAGTTTGCAAAGATTACATAAAATATATATGTGCTTCTGAAAAAGTCTGTGTGTTGATCATCTGGTCCTCATCCTGCCACCACGCAATTCAATAACTAACTTATATACGAGTATATAATTCATTTATTCAATGCAAATTTTACGCTTTATTTGTGTAATTGATTTAACATTACATTTTGTTGTTTATATCCCGAATAATTGTAAAATACTACTTTTTATCAATCAATATTTATTTATTTACTTTGTTTTTACATTAATCATGTAAGATATGGTATCTGTTTAGGAGACTGCTGTTTCGACTTACTCGTATCCTTGTTCAATCCCTCACTTGTCAAGAGACAACTGAGCTGCATAGTACTTCAAAAGTGGTCGAACCCATTTTATGTAGGAGAGGGGATAGGGGTGTGTCTATCAGGGAATATAAAGAGTGGGAGACAAATGGTTGCAAAGATGAAGAAGAGAATGATTTAGGTATTATTTTTTGTATAATGATTATTTTTGTATTTAGGTATTTAGTTTATATAAACTATCATTTATTTATATTTTAATTTTTAATTATTTATCTAACCACTTATGAAGTAGCATGCGGCTCAGTTGTCTCTTGACAAGTGATGAATTTAGGAAGGTTACGAGTTAGTCGAAACTGCAGTCTCCTAAGCAGAGACCATATCTGGCGTGATCCATGTACAAACAAGGTAAATAATTAAATATTTATTATCTAAAATGCACCTTAAAGGTAACGCTGAAAACATTAACCTTTTCGCATCGTTTGTCGGCATATGTCGTCATAAGATTCCCTGACCGTTGACATCGGTTGACGTGATATATCGTTTTGCTACTTTCTTAGAATAGTTTTTTATGCATCATCTGATAGTTAAATGTTACAAGAACCAATGTGATATGTGAAAATAGACCAGATAAGTACATTTATGCTTCAAATACTAGTTTTATAATTGACGGTATAATTTTTATTCTCAAACCGAGCCGTAATGAAAGGGTTAAAAATAAATATTTTAAAAATTTAAAAATGAGTTTTGAACCAGCAGCGTCTGAATAACAAACAGACGATTTGACCACTGGACTATGCCCCCTAGCATGGACCACATACTTGTACATTTCAGATATTGACTGAATTAGTGGAAAATCTTCTCCAGTGACAGTTGGGTAGGACACATCTGCTGAAGAGACGAAGATCGATGGAAGAATAAAAAATTTGACAAGTTTTTCATTACAACGATTGATAAGTTCGTCTGTAATGAACGCAACACACGATCAATCCTCCTACAAAGTACGATTTTTTAATTCAAATTATTTGGGTTCAAAGGAGACATACTCATATATGGATATTATCATTTTTATTTTTTTATGTAAGCACATACAGGAGAATACCGACAGATGGTGAAAGTAAGTTTCTGAAGTCTCATCTGTGGAATTCTATGACACTTACCATGGTGTATATGGCTAGACGCTGCATGTGGAGTGTTGATCCGCCAACGTCATAGACTAAAGCCCGAGATTCACGCATCATCCTTTATCATTACAGGAATTTACTGTGAATGGGTGGTCTTCACGGGATGACTTTCGTCTACCATCAATTTTAATTAATAGGCTATGACTGTCATTTTACGGGTGATGGATCAAATTCACACCAACCGGGGTATTTTAGAGGTCAGAAATCGATTCAAAATCCTTTTTTTTTTTAATCTCCGTCGGGGTTCGAACCCACGACCTTTGGCTTGCAAAGCAAACGCCTTACCATTGGGCTATGACCGCCGACGAATAATATTGATATCAGCTTGATATAGCTCTTTTAGTCTGATGACAAAAAGCCTCGAGATCTTTTGTCTCTTATTTTTACTCGCTCGCCTGACATGCACATCTAATAATGTTAGTTATCATTTTATATAAAATTACACGGCGTTTGTATATGCCATTTTATTCGTTTGACAGTAGCTCCATTGTATGTTGGTTCAACTGTCAACGGTTATTTGTGTTTTAGGGTATTTTATAGCTCAGAAATCGATTGAAAATATTTTTATTTTTTATCTCCGTCAGCCATCGAGCCCACGACCTTTGGCTTGCAAAGCAAACGCTTTGACCATTGAGCTATACCCACCGGCTATATTTAATTAGTATGCTGTAAGTGGCAACACATTAAAAAATATTGTATTTTTTTCAGGTTTTTCAGGAAAAACATATTTTTCAGAGACGACACTAAAAATACGTTTAAAAACCCGTCATAAAACTCAGTTATAAACTAGTCGAAACAAATAAGCACGCAGATCCATCAGCGGAGCTCCGCCGAGGTGAAAAATAATAGATTGCTTAAACTTTGGAGAGCTCTGGTCCACGAACAGTTTCCAAACCTAGTCAGTACTGTGCTGTTGCTCATAGAGGGCGGACGTTCGGTGCATTTTCGCTATACGAAAAATTCTAGTGTTTTTCTGCAATCGTATTAGACGTTAAAACGAATCTAAGACATTGTTTTTTTCGTGTTAATTGTGAGTATATGTGGCGATTTATCCCTTTCGCATCGTTGTCGGCATATACCGTCATAAGATTCTTCGACCATTGACATCGGTTGACGCGATATATCGTTTTGCAACTTTCTTAGAACAGTTTTTATGCATCATCTGATAGCTAAAGAATACAAGAACTAATGTGATATATGAAAATAGACCAGAAGGGTACATTTATGCTTCAAATACTAGTTTTATAATTGACAGTATAAATTGTATTCAAACAGAGCCGTAATGAAAGGGTTAAATGCTGTATACATGAACACTAAATATCATAACAAAATAACAAAGTGTTAAATAAGTTTCATAATATTGTGGCTTGAGCCGCCCCTTGAGACAAACGGTTCAAGTCCTAGGGAGCGTCGGGTTACTCATCCAATTTATCTTTAAAAAAACTCCGATTATCAGTATGATTATTTTTTATGTAGTCGCATGCAGGAGAGCACAGCTAGTCAAGACCAGTGTACTCTATGACGCTCAGCCAGGGCGGCTGGACGCTGCATGCGTGAAACGTGTGTTGTGTTCGTGTTTGTGTGTGGGTTGGGGAGATTACAGAGTGTATATTTATCTGTTTCTTGAAGAGATCCAGATTGAAGGAAGGAGGAAACGGAACTTATGTGTTGAGATACAAAATACCTTCTTTAATTTAATTGACTCAGTTCAAAGAAGAGCAATTCGTTTGATAAACAATGACACTCTTACGTCTAACCTGCGATCAATGGAACACAGGCGTAAGATTGATTCACTTAGTCTTTTTTACCGTTATTACCACGGTCGCTGCTATTCGGAGCTTAATTAAATAATTCCTCCTGCACCCACCCACAACCGACAAACTCGTCGCACACTTGTTGAACATCCATGCACGGTTAATGTGTGTCGACCAAGAACTTTCAATTTCCAAAGTTTCTTCCTAAATGCCACCGGTTAGCTTTGGAATTCTCTTCTACCGTCTGTGTTTCCTCCTTCCTACAATCTGGATATCTTCAAGAAACAGATAAATATACACTTGCAAACTCCCCAACCCACACACAAACACGAACACAACACATGTTGCATCATCCAGCCACCCTGACTGAGCGTCATCAGTTATGTTTTTAACAATCTGAACTTACAGAACTGTGAAACGACAATTTGTGGTGTCCGTATGTTCCAAATATGAAAGGGATATGAAAAAATATGACACCAGAAGTTGTTGTCGTTTCGGTGGACTCTATGACGTTCTACCAGGTCGGCTAGACTGACTTTAACGCATTTTGACTAGAGAGTGCTTTGCCAGCAAAGCCTGAAACAAATATACTACACAAATTGCCGCCGTAACTTCTGCAAGCTGCCTTGACTCTCAACTCCTAACTAAGGAATTATTTTATTTTTTTCACAGCCACATGATCATTATATTATATTGCGAGTATTGGGATTGCGATGCGTATACACGTGTTCTAGGACAAGGCATACACAATCTGAGCTTACAGAACTGTGAAACGACAATTTGTGGTGTCCTTATGCTCCAAATATGCAGCGCATATGGTAAAAAAAATCATCATCATCAGCCTGTATCCGTCCACTGTTGAACGTAAGCCTCCCGCATGAGTCTCCATCCTCTTCGATCCTCCGCCTTCCGCATCCAGGTCACTCCCGCTATTTTTATTATGTCGTCAGTCCATCTTGCAGGGTGTCGGCCAATGCTTCGTTTGCCAGTTCTTGGGCGCCATTCCAATAATACTTTTCTTCCCCATCAAACGTCGTCTCTTCGACAGATACGTTCTGCCCATTGCCACTTGAGTGTGCCTATTCGTTGGGTAGCATCCACTACTTGAGTTCTTCTGCGGATATCCTCGTTTCTGATTTTATCTTTTAGCGTCACTCCGAGCATGTATCTCTCCATAGTACGCTGGGTGACCTTTATTTTGTGGGTAAGACAATCTAATAACTGATGTCTCCTTTTTGTAGAATCCATTTCCGAATCTTACCATTTCCTTATTTATCCCCAAGTATTTCGTGGTTAGCAACGTGTTACCAAAGAAATCAATTCGAGACTCGCTGTAGTATTCTAATTTGGCAGCCTTAGACTGAGGTCTATTTGACATCTAACTGGTGCACCTAGAATCACGGAAAGGCCTTCAGCAACTCTCTAACAAGTAGCTTTTTGCGTGCGTCCAGTAACGAGTCCCCATCTGGGTCTCCAAAAACAGGACGGGACAGGGAGGGTTTTCACCAAGCGGGTAAGACTTGCTGTCAGATTCCACGTCTCTGCGCCATAAGTTTATACAAAGAGGATGCATTGGTTTAAAGCCTTAGTTTTAAAACATTGCGGAATTATCGCTTTAAAAATGTACTTTACAAATGATGAAAAAAAAACATACGATACATTAATAATAATCATATAGCATTCATTTTGATATATTTATTTTTGTTGAGACGTGAATCGTCGCAGTACAAGTAAACATTTCGCTCAAGAGAGACAGTGTGTTACGTAAAACGTTGTTTCGCAAACAATCCGTGTGCCTCACGTAAACACTCTGTTCACCGTGAACAAACAAACAAATAAACAAACAAACATACAAACATACCGTTGGCTGTGCGACGAGTGACATACGTGGAGAGGGTAAGTAAATACTACAATACAGAAATATATATTTACATATAATGTATAAAGTGAACCTTCTATACTGCACACTTCAATAGAAATTTAACTGACATCAGCATGGTATAGCCCCCCTTGCTGACTGATACCGAAAACCTCGATGTACAATCTTTCGTCTCTATTTTCTGTTCGCTTGTCGTACATTTTTATGTGTCGCCATATTGGCATCATGGACAAGTCCTGTCACGCCCACAACCCAAGATTCACGCATCATTTTTATTATTACAAGAATTTACTATGAATGGGTGGTCTTGACGGGACGACTTTCGTCTACCACCAATTGTGATTAATAGGCTATGACTGGCATTTTACGGGTGAGGGATTAAATTCACACAAAACCGGAGGTAATTAAGAGCTCAGAAATCATTTAAAATTCTAGTATTAATTGACATCAGCATGATAAAGCCCTTGCTGACTGGTACCGAATACCTCGACATACAATTTTTCTTCTCTTACTTTTGTTTGGTCATCAGACACGCATGTGTTTTCATTTTGTAATGCCGTTAGGAGGACCAGTTATGTAGATCGCCACTTGTGGTGCTGGGTGTCACCGACTACGGCGCCCGGTGCCCAGTCAGTTGTGTGCCAACGGCGGCGAGGTTATATTGTGGTTGGCCTGGCCTGAATTCTGTGGTCCGGACCAGAAGTTTTTAAAATTGTCGAAATATATATGTGCTTCGGAAAAAGTATTGTGTTGTTAATCTGCTCCTCATCCTGCCACCACGCAATTCAATAACTAACTCAGAGTGGAGGATGTTACTTCGTATTTCTTAACCTTGTGCGTAATTTGCAGGATACCTGTGTTAATAAGTGGTAATTGAGAAATAATGAAAAAAAAACTTTGTTTTCAGATATGGAAACTCTTTACCGCGTGTTTTGTATAGCGCGGTTTCTATTTCGACGCTATACAAGGGTTGACTGTACGCTGTACCAAAAATGCATTATAAATTATCCATTTAGAGTTGTGTTTGTGCTCCGTCGGCATTAATCTCAATTATATACATATTAAACATTTGGTGCGTGGCCAGTGGCGAGAGTCCAGGCATATTTTTAACCCATTAGGCTCGTTTTGAAAACCACCATGGGTTAAAATGTTCCATGACTTATTACAACGATTAAGGAAACATATTCTGTATAAAAAAAATAAGAGTAATTTAAGCTCTCAAATGAGATAACAATACTTTAAATTCAAATGCAAAGGAAATATGAATTTAGAATCTTTGATTTTTCATCCAACATTTCACATTAACATCCTCCTCGCATTAAAAATGTTATTATTCAGTCGCGTGAGGGCATGATGAGGAGCAGATTAATAACACAGACTTTTTTCTGAAGCACATTGACATATATTTACGATAAGCTTACAAACTTTTGGCCCGGCCAAGTCACAGCATTCAGGCCGGGCCACAATAAAATATGCTCTCGCCGATGGTCGGCACACGACTCCTGCGCTCGTAATGGGCTGTCGCCCAGCGCCACTCGTGAACGGACTTGTCCAAAATTCCAATATGGTGACACATATATGTCAGACAAGCGAACAGAAATAAGAGACGAAAGATTTTATACCGAGGTTTTCGGTACCAGTCAGCAAGGGCTATATCATGCTGATGTCAACATGTATTTTAAAGCGCTGTGTATTCTGTAAACTCCCGGAAACTATGTTCCCTTTCGGAGCTCCGGGTATACAGGTTTCTAGGACAAGGCATAGACAACCTGAGCTTACGAAATTGTGTTATCCATATGCTTCAAATATGGAACGGATAAAAAAAAACTGTCCGTAAACGTTTTAAACATCTAGTTTAAAAACGTTACAAAATCAATGATTTTACCAAATATATGATTTTTTCTTTTAAAATTGCTGGCGAGTATAGCTCAGTGGTTAAAGAGTTCTATTGGCAAGCTGATGGTCGTGGGTTCGATCCCCGATTGAGATTTCTGAGCTCTAACATCACCATTTCCTTATCCATTCCCACGTATTTCGTGGTTAGCAACGTGTTACCAAAGAAGGCAATTGGAGACTCGCTGTAGTGTACTAATTTCACAACCTTTTTCTGAGGTATAATTGACATCTTACTGATGCACCTAGAATCACGGGAAGGCCTTCAGCCACTCTCTAATGAGTAGCTTTTTGTGTGCGCCCAGTAACAGGTCCCCATCTGGGTCTCCAAAAACAGGACGAGATAGGGAGGGTTTTCACCAAAAAAAATACCTCCGGTTTGTGTGAATTTGATCCCCGTAAAATGCCAGTCATAGCCTATTAATCAAAATTGGTTGTAGACAAAAGTCGTCCCGTGAAGACCAACCATTCATAGTAAATTCCTGTAATAATAAGGATGACGCGTGAATCGCGGGCTGTAGTCTATGACGTTGGCAGGTCAACACTCCACATGCAGCGCTTAGTCATATGCAGCATGGTAAGCGTTATATAATTCCACAGATGAGATTTCAGAATCACTATCACCATATATTGGTATTCTCTTGTATGTTAGATAAAAATAAAATTATTTTTAGAATTTATCCCACAATATATTTGTAGACGACATGTTTCAGCCAGGTCGAATGGCCATTTTCAAGTTAGTTAGTAAAGTGAGTGTTGGCTCTATATAAAGCAAAGAGTGAGTGAAAAGGTGGTTAGAAAGTCCGATGAAATTTCAGCTGAAAAAAAATGTACAGAGCAGTACTCAGTGTGTGTTTTCATAAGTGTGTTTACATAAAATAAAATAAAATAAGACCTATTCGCTTCTCGTCTTTTATTATTTCTCATAAATTAGTGAATAATGGGTGTTTTTGTGACGCTGAGAGGTTCTTGTGATGCATGTTTAAGAGCGGGGCTCTTAATATTCATTGTTGCCCCTCTAGACAGCCCCATCCTAAAAGATAAACGAGAAAATCGCCCCATTAGGGCCAAAAATGGAGCATCTTACGTTTCCTTTTACCACACCACTAAATTGCCTTTCATAATATATACAGGTCTATCATGAAAATAACGCACTTTTACTGGAAAAAAAAATTGGTAATTCTGAAGTCTCATCTGTGGAAATATATGACGCTTACCGCTGAGCGTTGATCCGCCAATGTCATAGACTACAGCCCGAGATTCACGCATCATCTTTATTATGACAGGAATTTACTAAAAATGGGCTGTCTTCACGCGACGATTTTTGTTTACCACAAATTTTAATTAATATGCTATGACTGTCATTTTACGGGTACGGTTAGAGCTCGGAAATCGATCAAAAATTATTTTTATCTCCGTCAGGGGATCGAACCCACGACCTTTGCCTTGAAAAGCAAACGCTTTGAACATTGAGCTATACCCGCCGGCATTGCACTGTAGAACGTAGGTCGCTCGCATGAGTCTCTATCCTCTTTAAACCATCGCATTCAGGCTACTCTTGCTCTTCTTCTGATGTCGTCAGTCCATCTTGGTCCGTTTGCCAGTTCTCGTACGTCACTTCAACACTTTTCTTCCTCATCGATCGTCGTCTCTCCGACAGATATGTCACTTTGACACTTGAGTGTGCATATTCATTTCGGATACCCTCCACTACTTGAGTTTTTCTTCGAGTATGGATTTCTTTATGGCACGTTGGGTTACCATTATTTTATGAGTAAGACTTGCTGTTAGATTCTTCCATATTTGCGCCATAAACTAATGCTGATATTGGTTAAAAAGGATTTGGTAATTCAGTTGCAAATGATAAAGTCCATTGAATAAACAAAGCTAGTATGCAAGCTTGTCGTCTCTCGACTTTCGACTATGCATTTCGCAGATACATTGGCGTTTGAATAAGCACCGATTGCTGCTGGAGCGGCTCATAAAGGCTGTTGGATGCGGAAAGGAAGATACACCGACGTCCGTTGGTGTGGACTCTCCACCCAACCCAACAAGTCTTCTAGCAGAAGGCGCTTGCCTAGGAAGTGCAAAGAAATTCCGGCTACCTTCGCGGAAATTGTTACCAGTCGTACACCAGTGTAAACCTTAAAGCCAGTTTATGCTATAGCTACTAAGCCTGTGCAATTAAAACAGATTCGATTAAGAAATACAATAAGAACATGCAGAATAAAGAAAATTTCAGTACAATTTTAGAGCGATATGTCTTAAAATTAAGGCGTTTAACCAACGCACCTCCCAGTAATAACTTACGAGTTTGTCGCAAAGATATATAATCTAACAGCAGATCTTACTTAACCTAGCCTAACCTAACCTTACCTAACCAACGCACCTCCCAGTAATAATTTACGAGTTAGTCGCAAAGATACAGAATCTAAAAGCAGATCTTACGCATAAAATAAACGTAACCCAATGTGCCATGGAGAGATCCATGAGAGCAGTGTTTCTAAACAATACAATCCGAAACGAGGATATTTAAAGAAGAACTCAAGTAGTGGAGGCTACCTAACAAATATGAACACTCAATGTCTGTTGAAGAGACGAAAGCCGATGGGTAATAAAAAAACATCCAAAAGCACGTTACAACATTCTTGTAAAAATTTTCGCGATGAAAACTTTCGGAGTACCTTCCAGGTGCGATAAATAAGTTTTTAAGATTAAACAAGTGTATTATTCTTCTTCTTCGTGTCAGCGACGTCAAATTATTTCTGCCCACCAACATCGTGTGTTGCCTAGCTTAGGTCTTGAGGTGTGCAGCTTGTTGGGTACATGTATCAGGATCTTGGGTATGAGGCGGACTGCAGGTCTCCGCAGTCGCACAATAGTGACTGTTCCTGTCGAAGCATTACCCACCGCTCGAGGTTGTTCTTTGTTCCACCAAATTCAGTTCTTAATCTGTTTAGGGATTTCCAGGTCCGCCACTCAAGGTTCTCGCCAGTTGGGAGGCCTTCCTTTTGGATTAATGAAATCCTCTGATGCGACTTGTTGCCAGAACTGGAGTCTCTCATTTACAGGGCGGGACGTGAGAGGTTGTGTGGATCTTAGAAAGCTGCTTCGCGTCTTCAGTCTGGGTGATGGGGGTATCTGATTATACAAGCAGTGCGACGGTTGGTTCATTGCCTTACGCATTTCTTCAGCGCATATGACTTTGCGTCTTATGTTTGGTGGATACATCTAAAGAGTATTTTTAAGAATTTCAAGCATTTGTACAGGTAAATCAATTAAAACATTTTTCTCAGTAAATGTACATTACTTTTGATATGAACTATATAAATATATAAATATTTTTAACCTGCATTATAAAGTATTTCTCTTCGCATAATATTTGCACACGCTTCTTTTATTACGAACATCTTTCAGCGAAGCCAAATTCGTTTTTCTCTTATAAAAAGAAGGCATATATTTTTAAATTACGTAACGTAAGAATTTACGTTTGGTTTTTAAAGAATTGAAGACATTTTTAAAATTGTTTTAACCACTTAACCTTCATACGCTTCCAATTTGAAACATAGTGGGAAAAAAACACTATTTGCTTTAAAAAGAAACATATTAACGTTTTATTATATCTGGAACATATTCGCCTTTTTTCTCATATCCGTTCCATATATAGATAATATCTGTCAGCTGCTACTTTACATTCCCTGTTCTAGGACATATCAATAGATAAAGGTCCATTTGGGAATATATATAGTTCCCGAAAACCTCCAGACCAGATTCTTTTTCGTAGTATGGTGGATTGGTTGCAGCAACAAAATCTTGCATCTTGATATCCACTCCTCTCGATCCTCTGCAATCCTCTTTAGCTCAGCATAAGAGCTACAACTCACGTCCTCGAACACGTGCTGCAAATACTCCAGTCTAGGGCGCCCTCTGTAGTTTCTACCCTCAACCATCCCTTCCACAATGTCGTAAAGAAGAGCATTGGTGGTAGACGAAAGTCGTCTCGTAAAGACCACCCATTCATAGTAAATTCCTATAATAATAAAGAATGATGCGTGAATCTCGGGCTGTTGTATATGACGTTGGCAGATCAACACTCCACATGCAGCGCTTAGTCATATGCAGCATGGTAAGCGTTATATAATTCCACAGATGAGATTTCAGAATCACTATCACCATCTGTTGGTATTCTCCTCTCCGAGCGAACAGAAATATGAGACAAAGATTGTATACCGAGGTTTTCGGCACCATTCTGCAAGGGCTATATCATGCTGATGTCAATATATACATTTTTTGTTCTCGGTGTTAATTACATTATTCTTGAAAGCATTAAAATTTCAGAGATTCTTTCAGTTTTTCGTTGGTCCATTAATTCCACTATGGGGTCTCCGGCTGATGGTAATTGCTCTGGAATACTCCGTACCGAAAAGGTCTACGTGGAAGCAGTAGAGAGATATTTCAAGCTTTCACAAAGACAGAAGTAGACAATTAAAACGTAGTATTTATCGTGGAAAAAAAACTAATTATGCTTAAAAATTATAGAGCTGGTAAAATCAAGAGTTAAAGTGCTTGATTTTCATGTAAAACATCGTGGGTTCGAGCAACTGAAATCAAAATTTTTTTTACAAAAAAAAATCTCAATTTGGGGCAACACAATTGCCGTTTTTATAGGTCTGTAGGATCAGATTTTCTATACCTTGTCGCATAACACCTGTATACCCGGAGGTCCACATGGTATCTTAAATGGTTCCACACAACCTCCAAGGCAGAAGCCAGAGGACTTGAAAAGGTGGCAGCTGTAGTTTCCGAGGCCTATTTATGAGAGATATGTTAATCGGATTTTTTTCGGAAGACCAGATGTTTAGCATGACACTTCCGAGGCCTGAATTACTTGTTCCTTAGGGGCGGTTCAACCTGATAGATACATATATATAAAGAGTCCGCCAAATAACTTTTTTTTTTTTTAAATGGGGCGCAAAACATCGAGTGTAGCTTCGGCTGTGTGGCACGCAGCGCCGTCTTGTTGAAACCAAATGTTGCCAATATCGTCTTCTTTAATTTTTGTGATCAAATAACGATCGCCATTGACTGTAACGGCCACTCCTTGCTCATTTTCGAAGAAAAATGGCCTGATTTTCAAAGTAATGTCGCAATATTTCCCAGCATTGTTCAAGCGTATACTTAACCATATTCGTTGAGCGGAAGGATAAAACTAATTATCTGTCAAATCAGACATGAGCTTAGTGTTACCATTCACGAAATAAGCACTAGTTGAAAAAAAAAACGTTAGACGGCGGACCCTTTATATTCCATATCCTCAAATTTAGGAGCATATGGACACCGCCTAAATTTCGTTTCACTGTTCTTATAAGCTCAGATTGTCGATGCCTTGTCCCAAAATACCTGTGAAAACATAGATGGTTCCTGGGAGCCTCCAGGGCAAGAGTCCTCAAACTTGCATAGACTGCGGCAATAGTATGGTGTAGTAGAGAAATATTTGGGTGTTTAATAATCAGCGTTTTTTAGGATATTGGATGATCAGCTCGACACTCCCGAGGCCTGGACATTTTTTGTCCTTAAGGGGTGGCTCAACCTTACCGGGAGCTTGTATAAAGCTTGGGTTTTATTAAAGAAATTAAAAAACAAACTCAGTCGTGAAAATATAGACCTTGCAAATCGATGAACAAAAAAATATGTCCATTGTATCCGAAGATCGTTAAAAATTTTGCCGGTGGTCATAGCTCAATGGTCAAAGCGTTTGCTTTGCAAGCAAAAGGTCGTGGGTTCGATCCCCGACGGAGATTAAAAAAAAAAGTATTTTTAATCGATTTATGAGCTCTAAAAACCCCGTTTGGTGTGAATTTGATCCCTCACTCGTAAAATGCCAGTCGTAGCCTATTAATTAAATTGGCGGTAGACGAAAGTCGTCCCGTAAAACCGCTCATTCAATGTAAATTCCTGTAATAATAAAGTATGATACGTGAATCTCGGGCTGTAGTCTATGAAGTTGGCGGATCAACACTCCACATGCAGCGTTTAGCCATATGCACCATGGTAAGCGTCATAGAATTCCACAGATGAGAATTCAGATTTACTATCACCATCTGTCTGTATTCTCCTGTATGTGTTTAAATTTTAAAAAAATTACCGTTATATCGAGGGTTTATTATAATTACATAAATATTGGTCCGTTTAATTTGAACGTTGCGCCACTGGAGTTTATTATTACGGCTTGCGGAGGAATATCAAGTCGCTCTAAATATGTCCCGGCTTAGCTTCTTTGTGACGTCAGTGGCGGTTCTTTGTTCTAGGGGCCGCGGTGGGGGGGGACTTCATAACGCGGAATGATGGGAGGAAGCGTACACGGAACGCAGTGCCACACAACCATTGCATTTTGTGGCCTTCATTCATCAAAACTAACCTAACTGCACTACTAACCTAATCATACCTTACCTAAGCGTTTCACCAATCTAACATTATCCGGCTTGTATAGCTTAGTGGTTAAAACGTTTGCTTACCAAACCGAAGGTCGTATAATTGCCTTACATTATATATATACAGGTCTATCATGAAAGTAACGCACTTTTACTGTAAAGAAAGTCCGTTCACTGTTTTTTTAATGTAAACACATACAGGAGAATACCGACAGATGGTGATAGTAATTCTGAAGTCTCGTTTGTGGAACTCTATGACGCTTACCATATGTCTAAGCGCTGCATGTGGAGTGTTGATCTGCCAATGTCATAGACTAAATCCGGAGATTCACGCATCATCCTTAATTATTACAGGAATTTACTATAAATCGGTGGTCTTCAAGGGATGACTTTCGTCTACCACCATTTTTTATTAATAGGCTATGACTATCATTTTATTGGTAAAGGATCAAATTCGCACTCACCGGGGATATTTTAGAGCTCAGAAATCGATTGAAAATACATATTTTTTAATCTCCGTGGGGGATCGAACGCACGACCTTTGGCTTGCAAAGCAAACGCTTTGACCATTGAGCTATACCCATCGGAAAAATGTAAAGATGGTTGCGGCAGACAAGAAAAAGGTTGGTCCATATGGTAGTCTTCTTATATAGGGCTTGCTCAACGCACACAAGGATAGACGCGATGGTAATTGAAGCGACTTCAGGTGACAGTGATTCTAACGACATATATGGGACATACAAGGCAACCATTGATAGAAAAGTAATATAATATTTATAAATTATTGATATTTAGCCGGCAAGCCAAGGGTCGTGGGCTCGATTCCTGACGGAGATTTAAAAAAAAGAATTTTAATTGACTTCTGAGCTCTAAAAGACCCCGGTTTGTGTGAATTTGATCCCTCACCCGTAAAATGTCAGTCATAGCCTATTAATCAAAATTGGTGGTAGACAAAGTCGTCCCGTGAAGACCACCCATTCGTAATAAATTCCTGAAATAATTAAGGATGATGCGTGAATCTCGTGCTGTAGTCTCTGACGTTGTCTGATCAACACTTCACATGCAGCGCTAATCCACATGGGGCATGGTAAGCGTCATATAATTCCGTAGATTAGACTTCAGAATTCCTATCACCATCTGTCGGTTTTCTCCTGTAAGTGTTTACATTAAAAAAAAGATACAGAATTTGTCAAGTAGATGAAACAGAAGTCCACTACAAAACAACAAAAAAAAAACTAAAATGGTTGATCCTCTCTTGACACTGTTATGATGTTTGGGAAGCATACGGCCCGAGAGGGTTTTTTTAAAGTTTAATAAAGGGGCGAGCTGAATAATTAAATTTGAGGACCCGTGGCAGACAGGGTCATTCGCTGGGACCCTCCACAGGGGTTTAAAAAAACCAAGTGTTCTAGTCCTTTATTTTTCTTAGAAAAAAAACCACTTTAATTTTCAAAGACATTTATTTATGATATCTATACTAGTATATATATATAATCGCGTCGGAAACATCAGGGTCAGATCCTGTCTGCCCAGAAGTGGGCGATGTTGATGGCGTTACTCCCGGCCATCATCATGTCTTCCTGGGTGCAGCTACTCGGACACAGCGCACACTCCAGAAGGTGGCACATGGTCTGCTTCACGCCGCAGTCACATTCAGTAGGTCCGCTGTAAAACTGCCAGGCTTTCATTTGTGTCCTCGTCTCGCATACTCCGGTCCGAAGTCTGTTAAGGGACCTCCATATATTCCACCTCTGATCGTATCCAAGGGCTAGGTGCTCTTTCGGGGCGATCCTGACTACTGACTACTGGCCACCGTGCGCCCGTGGTCGTTGACACCCAGCGCCGAAATTCATCCAGTGGCGAATAAGAGATTTAACGGCGCACCGATGACAGGACTTAAGCAACCAAAATGGTGACACATGCGTGTCAGATGAGTGAAAAAAAAAGAGACGAAAGATCGTAAATCGAGGTTTTCGGCAGCAAGGGTTTTAACGTGCTGTTATCAATTTTTAAGGAAAAAAAATAGTTTACATAATAAATAAAGGTTATGAAAAATTTGTAATAAGAATATGTATGAATAATAAAGAAGTTACTTTTGAGATGAAAACTGAATTACAAAAGAGAAATGGAAATAAATTTAAATATATTTAAAAAGTTTCAGGCACTTCAGGTTTCAGGTATTAAGAGGAAATATTTTTTTTTTTGAAAATTTATACCTCGAAATGCGAGTGCCCCAACATACTAGTTTTTTTTTAAATACGAGCCGTCGAGCGAGCGATTTTTTGCTTTTAAATACGAGCAAAACATGAGATACGAGTATGGTTTCGGAATGAATTAAACTCATATGTCGAGGTACCACTGTATTTTATTTTTTTCATCTAAGAGTACATACAATGAGTACATACCTACACATGAAATTACTTGCAGAGGCTTAGAACACGGTTTCTATGACGCTCAACCAATATTGATCACTTTTAGCACTGTTTATTCACATGTATGAAGTTTCGCTTTCAATGAGAGCTTCATCATTTCTTTACTTGTAGGTTAATTTTTTATTCCTTCCATATCCATTATATATCTGAAACATATGGTTACCACAAATTGACACCACTTAGTTCAGTCAGTTGCCTTGTTCCATGACATTTCTGCACCACGGTAAAGGTTCTACTTGAAGATACGGTAGCTGTAGTATCCGAGGTATATTTTTGGATGATCAGATTTTTAAGGATATCGGCTGGTTAGTTTGGCCCCACCGAGACCAAATTTTAATTGTTTTAACAGTTGCTCCATATCATGTTGGTTCAACTGTCAACTTAAGTTTATTATTCAGCCGCGATAATATTTGGGGCGCTGACTGTTACTATGCCCGTCAGCCGTGTACGCAGACAGTCTCCGTCGGACCGCTACCTACAATAGAACATGTTACGGTCGGGCGTGGAAACCGAAGTCTTATTATATGTCATCAACCCTGAAGACGACCCCAGCGATGGCGGTCAAAATATTGCAAAGAAGCAATTTGCCACACACGGCCAAACCCAAAAGCCACAATATCAAATCTGGCCGTGAAAATCTAAGAAGTTATCTTATATTGAAAATGAACGCGAATTGTGCTTCTGAAAAAGTTCTTTGCTTTGCGCGACCTGCTCCTGGATCCTTCCTCCAGTCGTCTCGATAACGAACCCGTGACCTGTTGTCGCTTATCTAAAGATGAGGGATGTCAAATTATATATATTGATATCAGCTTGATATAGCTTCTTATGGCCGATGCCGTAAAGCCTCAACAAGCGATCTTTTGTCTATTATTTTGGTTCGCTTGCGTGACATCTACATCGAATGTTAAACGGTGTTTGCATACGCCAAAATAATTGTTATGACAGTTGGTCCATTGACAGTAGGTACAACTGTCCTCTTGGCGGGTGGTACCGCCGAAATGTGAGAGCGGGCTAGTAGTCGCAACTCGCCCGTCCTCGTGGTAGGACCGTCCCTAAGGGCGGCCCTTAACGGGCGACGTTATTGACAAATAAACATGTATCGTGAAACAGAAACAAGTTGTTTATAATGTGAACCTGATCCTGCGTCCTTCATCCAGTAAGCCGATGTCCTAAATGGAAGAGGAGGATATCAATATATATTAAAATAATAAACTCAATATTTTCTTAGGCTTTCACTCAAAGATTTGAAAGTTTTAATTTGATTTGAATTTCAAACGTAATTCCTTCAGTCTTCTGAAGGGATTTAAATTTGTTTATTATCTGCGGGTATGAGATAAGCGGAGACGAACCCTTTGTATGTAGGTCACTGGAATTGTTTAGTAAAAGTTTACTCTAAGTACAAATCTAATTGCCTTAAGGCCGCTTACTAGCCAGCAGTGAAGCCTCTATACTCGAGATGTATTTATTCTTGATGAATTTGTTTTGCACGGTGTTATTTTGTGTTTTTTTTATGTAAACGCATGCAGGAGAGCACACCCGGTCAAGACTAGTGCACTCTATGACGCGCAGCCAGAGAGACTTGACGCTGCATGCGGGAAACGTGCGTTGTGTTCGTGCTTGTGTGTGGGTTGGGGAGATTACAAGTGTATATTTATCTATTTCTTGAAGAGATCCAGATTGTAGGAGGAAGGAAACACAGAAGAGCACTCCAAAGCTTACCGGTGGCATTAAGGAAGGAGCTTTGGAAACTGCCAGCTCCTGGTCGATATATATTAACCGTGTATAGATGTTTTGCAAGTATATGACGAGTTTGTCGGTTGTGGGTGGGTGCAGGAGGAATTAGTTCTTTAAGTTCCGAAGAGCAGTGACCGTGGTAATAACAGTAGAAAAGAATAAGTGAACCAATCTTACGCCTGTGTTTCATTGATTGCAGTCTAGACGTAGAGTGTCATTGTTTATCAAACGAATTGCTTTTGCTTATCTTCTTCTTCGTAGTATCAATCCGGTGGATTGGTTTGCAGCAACAGAATCTTGCATCTCGATCTCCATTCCTCTCGGTCCTCCGCAACCCTTTTCAGCTCAGCATAAGCGCTACAGTTCATGTCCTCGAATACTTGCTGCAAATACTCCCGTCTAGGGCGCCCTCTACAGTTTCTACCCTCAACCATCCCCTCCACAATATCGTGAAGAAGACCATCGTGGCGCATGATGTGACCAATCCATCGGGCTCGCCTCTCTGAGATGGTTCTTATTAGTTGCCTATCTTCCTTGATTATTCTGAGAACCTCATTGTTCGTGACGTGGTCTCTACAGGAAATTCCGAGAATTCTTCTGTATGACCACATCTCAAAGGCCTCTAGTCTTTGTTTATCAAACGAGTCAATTAAGCTTAGAAGGTATTTTGGGGCTGCAATCCAAAGGATACTGCCGTATTCAAGGATAGGTCGGATTTGTCCTTTATATAGAAGAAGAAGTTGTTTATCGTTGAAGTACCTCAGTGATCTATATAATACACCTAGTTTTTTGGAAGCGAGACCGGCTTTATACTTAATTGACTCGTAATATTTGACATTATTTGTTACGAAATAACACCGAATTGCACGATTCATTTAACATGGTTCACGTTGAATAAGTCGTGCAAAAATGTATCTGAGAATATTATTTTGTGTCTAAGATCAGCATTTCTCGTACTTTCTCTAATTTTAATTCATTTCCATTTCCAACTCTCGCCACACGTCAAAGTTTCCTTTACTCATTTGAATAGATCGCGAAACAGCCGGATGGTTTCTAATTGCGCAAATTATTCTATCTCAATGAAATTGCAATGTAATTCTTCCATTTCTCGTTCCACTGAAATACATTTTAATATCAACTCCATACAGCCCTTTCAGGCTGGTGCCAAAAATCATCGATCTTTTGACTTTTATTTTTGTTCGCTCACATGACAATGATCATGATTAATCACGCCGTGTATAATAATAGAACTGAGGTGTATAGTAGTGACATCAACACGATGTATCCCTTGCTAGCTGATACCGAAAACCTCGATTTACGATCTTTCGTCTCTTATTTCTGGCCGCTTGTCGTGCATTTATGTGACGCCATGTTGTCATTTTGGACGGGTCCAGTGTTAGTTGGAGACATCGTCGCTTGTGACGCGGGCGAGAGCCCACACCAAGCGCGGAGATCAGTTATGTGTTGACGACTGAGAAGGTCGTATTACGGCCGGCGGCATGTCATTCCGCCTGGCCGGAAGCTTGTAAAGTTTATATATGTCAATTTGCTTCTGAAAAATTCTTTGTTTTGCTGCCCTGCTCCTCATAATGCCCTCACGCGACGGAATAACACCTTTTGTTCGAAACGCAGCGAATGCCGTTTCTTTTTCTCCGAAATTGATGAAAATGTGTAAATCAATTAGTTTTAAAAAAAATACCCGTAAAATCACAATCCTTATTATTTACATACTTTTTAAAAACATTATGATTCTTTACGCAGCATCCAGAAGTTTCGCAGAATACATCTAACGCAATATCATTTGTAATTAGATTAGGATAACTGTCCGTCTCACTAGCAGAGTTGGGTTGTATTACCTTAAGTGATGTAAGGGATACAGTACTCCAACAATTTGTTGATAGTTGACAACCTTATAAGGGATAATGTGTTACACAACATCAAAGTAGAGATTGCCAAACTGTTTTAACGTCTTACATTCGATGTTTTCAATGTTTTCAGCAATCACTTAGAGTTCCATTTATAAATTATAAATATATATTCATTTACCTTGGCTTACATGGATCATGTATGATAACTTCGACTAGCTCGTAGTCACAATCCATCAGTTGTTATGAGATAACTGAGCTGCGATAGTACTTTATAAGTGGTCAAACCCATTTTTGTAGAGGGGGTAGGGGTGTGTCTATCAGGGAATGATAAGAGAGAGAGAGAGATAGGGTTGCAAGGATGAAGAAAATAATGATTTAAAAAATTGAACTCACCGCATTTTACTTAAAAAATAATTTATTAAAAAAAAAGATACTCTAAGTTTAAGTCGACTTAACTAGTATTAATTCACAAATTGACCAACTAACGACGGCACATTTAGGTCTAGCCTTTAATCACAAACGTAAAGTTCCTTTACTTCAGGATTTTTTTTATTTTTATGTAAGCACACACAGGATAATACTGACATATGCACTCTTACCATAGTGCATATGGCTAGGCATTACATGTGGAGCGATGATCCGCCAACGTCATATACTGCAGCCCGAGATTCACACATCATCCTTTATTATTACAGGAATATACTATGAATGGGTGGTCTTTTCGATTTTATGTGCAAAACTTGCTGTTAGATTCCACGTCTCTGCGCCGTAAGGTAATACAGGGAGGATGCATTGGTCAAGCGCCTTAATTTTAATACATTGCGGAATTTTCGCTTTGACAATGTACTTTAGTTTTCCAAATGCTGCCCATCTCAGTTGTATACGCCTGTCGATTTATTTTGAGAAGTTATTTCGTCCCAGTTGTATTACTTGTCTCAGATAGGTATAGTCGTTCACAACCTCTATTTGTGTTCCTCCAATGGTAATCGGATCAAAAGTCTGGGAAATATGACTATTTATCATGGCTTTAGTTCATGGCTATAGATCAATAGAGACCCTATAACAAACGCTATAAGTATAATATTTTACAGATTCCTCTCATACATCTCTCCATGGCACGTTGGGTGACCTTTATTTAATGTGTAAGACCTGCTGTTGGTTTCAACGTCTCTGCGCCATAAGTCAATACTGGGAGGATGCATTGGTTAAACGCGCTAGTTTTAAGACATTGCGGAATTTTAGCTTGTGGATTCCCCTACACGTACACGTAGTTTAAGGAGCTTTGCCCTAACACGAATAATTGAATTTCAGCAGCTTTAGTTTACAACCTTGTTGTTTGACAAGCCTTAGACCTGAATTTGTTAAGGATATGTGCTGCTTTCAAGATTACTAACATCAAACACTGAAGGATACTGAAATTACTGAAATTACTGAAATTACTGAAATTCTATTAAATCATGTCACTTTACCCTTGTAATCTATCAAATCTATTTGCCATCGAGTATAGCTCAATGCTCAAAGCGTTTGCGTTGCAAGCCAAAGATCGTGGGTTCGATCCCCGACGGAGATAAAAAAATAAATGAAATCGATTTCTGAGCTCTAAAATACCCCCGGTTGGTGTGAATTTGATCCCTAACACGTAAAGTGCCAGTCATAGCTTATTAATCAAAGTTTGTGGCAGACGAAAGTCGTCCCTTGAAGACCACCCATTCATAGTAAATTCCTGTAATAATACGGATGATGTGCGAATCTCGAGCTGTAGTCTATAACGTTGGCGTATCAACACTCCACATGCAGCGCTTAACCATATATAACATGGTATGTGCCATTGAATCCATAGATGAGACTTCAGCATCACCATCACCACCTGTTGGTATTCTTCTGTATGTGTTTTCATAAAAATAAAATAAAAATCTATATAAATCTGCACGCCACTGGCGTGATGAAAGTTTTCGTTTCTTGTATTATTTTCTGCGAGAAGGAACCAAATCTGTTCCCCTACCCCCAGGGGCGCCTCGTGGAAGACTAATGAAATACACCTGCTGCGATAAAACTAAAAGGTTCTATAAAAAGATAAAAAATAAATATTATATAAATTTTCTTCTACAAAGATGTTAAAGTATACAAGTATTTGCAGTCAACCTTCTAAAAATATTCTTTATAGGATAGGAAAAACATTTTGGATAATTAAAGTATATTTTTAAAGCAAAAATTCCGCACAGCCTTGAAACTAAGGCGTTAAAACAATGCATCCTCCCCGTATTAACTTATGGCGCGGAGACGTGAAATCTAACAGCAAGTCTTACCCATAAAATAAAAGTCACCCAGCATGCTATGTAGAGATCCATGCTCGGAGTGTCGCGAAAAGATAGAATCCGAAACGAGGAAATACGCAGAAGAACTCAAGTAGTGGATGCTACCCAACGAATAGGTACACTTAAGTGGATATGAGCAGGACATATCTGTCGAAGAGACGACGGTCGATGGGGAAGAAAAGTACTGGAATGGCGCCCAAGAACTGGCAAACGAAGCATTGGCCGACCCCCTACAAGATGGACTGACGATATAAGAAGAATAGCGGGAGTGACCTGGATGCGGAAGGCGGAGGATCGAAGAGGATGGAGACTCATGCGGGAGGCCTACGTTCAACAGTGGACGGACACAGGCTGATGATGATGAAGATAGGATGAAAATATAGTCACATTTCCCAGACTTTTGACCCTATTTCCATTGGAGAAACACAAATAGAGGTTGTGAACGACTATACCTATCTGGGACAAGTAATACAACTAGAAATAACGAAATAACTTCGTATACAACTGGTATGGGCAGCATTTGGAAAACTAAAGTACATTTTTAAAGCGAAAATTCCGCAATGTCTTAAAACTAAGGCGCTTAACCAATGCATCCTTCCTGTATTAACTTATGGCGCAGAGACGTGAAATATAACAGCAAGCCTTACCCATAAAAAAAGTTCACTCAACGTGCTATGGAGAGATCCATGCTAGAAGTGTCGCTAAAAGAAAGAATCCGAAACGAGGAAATCCGCAGAATAACTCAAGTAGTGGAGGCTGCACAAATAATAGGCACACTCAAGTGGCAATGTGACATATCTGTCGAAGAGACGATGGTTGATAAGTAAGAAAAGTGTTGGATTGTCGTCCGAGAACTGGCAAACGAAGCATTGGCCGGCCCCCTGCAAGATGGACTGACGATATAAGGGGAGCGACCTGGATGCGGAAAGCGGAGGATCGAAGAGGATGGAGAATCATGCGGGAGGCTTACGTTCAACAGTTGACGGATACAGGCATCATGACGATGAGTAAGTTCTGTGTGTTTGAGGAGAAAATTTAAATTACTTTCCCGAATGCTCTAAAAGAAAACTAGTTACGTTTCCATACAAAAATAATTACATAATAATTATAAACATGATATTACACTTAGTACATAAAACTCACCCAGTTGTATACAATAAAGTTTTTACTACCATTATTACTTTTAGTGGATCGTAAAGATATTTTATTAACTGAATAACTTCTACGTATTTGATATCCGTCATAAAATAAGACCAGCGACCATTGCGTGTTGTAAAATCCTGGCTTCCGTTCGGTCGAAGAAGTAAAGCAACACTGGACGCGCCTTAAAAATGGATAGTGACCGCTTGAGTTGGTACACCTCGTGTCGCTGGTTGGGTTGAAATCTTACAAATCCTAGGCCTGCTCAACAGTGGACGGACACAGGCTGATGATGATGATGATGAAGATCGGATGATTAGCTCGATGCTTCCATTTGGACCATTCAGTCCGAAATTGGTGTTTGAAAGTAGAATACATAATATAAGGGGTTCGCCATCTAACTTTTTTTAACTAGTGCTTATTTCGTGAATGGTAACATTTCTCACATATCTGATTTGACAGATAATAAGTTTTATTCTTCCACTAAACCAATATGGTTGTGTATATGCTTGAACAACGCTGGAAAATATTGCGACATTACTTTGAAAATCAGGCCATTTTTCTTCGAAAATGATCAAGGAGTGGCCGTTACAGTCAATGGCGATTGTTATCGGGCCATTTTTGTTCACAAAAATTGAAGAAGAGGATATTGGCAACATTTGGTTTCAACAGGACGGCGCTACGTGCCACACAGCCGAAGCTACACTCGATGTTTTGCGCCCCATTTTCAATAAAAAAAAGTTATTTGGTGGACCCGTTATATAAGTGACTTTATGTAAATTACTGCCGCAAATAGAAAAATACATGTTTCAAATTTAAAAAAACATACGCTAAACATTGTCAGTAAAGGACAAAACTATGATATCGATGCTTAAACCTTGAAAATTATGAGTTCGATTCCCGATGGATATTAAAAAATAATCGATTTCTAAGCTCTATAAATACCCCCGGTTGGTGTGAATTCGAATGCGCCATCCGCAAAATGCAAGTCAAAGCATATTAATTAAAATTATTAAAATTCGTCCCGTAAACACCACCCATTCATAGTGAATTTCTGTTAAAAATGGATGATTCATGTACACCCATAACGTATACGGATCAACACTCCACATGCAGCGCTTTGTCATGTATAATAAAATATAAACAAAAAAAGAGTGACGAAATTCGGTATTCCGCCTGGGACAATGCTGTGTACCTCATTGCGCCAAAACTTCGAGCGGTTCTCAGATATCTGTGTGGCTTGGCGGCAGATTTTTTTGAGTCGGGCATTCAAAAGCTCGTATACCGCATGCAAAAATGCATTGACCTCAGTGGCGACTATGTAGAAAAATAGGTAAAAATCTGAATTTTCCAGAAATGTATGCATTCATGGAATTAAACATGTTTTACACTGTGAAAAATCACTGGCAATCTTATTTTACGGATAACCCTTGTATATAGAGTGGCCATCTAGACTTAAGTTAGGTTGGGTTAGCGAGACATCCAGTGCAGCCAGTTGTCCCGTGCACCAAATGTCCCGAGCGCCAGACGTCCAGAGCGCCTCACGTCGTTACCGATGAAGGGTTGAACGAATTGTCTGGGAACAAAATTCTGCGGAACCATTTTCGCAAAACAAACTATTATTTTAATAATATGTGACGTCAGCCGCGTGATCTAGCCCTTGCTGGCTGGCACCGAAAACCTCGATATACAATCTTTCGTCTCTTATTTCTGGTCGCTTGTCGTGCATTTATCTGTCACCGTGTTGTCATTTTGGACAGGTCTGCCAACGAGTGTACTAGTTATATACACCGCCGAGAGCCCATACCGAGCGCGGAGATCAGTTGCCTACCGCCCTTCGACGAGAGCATATTGTATTGTAGCTCGATCTACTTGCTGTGCCTAGGATACCAGAACTTTGTTGCTAACAAACGAAATTACTGCTATCTGCAGAATCCATTTCCCAACCTTACCATTAAGGAAATGGTATCCATTCCCACGTATTTCGTGGTTAGCAACGTGTTACCAAAGAAGGCAATTCGAGACTCGCTGTAGTATACTAACTTCACAGCCTTAAACTGAGGTCTATTTGACATCTAACTGATGCACCTAGAATCACGGGAGGGCCTTCAGCCACTCTCTAATATGTAGCTTTTTGCGTGCGTCGAGTAACCTCCAAAAACAGGACGGGACAGGAAGGGTTTTCACCAAGCGAGTGTGCCTAGGTCGAGCCCTAAATTTGTAAAGTTTTATCGTAAATAAAAGTCCATGTGCTTCTGAAAAAGTCTTTGTTTTGCTGACCTGCTCCTCATCATGCCCTCACGCGACGGAATAACACCCTTTTGAGAGAAAGGGAGGATGTTATATGGATCGCTTGCGTGCATCATAAATATTCTTTACCATTAAATGTTCAAACAATGGGAAAGTTGGTGTGCTTTATAATTCTACGTTACCCTAAATTTGTTTATGACATCGTAAAGAGGACCCAAATAGATGTAAGGCAGTGGTTGCAAACAGCGGCCCGTGAATGCCAGGGATCACTCTAAATACAATTTTGAGAAATAAAAATGAACCTATCCAAAGATTCTTTTCAACAAATCCGCTACTTTCTTCTTCGGTGTATCAATTCGATGGATTGGTTTGCAGCAACGAAATCTTCCATCTAGATCTCCACTCTTCTCGATCTTGTGCAACCCTCTTTAGCTCAACGTATGAACTACAATTCATCTCCTCGAACACTTGTTGCAAATACTCCGTCTAGGGCGCCCTCTGCAGTTTCTACCCTCAACCATCCCTTTCCACAATGTCGTGAAGAAGACCATCGTGGCGCATGATGTGACCGATCGCCTCTCTGAGATGGTTCTTACTAGGTGCCTATCTTCCTTGATTATGCTGAGAGCCTCATTGTTCGTGACGTGGTCTCTCCAGGAAATTCCGAGAATTCCTCTGTATGACCACATCTCAAAGGCCTTTAGTTTTTTTATAACTTTCAGATAAGCATCATGTCTCACAGCCATACATCATGATGATCCAAACAACTTTTTTGGCAAGTTGCTTGCGGAGCTTTAAATTAATATTTATTTTTGACTCAAGAATTTTCGTTTTCTCATTGAACGCTAGCCTTGCTTGGTGTATGCGTCTGTTGACTTCTTTTTTTGTTCTGCTATCCCAGGTCCTACCATCCCGCTCCTTACTTGTACCATATTGACACCACAAGTTGTTATTTTATAATTCTGTAAGCTTGTATTTTATTTGCCTTGTTCTAGAACACCTGTATCCCTTAAATTCACATGGAAGCATGTATGTTTCTTGGGAGCTTTCAGGGCAAGAGCCCGCGAACTGGCATATATATAATTTATATTTAATTATTATTTTGTATGTACTATATAAATATATATGTATCCACAAATATGGCAGATTGGGTATTGCACAACACACCCAATCCTGCTGGAATAAAAAGCTTATTATTATATATATATATAATCGTGTCGGAAACAACAGAGTCAGATCCTGTCTGCCCAAAAGTGGGCGACGTCGATGGCGTTGCTTCTGGCCATCATCAGGTCTTTCTGGGTGCAGCTATTCGGGCACAGCGCACACTCCAGAAGGTGTGACAGGATCTGATCCACGCCGCAGTCACATTCAGTCGGTCCGCTGTCAAACTGCCAGGCCCTCATTTATGTCTTCGTCTTGCATACTCCAGTCCGAAGTCTGTTAAGTCTGTTCTTATTATTATTATTACCATTGATATCCTCCTCTGGTATTTAGGACATCGATTAACTGGATGAAGGATGCAGGATCAGGTTCACAATATAAACACTTGTTTATGTTTCACATACACGTTTATTCGTCAATAACGTCGCCCGTTAAAGGGCCGCTATTAGAGGCGGTCCTATCACGATGACGGGCGAGTTGCGACTACTTGCCCGCTCTCACATTTCGGCGGTACCACCCGCCAAGAGGACAGTTGTACCAACTGTCAATGGACCAACTGTCATAACAATTATTTTGGCGTATGCAAACACCGCTTAACATTCTATGTAGATGTCACGGAAGCGTATCAAAATAATAGACAAAAGATCGCTTGTTGAGGCTTTACGGCATCGGCCTTAAGGAGCTATATCAAGCTGATATTAATATATACTGGCTGCTATACTAGCACTAGAGAAATATTTAAGTATTCAATAATCAGCATTTTCAAGGAGATCGGATGGTTAGACTGACACTTACTTACGAGTCCTGGACAATTTTGTTTTGTCCTTAAAGGGTAGCTCAACCCTACCGGGGACATATATAGAGCTTAGATTTGATTGAATATTTTTTTTAAAAATCAAGCTTGGTCGGGTTTTGAACCGTCTGAATGACAAACAAACGCTCTTACCACTGGACTATGCCGCCCGTCATGAAATTATAATTTAAGTATAATTTACGTAATACATATGTTTGAATGCAGGAACGATAAGGCGGGCGGCTAAGAGATTGATCAGGTTACGAAAGCGGTCGAGAGAGAAGAGAGATCTGATCTATACAGTCATCTGCTTATACAGAGCCTGCACAACTCCCACCTTGATAGGTACAATAGTGTTTGAAGTGACCTCTAGTGACGGCAATTTTAACGACGTCTATGGGACATACAAGGCAAACATTAAGTCATAGATATTGTAATTGGTACAATTGATAAAACAGAAGTCCACGGCACATATTATACTGTTGAGAGAAATGCCAAAGGATGATATTTACTTTGAATTTGTATTTAAAAGTCGACAAGTCGCGGGTTCGTCACATGGCCGCGTGGAGGAAGTATACAGAAGCAGGTTAACAACACAAAGAACTTGTTTTTGAAGCACATTTCGCATTTATTTTATATAAAGACTTGATTTCTATGCCCGACCGGTTTGGCGTTTCGCCGGCCGGGCGAGAGTAAATTAACAACTGCCAGAGCACTGTGACGTCCAGCGCCGCCAACACCGTCGCGGCAAAAAAGCAAATGAAAGATGATAGTTGCACGAACATGATATGGAGCAACTGTCAAAACAAATAAAATGGCGTATGCAAACGCCGTGTAATATTTTATTAATTAATTCTAACAATATTATATGTGCATGTCAGGCGAACGACCAAAAATAAGAGTCAAAAGATCATTTTTCGAGGCTTTTCGGCATCAGCCTGAAAGTACTATATTAAGCTGATATCAATAGCTTATGCTCTCCTGCGGCACCTTTAATACATGTACCAATCAGGACAATATTCGCCTTTTGATTTACTGTAGTATGAAAGACTGCTTTGTCAGCTCTCTGACCCCATAATTCTTCACAAAGTCGAACTCTTGTACCCCCAATATTCTACGCAGACAAAAGATCGTTTGTCCAGGCTTTTCGGCACCAGCCTGAAAGAGCTACATCGAAATGATATCAGTGTGTATCAAATATTGAACAATTACAAGTAAAAAATAATGTAACTACTTGTAATTTTGAAAGGTTGAGCTTTGCTTTATGATAGAATAGTGATAGTCCTAGTAGTATAAGGCAGTGCTCCGCAACCGGTGTGCCGTGGCACACTGGTGTGCCGTAAGCCGATACAGGTGTGCCGCGATCAAATAAGGCAATATTATAAATAAATAATTTTACAACGGTGCTCAAGCTCCCAGCGCCTATCGCCTATTTTTGTAGACATACAACGAGGTACTTGCTTTATTAAGTTCTAAATGAACTTAAAAAAAAGCTAAATTGATCAAATTTATAACTATTTTTGGCTTTTGGTGTGCCGCGGTATTCAAGGTGAGAACTTTGGTGTACCGTAGAATCCATAGAAGTACTTTGGTGTGCCGTAGATGAGAAAAGGTTGCAGAGCTCTGGTATATGGCACAGAATATAGCCTTCTATTCAGCTGTCAAGGGCCTTTTGAAGGCCTTTGAGGGTGCCCGAAGAGTCTGGAATTGTCTCTGCGGGTCCTCAAGAGTCCCAAGGTCCTTTAGGACGAGTTATGGCGAGCTCCGTGCCCTCGAAAGCTTTCCCGTCATACATTATTCACAAGAGTGTCTGAATAAAGGAAAAGCTCCATACGTTAAATACGAAGAAAAGAGCATGGTAATTATTTGAACATTTAATTCAAAAAATTGAAAAGATGCTTTAATTTGTATGTAAAATGATATATCTTAGTATCAAAAACGTTTGCTTATTAAATTGAAAGTCCTGGGTTCGATCCCCATGAAGATTAAAATAACATTATGTTTAATCGATTTATAAGCTCTATAAATACCTCCGGTTGATGTTAATTTGATCCTCCGTCTGCAAAATGCCAGTCATAGCCCAGAGCCAAAACTGCTTTGAATAATTTCAATGCGCCAATTTCGATGTTGAGGATGCACCACGTTTTGAAAGGTCAGTTGAATCTGATGAAGACACAAATGAGACATTTAATCATGCATGCCGCAATTCAACTCGTTTACGATCATTTGAAATGTCAAGGTTAAACATGTTTGTTTTTTTTTTTCGTAAAAAATGAAATTACTTTTTGAACAATCTAATAAGAAACATGTCCTGAACATGACAAATATTAAACTATTTTGACGTACAATTTGAAAACATCGTTTCGTTCTTGGAATATTGAATCCTAGATATTTTTTGTATGAAGAATAATACGAATGTATAATTGCCTATTAAAGATTTTTTTTATGTAAACGCATGCAGGAGAGCACATCCGGTCAAGACCAGTGCACTCCATGACGCTCAGCCAGGGAGGCTGGACGCTGCATGCGGGAAACCTGTGTTGTGTTCGTGTTTGTGTGTGGGTTGAGGAGATTACAAGTGTATATTTATCTGTTTCTTGAAGAGATCCAGATTGTAGGAAGGAGGAAACACAGACGCTGGAAAAGCATTCCACAGCATACCGGTGGCATTAAGGAAGGAACTTTGGAAGCTGCCAGTTCTTGGTCGAGATATATTAACCGTGTATGGATGTTCGGCAAGTGCAAGATGAGTTTGTCGGCTGTGAGTGGGTGCAGGAGGAATTAGTTATTTAAGTTCCGAAGAGCAGCAACCGTGATAATAACGGTAGAAAAGACAATGTGAACCAATCTTACGCCTGTGTTCCATTGATTGCAGGTTAGACGTAAGAGTGTCATTGTTTATCAAACGAATTGCTCTTCTTTGAACTGAGTCAATTAAGTTTAGAAGGTATTTTGGGGCTGCAATCCAAAGGTGACTGCCGTGTTCAAGGATACGTCAGATTTGTCATTTATATAGGAGAAGAAGTTGTTTATTGTTAAATACCGACATGATCTATACATATATGATACACCTAGTTTTTTGGAAGCGAGACCGGCTTTATGCTTAATTAATACATATTTTTTGCTAGAAATACATTTTTCATACATCGATCCATGACGAAAAAAAAACAAAAACCTGTGATTTTTTCTTTCTTGTCTCAAAAGAAAGTCTTATTTTTTTAATAAATTAGTATAGGAGAGAAAAAGAGAAAAACACTTTGTAGAGAAGATAGATAGAGGGAAAGCAGAGATGTTTACGTAAAAGAAACGAAAGCTGAAAGAAGAATATCCTTCTTAATCTTTCGTGGCAATTATCAAAGAGAGAAAAATGTTTGAAAAAAAACATATTTTTCTTGCATTTTCGTTTTGCTTTCACATATTAACATTTACTTTTTTTCTTTGTGTGTCAGCCACGTCAAATATTTTCTGCTAAATATATATGGCAACATCAACACAACTCACAATGCTTATTTCAGGAAAATCACAACATAAAGCAGTAGCTCCCAATGGTTATTTCTTATGTAGACACATACAAGGGAATACCGACAGATGTTGATAGGAGTCTCATGTGTGGAATTAGATGACGCATTCCATGGTTATTATGGCTAAGCGCTGCATGTGTTGATCCGTCAATGGCATAGACTACAGCCCGAGATTCACGCATCATCCTTATTATTACAGGAATTTACTATGAATGGGTAGTCTTCACGGGGGATCAAATACACATCAACCTCTTTTATTTTAGAGCTCAGAAATCGATTAAAAAAAATGATTTTAATCTCCGTCGGGGATCGAACCCACAACCTTTGGCTTGCAAAGCAAGCGCTTTGACCATTGAGCTATACCTGCCGGCGGTGGATGAACACTCAACAAATATTAAACATTTAATTATTTATAAACATAATATTTGGTACAAATACGATTAAATATCATTTGTCCATGTCCGCTCTCTCAATTGTAGCATACGGACATCTCGAGACGCCACCATAATTCTCTGTCAGCCTCCCGCAGCTCCACCGAGTACATTCTGTTTATAGTTCCCGACGGCCTTCCAGGACGGCGAGAGCACGGGAGCTTCAAGAAAGGGCAGCCGTAGTAAGTACTTTCCTGCGGCATTCTCAGTACATGTCCTAGCCAGGTCCACCTTAGTCTCTTGACATACTATAGAATGTAAGCCTGCCTCATCCGTTCTCCGAATGCGGACCGACTGAATGTGACTGCGGCGTGGAGCAGACCCTGTCACACCATCTGGAGTGTGCGCTGTGCCCGAGTAGCTGCACCCAGGAAGACCTGATGATGGCCGGGAGTAACGCCGTCGATTTCGTCCACTTCTTGGCAGACAGGATCTGACCCTGTTGTTTCCGACACAATTATATATATCATTCCTCACAAAGTTAAACCATTGCATTCCTAGTATTCTAAACAGACATCTATTTTCAAAACCTATCATTCGTCTGCATCAGCTTTTGGTGAGACGCAAAAAATCACAGACGTATAGAAAAACGTGAACGTCCTTTATCTTTTTGATAGTTCGAATCTGCTAGCATGACAGTCGTGGATTTAACCATTATGAAGTAACTTACAAAAGAAATTAATCTGTCAGTAAGATTACAAAACCATTTGACTTATTCGTCTTAATCTGTCAAAACTATCATTAGTAAGAAGAAAATATATCAGTTTCTTGCATTTTCATTATTATATGTATATTTATTTTTTCTTTTGTGAAACAGTAAAAAAACAACAAAACAAAGGGAGAAATTTTTCATTGCAAAAGAAAGTGTATCAGTAATATAGAAATCACTCGTTTAGCGCTTTTAATACGCGCTGATTGAAACCGCGCAGATGAAAGCTTTGAAGGCTTGATTAAAAATATCGATCTATCACATAAAATATTCAGAGAGTACTGTATTCAATGTATTTTGATACCTGCGTTTTATCATGACATTCATCATGCCATGTCCGCTTTCCTACCATGAGCAAATGGTCGTCACAAACTGTAACCATAAAGCTCTGTCAGCTGCCATGTCCTCGCCTCATCACTAGTCACCTCTGCTTCCTGAAACTACGAAAAGTACATACTAATAACATCCTCCTCCCTCTCAAAAAGGTGTTAATACGTCGCGTGATGGCAGGATGAGGAGCAGGTCAGCAAACAAAGAATTTCTTTTGGAAACACATTGATTATATTTATGATAAACTTTACAGTCAGTTATTCCCTTTATCAACAATATTATTTATTACAGGAATCTGTAAAGCATGTAAATAAATATCGTCAGGCATCGTCACAGGAGCGATTTTTCTGTAAACCACATGTAAGGAGTTACATAATGAATAGTTTTTTTATGCATCATCTGATAATTAAAGGATAGAAGAACCAATGTGATATATGAAAATAGGTCAGATAAGTACATTTATGCTTCAAATACTAGTTTTAAGCAAAAAAAAGGTTTAAAAAATTCACGCCGTATTAACACAGTATACTTTGTATTCCACCGAGCCGTAACGAAAGGGTTAAGCCATAAAAAATAGTTTGCAAAATGTCAATTTAACAAAAATTTTTGCTAATTTCGTTCTTTTGGCCAAAAACAATTTGACATGGAAAAGTTTCGTTCGTTAAAATATCCGGGAGACAATTTCCATGCCAAAAATTTGGATCTTTTATTACTCTATTAATGTAATGCAAAGTGCTAAAGATTTCAAATGTAGATAGAATAATTAAAAAATGGATTAAAAAGAACTGTCCGCTTTTATTTTAGTTTTTTTTCTTCTACTCCTAGTAAAGTAAAGAAACTTTAAATATATATAAATAGCAGACGATAACCATTTACATAATTTTATACGAACGTCGGGATATTACTCCTTTAAAAACGATTCAAAAATCAATAAAAAAAATGCTTTGGATACTACAAAAACTATTTTTTTATGTAAGCACATACAGACAATGGTCAAAGCCGTTTGCATTGCAAGCCAAAGGTCGTGGGTTCGATAGCGGACGGAGATTAAAAAAAAGGTTGCTTAGGACAAAGCTCCTGCATCCTTCTCTCCACGCAGCCACGTGAAGAACTCACGAAATGTCTTCACTTTTAAAGGCGGGGGATGTCAAAAGATTCTGGACTCAAAGGTGCACCCCACGTCCAGAGTCACTGCTTGCTGCACCACTCTGCACGGGTTGCGTTCCTTGAAACTGTCCGCCCATAAATAGGTCTGATGAATAGATATCTCGATTTCATTGCCACCGAACCCAACTACTCCGCCATCTCCTATTTCTGCGCATCCCTCGGTTAAGTAGCACCAGCGTCTAACCACTAATCCTTATCCTCCTCGTAATCCAGCAACAATCACCAAGGCTACAACTCAAGACCTGTCGGCGAGTCACTCAATGGTCAAAGCGTTTGCTTGACAAGCCAAAGGTCGTGGGTTCAATCCCCGACGGAGGTAAAAAACAAGTAGATTTTTAATCGATTTCTGAGCTCTTAAATACCCTCGGTTGGTGTGAATTTGATACCTCGCCCGTAAAATGCCAGTCATAGCCTATTAATAAAAATTGTTGGTAGACGAAAGCCGTCCGGTGAAGACCACCCATTCATACTCAATTCCATCAATAATAAAAGATGATGCGTGAATCTCGGGCTGCAGTCTATGATGTTGACTCTTCATGCAGCGCTTAGCCATATGCACCATGGTAAGCGTCATAGAATACTCTCACCATCTGCTGGTATTTTCCTGTATGTCCTTACATAAAAAAAACGATATATGAATATTTATATATTTGTAATTTTGTTGTTATTATTTCCCTCACTTCATTACTACTTTCTCTACACACGAAACAACGAGGATTCACGGATTTATAACGGATATAGAAATAAAATGTATAAAAACAATACGCGGATCGGCGCTTTAGTATCCTAGAAAATGGCAAGCGTCATACAATCCATGCGTGACAAACTTCCATCACCGTTTGAAAGAATTTTCTTTTACCTACATAATATAATGAAATATCCTTTCTCTGTGGTGAAAATTTTCCCTAATCCTCTATTGTTCTTTAATTGTAAAGATTACGTAATCGGTCGTATTGTTTTACTTAGGACAAAGAAAAATGCCGAAAAAAATGCCAATTATAAGCCAGTAATTAGTAATTATAATAGACCGAATAATCAAACTAACTACAGCAAGGATGATGCTAAACTAATCACCCGTATCGAAAGATGTTGTAATTTCTACAAATGGCGAAATACGTCAATTATATTTGACATTTATGAACTACCCATTCAATCCAATCAATCAATCAACGTGTCATCTTCTTCTTCTTTTTCTTTTTTTAGCACTTCTATGCAGTGGCCACAATTGTTCAGATGGGACTCCTACTGGACTTATCAGTGGTATTGTTCTCCTAGATTTCTATGATCTTTGACATGTCGCGTCATCAAGGAGACTTAATTGTTCTACGGTGTGATGTGGGTGTGAGGCGGGTAAAGTCCAGTTGGCCTCGTGGCTGTTTTTTACACCTTCCATTTTCCTGGTACCTTATGTCACTATGTTTTATATTTGAATTAAAGTTTTCGCGCCTTGAATGATAAAAAGCTTACTTTACATTCCTCTTAAGGGTGTAATTATTTAGATGTGCCGAGATGAGGAACGACCTCAGCCTTCAAAACACATTAATCTTCTTTATCTTGCTTTATAATTACTTTATGCGGCGTTCATGACGATACTTTTTAATACAAAAAACAAGCCACAGAAAAAACTGTAAAGTTTTCAAAGAAGAGAACTCGAAAGAAAGATTGTGATATCAACTTGATATAGTCTTTGCAGGCTGGTGCCGAAAAGCTTCAGTATAAATCTTTCTTCCTTTATTTTCGTTCGCTCGTCGGACACGCATGTGTCGCCATATTGGTTATTTAACGGGTGCTCTGGATCGCCACTGGATGAATTTTCATTTGGCGTTTGGTGTCACGTGTTAGTGTGCTTATTCTTTGAGTAGCCTCCACTACTTGTTTTCTTCTGCGGATATCCTCTCGGACTATATCAATTAGCGATATCTCCATAGCACGCTGGGCGACCTTTTTTATGGGTAAGACTTACTTACGTGTAATCACACGTCTCTGCGCCATAAGTTAATACAGGTAGGATTTATCGGTTAAACGCCTTAGTTTTAAGTCATTTAATTGGTTAAACGCCTTAGATTTAAGCCATTTAAGATAAAGGGTCCGCCAAATAACTTTTTTTTTTTTTTTTTTTTAAAATGGGGCGCAAAACATCGAGTGTAGCTTCGGCTGTGTGGCACGTAGCGCCGTCCTGTTGAAACCAAATGTTGCCAATATCCTCCTCTTCAATTTTTGTGAACAAAAATGGCCCGATAACGATCGCCATCGACTATAACGGATGACCTGATTTTCAAAATAATATCGCAATATTTTCCAGGATTGTTCAAGCGTATACACAACCGTATTCGCTTAGCGCAAGGATAAAACTAATTATCTGTCAAATCAGACATGAGCATAGTGCTACCATTCACGAAATAAGCACTAGTTGAAAAAAAAACGTTAGATTGCTGACCCTTTATAAGACAATTTCTTAAAAGAAATCGACAGGCGTATAGGACTGGGATAGGCAGCATTTGGAAAACTTATGTACATTTTTATACCGAAAATCTTTTTGGTAGGCAGTGCGAAATTCACGGTTAAATCTTGTATTTTTTTTTTGATATTTTTACTTTATTTACAAAATAAAAAAGCCCTCTTTCTCGTATATCACTTGAATTATAATAGGCCTACTTGAGTTCCCAACAAAAATACCCCTTTGTTGTCTGAATAAGACCCTCCACAAAGAGGAATAGAGAAGATGCATATCATATATACTGTCAAACCTCGATTTCACATTTTTTAAGGTAGCACAAACGTGTATTATTTTACACAGTTCTTATCGGTGTTTGCCGGTTCCGCCGCATTTCGTTCCCAGACAATTCGTTGAACGCGTCATCGGTTACGACGTGGGACGCACTGAACGTCTGGTGCACGAGACATTTGATACACGGACAACTGGTGCAATGGATGTCTCGCTAACCTAACCTAACCTAACTGAAACCTGAAGAAGACACATGGTATGGCGGTTGTAATATTGGTTCTAGAGAATTCACTACACACGGCTAAACCCTATAGCCACAATACTAATGTGGCAGTGAAAATCTAAGTTATATGGGTGATCTGTTAATCGTTTTTTAAGAGATTGTATTATTAGTCTGGTACTCCCGTGATCTGCAGAATTAACATCTAAAAAGCGGCTTAATCCAAATAGTATATCTTTAACCCTTTCGCATCGGTTGTCGATATATGCCGTCTAAGATTCCCCTACCGTTGATATTGGAAGCCGTGATATATCGTTTTGCTACTTTCAGTACTCATTGTGACATATACGGTAGGAACTTGGAACTGCAGTCATTTCGTTTATCAACCTACATGTATTATTTAAAGGAATCTATAAAGCATGTAAATAAATATCGTTAGTTTTCGTCACAGGAGCGATTTTTCTGTAAACCACATGTGTCAATGCCGCCACATGTATGGAGTTATATAATGAATGTTTGTTAAATATAGTAGTTTTTTATGCATCATCTTATATCTAAAAGATAGAAGAATCAATGTTCTATATGAAAATAGGTCAGATAAGTACATTTATGCTTCAAATACTAGTTTTAAGCAAAAAAAATGATTTGAAAAATCACTCCGTATTGACAGTATAATTTGTATTACAGCGAGCCGTAACGAAAATGTTAAAACATTTTTCGTAACGAAATGTATATACTGTGTAAACACGTAGTTAAGTGTAAAGTAGATAAAAAACAAGAGCAACGTAGTACATTGACATATAAGGTGTCTTCACCCCTTTCTAAAGGTTAAAAATAAGTAAGTTCGCAAAAGAAAGCAAAAGAAGAGCTTGCCAGAATCGCATGAAGAAACATGGTTGTTTATGTTTGTTCTTTCAACAACTTCTTTACGTTTTTTATGTCTCTTAACTCTGTATTTTGTAGAGCAACTTGTTTAGAGTTTACTCAAGCGTAATGTACTTTATATTTATTTGTTTTAGTCGGAATATTGGTGTCACGAAAATATCGAACATGTCGTGTGATCGGGAAGGGAAGATGTGAACATAATCTGAATCTTCTTCACCGGATTTCGAACTTAAGGAAAATAAATCTTCTTCTTAGTGTCAGCGACGTCAAATTGTTTCTGCCAAGTATCTAGCAACATCGATAGCCCGTGTGTTGCATTAGGTCTTGAGGTGTGCAGCTTGTTGGGCACATGGAGCAGAATCTCGGGTGTGAGGCGGTCTGCAGGTCTCCGCAGTCGCACAATAGTGGCTCTCCCTGTCGACGAATTCCCCACCGCTCGAGTTTGTCCTTAGTTCTACCAATTCCAGTTTTTAATCTGTTCAGGGATTTCTAGTTTCTTAAAAAGAAAAATAAATAACACTGAATATTGTCACAGAGAATTTAATTTGAATGTTAAGTTATAATTTACATTTGCACGATGTAAAATTTATGACATAAATTGGTTGAGTTAGTGATTAGCGGATGTGCGAGTTCAAGTTCAGTTAAAACAACACTTTAAATATTTAAGTACACTTAGAATGTTCTTGAGTTGATTTGACAGCGGGTTGCAGAGTTACGTCGGTAGTTTTGAATAACAATAATCTGAGAACGTTAGCACATAGTAGACTAGGCGAGCGGTTTATCGAAGGTTAGAGTGCTATGACGGGAAATGCAGTAAAAAGACTGATACAATGTGGTCTCCGCCTTATGTAGCGCCCACTCACTCGCACAAAGTAACGTCTGCTTGTGACATCTATGTGACATATAAGACAAATTATTAATAGCGAGTCAGAAATAACAGAAAGTGTTTAGTTTACTTTTAATATACTTGATTTGACAGCGGGTCGCAAAGTTACGTCGGTAGTTTTGACAACAGTGATCGGCACAGTAGTCTAGCGAGCGGCAGCAGAAGGTCGGAGAGTGCTGTTGACGATGTGCAGAAGAAGAACTGATCCAATGAAGTTGGTATCTTTATATAACGCTCGCTCTATCTGTGTGGTTAGGGGTTACTTAACGTATCATGGATCTCTCCGTGGCAATTCGGGTGACCTTTATTTTATGGGTAAGAGTTACTGTTTTCAGATATTCTCGAACATTAGAATATTTGAACATTACCTACATAACTCTTTTTCCTCAAGGGATGCTTTCTTTCCATTCGTAAGAGTCCCAGAGGAAAATTGCTGCTCTCAAACATTCATTCCTTCTTCTTCGCGGTTCAATTCACAACCCTGGGATTCTTGAATGTTTGAACTTCTATGTTCCAGATAAGTACACCCGTGCTCGTAGCCATCCATTATTTTTGATCCCAGTTGATACTTGTGGAGCTTCGAGCATTCAATTAAGTATAACGGCAATAACACTCCTAAATGGCCTACCAGCACACCTCGATCCTTTTCTTACATCTTTTTCTTTTTTTGTCGATAGTATTGTTCTCCTAGATCTTTGACACGTGTCGTGTTCTTCTTCTTTAATGTTTTTTCTCATTTGTATGTATTATATGTTTATGTATACTCTATGTTTCTTATTCTTTGTACCTTAGAGCTGCGGTTCTGTGAGATAAATAAATAAATAACGCTCGCTCTGTCTATGTGGTTGGGGGTTACCCAACGTGTCATGGATCTCTCCATGGCAATTTGGGTGACCTTTATTACACCGCTCTACGCCATTAGTTAATATTTGGAGGAAGAATTGCCTTGCTTTCAGCTATGCGGCACCAACGGCCTGGAACTCGCTGCCGAAAAGCATGAGAGAACTTAAAGCGGAGGCATCCTTCAGAAGCAGACTCAAGACCCACCTTTTTACTCAGAGAGGCAAAGAAGCGCTGCCGGAATGACCATTCGGTTGTAAAAAAGCGCTTTACAAATACTGATATAATATTAATAAATTGTTGAAACGCTTTACTTTTAAGATATATCAAGATAAATCTGGTATAATAATGTGGTATGAAACTCTTAAAAGGTTAATAGTGTTTTCTTCTGATATGTCTCAGTTATCGCTACTATATCATCGGGTAGTAAAGTACGTTCATCACGCTTCATTTAAGTCACGTTTCCGTACAGCGTAGATGTTTCTGGAAGGCGCGGAGTTGTACGTGCACGTTGTTCGGAGCACGGCCGGTGGCGCCATCTGTGGACGCCGCGCGTGACTGCATTTCGAAACTATAGCGACGTTGCCTAACCAAAACGTGGTATCGACAAGCAAAAAATATAGGTACATAATAAATATTTTAACTTTTTTTCAGAGATGTGTGGCATAATGTGTTAATGTAAGTAAGGTTTGTGAATTTAGTAATCGATTAGTCCGACGCTCCCGAGTTCTTCTTCTTTATGGCTGTGAATCTTGGTATTTCACTAAGACCCAATGTAGCCGTTTAATGGGTTACAAGAGTATATTCCTGCGTAGAATACTGGAGGTACGATGGTTAGACTTTCTGAAGAATGACAAGGTGAGAAAGTTTGTGAAGATGCGAAGGTGGATCGGATTGGGAAATGTATTATGGATGTCGCAGGAAAGTATAGACTACAGCAGTCTTTTCTTCGAGTCACCGGTCTCGCGCCTTCCTGGAATCCAGTCGGAAACTATACATAATATGTACTCGGCGGAGCTGTAGGAAACGGAGCTGACATTGAATAAGGCTATGAATATGGTGGTTGCGAGCACAGGTAGTCTGATAATAGAAATTGTAGCTATAAATACGCCGACGGGTATAGCTCAATGGTCAAAGCGTTTGCTTTGCAAGCCAAAGGTCGTGGCTCGATCCCCGACGGAGATTTCTGAGCTCTAAAACGGTTGGTGTGAATTTGATACCTCACCCGTAAAATGCCAGTCATAGCTTAATAATCAAAATTGGTAGTAGACGAAAGTCGTCCCGTAAAGACCACCCATTCATAATAAATTTCTGTAATAATAAGGATGCTGCGTGAATCTCAGGCTGTAGTCTATGACGTTGACGGATCAACACTCCACATGCAGCGTTTAGCCATATGCACCATGGTAATCGTCATAGAACTCCAAAGATGAGACTTAAGAATTACTATCACCACCTGTCGTTATTCTCCTGCATGTGTTTCCATAAAAATATAAATAAAAGCTTAGTAAAAATACTGTACGTCAGTGTTCCATGGATTGGATATCAAACGTAAGCTGCCATTGTGTTTTAAGCACACTGCTCTATTTTGATTTGAGTCGATGGAATCAAATATATTGTATATTTTGGCCACAAATCAAAATATGGAACTTACTTTTTTTTAATATTTTTAAAAATCTTTATTACTGCGTTTCGTATCGTGGCGGATATATGATCCGTATGCAGGAGACCCCCCCACCACGTGTCGCTCCATTTCTATGACACAATACTCCGATTATAACACCCTGAGACCCCTTAACACTTCTTAAGAGAGAAAACTGTAAGGCCATTTTGCTTTGCCTGTTATTTATCGCCCTTTTAAAAGGGAGTAATTCACTTCAAAACTTATATAAATATTTTTTCGACTTTCCTTTTTACATTACTTTATTAACCCTTTCGCATCGGTTGTCAAAGATTCCTCGACCGTTGACATCATTGACGTGATATATAATTTTGCTACTTTCATTACTCATTGTGACATCTACGGTAAGAAATTGTAAGTGCAGTCATTCCCTTTATCAACCTACATGTATTCTTTACAGGAATCTGTAAAGCATGTAAAAAAATATCTTTAGGTTTTGTCACAGGAGCGATTTTTCTGTAAACCACATGTGTGAATGCCACCACATGTATGAAGTTTCATAATGAACGTTTGTCAAATATAATAATTTTTTATGCATCATCTGATAGCTAAAAGATAGAAGAACCAATGTGATATATTAAAATAGGTCAGATAAGTACATTTATGCTTCAAATACTAGTTTTAAGCAAAAAAATAGTTTTAAAAATTCACGCCGTATTAACAGTATAATTTGTAGTACACCGAGCCGTAACGAAAGGGTTAAGCTATATTTCCAAATCCACTTCCAAGTTGAAGCCAATTGCTGCTGTCAGATTTTGTCAGTAGCAAGATCTTTTTATTTGTCGTAAATTTTATTAAAAGCTTACATTTTACAATATATATTTTGTATTATTACAAGAAAATTTAACAATATTTATAATTATGTACATGATTTATAAAAATATATAAGAGAGAGATTAATGAGAGGAGTGTCTCAATAGAATTCGAAACGACGATATCCGAAAAAGAACTCAAGTAAGAAGGAACTCAAGAAAAGCGAAAAACGCCAATTTAAAAAAAAACTTTCAGAAAATAAACTAAAAATGTACTCTATACGGAGCACCATTTACAGCAACTATATTCTACAACTAAGAAACGGATGTGCAAGGTATAAATATATACAACTCCAGCTCACACGTAAAACAGAGCCTTTACCTTTAAAATCTAAGCCACAGTACTCTAAATTATACTTGTATACACGTCAACATCCATCTAAAGCCCAGACAGTAGAACTTACAGTGTGGTCGTTGCTCCTGCGCCACAACTGGGTCATAGCCTAACACCAGAACCGAATCTAGCTTTTGTGGTACTCCAAGTCAAAATTCATTCAGAAGCCCACATTATTGCCTTCTTGATACATATAATACTGATCATAATTCTTTATTCCGTATTATATTGCCTGTTATTTCGTCGTGCAATTAAGTGATTTTTATTCTTTTATACAGTAAGGTGATACGTTCCACACCTATCTCCTCTAAGCCGGTTTGTTTCGCTAATTCCACTAGTTCTTCCATATCGACAGAGTGTCCAATGTCTTCGCTCTTACTTAAAGCTAGCTGCGCACAATGTCGGGGAATCCCCGGGTTGAAATAAAAGAGCGCTAAGCCGAAACAGCACTAAACGAGACAGCGTTAAGCGGGGCCTCACTGTACTTACATTCCTTGTTTGTCATTTTTTTGTATTCTGTTGTCTGTTATTTTGTCGTACCTTTACTTGCTTTTTGATGTCTGTATTTATTTTGCATTATATTGTCATTTATTTTGTCTTCTTTGTGAAATTAACTTACTTTTACTGTTATATGGGGTCCGCCAAATAACTTTTTTTTTTTTTTTGAAACAGGGCGCAAAACATCGAGTGTAGCTTCGGCTGTGTGGCACGTAGCGCCGTCTTGTTGAAACCAAATGTTGTCAATATCTTCTTCTTCAATTTTTGCGAACGAAAATTTGTTCCGAAATGTTCAATTGTTGAGAACGACGGTGAATTGATGTTGATGGCGCTTCACGCACACTTTCTGCCACTGCAGCAATATTCTCGGGCGTACGCACTGTTTTTGACTTTTCACGCTTATCGATGAGGATGCCAGTTTCTTTCACTTTTTTCACAAGATAACGAGCATACGGAGTTGATGGTGATTCTCTTCTTCCAAAATCCGTACGCAATTTTCGCACACATTCTGCAACATTACCGCAACATTTCCCAGCGTTGTTCAATCGTATACACAACCATATTCGCTTAGCGGAAAGATAAAACTAATTATTTGTCAAATCAGACATGAGCTAAGTGTTACCATTCACGAAATAAGCACAATTAAAAAAAAATGTTAGATGACGGACCTTTTATTTACTTTTCATGTTTGTCATTTTTCTGTTATTTAGTCGGCTTGATATTTAAAATTCCGTGTCTTTCTTAATTTCGTAATATATATTGCGGAGAAGTTGACTCGCTTTAGTAAACGGGGAATGTCACAGTGTATAAAGCTACTAGTCCCAGATTCTTCTCGTGAAACTAAAAGACAATCCACCTTTCCAAGGGGGGGGGCGAGCTCCTTCTGCTGAAGGAAGCATGGTCGTAGGTAAAAGAAAAACTCGTAAAATCCTTAAGCCGGCACTGTAGACCTGCTAGACGTTCTCATTGAAGATGCTGACATGTATATTGCATTCTAGAATAGATGCTTTCAACTTGTGTTCAAAGAACCGGAACCAGTACACTAGAGTAAATTTCCGGTCCGAAGAAAATTCGACGGACCGACAATCATTAAACAAAATATTAGGTATTTTCAAATAATAATTATACTTTGCAAAATCCCTGTGTGAGCTATAGATATACCCTTTTTATGACCAAATGATCATTCAAATCTAGAAGGAATTTTGGGTCTCCAACCCAAAGGTGAGTGCCGTATTCAAAGATAGGAGGGATTTGTCTTTTAAATAGAAAATTAAGTTATTCGCCAGTGAAGTACCGACGTGATCTATATAACACACATTAGTTTAGCTGTGTGGTTATCAAAAGATAACCACACGGTTCAAATCAAGAAGAAGTTTCCTCCAGTCGACAACGGAACTGGTGATACCTGAGGCCACCCTGCGGCTGAACATGTGGAGAAGCGCAACTGAGAGGAATACTTGGATTGCCCTGAAAGAGGAGCCCCTGGACACGACCAGGGGTGGAATATATGGAGGTCCCTTAACAGACTTCGGACCAGAGTATGCAAGACGAGGACACAAATGAAAGCCTGGCAATTTTACAGATTGAATGTGACTGCGGCGTGGAGCAGACCCTGTCACACCTTCTGGAGTGTGCGCTGTGTCCGAGTAGCTGGACCCAGGAAGACCTGACGATGGCTGGAAGAAACGCCATCAACGTCGCCCACTTCTAGGCAGACAGAATCTGACCCTGTTGTTTCCGACACGATTATATATGTACTGCTCCGCAGAAGCTAAAAAGTTGACAAACGCTGGTCTAAAGAATGGAAATGTATGGGAACATTACCGCATAGCAAATCGATGTAAGCTCGTTCCGTTTGCATTCCGAACGCTTATGTTAACACGTTCAAGTGTATAAATCCATACACTTGAATGCGAAATGCCGACAAAAGCGCCTTGAAGGAAACCTCGGTAGTGTTGTCTTAAAATGAAACATCCGCGTTTTTCTAGATGAAGATGCGTTTCAGGCACTCGCCTCTACGGGGTCAGACTATTGAGAGGGTCAAGAGTTTCTGATATTTAAGAGTACAGATAAGATTGTTCGTTAAATATTTACAGTACTATTCCCAACAGAGGAAATGATATTATTCTTTTATAGGGAAATTCACACGTAAGCCGCGACGTCAAATATGACCACTGTGTGCGCTTCCATAAACAAAAACAAGTTATTTGTGTTGTTAATCTGATCCTGCATCCATTGTCCACGCGGCCACGTGACAAACCCGTCACTTGTCGTATTTTTTAGAAATTTAAGACGTATGTTCCGATACCGAGATTGCGGCCCCAAAATTACAGCATCAGCTAACTTGTGATGCCGGAATACCAAGGTTCCGGCACTGAGGATAAATCCAAAGACCGGAGTTGAGTTGATACTAATTTATTTGATACGAGATCCCTTTTTATACCGTAATTTACAACATGAGTAACCAGTTATAAAAGTAATATTAATAAATTGAATATCATACACTGCACATTCCTCGATACCGTTTTTGAACCTTGATCTCTTCAATCCACATAGAGTGGCAGATTATTGGGATGGTCCATGCTCCGTATCGATGCGTAAGCATTCCTTATTAATATTAATATTACTAATACATAGAATTTCTTAAACCGTAAATTCCTCGCTACTTGTTGTATTGGACCTTGATCCTCTCATTTTACATAGAGTGGCAAAATGCCCTGTGTCTTACCTGACTGTATGAATCTAAGATAAAGAGTTGATTATAACAAATACTTTAAAGACTTTTGGATGCTTAATAGAACAAAATTATGTTTAAAATAACGTTTTTAAAGACGGGGGAAGTCATTACTTAAGTCTTTCAAATGCTACCCATCCCAGTTGTATACGCCTGCCAATGAAAGAAATTGACAGACATAAAACGATAATGATAAAAATATATTATTTCATTTCTTTGTCACCGTATCAAGAATTCTGTATGGACTTGTTTCTTGTCGCATCGTCAAGCTAAGATAGGATATCATTTTTTATGTTGTTCAATTTCCGGGCGGTATAGCTCAGTGGTTAAAACGTTTGCTTGTTAAGCCAAAGGTCGTGGGTTCAATCCCCGGCGGAGATTTAAAAAAAAGGCTTTTAATCAATTTCCTAGCTCTAAAATACCCCCAGTTTGTATGAACTTGATCCGCTTGGTGAAAACCCTCCCTGTCCGGTCCTGTTTTGGGAGACCCAGATGGGGACCCGTTACTGGACGCACGCAAAAAGCTACTTGTTAGAGTGACTGAAGGTCTTCCCGTGATTCAAGGTGCGTAAGTTAGATGTCAAATAGACCTCAGTGTAAGGCTGCAAGTTAGAGCATGTACTATATAGCGAGTCTCGAATTGCCTTCTTTGGTAGAACTTGATCCATCACCCGTAAAATGACAGTCAGTCAATCAATCAAAATTGGTGGTAGACGAAAGTCGTCCGGCTTTAACCATTGAGCTATACCCGCCGGCGGGCACAGCTAAGTGGTTAAAGCGTTTGCTTAGCAAGCCGAAGGTCGTGCATTCGATCCCCGACGGAGATTGAAAAAAAAAAATTATTTGATTTCTGATCTCTAAAATACGGTTGGTGTGAATCTGATCCCTCAACCGTAAAATACCAGTCATAGACTATTAATCAAAATTGGTGGTAGACGAAAATCCCGTAAAAACTACCCATTCATACTAAGTTCCTCTGATAATAAGGATTATGCGTGAATGTCGGGTTGTAGTCTGGCGTTGGCGTATCAACGCTCCACATGTAGCGCTTAGCCATATGTAAAATGGTAAGCGTCATAAGACCCACAGATGAAAAAACTTCAGAATTTCTATCACAATCTGTTGGTATTCTTCTATATGTGTTTACATAAAAAAAAATCTCACTTAGTTCTCCGGTCACATAGCGAGGCAATGAAAATTTACAGCAGAGTCGTCTACTGAAGCGTAATATCTTTAAGTGGTCGAGCGTCATAGAGTCCACGCAACCGAGAGAAGCCGTAAACCGAGCGGAAGATAATAAAAAACAAATAACAATAAAGAGGCTGCGATTCGCAAATAAACGGGATAAGAAAACAAAGAAAATGATGCAAAAAAATAACAAGAACTATATAATAATTGTCGAAACTGGATTTTTATCAATGTACTAAGTAAGTGCTTATCTGAAAGTGATAAAAAAAGACTAGAGGCCATTGAGATGTGAACATACAGAAGAATTCTCGAAATTTTCTGGAGAGACCACGTCACGAACAATGAGGCTCTCAGGATAATCAAGGAAGATAAGCACCTAGTAAGAACCATCTCAGAGAAGCAAGCCCGATGTATCGGTCACATCATGCGCCACGATGGTCTTCTTTACGACATTGTAGAGGGGATGGTTGAGGGTATAAGCTGTAAAGGGCACCCTAGATGGAAGTATTTGCAGCATGTGTTCGACGACATAAGTTGTAGTTCTTATGCTGAGCTGAAGAGGGTTACGGAGGATCGAGAGGAATAGAGTGGAGATCGAGATGCAGGATTCTGTTGCTGCAAACCAATCCATCAGATTGATACTACTACTACGAAGAAAAATATTTTACCTAAAAATATTCCATTAAATAAATAACCTTTTAATAATAAATATAATAGGGTACATAATATTTTTTTATTAAATTATTTGATATTACTTTAATATTTATTTATTTTTAAATTATTACAAAGACGTTTTATATATTTTTTCTAAAGGCCTGTATTTCTTTGCTCTTTGAAAGCCAATGCTGCCGTATAAAGAAGTCAAAATCTGGGTGTGCTAAGGTTTGCGCGAGGTGGTTGCCAAGAATGTCGACCGAAGACAACAAACGTTTTTTTCACAAATTTTGGATGGGGTATTGTCAAACACCCACCCTGCAGCCCGGACTTAGCCCCAAGTGACTACCATATCTTCCCTGACATGAAGAAACACCTGGGTGGAACGCATTTCGGCGATAGAGAAGAGCTGGAAGAAGCGGTTCTCAGGTATCTGCGTTGCATGGCGGCAGATTTTTTTGACTCGGGCATTCAAAAGCTCGTATACCGCATGCAAAAATGCATTGAACTCAGTATCGACTATGTAGAAAAATAAGTAAAGGTCTGAACTTTCTAAAAATGTACGTATTCATGGAATTAAACATGTGAAAAATAACTGGGAAACTTATTTTACGGATAAAGCTTGGATATTGAGGATTTTCGGCACCAACCAAAGGGCTATATATCGAGCTGATATCAGAAAACTGTATTTTATGAGAAAGTTCGATATTTTTAATCAAGCTTTCAAAGCTTTCATCTGCGCGTTCAATCAGCTCGTATTAAACGAGCAAAATGAGTGATCGCTATATTACAAATGCCATTCCATTTGCTATTAGAATTTTTCTCCCTTTTTTTGTTACTTTCCTACTGTTTCACAAAAGAAAAAATAAATATACAGTGAAACCTCTCATAACGAGCATAATTCGTTCCAGAATCTTGGTCGTTGTGTGAAACACTCGCTATGCGAAACTAATTTTACAACATATAAATCAATGTGAATCACGATAATGCGTTCCATGCGAAATATTTTTTTCAACGTTTTATTAAATAAAATTACATACTAATAAATTGTTAAAAATCGTAACGACCTGAATAAAAACATTTTTAAAAAATCGAAGACATTTAAAAGAAGCTTATTATTAATATAATAAATTATTTCTTACTAGAAAGCTGTAAAGACATCTGCTTTAACTGACTCTTTAAAATTTGCTGAACATGCGACACAGCGTTATCATTGAATAAGTTTGTAGCACGCATAGCCACCTCCTTATTAGGATGATGCTTCTCAATGCACGGCGAAACAGTTTCCCATACTTTCAGCATTTCTCTTATTGCGACAGAAGGTTGCTGCTCTGCTAATTCCTCTTCCTCCAAACTCTCCAAAACAAAAATAATTACAAATGACGTCTGAACATAAGTTAAGAAAAATGTGTGATCACATGCGAGTACAGTACGAGTGCTTAATACAGACTGACGCAATGACGCGGAAGTCCCAGCTCACAAGTGCGTCAAACGTTATGCGAAATGTCGCTCGTTAAGGGAGCAATTTTTTCACATTTTTTTTTGCTCGTTATGCGAATTACTCGTTATGAAAGGTTCCACTGTGTATATAATAATAAATATGCAAGAAACTGAATATTTTCTTCTTACTAATGATCGCTTTGACAGATTAAGACGAATGAGTGGAATGGTTTTGTAATTCTACTGACAGATTTGTTTCTTTTGTAAGTTACTTCGTAATGGTTAAATACACGACTGTCATGCTAGCAGATTCGATAACTATCAAAAAGATAAACAACGCTCCCGTTGTTACGGATGTGATTTTTTTGCATCTCACCAAAAGCCAATGCTGCCGAATAATGGGCTTCGAAAATATATGTCTGTGTAGAATACTAGAAATGCGATGGTTTTACTTTGTGAAGAATGATATATATAATCGTGTCGGAAGAAACAGGGTCAGATCCTGTCTGCCCAGAAGTGGGTGACGTCGATAGCGTTACTCCCGGCCGTCATCAGGTCTTCCTGAGTGCAGCTACTCGGACACATTTCAGAAAATGTGACAGAGTCAGCTCCGCGCCGCAGTCACATTCAGTCGGTCCGCATTCATTATTCAATGAGAAATGATGGCGTGAGAGAACGGACAAGACAGACTTGCATTTTACAGTAGACTTGTACTGAGAATGCCACAAGAGAAAGCATTTACAACGGCTGCCCTTTCTTGAAGCTCCCATGCTCTCGCCGTCCTGGAAGGCCGTCGGCAACTATAAACAGAATGGACTCAGTGAAGCTACGGGAGGCGGAGCTGACATGGGACGACGCGAGGACAAACGCGGCTGACAAAGATTTATGGCAGCGTCGATGATTTTTCTTATTTGTAACAAATATTATATAAATAAATAAATATATTGATACCAACATGGTATAGCCCTTGCTGACTGGTACCGAAAACCTCGATGTACAATTTTTCGTCACTTATTTCTGTTCATTTGTCGTAAATGTATGTGTCGTTATTTTGTAATGCCGTTGAGAGGACTAGTTACATAAATCTCCACTTACGGCGCTAGGTGTCACCGACCACGGCGCCCAGTCAGTTACTTGCCGACGGTGGCGAGATCATATTGTCGTTGGCCCGGCCTGTTGAATGCTGTCCAGGCCAGAAGTTTGTAAAGTTATCGAAATATATATGTCAACGTGCTTCAGAAAAAGACTTTGTGTCGTTAATCTGCTCCACATCCTGCCACCACGCAATTCAATAACAAACTTAGAGAGGGGGATGTTATATGTATAGTATTTGTTGAGTGTTAATCCACCTACGTCATCACTTTGCAGCCTGCTTGCATAATTGTGAAGATCATTTTGAATGGGTGTGTCTTTCAGTAAAATGTCGGATGTAGAGATTGTATTGGAAATATTGTTTTTTTATCGTTTATTATTCAGAACGAAGTAAATTGCTTTGAATAAAGTACTAGAAAGTCGAAATAATGGCAGAGAGGCACTCGCAGAGCTCATTTAGGGCAGTGGTAGCCAATTTGCAGCTCGCGAAACTCAATTTAATAATTAACTTCTGAAGATTTCACGGCCAGATTTGATATTGTGGCTTTTGGATTTAGCCGTGTGTGGCGAGTTTCTTCTTAACAATATTTCGACCGCTATTTCAGTGAGTCTTGAGGGTAGGGATCTAGCGACAGTGTCTTCAGTAAAATACTTGGGTCATATCCTCACAGATGACCCACGTGACATTGAAGACATTGAGCGGCAAAGAAGAGCAATAAGCGTTCGGAGCGGTATGCTTTCTCGGAGGTTCTACCACTGTAGTAATGCTGTCAGGAAAGTGCTATTCAAAGCACACTGTATGGCATTATATACATCAGAACTCTGGTCTAGCTATCCTAAGCGAGAGTGGGAGAAGCTCAAAGTTGCGTATAATAATTCATATCGCCAACTTATGCAACTCCCTAGATTTTGTAGCGCATCTGACATGTTTGCGGAAGGCGGAGTCCATTCATTCGCAGCATTATTGCGACACCGTGTTGCCAGCTTCTGGAGCAGGATAAGGAGGTCCAACAACACCATCATCCTGGCTGTTTCTGAATGGCTCAACTCCTCCCTGAGCCATCGCTGGATGGAGATGTTGCAGCGACCACCATGAATGAATTATTATATATATGTACATATAATTATTATTTTGTATCTAAAATGTATCTATGTATCTAAAAATATGGCAGATTGGGTATTGCGCGACCCACCCAATCCTGCTGGAATAAAAAGCTTATTATTTTTTTTATTTATTATTTCGACCGCCCATTGCAGGGGTCTTCTTCAATGATGCGTGAATCTTGGGCTGTAGTCTATGAAGTTGGCGAATCTGTATACCGGAATGTCCAAGTAGGAGTGTACATAGTTCACGAGAGCCTCCAGGGCAAGAATCCGCAAACCTGCATAGACTGCAGCTGTAGTAGCAGGGAAATATATTTGTGTTCAATCATCAGTATTTTTTTGAAGATATCGAATTATAAAATGTCGTATGCAAGCGCCTACGTAATATTCTATAATTAAAACTAACTGTTAAGAGCTAAGATTTGATTAAATCAAGCTTATTTAGTCCGGTTTTGAACCGACAGCGTCTGAATGTCAAACAAAAGCTTATAGCACCGGATTTGACCATCATTAATGGCAGAAAGATGTAAAAGGTTGCCGTTCACTGGTTTTGAACTCCCGTCCTCTCTCTTCTGCTGATTGCTTCTATTTTTTACCCGATGTAATGGCCTCCGCTCTTGTTCCAATTGTTCCCGCTCCTGCCCTCCTGATGGAGCACTTGTTAGGGCTTTCGGCTCAAAATTAAACCGGCGAAAGAACGCGAAAATAGAAATTCGCTCTTCCACAACAACTGACAAACGTTTGTTTTTTTGTTTGTTCTTTTAAACTCGAAAGCGATGCGATCTTTCAAGCGTTTTAAAAGAGATAACGTTTAGGCAAACCACGAGCAATTATTATTTTTTTAAATATATTTCTTTTACAAACGTACTAACATCCTCCTCTCTCTCAAAAGCTGTTATTCAGTCGCGTGATGGCAGGATTATGAACAGATTGATAACACAGACTCTTTCAGAAGCACATTGACATACATTTACGATAAAACTTTACAAATTTAGGGCTCGACCTAGTCACAGCATTAGGCCGACAATACAATATGCTCTCGCCGACGGGCGGGACACAACTGATGCGCTCGTGATGGCTCTCTCACCACAATCAGCGGTCTATATAACTAGTCCCAAATGCTAATATGGCGGACACATTCATGTACGACAAGCGAACAGAAATAAGAGACGAAAGATTGTATATTGAGGTTTTCGGTACCAGTCAGCAAGCGCTCTATCATGCTGATGTCAGTACAGTAAGGTGCCATAGGGTTTTTGGTCTTACTTCTCTACTGTGACGCTGAAAAAGCATAAACTACAGCTGCGCTTCCGTCGAGAACTCTACATAGAATGTACTCGACAGAACGTTTTTTATATTAACACATACAGGAGATTTTTTTTTATGTAAACACATACAGGAGAATACCGACAGATGGCGATAGTAATTCTGAAGTTTCATTTGTGGAATTCTATGACACTTACCATGGTGTATATGGGAGTGTTGATCCGCCAACGTCATAGACTACAGCCCGAGATTCACGCATCATCCTTTATTATTACAGGAATTTACTATGAATGGTTGGTCTTCACGGGACGACTTTCGTCTACGACCAATTTTAATAAATAGGCTATGACTGACATTTTACGGGTGATGGATCAAATTCACACCAACCGGGGTATTTTAGAGCTCAGAAATCGATTAAAAATCCTTTTTTTTTAATCTCCGTCGGGAATCGAACCTACGACCTATGGCTTGCAAAGCAAACGCTCTGACCATTGAGCTATGCCCGCTCGAGCATATGGACACCACAGATTGTCGTTTCACAGTTTCCGGTGCATCCGGAGGTTCATATCGGAACATAGATGATTTATGGGAGCCTCCAGGGCAAGATCCCACAAACTTGTATAAATTGAGGCTATAGTACCAGATACATATTTGGGTGTTCAATAATTAGGTTTTTTTAAGAAGATCGGACAATGAACCTCACGTTCCAGATGTCTGGAGAAATTTAGTTATGTTCTTAAGGGGTGGTTCAACCTTACCATGGGCATGCATAGGGCTTAGATTTTATTAAATATATTTTTAAAAATCAAGTTTGTTCCGTATTTGAACCGACAGGGTATGAATGACAAACAAACGCTTTAACCACTGGACTATATATAAAAAAAAACGATTTCGAAGCTCTAAAATGCCAGTCATAGCCTATTAATTAAAATAGGTGGTAGACGTAAGTCGTCCCGTGAAGACATTCATAGTAAATTCCTGTAATATTAAGGATGATGCGTGAATCTCGGGCTCCAATCTATGACGTTGGCGCATCATCATTCCACATGCATCGTTTAACCATGTGCACCATGGTAAGCGTCATAGAATTCAACAGCTAAGATTTCATAATTACTATCACCATCTGTCGGTATTCTCCTGTATGTAAAAAAATACATATAAAGCAGATATGGTGTTGAACGTCATGAACAATGAGGTTCTCAGGATAATCAAGGAAGATAGGCACCTAATAAGAAGCATCTCAGAGAGGCGAGCCCGATGGATCGGTTACATCATGCGCCACGATGGTCTTCTTCGCGACATTGTGGAGGGGATGGTTGAGGGTAGAAACTGTAGATGGCGCCCTAGACGGGAGTGCTTGCGGCAAGTGTTCGACGACATGAGTTGGAGCTCTTATGCTGATCTGAAGAGGGTTGCGTAGGACCGAGAGGAATCGAGATGCAAGATTCTGATACTGCAATCCAATCTACCGGATTGATACTACGAAGAAGATGGTGTTGATGATGATGATGATGTAGTGTAAAAATAAAAATATATTTGCAGCCTGGTAGATAAATTTGTCAAAAGTATTGATCGCAGAAAATTTATATATTTCCAAGTGGTACTACTGCTACATAGTAGAGTAGTTTGGTGTCAATTTTTCCCTTCAAAGTAAGGTATAAATTTTCTTTGCCGACGTCGTAAATTTCAGTTCGTTTTCAGTGAAGTGCTCCAGTACAAACAAAATGAAAAAGGCTTCGAAGGCAGGAAAAACTGAAATGTTTTTATACGTTATTTATTGTTTTAATATCGACCGCCACGTTCCATGTAGAAAAATATTGCTAAAATGCTTTTTTTTATATCACATATATCATATTTGTAAATAACAAAAAGCATATTTGAAAACATCACCTTTTCATCGGTTGTCGATATATGCCGTCAAAGATTCCCCGACTGTTGACATCAGTTTACGTAATAAATCGTTTTGCTACTAAAAGTACTCATTGTGACATCTACAGTAGGAAATTAGAAGTGCAGTCATTCGCTTTATCAACTACTATGTATTCTTTACAGGAATCTGTAAAGCATGTAAATAAATACCGTTAGGTTTCGTTACAGTAGCGATATTTTTGTAAAACACATGTGTCACTGCCACCACATGTATGGAGTTACATTCTAACAACTCCAGATGGTAAAGAGAGTATTGATACTAAATTACGTTTAATTTTTCTCTTTTCAGATCATGTGTCTCTTCATTCCCGATCAGCTGTTAGTATGAGAGGCACATTAACAGTGATTTTCAAACTTTTTCACTCGTCGTAGACCTTCGATGGCTTCTCCAGCTGTGCAGGTGCCCCCAGAGAGGGGCGTCAGCTCATCAGCAGCAGCCCACTCCCCAAAAGGGCTCCAGAACACCAACAAGAGACCCACCCTCATAATATACCCAACAGGTAATTAAAAGTGATATCAGCTTGATACAGCTCTTTTAAGCTGATGCCGTAAAGCCTCGAAAAACGATCTTTTGTCTCTTATTTTTGTTCGCTCGCCTGACATGCACATCTAATAATGTTAGTTTTAATTATTGAATATTACGCAGGCGTTTGCATACGCCATTTTATTTGTTGTGACAGTTGATCCATTTCATGTTGGTGCAACTGTCATCTTTAATTTGCTTTTTTGCCGCATCAGCAGCGCGGCATGTCACAGTGTCCGGCAGTTGTCAGTCGACTTTTCGACCGGTATGGCGAATGCCATATCGGTCGGACAAGAAAGCAAGTATTTAGTAAAATAAACGAGAATCGTGAACCAAATACAAGTTCTTTTGCTTAGGAACCAGCACCTGCATCCTTCTCTCCAAGCAGTCACGTGAAGAACCCGCGAAATGCCTTCATTTTTAGAGGCAAGATATGTCAAGAGATACTTGGTTCAAGGATGTACCCCACGTCCAGAGTCACTGCTTGCTGCACCACTCTGCACGGGTTGCGCTCCTTGAAACTGTCCATCCATAAATAGGCCTCATGAATATATATATATATATATGTCAGTTTCGTTGCCACTAAACCCAACTACTCCACCAACTCCTATTTCTGCGCATCCCTCGGTTAAGTAACACCAGCGTCTAACCACTAATCCTTATCCTCCTCGTAATCCAGCAACAATCACTAAGGCTACAACTCAAGACCTGCCGGCGGGTATAACTCATTGGTCAAAGCGTTTGCTTGACAAGCCAAAGGTCGTCGGTTCAATCCCCGACGTAGGTAAAAACAACCAGATTTTTAATCGATTTCTTAGCTTCTTAAATACCTGCAGTTGGTGTAAATTTGATCCCTCACCATTAAAATGCCAGTCACAGCCTATTAATCAAAATTGGTGGTAGACGAAAGTCGTCCACCTTTTCATAGTAAATTCCTGTAATAATATGGATGATGCGTGAATGTTGGGCTGTAGTTACACGTGGAGTGTTGATCAGCCAACATCATAGACTATTCACGCATCCCGAGATTCACGCATCATCCTTATTATTTGCTAGAATTTACTATAAATGGGTGGTCTTGACGGAACGACTTTCGTCTATCACCAACTTTAATAAATAGGCTATGACTGGCATTTTACGGGTGAAGGATCAAATTCACACTAACCGGGGGTATTTTAAAGCTCAGAAATCGATTAAAAATCCTTTTTAATCTCCGTTAGGGATTGTAAAGCAAATGCTTTGACCATTAAGCTATACACGCTGACAAATAATAGCTACTAACCTTTCCAATCTTTCAGTATGATTCATATCCCGTCGAGGATGTTGAAGACACGTCTTTCTGACAGCCTCCAGTTGGGTACAATGAATAAATCTATTTTTTCCTGAAAATGCATATTTTCCAGTTTTTGTAATGGACTATTTATATTGAATTTTTCTTTCAGTTTCTCCGGAATCAGTGATCGTGCCTATAGTATCATGCATCCTGGGATTCCCCTTACTGGCGCTGCTAGTCATTTGCTGTCTAAGAAGAAGAGCCAAACTGGCAAGGTGAGCATTTAAAAATCAAGAACGGCTGGACCGATTTGTATCAACTTTAATTTGTTGGACATGTGTCAGCCTATGATCTTCTGTGCGATCGGCAATGTGGCTTCCGCCGTAATCGGTCGAAAAATAACTTCTTCTTCTATATAAAGGAGAAATCCGACTTATCCTTGAATAAGGCAGTCACCTTTGGATTGGAGCCCCAAAATACCTTCTGAACTTAATTGACTCAGCTTAAAGGAGAGCAATTCATTTGATAAACAATGATACTCTTACATCTAACCTGTAATCAATGGAACACGGCCCTAAGACTGGTTCACTTAGTATTTTCTATCGTTAGTACGACGGTCGCTGTACTTCGGAACTTAAAGAACTAATTCCTCCTGCACCCACCCACAACTGACAAACTCGTCTTGCACTTACCGAGCATCCATAGACAGTTAATTTGTGTCGACCAAGAACTGGCAGTTGCCAAAGTTTTAGTACGCGTTCAATGTTGCTTAAATTTGGTGATCTAACGAGAACTGCGCTAACGACGTCCCATTGCCGCTGAATTTGATTGAATACCCGTTTCTAACTAGTCACTAAATAATATATAAGGCCAGCCAACCAAACAATCAAAGCGATTTCAGTCATTACAAAACGCAGCGGCACGACTAGTGTACAACGCGCATCACATTACTGATACTACACCGACTGCTGCGGTTGAGAGTTCCAGCTACAATCCAGTACAAGCAATGCCTTTTAGCTTATAAGGCACTCAACGGCACTTCCCCTGGCTATTTGACAGAACTGATCACGCCATCTGATATAAGCACGCGTGGAGAGACACTCAGATCAGCCAGAGCAAATAGAAGCACCCTGCAGCTGATGGGAGGTAGTCCTAGCACGGTCTTCGGCAATCGTGTTTTCAGCTACGCGGCACCAATAGCCAGGAACTCGCTGCCGGAAAGCATAAGAGATCTTAAAGCGGAGGCATCTTAAGAAGCAGACTCAAGACCTAACATTTTACTCAGAGAGGCAAAGAAGCGCTTTTGTAATGAACATTTGGTCATAAAAAAGCGCTACACAAATACTGACATAATAATATGATACTCATATACTTGTATACAGAACAAAAGTCATAATATATAATGTACACACAGTCTCAATAATCCTGTAAAAATCTAACCTGTAAAATAACAGGGTCTGAAAAAGTCAACTGGAGAAAGTTTTTGTCGGGAAAAGCGTTTGAAAGAATGGAAGCGAAAAGTTTCCTACGTGACTTGTGCTCGGCAGTGAAAGTTCGCAAAGTAAAAAAGTTTATTTTTTCTATTCCAAAGCAGTTATTATAAGCTACGTAACTTACTGACTTGTCTTTTATTTCATTCAATTTTTGTTCGAGGCGGTAATGAAGGCGTTGAAAATATCAAGTAAACGGATTTATTCACGTTTGAACACAGAAGACGTAAAAATAAAATGTAATAACCTTTATTCAAACTAAAATGCCAACCACATTTACTGACGTGTATGGCTTACTGGTAGACTATTTTCTTACCATATCGAAGGTCGCGGATTTTCACATTTATAGTGAATTCTTGTAATAAATAGATTTTTTTTTTTTTTTTTAATCAAATATAATAAGATACATTTTTTACACAGTAATTTACATTCGAATCTTTTTTTTTTTTTTTTACATTCGCTTACCACACCACTTAAAGATAAGATCTTGTGTGTGGCGTGGGATTCATCTGATTCAGATGATGCGTTAATGTCTATAACATTGACGGATCGACACTTTACATGCAGCACTTACCCGGCGGGTATAGGTCAATGGTCAAAGCGTTTGTTTTGCAAGCCAAAAATCGTGGGTTCGATCCCTGACGAAGATTAAAAAAAAAAACGATCTTTCATCGATCTCTGAGCTCTAAAATACCCGGTTTGTGTGAATTTGATCCCTCACCCGTAAAATGCCAGTCATAGCTTATTAATTAAAATTGGTGGTAGACGAAAGTCGTCCCGTGAAGACCACCCATTCATAGTAAATTCATGTAAAAATAAGGATGATGCGTGAATCTCGGGCTGTAGTCTATAACGTTGGCGGATCAATACTCCACATGCAGCGCTAAGCCATATGCAGCATGGTTAGCTTCATGGAATTCCACAGATAAGACTTCAGAATTACTATCATCATCTGTTGCTATTCTCCTGTATGTATATTGAAATCTCGTCTATGGTTTCTACGAGGCTTACCATATAAGAAGTATGTTTTTTTTATGTAAACATATAAAAAAAACATATTTCTTATGTGGTAATCCCCATCATCTGTCGGTTTTCTCCTGTATTAAATAAAAATAAGTATACAAAACCGTTAAGATATACAGCAGCCATTTAATAGTGTTAGAAAATACTACACCCGCCTTCAGAAAGATTCCTTAAAGTAACCAACCTATAATAGCTACTCTAATTTATTTGGATTTTAAATTTTTATTAGAATATTTTTTCAATACTCTAATCTTATTTTATAGATCATTTTATAGATATTTCAATATTATACACACATACAAATCTACATCATATTTTATACGCATCAATTCATTCAAAAAAAAAATCGTTAACTAATAATATAAAATTCTTGTGAATAAATGTTGACTGATTGAATCATAAAAATAATAATAATACAGAGACATATATAATAATAATATAGAGACACAAAAACGGTGAAATCTGGATTTCTTAACCTGCGGCAGATACGGTCGGTAAAAAGATGCTTACCCAGAGACGCTACAAAGAGTTTGGTAAATGCGTTTATAGTCTCCAAAATGGACTACTGCAACGCACTGCACGCAGGCCAGCCAGCCAAACAATTAAATCGATTGCAGTCGTTACAAAACGCAGCGGCACGACTAGTCTACAACGCGCCCAAATTCTGTCACATTACTCCAATACTACACCGACTGCACTGGTTGAGAGTTTCGGCTAGAATCCAGTATAAATTATGCCTCTTAGCTTACAAGGCACTCAACGGAACTGCACCGGGCTATCTGACAGAACTTATTAAGCCTTCAGAAATAAGCGCGCGTGGAGAGACACTCAGATCGGCTAGAGCAAATAGAAGCACCCTGCAGCTGACGGGAGGTAGTCCTAGCACGGTCTTTGGCAATCGGGCTTTCAGCTACGCTGCACCAATGGCCTGGAACTCACTACCGGAAAGCATAAGAGAGCTTAAAGCGGAGGCATCCTTCAGAAGCAGACTCAAGACCCACCTTTTTACACAAAGAGACAAAGAAGCGCTTTTGGAATGATCATTCGGTCATAAAAGAGCGCTATACAAATACTAATATAATAATAATATATCGTTATACGATGTTAACAATGATATAAATACATCGGGTTTCGCGTATCTGCCCAGCCAGAGAATGGTCGTGTGGACTGCGCGGTGTGTAGAATAGAGCAAAGGTGCAAGGCTCGAGGTTCGAATCCCGCGTCTGTCGATATTTTTTCTGAATGAATTGATGCGTATAAAAATTGATGTGGAATTGTATGTGTGTATTTAATTACTACTCTAATTTAGAATGATTAAAGTGACGAAGCTTCAGCTATCGACTCACATCAAATCGTAAGAAACTTATCTGCATACGGGTGTTAGTGAATCTTACAACTGTGTCTCAATGACTGGAATTGGTGATTATAACTTTACATGTGCTGTTATACACAGAATTATATAAGACAATGTGTATTATTGGCGATATTTCAGCTGTGAAGCTGATATGGATGTAAATTATTGTTCAATTCGACTTGTGGTATCAACAGTTCGTCTTAGGCGAGCCAAGCGCTACTGACGTCCGTTTTCCGCGCCAAAAAAGCCACATATCAAGTGTCGCGTCATTTCAGAAAGGGCTACTAACAAATGGTGTCGCTACCATATAAATGTTTTGTGATTCTTTCAAGCAAGTACTCATCAATAATTGTTGTTACAGAGAACGTGCACGTCGCATAAATTGTGGCATGACCAGCGCTGGTATTTCCTTGGTCCGGCTTGGTGCTGGTAGAACATCAAGGACTCCAAGCGTGGCTCGTGCAAGAGAGAGACCTTCGCTGGACCTAGACACGGTGCTGGAAGAAAGATCAGATCCAGAACTAACTCATGTAAACTATTCATCATCAGCTTGTATCTGTCCACTTTGGACTTAGGCCTTCCGCATGAGTCTTCTTCCTTCTCAATCATGTGTGATGCGATCTACAGATCTCCATGGTCGCACAACAGTGACTGCCGAAGCATTTCCCAACGCTCTAGGTTGTTCTTTGTTCTACCAACTCGGGTTCTTAATCTGTTGAGGGATTTCTAAGTCGGCCAGTCAAGGTTCTTGACAGCTTGGAGGCATTTCCTTGGGGTAGTCTCTCATTTTCAAAGCCGGATGTGAGAGGTTGTATGGATCTCAAAAAGCTGCTTCGCTACTTCAGTCTGGGTGTTGGGGGTATCTGGTTATACAAGCAGTGAGAAGGTTTATTTCCTTAAGCATTTTTTCGGCGCATATGACTTTGCGTCTTATTTTTGGTGGTGCAATACCAGCGATCTAGGGACAAAGACTTTTTTAATAAACGAGAGTAATCTCAAGTCGTTGCTGTTAGTCGATTTACCCCTTGGTATCAATTGTTTCTTAACCCCGGTGTTTAAATGACATTTTCATATGGTGTAGAAAATATATATTATGGAGCTCTTGGATGTTTTTAGCACAGTAAGGGGAGGGTTAAGGTAACACAGCTATAATAGCTACATTCCTTTATAATAAGTAAGGAAACCTCAGCTTTTGACTCAACTCAAATCTTAAGAAAAGGCTCTGCAAACGGGTGTTTATTTGTAATTAAATATACACATACTATACATCAAATTCTTTATACGCGTCAATTCATTCAGAAAAAATATCGGCAAAACCGCGAGCCTTGGAACCAACCGTTGCTCTTGTTCATTACCCTAGTCCACTCGACTATCTCCTGCCTGAACTGAAACGCGGAATAAGTTGTATTTATACATGGGTGTTTATTTGGTTACCTTGCCACAAATTTATTGGTTAACAATTTGTTTGTTTTCGTCCACAGACTGAACTGATTACTCCAGACCATGATGATCGCCTACAGTTGAGCCGCCTGCTGAGCCAGCCTGCCAGGTACTTCCTTGAAGGGGGCAGGTAGCGCCCTGCTCCTGTGGCAACAACTGCTAGTACTGCAGACCGTTCTCCGCTATGGAACACCCTCACCCATGCGCAGACGCTGACTCTGCCTATGCCAGATAGTTAGCGAGACTTGAGCTAACCTAACAGTAAACTAATAGATAATGTAACGTAACCACACTTATTAAGACAAATGTATTTAAGTATGCTCTGCAGAACGGTACTCATGTGGGAGAGCTATCAAAACTAAACCTAACCCAACCTAATAGTAAACTAATAGATAGTGTGACCTAACATTCTTTGTCCGAAAAAACCTAACCTAATTAAGTATATGAGTTAAGTTAGGTATCCATACCAGACAGCTAGCGAGACTAGAGTTAAGCTAACTTAACTTATTATAACATAAGCATGTTGGTATGGTCTGCAGAACAGTATCAATGCCGGACAGTTAGCAAAACTAGACCTAACCTAACCTAACAATAAACTAATAGATACTATGGCATTAATTGGTTGATAATAGCGTGGCTTAAAATGCATAAGTTAGGTTAGGTACCCATGCCGAACAAATAGCAAGACTAAACCTAACCTAATGTCACACCAATGTCCAATAATAACCTAACCTTAGTTTTTATAGCATGGCACAGGCATGATGGTATTCTTTGTACATCACTGCTAGCAAGATAAACTCAACCAACCCTAATTATAATATAACCAAACCTTACCTAACCTAAAATTACACTCGGTAGATAATGTAACCTAACATTCTTTGTCCAATTGGAACGTGACCTAACCTTACTTAACAATGAAATCTTATATTAGCCTTAACAGTATACTCATAGATATTATAACCTAATAATCAATGTCCGATAATAACCTAACCTAAAATATGCTAATAGATATTGTAACGTAATAATCAATGCCAATTCCATTATTTTTTTCCAATTCCAATTTATTGATTTCTTCCAGAAACATTCCTAATATAAATATTTAATGCGATTCTGAAATAGGATATAATAGAAACAATTTATAAAATAATACAATAATAATACAATAATTTAAAAAGTCCCGGAGCTCGCTAGACAGAAGGCTCCACGAAATTAATTTGATAAATAAATTCGTGGAGCTCATGTCGAAACTGGGCTTCTCTCATGTGGAATATATAAATATTCGAGGCGATATGGTTGAACAGTCTGATCACTCTCCCAAGAGGCATAGTCTCTGGCAGGTTAGTATTACCTCTAGGAAGAACAACAATCTGTGCCTCCTTATCCTTGAATAATTTTCAGGGACAAACAAACCAATTTCAAACAAAATATCAGGATTTCTGAACACGCCGTGCACTAGGCCAAAGAAATGCATACTCAAGCACACATCTCTTCTAGTTCTCAACTCATTGTATCCCAACATACCCCGTATAAAGTTAGATGGGTACAGCCACGGATAATATCCATACATCCTCGTAAAGAAATCTCAAAATTTTCTTCTGAACTCTCTCCAACATGAGGTCATATTTATACTCGTGGGGAGCCCAAATAATAGATCCGCTCTCAAGTATGCTATGAACCAATGAATTGTACAGTACGACCAGTACGTTAGTGCTCCATACCAGTACGTTAATGCCCGATAATAATGTAACCTAAGCTAACTAATCATAACATTAGCATATTAATACGCTTTATGGAACACAACCAGTGCCAAACAGCATGCATGACTAGACATAACCTTACATAACAGTAATGTCTAAAAATAACGTAACATAACAAAAAACTATACTCAAGGAAATATAACATGATCCCATAGTGTAAACATTATTTGTATGCTTACCACAAATATCTGATACTTTTTACCTAGTCTAAGTGATTGGGGGAGTGAAGAACAATAATATACCTGAATATTGAAATACAAAAATTATTTTTTATTTATTTTTAAACATAATTATTGATATCTTTCGTATTTACATTATCTATGAGATAATAAAATCTATATACAAATCTGCAAATGGTCCAACTCTTCACAAACGCCCTTATTTTTGCTATTTAAATGTTTTTTCTCACCTCCGAACATATGACATAGTGCTTATTGACAAGCTAAGACATTATTCAATTCGAAAAATTGGTTTTGGGGCGCTTCTCAAAAGAAATCGACAGGCGCATACAACAGGGATGGGCAGCATTTGGAAAACTAAAATTACATTTTTAACAAAATTCCGCAATTTTAATTTTTAACTTATGGCGCAGAGATTATTTTTTGCTTAAAGTCACCCATCGTGCTTGGAGAGATCCATGCTATAAATGAGTGCAGAATCTGACATATTTTCAAGCGTGTCATTACGGTTCTTCTAACTTTTTAAACATTCGATTTTTTCAACAGTGGATGGACACAGGCTGATGATGATGATTATTATTAACGTTTTATTATTAAATAAAACTTAACCTTTCGTTACGGCTCGGTGGAATACAAATTATACTGTCAATACGGCCTGAATTTTTCAAAACCATTATTTTTTGCTTAAAACTAGTATTTGAAGCATAAATGTGCTTATCTGACATATTTTCATATATCACATTGGTTCTTCTATCTTTTAGCTATCAGATGATGCATAAAGAACTATTGTATTTAACAAGCGTTCATTATGTTACTCCACGCATGTGGTGGCATTGACATATGTGGTTTACAGAAAATTCGCTCCTGTGACGAAACCTAACGATATTTATTTACATGCTGTACAGATTCCTATAAAGAATACATGTAGGTTGATAAAGGGAATGACTGCACTTCCAATTCCTTACCGTGGATGTCACAATGAGTACTGAAAGTAGCAAAACGATATATCATGTCAACCGATGTCAACGGTCGGGGAATCTTTGACAGCATATGCCGACAACGATGCGAAAGGGTTAAGTTTTATTATTGTTTTTTTTTTCAAGATGAAAACACAAATTTAAAATTGTGTAGTATTTATTATATTACATAAATAATATCCTAAATATAATTTACCATTCGATTTTAAATAGGTATTTATATATAGGTATAACTTAAAATATATTTTTCTATCGCCTAATAAACCGGCATCTTAAAATGAAAATTCTAAGCCAACTGTCAGTTTCACACGCGAGTATGACAACAGAATGTTTTATTTTGAATTTAATTTTCGAATAATCTAATTCTAATTTTAGAAAATATAGCCGTCAGTCAATTTTTCTTTTATTTTAAGAGTTATAATATATAAGATAAGAAATAACCATCTTGTAGTATATGCAATTTATTATAAAAATCATCGTATTTATTATATATGATAGAAAGATACAGTGAGCCTATAAATACAATTAGCGTCGTGCTAATCACTGAGATTCTTAAAAAACATTAATTAACCCCACCACAGTATCCTCTAATAACTTAAACATCATGTTGGGATACGTTATGTAAATTTTGGTGACCATTTTATCTACGAGGATGTGATTATTGTAGGATAGATCTCGTTATCTTCAAACATAGTCTACTACTGAAAATATTTATAGAGCTGAAGCTTTTTTTCTATGATAGTCATATGCTCTTTTATTGGAGAAAATTTGAATAAAACTATGATGTATAATATAGTTATTTTCAGCGTCATATTATGGTGGTAACATTTGTCAGTTTTTTGGTGGCCATATGGTCCGATATGTATATGAAGAAACGGAAATATGATAAATGGATTGAATATCGCAATGGGCAAAAGTAATACACACATGAAATACTGTAAAATGGCAATTTTATTACTTTAGCTGTCAACGCCGCTCATTCCCAGAGGAGATACAAAGATAAATCTGTTTTTGTTAAATTTAATTTATTAGCCTGTTTGTCACATGAATAAGCTTTGAAAATAAATAAATGTGTGTTTATCTACGAGTATGTTTGATTAAAAAATAAAGATTAAATTTACTACATTGGTCAATATTGTCTTGATGTTTTTATTCTTTATAATTCAAAAAACATTTTTTGTAATTGCCACACTGTGTATAGAAAATAATAAATATTGTTAGGTACAATTTGTTGTTAGGTTTTTATTATTATTATCATCTAGAAATATGGAAGATTCGGGTGTATTGTAAATATTTTTATTACAACTGTCAAGTAATACTCATAAATTATATAATATGTGTGTATATACAAGAATTTAAGTGCCCGGTGTATTTGTAAAATAACATTAATATTACATGATCTCAATCTAATCCATTATTTCTGTCAATATTATTAAAATATAAAGCCATGAATGGCTGCAAATGTTTGAATGTATTCTGGCAGCGAATTCAGTAGAAACCACTTAAACGGAAAGATTTTATGTTCTGACCCAGATTCGAAACGCCAAACATCGATGCTCTCAAGAGAGGTTATGTTGGCAATATTTCAGTGGGCGACATTAATATTCGATTTATTAATATTATACGTAGCGAAAGGCGACATTATTACTGTAACATATCCATTATTTTAAGTAATAAAAGTATTTAATAATACTATAAAATAAATTTGTTGTGGAATAACAAATAATGTTTTCGTCGTGTTTAGAAGTTATGGCGTCTAATGTGAATATTATTTACGTTATACGGTTATACTTAAGTTCTTCCCCATCACCTTTTTTCTGAAATATAAAATAAACTTTAGCGTAATTGTAGATACATACATATAAAAAAATAAAATCTAAAAAAATGGTTTTTAATCGCAGCTTAGTTTTTAAAAGACGTAGGTATCTATTATATATAATAGTAAATGTAATGTAAAAAAAACACACCAATACTTAGGTAGGTACTTATTTTTTTGGTCCAAGTAAAAACGACCCAACCTTATAGTTGATTTTTAAATAAAACGATAGAAAAATAATACACACATTGGTAGCTTACTTAGAAAAATAATGTTGCATAATTATTAAAGATATCATTAAAATAGATATAAGACAAATAATAGGTGTACCGGAAAATAATGTCATTTTTTTGGGTGGTTTTGAGTGGTCAGTTGTACTTCGGCAGTTAAATTTGTACAACGTGTTCTGTGTTGTTTCTCTGACTATGTATACCTGGAGTGTACTAGGACTTTTAAACAAAAAAAATTACAACCCTATATACAATGGAGAGCTTTGTACTGAATGAGGAATTTATTCAAAAAATTATGCCTTACCATTTTATGAAGAAAGAAAGTGCAACACGTGCTACAAATTTGTGATTTACTGGGAGATATTTTGAATGTTCGTAAATGACATTGGTTATATATAATTGATAATAATATATTTTGGTACATTATATTTAAAAATACGTGTATGCCTATATTTATAAAAAAAAAATATTTTTATTAAGAAAACGTCATTTTTTCCGGTACACCTTATAAATGCCAATGTGCATAAAAATTAAAATTACGTACTACTTCAATCATAATGTAAAAACCGTAACACAACAATGCTTGTTCATATTTTGGCAAAAAATATATTATCATTCCATTGTATTGTTATTAATAAGAAATAGAATATTACCAAAAACATAATTAAAATAAATAGATTACAATAAAAAAAAAGATGAATATTTCACTTATGAAATGTGATTTTTAATTATATATTAAATATAATTCACTAGCTAATAAATCGTTTTTTGTTAATTAGTTATGTAATTTGCATTAAATAAATGTTATATGCCTTTGTTACTTTTAAATAAATGTTACCCAAACTATAAAAATTTACAAAATAGGTATTATCACTTATTATTCCATTCATCCTTCTTATCCTCAAAATGCTCTGCTTATAAAAAATAAATTAATATATTTTTCCAATGAATTATTAAAAATAAAACACAAAAATAATTATTTAATATTTAAAAATTTCAAATTTAAACATCAAAAAAAATTTACATATAAATTTATTAGTTACAACAAGTACCTCTTATTTTGCTGTATATTTTAATGTTTTTTTTACATTTAAACAAAGTTATAGACATTTCATTTTTCTTGAAAATATTTCAATTCTATAATATAAAAGAATGTGTTTAATAAAATAAATTTATAATAAAAATAATACTGATTCATATCTAAAAGATAAATAACAGGTAGGTAAGTATTGATCTTTGTATAACAACCTATCTACAATGTATATTTTTATTAGGTGGCAACATTTTACGTGTGGCAGCACCGGCGTCCGCCGCCAACAAAACCTTTTCAGGGACCCGCCGGTCGGAGACCTGACGTGCGTTTCTATCGTGCGGTTTATCTTATTTTTATATTAAAAATGGTACGTAAACCCCTATTATATTAATCACACTATGTCTGCTATTTATCCGACCATTGAATTTTCACGACAGACGATCAAAATGTACGCGGATGACAGCGATATAAAGAGATTGTTTTCTGAAACTAATATCCGCCATGCTGGAATAAACTGACGTGTTACAATTTGGATCAACTAAGATTTGAAGTCTTTAACCTATGTTTCATAACGTCATCTTTAAAACGAGTGCCTGATTATATATATTTTACTTGAACAGTGACATTCTAATAATTTAAGTGTTATTTCAATGGCGTTGATTATTTCGTGTGGGTGAACACAACCTAAAAATATCACATTTTTTATGACGTTACGTTCTAGTGAAGTGCTAGATTACTATTACATAGTCAAGCTTACCGATAATCATTTGTTTATAAACCATTGTTTATTACAATATGTTGAGTTCTTATAAATAGAAAGTATTGTTTTATTTCGGTAACACTTCACCACCATAGTGTATCAAGCTTAATATAAAAAAAACATGCTTATTAAAACAAAAAACTACGACATGAACGATAGTAGTAATACCTATCAACGATAATAAACTTAACCTAAGTGAATATTTCTTTAAAATTTACCACCACTTTCGTTTAATTGAACCAAACCTAACACATTTTGGAATTGTAACAACAACTTCTTTATATTGTCGCAATTAGTTTTAATATGTATTATATTCTGTATCACCAGTAATGAATCGCATCATTTATAAACATAATGAAGTGAACTGTTTAAATAAATTCTAAAATATTTTTGAAAAAAAAAAGAATGTTTCACGCTTTTGTCTGCTCTTTCAAACAACACATTTTTTGTTGTTTTGCTTTGATAATGATGAATTTATGACACATGCGCGTCATATGAAGCGGATCCGGGCGTTCTCATTGGTCCCCGTGGTCATGTTCTATGACCACGGTCAGGCCGATGCCTTCTCTCCTTCTGCAATCTGTGATTTTAAAGTGTCTCTGATATACAATGAAACCAATGATATATTGACATTCTACATGAAATTCCACTCAAAAAAAACCTTTAATTATTTATTAAACTATTTAAAATTAAGGTTATAACACTGCATCGTAGTGTATCAAGCTTTATAATTTATTATTTGATAAAAATTATAATATGGCTAACCCTCCTATATAACTTTTTTTTTTTTTATTTGCAATGGTGAATTTTCGTTTAGTGTTTACAACCATTTTTAATGTAATAATCCCTTTCATGTTAAAATATCAGTTTTTAAGCTTTGATTCATCTGCAAATATCACTGCTGTCATACTTTGCAGAAAATGTTGGAAAACTAAATATTTTTACTTGTTAAATGGTAAATTTAACAATAAGAAAAAATATGTAAGATTGATATCCATTTGTTGTAGTCAATCTTCCTATAACGTTTTCATAAAAATGCATTAGCACAATTCTCACGAGACCTGAATGAGACTAGTCCTCATAGGCGGTTCAATGGAAGATAACAAAGAAGGGACTGTTATGTAAATAATTAGTGCAGATATAGTAAGGCTCTGCTTAACGCGGGGGATACGTTCCACATTTACCTCATCTAAACCGTTTTGTTTCGTTAATTCCACTATTAAGAGTGTCCAATGTCTTTGCTCTTACTTAAAGCCAGCTGCGTACAACTTCGGGGAATCCCCGGGTTGAATAAAAGCGCTAAACGAGACAGCGTTAAGTGGGGCCTCACTGTACTTAAAATCTTTATTAAAAAATGCTTTATAGGAGTGTTGACTGCATGATAAAACTAAAATTTCAATTCTAGAGCCTTGATAATATTTGCATCTAAAAAACACCAATGCAGCTGTATATGTGTTGAGGTTCAATTCTTTACACAACTGATATATACGCATATATTTTGATACCAAATAGAACGCCATTTGTATGGAAATCTTAGTTAAAATTTAAAAAAATCAACCAACACTAATGGAAAAATCTTCCTTGCAAACAAAAAGGATGCATTATAGGACTTACTTTTGATTTTATAAAGTTTTATGCACTGCAGTAATGTGTTGTAACTGAATATCAATATATCATATATATGCAATTATTTTTAGTTTAAGCTATTGTTTTTGTTTCTTTAATGATTGTATGTTGTTTGTTCAGGGTTTCGTCAAAGTGGTGAAGAACAAACAGTACTTCAAGAGGTACCAGGTCAAGTTCAAGAGGCGTCGTGAGGGTAAAACTGATTACTACGCCCGCAAGCGCTTGACCGTTCAGGACAAGAACAAGTACAACACTCCCAAGTACCGCATGGTGGTGCGCCTGTCCAACAAGGACATCACCTGCCAGGTGGCCTTCTCCCGCATCGACGGGGACCGCATCATCTGCGCCGCCTACTCCCACGAGCTACCCAAGTACGGAGTCACGGTGAGAACTTTTTACTCTCCATCTGTATATCCATACAACCTCTCACATCCGGCCCTAAAACTGAGATACTCCAGCTCTGGCAACAAATCAGCATCAGAAGATTTCATTACCCCAAAGGAAAGCCTCCCAACTGGCGGACCTGGAAACCCCTGAACAGATTAAGATCTGGAGTCGGTAGAACAAAGGATGAGACTGGAGACCTGCAGACCGCCTCACACCTAAGATCCTGTTCCCTGTGCCTGACTAGCTGCACATATCAAGACCTGATGCTGGGCAGTACATGGGAGATCTATGTTCACAGATATTGAAACAATTTGCAAGTCTACTTCCTGCTATTATTTGGAACCTGTTAATTTAATCCCTTTATTTTTTTAATCGCCACGGTCTGGTTTTCAAAAAATGAAACCCTCCTATCTATGTTCCTATGAATTTATTTGAATATAGTGACACAATTGACAAATCAACATCCCTCTATCAAACAGTTAATATATTGTCTTGATAAAAAAATTGCTCTTCAATTCAAACGAAACAAAACATTCTTAAACATGATGAACTTACAGACACATGCGCGTCATATGACGCATGCGCAAGTTTCCTGTCAAACCACGCCGCACGTGTTTTATGCGTGGCGAACGGCGAGACTTGAAACGAACGCCTGCAACGTTGATTATAAAGTGTCTCTGATTCCAACACAATCACCATAACTCGGCACAATCCAATCAACACATCTTGATTTTGTGTTATTTTTTTATGTTTTCAGGTTGGTTTGACCAACTATGCTGCTGCATACTGCACCGGTCTGCTTCTTGCTCGCCGTCTGCTGAACAAGTTGGGACTCGCCACTCTTTATCCCGGAAACGATGAAATCAACGGTGCTGAATACAACGTTGAAGGAGTCGAAGATGGACCAGGAGCCTTCAGGTGAGAAGAAATAACATACTGAGGGAGCGGACAAGGCAGCCCTTCCATTAATGATAATTTGTGGTGACTATAAGCTTGCTAGGCGACACAGCCCGGTGGTAAAGCAGTCGTTTGTCATTCAGATGCCATCAGTTCGAAACTTGATCAAGCTTGTTTTTTTTTAATTGAGTACATCAAATTTATGATTTGTATATGCCCTGGTATGATTGAGCTACCCTCTAAGAACAAAAAAAATGTAAAGGACTCGAGCGAGGACAGGAGTTTTGGGGTCATCACCCGATCTCCTTATAGAAAAACGCTGGTTATTGAACACCAAATATTTCTCTGGTACCATATTATAGTTCTGTAAGCTCAGATTGTCTTGTTCCGGAGGTACAAATAGGAACATATATTGTTCCCGGAAGCCTACAGACCCCAGACAAACATGTATAGACTGTAGTACCAAATTTGGATGTTCAATAATCAGTGTTTTTAAGGAGATCAGATGATCAGCCCGACGCTCCCATGGCCTGGATGTTTTTTTTTATTATCCTTAAGGAGTGGCTTATCTACTGGGAGCAGCTTAGATTTGATTAAATCAATTTTGAAAAATCAAGCTTTGTTAGGTTCTTAATTGACAGCATCTGAATAACAAACTAAACATTTTTACCACTTGACTATATCGCTTGACTTAGGGAAGCTAATCATTTATTTGCGCGGTACTCAACTGGTTAAAAACAAATGGTCCAGATCTCATCCAATCATATTTAGGATTAACTGTATTTCTTATGGCAAATGTTTCAATGTTTTGTGTGTTTTTTTTAGATGCCACTTGGATGTGGGTCTGGCCCGCACCACCACCGGGGCTCGCGTGTTCGGCGCCCTCAAGGGAGCAGCCGATGGCGGCCTCAACATCCCCCACTCCACCAAGCGCTTCCCCGGGTACGACTCAGGAAGCCAAGGCCTTCAACGCCGGCGTCCACAGGTAAGCAAACAAATCCCCCAGATCTTTGGTCCGCTGTTTCTTTTTCTCTTAAATAAATATACATCATATACAATTGTACTTTCCACGGATATACTTATTACTAATTTGTTCTCTTACTCTCATTGTGAATTTAATCCAGTATTTTACAACAGCGGCGTCCCAAATATATACCATCGTATAGGCTTAAAAAATGAGAATTTATGAATGGTACCGCATATTTAAAGATTGGTAATTATCTTGCTCCTTTCATCCCCCACGTATCGCCCGAGTGGCATTCTTGGGCAGCTTATATCGGAGCTATAGCAATCGTGAATGCATTTTGGTTGTGAGAATAGATGCCCACTGTGGGTGTCGTTCAAACCGGCCTTCACTACAACCAAATCAATTTAACACGTTAAACTCCACGTAGGTCACCGGTGACCTACGTTTTTTTCGAACCAACAGTCCCTGTACGCCAGCGGTTACATTTCAATGTAATGTTAACATTGAATGTGACCTATATGGCGCCTCTGAGTTGAATGCATTAAAAACATTATGTGGCGTTTAACATGTTAATAATCTTACTAAATATATAAGAATTTGTGTATACCTTGTGCATGGATCACACTGAGCACTGTTTTACTTGATGGAAGACTAGTTTTGCGGTCTATGAAAGCTTCATCAGTTCCAATGTGCTCACATATACTTGTGTTTGTACTTAGTATGTTTAATATTGAAATGGATCTCAAAGTGAATGCTAAAAATTTAAGTAGCATGAAAACAATCAAATGTTTATCTATGTTTTATTGCATTGTTTCAGAGCTCACATCTTTGGCCAGCACGTGGCTGACTACATGAAGGCTCTGGAAGGTGACGACGAAGAGGCATTCAAGAGGCAGTTCAGCAAATACATCCGACTTGGAGTTATTTCTGACTCGGTGAGTTACACAACCATAAAAAGTTACATATGCATGATTATTGTTAAACTTTTTTTTACTCCAGTGTCTATAATACATTTATACCATGAAAAGCTATCATATTTTCATTGGAGTAGTAAAGTTTTTGTTGGAATTTAGTTAATGTTGTCATTTTGGCAAAAAAAATACACTTAAATGTGTTATTCCAATAATAATAAGGAAAAGTAATTTTATTTTTAAAATACACAATTATAATTTTTAAGTGTAATTTCAAAACTTTCATTGAATCAATATTACAGCCAACTCTCTTATAATGTTAACCCTTTTAAGAGATTTACACGAAAAGGTCTGGCGATTTTTTATTTATTAAAGATTCTTTCTATGTTGAATATTTTAGATTGAAATGCTCTTTAGGACTGACTAAATTGTACAGGCCTCGGAAGCAGTGGACTAGTCATCCAATCTAATAAAATTGCTGGCTTTCTGGGAAGATTTTTTTTAACCCTAGATAGATTACCAAATACACTAAATAAAAATATAGAGGGTAAATGGTTAAGATGAGATATTTTTAAATCAATAATAGTATTAAACTAAAAAAAATTAAAGCGCTAAAAATTCGATTATTTGTTGTTTCTTAGGTTTTTTGTGTTTTATTCCTTGATATTATATTAAGTCCATGATAATTGCAGCTCGGTTGTAATCTGACCGTGCGGTGTCGAACGTGGACCACAGCAACTTGTGATTTGACCAATCGGTCCATATTCCTGTTTATTTACCAAGTGTCGAATCACATACATTATATATATCTACCTTTCCATACCTCTGTAATATGACCCAAAAAACAGGACTTTTTTACTCTCCTGTCAAACTAAGTATGAGATCCACCTTTACTGGACAGACAAAAATCCTAAAAAATAAGTTCATGAGCGGTCCTCTATCACTCTTGATTTTATTGGGTTGTTAGAAAGATTATTTTTTGGGTCACTCTGTTCATATTGAACATGTATTCTCATACTTGTATGCAGACACATTCCTAGACTTAAGATAACCAACTTGACACCTGTTTGTTGAAACATTTCTTAAGATTTGAGGTGAGTCGAGGACTGAGGCTTCCTCACTTTATCATTCTCAAGGAATATTACTATTGATATCAGCTGGATATGGCTCTTTCAGGCTGATGACAAAGCCTCGACACGCTATCTTATGTCTCTTATTTTTGTTTGCTCGTCTGACATGCCGGCGGGTATAGTACAATGGTCAAAGCGTTTGTAAGGCAAAGGTCGTGGGTTTGATCCCCGATGAAGATTTAAAAAAAGGATTTTTAATCTATTTCTGAGCTCTAAAATACCCCCAGTTGGTGTGAATTTGATCCCTCACTTGTAAAATTCCAGTCATAGCCTATTAATTAAAATTGTTGGTAGATGAAAGTTGTCACCTGAAGACAACCCATTCATAGTAAATTCCTGTAATAAATAATAAGGATGATGCGTGAATCTCGGGCTGTAGTCTGACATTTGCGAATCAACACTACACATGCAGCGCTTAGCCACATGCACTATGGTAAGCGTTATAGAATTCTACAGATGAGACTTCAGAATCACTATCACCATCTGTCCGTCTTTTCCTGTTAACATTTTAAAAATGTCAGTCTAAGTTTGAGATTAAAGTGGTTATAACTTATAAGACATGGCGCTCATGCGCCATTTAGTTTTAACTGTCGCTACGTGTCTAAGTTGGTTACCTTAAATGGAATGTCTGCATACGTGTCTTACATTTTAAGTATTTAGTTATGTCTTATATGATAAAGGTTACACGTTTCAAGCAATCTACTTATAATATATGTTTTGTTTATCATAGATCGAGGAGATGTACAAGAAGGCGCACGCCACCATCCGCTCAGATCCCTCCCACGACAAGAAAGACCCCAAGAAGAAGGCCGACAAGCAGAGACGCTGGAACAAGGCCAAGCTCACCCTCCACCAGAGAAAGAACAAGATCAAGCAGAAGAAGATCACCTTCCTCAAGTCCCTCAAGGCCCAGGACGGAGATGCGTAGTCCTTACATCTATTCTATAATCTACCAATCTCTACCCATCTTGTCATCTCTAATAAACTCAACCATGTTTGTGATGGAATATATCCTTAAATGTTTATTCTGAGGTGGTTGGGGATTGTCTTGGATCTTGAATAAAGACTCTTTTGCCGCATTGATACAAGACTTTATTATTATTTTTCTCTATTGTGTATTATTTATAGCAAATATTAAATCATATGTTAAGATGACTAAATGAATGTTTTTATTGATGGAGGCGCGCGATGCTGTGTGATATTTATTTCAATAAATCATCTTTTGAATTGCACAAAGCAAGGAAATTTGTAAAAATAATTGATGTCTGTTTAATCTTTTGAATGCAGCACCTTTTTGGTGAAATTGTAAATCGATTCTTTAATATATTTTATAGTAAACAAATATATCAGATATTGCTAATAGTTTTAGACTGGAATCCAATAAATATTTCATGTTAAGTTATATAGTATGTTAATTTTGAACATGGGGACTACAGAATAAAGCTTTAATATAAGCTGCCAGGCGGGGCATACTCCAGTGGTAAAAGCATACTGACACCATCACTCGGATGGTGTCGGTTCAAATCTTGACTAAGCTTGATTTTTTAAATGTTGTTTATGAAAATCTAATCTCTATACATGCCCCTGGTAGGGTTGAGCCACCCCTTAAGGACACAAAAATGACTGAGGCTTGGATCTCTTAAAATAAAGTTAATCAAAACTAAATATTTTTAAATTTGTTAATTATTTAATTAATTTAAAATTATGATAGGCATTGATTATCAGGAGAATTATTATGGTAAGTAATCACTAATCATCAAGAGTAATATGAGTTATATTTTAAAGTAAGTATGTTCCTGAATAAATAATCAGTCTTTAATGTGATTAAATAGGGTGAGTGAAAATGGTTACTCGACATATCTGAAGAATAATTCAACAAAGAAAAAATGTGTAATTTTAATTTAATAGCTTAATGATCAAAGCGTTTGCTTCGCAAACCGTCGTGACTTCTTAATACTACCTCAAAGCTCCCAAAGGCTCGACCATTTGGCCGGCTCAATCTTAACAACAGTCGGTGACCCATCCATGTTTCGGTCCGCGTTTAATGTTGCTTGACATCGGTAATCTAAAGATGTGCCATTCCCACTGAGAACATATAATCACGCTTGATGACTCTTTGGGGACGATTTTTTTTCGACGAATAGCCTTAAGCCATTTCTTTTTCAACTCAACATCTCTTGGAAATTGAAATATAGTGATTCGATCACTATGTTTGTAATTACTTTTCTAGTTTGAAACACAACAAGATGTCTCCATTTTAAATATTATGACAACAAATGACAGTGCTGCAATCATGTACCAAAAATATCCTTATTAAAAGGGCTACTCGTACTAGGTATATTCAATAAAATACATGATCCCTGAGAATTTACCTAAGTATGTAATTAATTTAAAAAAAAATTGTTTCACATTTTTGCCTCAAATAAATAATAATCTTTTACCTGCTTTCAGTGATTTTGTATATTTCTATTTTAATAAAAGCGTGGATACGAGTAAAAAAATACAAAATACCTAACACACGGATCATGGTAATTTAGTATTGCAATACGAAGTACAAAATAAGTAATTAAGTATTTTTTAAAGGGGGAAACAATAACTGAAATAACACTTTCTAAAGGTTTGTTTTATTTTTAAGACTATAATACAATTTTGCAGTGCTATTTCACTTTAAAAACTTGATAATTTAGACATAAATATTTTTCATTTGCTTGTATTGTGTCTACTTATATAAGTGTATACCTAATGAGAAGTCACAACATTATTTTAATTTTCAATTATTTCATTAAATATTTGAACCTTAATGGTTTTTACATTTTACATTAATGGTTAACAAAAAAATTCTAGGTCACTAAATATAAACAAGTTTTCTTGTTAACATTTTTTTGTATTAATCGTTGGTATCGACTAAATTGATACAGAAAAGATGAAATTAACCTCTAAATAAATTTATTTTTACATTCCAGTTTATTTGCATTTAAATATAATTATTTAAAAAATAAAATAATTATTTTTATCGGTTTTCTAGAATAATGAAGTAAACATGCAGCTTGAACTTTTTCAATGTTTACATACATGTGTTGCTTACTTGATAGGTAATTTGAATGTCACATTTTACATAGGGTGTCCATGTATGCCGAAAAATATTATATAGCTTCAATAAATATGTAACCAGTTTATTTTTTATCCAACTTTTTTTACAGGATTTTGCATTTGCGCGATTTTTTTTGGAAGGCACCTGTTCTTTTTTATACGCGATTTACTTGCTACTTTCAAAAGCGATATTTTAATTGTTGATACCGATTCGTTGAATTATATTTAAGTAGATTTTTTACGCGATAATTATTGGTAGAATTCCATAATATCAAAAGGAAATTTAAGATTCTCTATGATTTATTTCACAAAAATAAACTTGTGGAATAAATTATAAAAAAACGATTATTTCCATTTGAAAAAACAAATATTTCTTTACAGATGATTCTCACTGTGAATGTAAGGTGTTCAGCATTTGATTATCGTCTACTTAAATATTACCATACAAACTTATACTAAAATAAAATTTTGAGGTTTAATATATAGGCAAAAAATTAAATGTGGAAGATTTTAATCAATTTCCAGAATAAAATTTTTGATCAGAAAATATTAATTACTTGATAAAGATAGGTTTAATAATATTAATAACTTTAGATTAGATTGAGTGGTGTAATATTTAATAACTATGTAGAACACGTTAAATAATGTAAAAATATATTTATATTATTTTACATTCTTATCAAACTACTAGCACTGACTATGGCCACCCTAAAATCTTTACGCTTCATAAAATAACAGTTTAAATAACTTTGTGTTTATATATAAAAAAAACATCAACAAATAAAAATAAACATTGAAAAGTGGTCACCTTGCGTCACCACATGACCTGAGAAGAATCATAACAATACTCGTCCGACCGGCGTAACTATTTTTAGATCAAACTCCATTAGCGAGTTATCATAACTCACGTACATTTTTCAAGTTTGTAAGTTTTGTACTGTCAAATTGCTTGGTTTATACAAGATGCCTTGTTGGTCTGCTGTCGCTGCCACAGTTCTGCCTTATGCTGGGGCATCTATTGGGAGCATCTATTTGAGAGAGGAGTTCTACTCTAAAGATGGAAAGAAACAACTTTGGCATAAAACATTAAAGAAGAGCAGGCTGTCTCCTCCGGAATGGGTTTTTGGTCCAGTATGGACTGGTCTGTACTTGAGTATGGGATATGCTTCTTATCTCGTTTACAGAGATGGAGGAGGCTTTCAAGGTAATAAAAATAACACAAAACTCCAAATAATACTTTAAATAACCTATTTGTTGTTATGTACATACATATTTAATTTAACCCATAAATTAAATATATAAATTATAACTATATAACCTACAATTAATGAAGACGTAAGATTCGTTCACTTAGTATTTTCTACTGTTACTACGGCTGTTGCTCCTCTAAATTAAAATAATCAATTCCTCTTGCACCTACATAAAACAGACAAACTCGTCACACTTGCTAAACATCCATACACAATTATAATGTATGTCTAACAATAACTTTCAAACTGGGCTCCAAAACATAAGTGAATGCCATATTCAAAGATAGAGCGGATTTGTCCTTTATATAGGAAGAACCAGTTGTTTGTTGGTGAAATACTGACGTGATCTACTCGTATATAGCACACCTAGTTTAATAAATAGTTCATGATTAACATGGATTATTTCTCCACCACATATACTTAGACCAGTGGTTCTCAAGCGGTGCACCGCGGTGCACTGGTGCACCGCGTGCTTGTTGCAGGTGCACCATGAGAAAAATGGGTAAAAAAAAAATCAAACGAAATCGAGAATCAGACCAAAATATTAATGACACAGAGAGTACAAATGGAAGAAGTAATGACGATATTATTAGACATCATACGTCTCATACAAAAGAAAATATACCCAGTAAAATCAGAAAAATTAATCGACAGTATTCTGAAGAATATTTACGTTTCGGTTTTACTAGCATCAATGAGGAAGGATATCACATTACACTATGTGTCGTATGAGGAGAAAAACTGTCCAATAGCGCGATGTATCTCGACAAGTTAAATAGCCACTTCATTACGAAGCACGCCGATCTTACATCCAAAAGTAAAGATTACTAAGCATGAAAGTGAAAGATTGTTAAGCATGCAAAAAAAACAAGCGAAATATTTTGAGAAAACTGTTAAAATTTCCGATAAGACACAACAGGTGTCATACGTGATTGCTGAATTGATCGCGATACAATTAAAACCAAATACTATAGCAGAGTCTCTAATTTTACCTGCATGTTGTGAAGTAGCAAAATTATGTTTGGTGATGAAACAAAAAATAAAATTATGAAAATTCCTGTTTCAAACGATTCAATAAAAAGAAGAATTTTAAATATGTCGGATGATATTGGAAAAACAGTTACTAATAAACTTTTCAAAAGACATTTTGCTTTACAAGTCGGCGAATCGACTGAAATTAGCAGTAAGTCACAATTACTAGGGTTCGTTCGTTTCATAATCGAAAATAAAATAGTGAATTAATATCTAAACTGCAAAGAACTTACCGAGCATACGACTGGACAATAAGTTTTTGATTATATTTCTAAATATTTAGAACAACTTAAAATATCGTGGGAGTCATGTGTAAAAATTTGTACAGATGGTGCTCCTTCAATGGTAGGCTCAATTAAAGGATTTGTTACCCTTGCAAAAAAAAGAAACCCTAATATTATATCTACGCACTGTTTTTTACATAGAGAATCTTTAGTGTCGAAAACATTACCAGCGGCACTAAAACCTGTACTAGATCAAATTGAAAATATGGTGAATTTCATAAGATCAATACCTTTAAAACCACACATATTTAAAAAACTTTGCATTTCCATGGGAGCTAAATATGAGTCTTTGCTTTTTCACACTGAAGTCAGGTAGTTTTCTAGGGGTGAAGTTATTTCTAGATTCATAGCACTTAAGAATGAGTTATTAATTGTTTTTCGAAATGAAGGTATGGATGATTTTGTTAAATGTCTTCAGAATAATGATTGGTATACTAAAGTAGCATATTTAGCAGATATTTTTAATTACTTAAATAACGTTAACACAACCATTCAAGGAAAAAACGAAAATTATTTGTCATCCATTGACGAATTGTCAGGATTTAGGAAAAAATAACTCTTTGGAAAAATCTAATAAAAGAAAAAAAAATAGATATGTTTCCTTCACTCAACGAAAACATACCCGAAAAAATTATATCCGCGATAATAGATCATTTAACTTTATTAGAACAAAATATCGCACATTATTTTCCTTCTTTAAATATAGAAAATTATGACTGGATAAATTCATTTGCTACAATTGATACACCTTTGTATTGTGGATTTTCATACGATTTCTGTCCAAGATGAATATCCAGTTCTTCACATGAAGGCACTGAAAATTTTGCTACAATTTTCAACATCATATTTATGTTAGCTTGGTTTCTCAACAATAACTAATATAAAAAAATATAAAACGACAAAGACTTACAAATTTAGACGATGAATTGAGGGTAGCTATATCAAATATTCGAGCAAATATTTCTGATATATTCATAAACCAACAAGCTCAGGTATCCCATTGATTGATTTTTGATTGATAATATAAATTAAATTTTACTAAGCATGGACGTCATTTTGGGTGGATAAGAGCCGGAGAGAAATGACCCCTTTCTAGATTACATTCACCTTCAAATCTTAATACAAATAATTTTAATAAAACATGCTTAAATATAAAAAAAAATCTAAAGAAAAATTTACGAAGTAAATTTATATTCAATATTAAACATTTTTTTTCTATAACTTAACTTTAAAAGAAAATATGTCAAATAAATTGTATGTAATTTAGTATGTAACTATTTTTTAAAAATAAGTATGTAACAAAAATGATTTCCATATATATTTTTGGCTTCTTGATTCTGGTGCACCGCCATTTTTTTCCAAGGTCAAAAGTGCACCGTGACTTCAAAAAGGGTGAGAACCACTGACTTAGACGCTGTGATATTGAAAATATTTGTATTGTAAACATGGCTATTATCTTTGTCAATTGATTGTAATTGAATGTCATTCGATGACCATCAGCATTGAAAGTGAATCAATATCCTTTAAGCGCCCAGTGGTCCCATATGGGACTGCAAATTTGGGTCGTTCAATGCCCTAGCAGGCCAATGTTTGTAATGTTTCGTCGCACAATAGATTCTTCCATGAACTTACTTTAATATTATTATTACAAATGAATGTAATCCGATTGTGAAATGAATCATAAGCACTCCTGTATGGGACCGTAGGGCATTGAACAGCAAATCTGCGGTCCCGTAAGGAATCCACTGGGCGTTAAAAGGTTAAGTAGAGTTCATCATTCCACATCAGTAACATGGCAAACATCCTAGAATCCACAGATGACATTTTTTTCTTCACCGTATGATGGTATTTTTACAATATTTTTACATACAAATTGATACTAATTTACTTTTTAGGTGAAGCAAAATTGCCACTAATTGTCTATGGAACTCAATTAGCTCTGAATTGGGCTTGGCCTTACATCTTCTTTGGAGCACACAATATGAAATGGGTAAGAGTATTGATAATTATTATTTAGTAAAATGGAAGTTAGAGAGGAGTTGTTACATGGAAAGGCTATGTAGTGTTTGTGTAAAGAAGGGTTGTGAAGAATGCACATTAACCCTTGCTTTACGATGATATGTATTTACTACAACTCAAATCTATTAATAAGATTATCCATATAAAATATAATAGATACTGAGTGAACATTTTTTTTTATTTCTCCGTTATAATATTAAGTATTAATAAAGATTATAATAATGTTTAGTTATTCATTTGTAGCGATGGAAATAATTATTTTGTGGGATAATAATAACTCCCAGTCGGGAGCAGTAGCTAGTCGAGCACATGGATCAGTATTAGGTGATAATTAAAATCTATTTTGCACCTTTGAATCAATTTTTCACATTTCATTTCAGGGTTTCATTGAGATTCTTGCTTTGGATGCAGCCGTTGCAACTTGTGGAATTCTTTTCCACAATATCAACCCCACAGCTGGCTATCTCTACATACCATACATGGCTTGGCTGTCATTTGCCTCAGTTCTTAGTTACAGAAACTGGCAACTAAACAAGGTCGAAGAATCTCCCAAGATTAAAGAATTGAAAGATTAAAATATAAATTCTCAAGATTCCAAACAATCTGACCATAAAACGACCTGTATTTATTTGTTTACTAAATGATAAACTTTAACTAACTAATAAAGGTTTTGGTAGTAAATTAAATGAATTGGCAGTGTCCACTGTGTCAGTACGAATGTGGTCAGTTATAAAAGTAAAATGTAAGTAGTATACTCAATACTGCCAAAAATAATGTAAAATGGTCGATATTGAAATCAAATGAATGTTTTTTTTAAATAAATGACTAGTTTTACCTTGACAGCTATTGAGTAGATGGTCGTAAAATGCAAATTTATGACCAGGACTATGATTAGTTAGCACCTAAAATGGAAACCTAACCTGATCAATTAATATTTACTATTCATTAATTATTTACTGCAAATTTATCATTTTTATGTATTTATTACTGACCATTTCTTAAATATTTACTGGCCATTGTCTGAATTAAACACTGATAAATAATTAGTTGTCTTATAAAAAACATTGAATGGAAGATTTCACTTTCCTCTGCTGTGATGCAGATGTGTTTTAAGAGTTCAAAAGCAAAGAGTTTGTTGTAGATCTGAAAGCAGCTTACATATACATTCTATTTATAAATATATATATATCTATAGTATTAGCATATCTTTGAAATATAGTATATTTTTATTTGTATAAATACAAAGCTATACCATTGTTTTATATTACCTTTACATTATTGTTATAATAATTACACCGTGTTTATCATTTGATATTTAAGATTGTAAAATATATACAAATCATGGGATATTTTAGTTGAGTGTCTCATTACTAGGAATTATGGTATAAATTAATGTTTTTCAAGTATATGCATCTTGTGCTTCATTCATAAGCATTTTTATATTAAATATTTTAATAAAAGATGTTAAGAAATGTTTTTGTTTGAATTAATAACCTTATTTACATGAAATGCCTTTTTTTTCCTTTTAATCTATCCAACTTGAAATATTTCATTGATCATCAAAATATGGGTGTAGAAAAAAAAACACTGATATTTTTAAAAAATATTCCTACAACAAGAAAACAGGAATTTGATCGTGGTTATATTTAATGTATTTTAATATTTTTTAAAAGCATCAACTAGGGTAAGTATAAAAATATATATATCTATTTTGATAATAAAAATAGTAGTATTATTAAAATAATGAAGTTTATTATTCTTTCGTAAATACTTGTTTTAAAACTATAGTCATCATTGATTGCCGCTACAATTTTTTTGTTAGCTGCCATAATCTTTGCATTGTCCCAAGTCATCTCTGTAACAATAAATTCCAGCAAGTAAATTATTCAAATAAGCCTTTTAAGAAGATCAAATGATTAGCTGGACGCTTTCGAGGCCTATGCCATTTAATTTAAAGAGGCGGTTAAATCCAATAAAATTTAACCAACTATTTTCAATTAGCTGGTTAAATAGGTTATATAAAGATATTATACATAAAAAATAATTAATTAATAACAATTAAAGCATTCATTTGTAGAATTGTCAACATCATAATTTATTTATTACGTTTTCAACTTATTTTTTTATTGTTTTCATAAGGTAGGTATTATTATCTTCTATTATTATATTCTTCAAGCACAATAAAATACCTACACTTCATACGAAGCTCCCAAAAGAAATGAAAGAAGTTAATATATGAGGAAATTAAAATTTTACAACGGCAACAAAAACACTCGTAGTGTTTGAAACTTCAACAAAAGCAACGGAAAAATATTTTTCGCTTAGTTGTTTTGGATTGAAAAATACAATAATATTATATTTCAGGACAGTCCGAGAATTTTAATCGATTGTCCGACTAGCTCGAATCGTCACTCGATACACGCGTAAATACAATAAAGATAAACGAAATGTGATGGGTAAACTTTCACACTGTGTTTCACATAAATAATTCAAACATTGTCAATAAATATATGTGATATTTTGCTAATACAGTATGTAGCACACTGTCGCTGTATTTTCACGTGCAGCCAATACATCTCATTGGCTGCATCACGCGTTTTAAATTGTACAAGACGTTAGACTACTGTCGTACTGAACATCTCCACTGTCACAATACTCTTACAAGCCTTAAATCTAAGTATTGGCTTAACAATTGCCATATTTTATGCTAGAGATTCGTTTTGGTGTTACATTTTGTAAATATACACGTATTTGTGCATATTTAATTCGATAATTCTTACGCAAACGTCAAACATGTCTCAAGCTAAATCTAAAATGGTCCCGTTGAGGATGTCGGAATTGATGCCTGAATTGATGGCCATGCAGGAAATGGCCGATGAAGATGACGACAGTTGGATTACTTCACCTGAACGTTGTGAAGCTGACAATGATTCTCATAGGGAATGGTTCCAGGAAGACGCTAGAGAAGTCACACATCCCTCGGAGACATCAAAAGGCATGCAGTACTCCAGCAATCATTATTCTGACTACAAGTCGTACAACCAGACCTACCCCAGCAATGTGAGTATATTACGTTAAATTGTTTTTGGTGGATTTTTAGAATATATTTGATTACTCTGGCATGGAATCTTGGCATCTCACCAAAAACCAATGCAGACGTATAATGGGTTTTAAAAGTATATGTCTGCATAGAATACTAGGAATGTGATGGCTTGACTTTTTGAGGAATGACGATGTGAAAAATCGGATAAGGCAGCCTTACATACTATAGTTGTTAAGAGAGGAAAGTGGACCTTGCTGGGATATGTCCTATGAATGCAGCAGGAGAGCATTAACTATGGATGTCTTTTCTTCAAGCCCCTGGGCTCTCGCCTTCCTGAAACGGCGTCGGGAACTATATACAGAATGTTGTACTCGGTGGAGCTACGAGAGGCGGAGCTGACATGGGGCGAGGCGAGGACCAAGGTGGCTGACAGAGCTTTATGGCGGTGGCTTTTGATGTCCATATGCTACAGTTGAGAGAGCGAACATGTACTAATGAATGAAATATATCAATGTTTTACGTGTATTGATTTTGTAAAACGTTTTAAAGCATTATACACTACAATGCATTGGACTAGTCATTCATGACTGGTCATGGCAATTTTAGCCACGTTGATAGTCCGATGTAGTGATCGACTGTCCATGTGGCAGCCTCTTGCAGGACGCTGAACACGCTCTGTGGCATTGCCCAATATTAGATTTAAGTAGGCAAAAGCTCTTTAGCATAATCCAACAGAAGCCTGGACCGGCTGGATATGTCGACCTCATCGCTAAGGAGTCCAACTACCATGCCTTTTCTGTATACGAGGCGACTTTCGGCGAAGAAGTCAAAAAGTCCAAATTTTAACGTTTGAACTACTAACTTTTACACCCACGTTTGGTGTTGCTGACAAAGCCTGTTACTTGTATAACGAGAAAGTACTCTAAAAACAATGCCTTAGTAAGTGCTCCCAAGGAGCGCAGATACAAGGCGACCGGCCTGACCCCAAAAAAAAAAACTCCTATGCACCTACCTCTGTTACCTAGCTCATATTATTAGAATATTCTATTGATTTATATACATTTATATTTTAGTCTGGTTCGGTGAAGAAATCTAAAGTTCCGGCCACTCCCGTCAAGACTCCATCGAGTGCCCGCAGAAGAGCAACAGCGTCGGGATCCATTTCCATCAAACCCGTGTTCAAAATGGTCACTCCGCGAGCCAGCGGGAAGAAAAACACGCCGCTGAGGTTGCGAATGAAAGCCACCGGGTCTGCAGCAAAGAAGGCCACGCCTTCAAGTGCCGGGTATGGCAGCAGCATGTCTTCACGCAGCAAATGTAAGTCTAGATGTTTTTTTTTTCGGAGTGTTGATCCTCCAACGTCATACAGGTAGACCACTGCGCTATTTTCATTTCCACTTGTTTCTGAGGAATCTCTAGAATAGATTGATTGTCATTTTAGTTCACATAAAAATACAATGCCGGCAGGTATAGCTCAATGGTTAAAGTGTTTGCTTGCCAAACCGAAAATCGTATGTTAGATCCCCGATGGAGATGAAAAAAATAATAATGTAGATTTCTAAGCTCTATAAATACCGTGTTGGCGTGAATTTGATTCTTCACCCGTAAAATGCCAGTCATATCGTATTAAACAAAATCGGTGGTAGACAAAAGCCGTCCCGTGAACACCACCCATTGATAGTGAATTCCTGTAATAATTGGATGTTGCGTGAATGTCAGGCTGCAGTCTATGACGTTGGTGGATCAAAACTTCACATGCAGCGCGTAACTATAAGTGCATTTTTGTAACTTTGTATATATCTTATATTGTCTCATATAATAAATATTCATTTATTTACCTTGTTTTTACATGGATCACGTTAGATATTGCCTCTGTTTAGGAGACTGCATTTCGACTAACTCATAGCCTTCCTCGATCCATCACTGTCGAGAAACATCAGTTGTCAAAGTGAATGCTGAAAACATTGAAAAAATTGTCTGATATAATTTAAAAATGTATTTTCTTATCTCTCAGGTTCACTGTTCCCGAGTAGCACTCCGCACTATTCAAGCATCCAACCCCTGTCGTTCACACTAGAAAACAAGACAACCGACAACAGCATTCCAAGCAGCATTAAACAACCCGCTAAGGAAATGCTTTCCATGAAGACCGGACACACGAGAAACGTAGAAATCGATACCAATCATTCCCACAGCGAAAGAAATCCCTACTCCCAAGGAATCACTTCATATCCCAGACAGACTAATCAAAGCTATGCCACTCCACAAAGCGTAAATATCTCATCAAATTCGATATTGAGAAGCTGCAGATTAGGAGACGGTGCTACGCCACTTAAAATTGAAGATATCAATCGTTGTCCCACGTTTGAAACGCCATCCACGCAAATAAGTTTTGGAAAACTGAAACAGATGAACACGCCGCTTTTTCCCGTCAAAGATCCACACCGAGAAAATGTTCCGCATTCAAATTTAAAAACGGAATTCTACATTCAAAGCAGCGGTAAGGAGAATCATAGACAGCAGCTGTTTAAAGAGACTCCTCGATCGAAATTGTTGCTGGATCGAAAACTCCCCACTTTGAAGGAAGCGAATCATAATGAGGCGCAACAAATGCCTTCTGCCGATTTAAAAACGCGTAGAAATCCCGATTCGGTTGACGAGTGTTGCGAAAAAGGTTCCGCTCTCGGATCGAGTAAACATATTGAATCGAAAAAGGTTTACGATAATTCTGAAAACGTTATTGTGAAGCAAAGTCCCGCAATTTTGAACAAAGCGATCACAGAAGAATCTTACGATAAGCACAATAGTTTGGAAAAGAGTCCTGTAAATGTGAATAGACATGTTGTAGAACACGCAAGACGTGATAAGCATGATAGAGTTAATACATTGGAGCAGGCTGTTCCGAACGCGAATAAACATGTTGAACATACGAATGTTAGACACGATAGTCGTGATAGATTCAATACGGTGGAGCAGAGTCCTGCAGTTGTGAGTAAACATGTTAATGATCGTTCTAATAACAGCAGGCGTGATAACCATGATAGGTTTAATGCTGTTGAACATTGTCCTGCAGTTTCGCATAAACCTGATGCTCCAGTCTTGCATAAACCTGATAATCATAATAGATACAATACAGTTGAACATTGTTCTCCAGTTTCGCATAAACCTGATAACCAAGATAGATACAATGCAGTTGACCATTGTCCTCCAGTTTCGCATAAACCTGATAACCATGATAGATACAATGCAGTTGAACATTGTCCTGCAGTATCGCATAAACCCGATAAGCAAGATAGATCAAATTTCGTTGAGCAGGGTCCCGTTGTTTTGAATAAGCATGTGAACGAACAGGCTAGGCACAATTCTGTTGGAAGCAAGGTCATTCAGAGGTCGTCGAGTGCCGATAAGCAGGAAGTTTTGCCAGTGAAGACAGTTGAATCGAGGAGTGATGATGGTACTGGCAGAAAAGCAAAGGAACTTGATGGAATGCAGAATTCGATAAGGTTTCAAACGATGTCTGTCAAAGGAAAGCAGTATACTATTCTTGGGAAGGTGGGGTTTGGAGGATCCAGTGAAGTATTCAAGGTAATTTTTTTTATGTAAACACATACAGGAGAGTACCGACAGACGATGGTAGAGAATATTTCATCTGTGGATTGTATGACGCTTACAATTTTTAGCGCAGCTCTCGTTAGATCACCAAAGTTAAGCAACATTAGCTCGTTACTTGCCACGTGTCATTGGTTATGTTGATCTGCTTCTTAGGACCAAATGATTCACGCAACACAAGCATTAGACCTATCATCTAATCGTTAAATTTATTTTTTTCTCTTACAGAAACATTACAAATTTGAACAACTCAATTTGTTTCTGAAGAGCAATAAGAATTTGTAATAAAATAAAATAAATACAATATATACAATTATAGGTACTTATGATTAAGTACTAAGAACAAAAGAATAAAGACAAGCAACAGAAGGTCTCGATGCTCATCAAACAGACGACCCTAACAAACTATTCCTCCAAAGAAACTTGTGGAGTTCATGTCTGAATTGGGCCTCCCTTAAGTGAAATATATCAACATCCAAAGCGATTTGGTTAAACAGTTCGATCCCTCTCCCAAGAGGCATAGTCTCTGGCAGGTTTCAATCCGTTTGGTAGTTCTTGGATGCCACTCTAACAATTTTTTTATCCCTTTATTTATTCTACTCCAAATTCATTTCATACAAAAATTGATTCCGCATTCATTGGTTTCCGGCATTCATAGTTTATCTTAAAAGATCCCGTTAAAAACGATACATAGAGAATTCACTGTATAGTATTTATGTTTTAAATCATAAAGGGCAGAGAGCCCAGATTAATATTATTATATTAGTATTTGTATAGTGCTTTTTTATGACCAAAAGCGGTTATTTGCCTCTCTGAGTAAAAAAGTGGGTCTTGAGTCTGCTTCTGAAGGATGCCTCCGCTTTAAGTTCTCTTATGCTTTCCGGCAGCGAGTTATAGGCCATTGGTGTCGCGTAGCTGAAAGCACGATTGCCGAAGACCGTGCTAGGACTACCTCCCGTCACCTGCAGGGAGCTTCTATTTGCTCTGGCTGATCTGAGTGTCTCTCAGATATATTCCAATTCCACTTGTGAATAACCCGTCACAAAATAAAAATCGTATTTCATACTGATTAACACATTGTTTGCGGGAGACGTAGTAATACGTTTTTAACTCTCTGGTGGTGGACGTCGGGTAACGTAATAATACGTGTTGCGTAATAACAGATTTTGTTGCTTAATCGTATATCTTACTTCAAACTACACATTTCACTCACAAATTTGTAATTATTATGTTATAGTTTCAATTTATTAATAAATTATGAAAAGAAAAAAATGTCTAAAAATATACAATTTTTTGTGTGCTCGAAGAAACCTTGATGCAGATCCCGTTGGCTTGATTTTTTTCGACCTTCAATGCGCAATAATTGTTTTCAACTTGTACGGAGAATTGGGGTTCTTTATACTTGACGAAGGGATGAATGGTAGAAATATTTTGTTCATGTGAAGTGTTACTTTAAAGGACGTTTTTTTTGTGTTTGTTTACCATCATTATATCATTGCTGCTCAATAAAGTAAACTACATTTAAAATTTCAATAAATTATCGCGAATATTTCAAAATTTATAGACTTAAAAAATATAAAAAAACTCGCGCGTGAATCCAAAACCGCCCGCGCCAGGCTGTAATCAGCATAAAACAATGCCCACAAACAATGTGTTAATATGTTTGGTGGTTTTGTTTTGCAGGTTATGGATCCCCAGACGTCTTCCATGCACGCCGTCAAGTGTGTGAACCTCGCCGTGGACCATTCTATAGCCCAGGGATACATCAATGAGGTCAAGTTGCTGCAGAAACTGCAGGGCTCTGATGGGGTCATCACCATGCACGCCTTGTAAGGAATCCCATACTCTTACTTACTTTTATGACTAACAATGCTTGGACAGTGAACTACCCTAATTACACTGAACGCACAATTGTGTAATATACTGTTGTTGACAAGATTGCCCATTCTTGGAAATGTACCTGGAGTCATATTCTTTTTTGTAAATATTAACATCCCCCGTCTTTAAAAAGACGACAAGTCGCGGGTTCATCACGTGGCCGCATGGAGGAAGGATGCAGGAGCAGATTAACAACACAAAGAACTTGTTTTTGAAGCATAATTTGCATTTATTTTTATTAAAGACTTCAATTTTCGTACGACTGGTGGCGTTCGCCGGCCGGACGAAAAGTTAACAGACAACTCCGGAACACTGTGTCATGCAGCGCCGCCAAGACAATCGCGGCAAAAAAGCAAGTTAAAGATGACAGTTGAACCATCATGAAATGGAGCAACTGTCATAACGAATAAAATGGCGTATGCAAACGCCTTGTCATATTATATAATTAAAACTAACATTATTGGTGTGCATGTCAGGCGAGCGAACAGAAATAAGAGACAGAATATCGATTTTCGAGGATTTTCGGCATCAGCCTTAAAGAGTTATATCAAGCCGATATCAACACATACAGGAGGATACCGACAGATGGTGATAGTGATGCTGAAGTCTCATCTGTGGACTCTATGACGCTTACCATGTTACATATGGTTAAGCGGTGCATGTGGAGTGTTGACCCGCCAATGTTACAGGCATGAAATTCACGCATCATCCAATTATTACAGGAATTCACTATGAATGGGTGGTGTTCGAGACGACTTTTGTCTCCCACTGTAAATAATAAATCTTTATTACTGTCAACTTGTGTTTAGATGAGCCGAGAATATTCGACGCTTTGTCTTTTTCGCACGAGAATCGACTGTCGAATATTCGACGCTTAGTAACCAAAGGGTTAATAGAAAATCAATATCAATATTTTTGTCAAATTATTACACACAAAAAATTTAAGTAAAAGAGTTATTTTCGTTCAGCTTATAGTTTAGAATGACATACTTTTGTAATGGACCATGTACTTCAATTAGCAGACATTGTCGTTCACATCCATGAAGTCCATGAAGAGAAACGGAGCTAGTATGCAGCCTTGTCGTACTCTAGTGGAAACCTTCAAACCAGCTATATCTGCACTGGAGATTGTCTCAAAAGTTTGACGAAAAGAAATGTAATTTGTATATTGTCATCAGCATGATAGAGCCCTTGCTGACTGGTACCGAAAACCTCGATATACAATCTTTCGTCTCTTATTTCTGTTCACTTGTCGTTCATGTATGTGTCTGCCATATTGGCATTTGGGACTAGTTACATAGACCGTAGCTAGTAGCGCTGGGCGAGAGCCATCACGAGCACGCCAGTTGCGTCCCGCCCTTCGGTGAGAGCATATTGTATTGTGGCTAGGCCTGATGCTTTTCTTTTTGAAGTTTATCGTAAATATATGCCAATGTGCTTCAGAAAAAGTCTGTGTTATCAATCTGCTCCTAATCCTGCCCTCACGCGACGGACCACATTTTTGAAAGAGAGGAGGATGTTGTATCAATTATTAAAATGAATATGTCTTTGCTTGCAGTGAGTACCTTGAGAAGCAGCGCAAGCTCTACGTCCTGATGGAGATGGGTGATGTGGACTTGTCCAGCTTCATCAAGTCATACTGGGTCAATAAGAAGCAACTGCCGCCACCACTGGTTGTCTATTACTGGACAGAAATGCTGGCGGCCGTGCTGCACATACATCAGAACGGTGAGAAGACCAGACAGTGTCCAGCTCTTCTCTATCACCAAAATGCGTTCCACCCAGGTGTTTCTTCAGGTCAGGGAAGAGTCACTTGGGGCTAAGTCCGGGCTGTAGGTTGGGTGTTTGACAATACCCCATTCAAATTTTGCGATGAGCTCGTTGGTGGCGTTAATGGTGTGCAGTCGAGCGTAAACCTTAGCATACCCTAGATGCTCCGTCAAAATCTTGTCAATACAGGTTTTGCTGACATCTAGGATTATTTCGGAGAGCTTACGAACTGTCATTCTTCAATCTGAGAGCATCGCTGCCTCCACTTTTGCGATTGTTTTGTCAGAAACAGATAGCCGTCCGGAACGCTTCTCATCACGGATGTCAGTACGCCCGTTCTTGAACTCTCTGCACCATTTGCGCATGTGTTGTACGCTCATACACTTGCTGGGAATAGATTTCTACTGGCGCAATGATTTTTGCAGACAGGAAACGGATCACTGAGACAGCTCACACCTAGCGGGCGAAGGAAGAGGGAGATCCATCACGTACGGCTGCCAAACCAAGACTGAACTCCGCAGGCAGCTCGCTATGGATAACCCTAGTAATATGAAAAAATCATTCAAACTTTTTTTATAGACTTTAGAAATCGGTCAACGCAGTCAAAGGTTATCACTTATTAGTTATTAAAGAAAATTACCAAAATGGTGTGTTTCAAAATATTAAAGAGACTTTCATGTTGTTTTCAGGCATCATCCACTCTGACCTGAAGCCCGCAAACTTCCTGCTTGTTCAGGGCCGGCTCAAGTTGATCGACTTCGGCATCGCCACGTCGGTCAGCGCCGACGCCACCAGCGTCATGAGAGACTCGGCCACCGGCACCTTCAACTACATCAGCCCCGAGGCCGTCAGCCCGGGCTGCGGGGGGGCGGCCTCTTTCAAGGTGAGACCAACCTATCAGGTAAAACTAAAGTCTGGACTGGACTTAACCCGCCTCACACCTGCATCACACCGGAGGACAGTTAAGTCTCCTTGATGACGCACTCATTCAGATTATGATCAGTCAGAAACAGATCAGAAAACAAGTTCTTTGTGTTATTAAACTGCTCCTGCATCCTGTCATCCTGTAATTCGATACACAACTTAGAGAGGAGGATATCAGTAGAAACCTTCACGGGCATGCACACAATTTCGTAGCGCATCTGACATGTTTGCGGAGGGCAGAGTCCACTCATTCCCAGCATTATTGCGTCGCCGTGTTGCCTGCTTCTGGAGCAGGATAAGGAAGTCCAACAACACCATCATCCTGGCTGCTTCTGAATGTAGCTAAACTAATGTAGATTAAACTGTAGCTAGTTTAACTAGATTGACCTGTATCATCCTGGCTGCGTCTGAATGGCTCAACTCCTCACTGAGTCATCGCTGAATGGAGATGATGTAGTGACCACCATGAATTATTATGTTTATAAAGGGTCCGCCAAATAACTTTTTTTTTTGAAAATGGGGCGCAAAACATCGAGTGTAGCTTCGGCTGTGTGGCACGTAGCGCCGTCCTGTTGAAACCAAATGTTGCCAACATCCTCCTCTTCAATTTTTGTGAACAAAAATGGCCTGATAACGATCGCCATTGACTGTAACGGCTACTCCTTGCTCATTTTCGAAGAAAAATGATTTTCAAAGTAATGTCGCAATATTTCCCAGCGTTGTTCAAGTGTATACACAACCATATTCGCTCAGCGGAAAGATAAAACTAATTATCTGTCAAATCAGACATGAGCTAAGTGTTACCATTCACGAAATAAGCACTAGTTGAAAAAAAAAACGTTAGATGGCGGACACCTTATATACAGTGAAACCTCTATCTATCGTTTTTAAAGGGACCTATTGAAATAAACTATGAATGCGGGAAAACAGTGAATGCGGGATTAAGAGGATAGAACGCAAGGAGATACGATCGAGTAAAGATACCGTCCTCCCAATCTGCATAACCATTGGTAGATTAAAATTATAAGAAGAAAACAAGTTTTAGATGTAAAGAAATGTGTGTATTTATTTAAAAAAATACAAAGCCAATCAGAACCAAAAAAATATTAAAGTTTATTACTTTGTAAATAATATTCATCGACATTTGTTTTTTAACTGTTTTATTTCCGCAAGTCAACAGTATATTTTCGGCTTTTCGAAATGATATTATTTTCGGCATCAGTTATTGAATGTGCGTAGTAGAAAGAAAATCTATGTTCGGGTATCTGACGACAACTAGCGACTGACGGCGCGCCGTGCGTCGGCGGCGCAAAACTGCACAGCCCGCGCAGTTAACGCGTGTTTTTCTGCCTGCGCTTGCGCAGTGGTTGAGAAGTGGTTACAAAACTTCTATGGACGGATGAACGCAAGCGCATGCTTAAAACGCGCGTAAACCGCCTCCATCTGTGCGGGCTCTTATTCTCTCTTTCTCTCTCAAAAGTTTCGCGCATCGTAACAAGTGCCGTCTGGCGCCGTTAAAACACAGACAAAATATAACAAATACATAGCGTAATTCAAACGATGAATGCGGTAAAATGGTGGATAGAGAAACGATCGATCGATGCGATCTATTTTGTATGTATGAAATGAATTTGGACTAGAAGAAATAAACGACACATCCGGGAAAACGATTATTCGAGGAACGATAGATAGAGGTTTCACTGTAATTATTATTTTGTAAGTACTGTATAAATATATATCTATCTAAAAATATGGCAGATTGGGTATTGCACAACCCACCCAATCGTGCTGGAATAAAAGCTTTTATTAATACATCCTGTAAGTTTCATCGAAATCAACACATTCATCATTTCATACAATATTTATAGATTTAATTGTGAATCGCATTTCAAATATTAAAACTCAAATTTAATCAAGCCGCTTTGTTTTGTTTCCGTTTCATATTGATCGGATGAATGGTGTAGGGATGCATAAAGGACAAACACAAACACATTCATTTTTATATATATTGATTAATTAATGTAATTTTCAGATAAACTACAAGTCCGACGTGTGGTCACTTGGTTGCATCCTGTACAGCATGCTGTACGGGCACACACCGTTCAGTCACGTGACACACCCGCTGGCCAAGATGGCCGCCCTGTCCAACCCCAAGCATCAAATCAATTACCCAGAATTGAAAGGCGAGTCTTCCTTCCAAATAAATACCATTTTCTTAATTTAGATTTTTTCGATCGATATCCAAAACACATACCCATCACACAATTCATATCCACCTTCTCACTCACTCTTTGCTTTATATAGAGCCAACACTCACTGTACTTGAAAATGATCACTCGACGTGGCCGAAACATGTCGTCTACAAATATATTGTGGGATAAATTCTACATATTCTTTTACTTATATTTGATTTTCTTTATGTTGGATAATGCCCAATTTATGGAGAGAATTTTTAACGTGATATTTTTATTTACAAAATCCGGAAAACATTGATTTCCAGATCTGCCAGTCAAGGTTCTTGTCAGTTGGGAGGCTTTCCTTTGGAGTAATGAATTCTTCTGATGCGATTTGTTGCCAGAGCTGGAGCCTGTTGAGTGATTTGTGAGCTTTGAAAACTGCCAGTTCTTGGTCGACATATATTAACCGTGTATGGATGGATGTTCAGCAAGTGTAAGACGAGTTTGTCGGTTGTGGGTGGGTGCAGGAGGAATTACTTCTTTAATTTTCCGAATCATTACATCATGCTCACACTCTTATGCTCGTCACAAACTGCCTCCAAAAATATCTATAAGCCACCAAGGTCCTAGCAGATCTTTCTTCTGCGAGTGCATTCTATCAGTGGGACGGCTGGTAGATGTTAACTTTGAGGTTCTAACGTCATCATCAGCCTGTGTCCGTCTACTGTTGAACGTAGGCCTCCCGCATGAGTTTCCATCCTCTTCGATCCTCCGCCTTCCGCATCCAGGTCACTTCCTCTATTATTCTTATATCGTCAGTCCATCTTGTAGGGGGTCGGCCAATGCTTTGTTTGCCAGTTCTTGGGCACCATTCCAATACTTTTCTTCCCCATCGACCGTCGTCTCTTCAACAGATATGTCCTGCCCATTGCCACTTGAGTGTGCCTATTCGTTGGGTAGCATCCACTACTTGAGTTCTTCTGCGTATTTCCTCGTTTGGGATTCTATCTTTTAGCGATACTACGAGCATGGACCTCTCCATAGCACGCTGGGTGACCTTTATTTTATGTATTGCTGTCAGATTCCACGTCTCTGCTCTATAAGTTAATACAGGGAGGATGCATTGGTTAAACGCCTTAGTTTTAAGACATTGCGGAATTTTCGCTTTAAAAATGTACTTTAGTTTTCCAAATGCTTTGTAATTGTAAATCTGATTTATTTATGTAATTTTTTTAGATATGCCCCCTGCTTTGACGAAGGCTCTCCGCTGGTGCCTGACGTACGAAGTAAAGGCGCGCCCCACCGTGCAGGAGCTGATAGACATCCGCTATTGTCACGGTGCTCAGTCATGGCCGACCAAGAACCGTCCCACGACCACCACACTCGCCAAGATCAGAGCCGCGCTCAACGATGACGAGTGGAAGACTGTCGTTCAATCACTCGAAAATTAATAATCAACCTTTAAACGCCCAGTGGTCTCATACGGGACCGCAGATTTGCGTCGTTCAATGCCCTAGCAGGTGTTTGTAATGTTTCGTCGCACAATAGATTCTTCCATGAACTTACTTTAATACTATTATTACAAATTAATGTAATCCGATTGTAAAATGGACCATAAGCACTTCTGTATGGGACTGTAGGGCATTGAACGACGCAAATCTGCGGTCCCCTAAGGAAACCACTGGGCGTTTTAAAGGTTAAATGTTGTGATTATTGTTATTTATATGTCGAGCGTTTACTTAGAGATCCATTTCAATATTAAATGGATAAGAATTTTTAAATTTTTTTTTTAAATATGGATCACATTTACTTACATACCTATTTATCCCCTCTTCTACAGACCATTTGGCGGCGGGTATAGCGCAATGGTTAAAGCGTTTGCTTTGCAAGTCAAAGGTCGTGGGTTTGCTTTCCGACGGAGATTAAAAAAAAGGCATTTTTAATCGATTTCTGTGCTCTAAAATACCCCGGTTGGTGCGAATTTGATCCATCACCTGTAAAATGCCAGTCATAGCCTATTAATTAAAATTGGTGGTAGACGTATTCCACAGACGAGACTTCAAAATTACTATCACCATCTGTCGGCATTCTCTTGTACGTGTTTAAATAATAAAAAACATTTAATTATCCTCTAGTGAAACCTTTTAATGCGAAGTCAGTAAATATTCACTGCCTCTTAGGACTAAATGGTCCTTGCCTCGAGAGCACCAAGTTAATCACCCACTCTAATGAAAACGTTATAAGAGAATTGATTGTAGTGTGAATTTTTTCACATTTTTTATGTAAATATTGCTACATTTTTTTTTATATGAACTTATGTGTTTTATTTAATAAATTGTCGTGCGTTGTGAAGGAGGAATGTTTTGTACAAATTTTATTTTTATTAAAAATTACAATATTGCATAAAACAGGGCATAGTTCAAATGTTAAAGTGTTTGCTTTCCATTCAGACGCTGCCGGTTCAAATCCCGACCAAGCTTGATTTTTAAAAAATTGTTTAATCAAATCTAAGCTCTATACATGCTCCCGGTAGTGTGGGGCCACCCCTTAACCACTTCTGTGGTCAACCTCAAAAAGTGGTCAAAAAGATTTGTGTACGACGTGCCCTAATCCAGTTCGGGCAAAACACTGTGTCAGCAAAATACCTACCTGAATTGTATTCGGGCAAATCACACAAGGGGTTAAAGACAAATCGAAATTTTTACAGGCCTCGGGAGCGTCGAGCTGATCATCCAAACTCCTTAAAAATGCTGATTGTTGAACACCAAATATTTCTCTGGTACTATAGATGAAGTCTATACAAGTTCACGGGCTTTTGCCTTGAAGGCTCCCTGGAACCATCTATATCTTTTAGCATATTCTTGAATATATGTATTATAATATAAAGTTTTTTTTTTTTTTTGAAACGTCTAAATTGGTTGCCCCCCTTAAGATGAGAGCTCGGGGGGTTAAATACGTGGCAACTGTAGTATCTGAGGCATATATTGAAACTTTATTACCCTTTCAAACGCATCATTGAAATAGATGTCGCTACAACATCATTATATCAATTTCTAAAAATAACATCCATTCACTTTAGTTTAAAATTGAACATACGGGTGTGTTGTTTGTGTTTGAAAGGGTTAATTGTCACTTTTAAGGTAATGAAATGATTATCCAGACGCTCCTGATACATGGACGATTAAGTCCTAATAATTGGCCAAATCCGTACAATAGTTATGTGCAATATTTTTAGGTAAAATACATTTTTTTTAGATCACTATATAAATTGCATAATACACAATACTAATTGTAAATATAAATATGAAAATCTACTATCATTCAAATTGTAAAACCAATTTTTTTGTATATCGCGACTGTCAAAGTGTATAATTATATTTTTTTATTATCGCCGCTTTGGCAAAACCATCTAAATTATTTTTTCAACTCTTATAGCACGCTTTTTAAAATTTGTAACAGATTTTTCTTTTAGTGTTTGCGGCGTTTTTTTTATATGGCGGTCCCTTTTATGTTGTTATTTTGTGCTGAACCACCTCTTAGGAACTAAACGGTGCAAACCTCGAAAGCATCCAGCTAATCATCTGATCAGTGCTGGTTTTAGGAGGTGGCGAAGTGGGTCGGTGCCCCAGGGCGTCGAATAAGCTAGGGGCACCGAGGCAACAAATCTTTCTTATATATATTTTAAATATAAACAATATGGGGCGCTAGAAAAAATTCGCCCTAGGACGCTGAAGCGTCGAAATCCGGTACTGCATCTGATCTTATGAACGTTATAAGAATTTTAACTGTTTGTTTACTTGTTATATAACAATAAGAGATATGAATTTTGAGTTTTTTAGCTCCATAAACACTCTTTGATCCCTCACCTGTAAAATGCCAGTCATAGCCTATTAATCGGAATTGGTGGTAGATGAAAGTCGTCCTGTAAACACACCGTAATTCGTATAATAAATGAATGATGAGTGAATGTGGGGCTGTAGTCTTGTGACATTGCCGGATCAACACTCCACATGCAGTGCTTAGCCATGTGTAACATGGTATGCGACATAGAATCCACAGGTGTTTTTTCAGCATTTTATTATCACCATTTGTCGATATTCTCATGTATGTGTTTACTTTAAAAAATGATGTCTCAACAGGATTTGAATATGTAATTCGATGCGATCTGATCGCTAAGAGTAGCAATCTCTTTTGTGATTGGCTGCAACTGATATCTTCAAATGTCCGAATCTTCTTCGTTGTATCAATCCGGTGGATTGGTTTGCAGCAACAGAATCTTACATCTCGATCTCCATTCCTCTCGGTCCTCCGCAACCCTTTTCAGCTCAGCATAAGTGGTACAATTCATGTCCTCGAATACTTGTTGCAAATACTCCCGTCTAGGGCGCCCTCTACAGTTTCTACCCTCATTTATCCCCTCCACAAAATCGTGAAGAAGATCATTGTGGCGTATGATGTGACCAATCCACCGGGCTCGCCTCTCTGAGATGGTTCTTATTAGTTGCCTATTTTCCTTGATTATTCTGAGAACCTCATTGTTTGTAACGTGGTCTCTCCAGGAAATTCCGAGAATTCTTCTGTACGACCACATCTCAAAGGCCTCTAGTCTTTTTTTATCACTTTCAGATAAGCACCATGTCTCACAGCCGTACATTAAGATGCTCCAAACAAGTGTTTTAGCAAGTTGCTTGCTAAAACACTTGCTATGTCCGAATAATTACAGTCAATACCACAGCCAATTATAAAAAATAACACTTTATGTAAGATGTAAGCTTTAAGAATGAAAATGTATTTTTTTTTTCGTTGGTTCATCATTTAGATGGTTTTGCCAAATAAGCAACTATATATAGTATTATATTATAAATTTAATGTAAGAGATAACTATTACTATATATGTAAATAATATGCTTTAAAAATCTTGAAAAAAATATTTATTAAAAATTTAGTCTTTTATTAGATCAACTGTGCAGCAGAAAATTTTGGCCGTCAAAACATTTCAAGACCATTGTAAAATCAATGTATTTACTAACCCTTATCACTCGAGAGGCGCTGCTACGGCGTTAATAATAAAATAAATAATTAAAAATAATACTTAAATCATTGTTTTCTTCATCCTTGCAACCCTATCTGTCTCCCTCTCTTATCATTCCCTGATACACACCCCTACCCCCTCCTACATAAAATGGGTTTGACCACTTTACACTTTCAGCTCAGTTATCACAAGTGATGGATTGAGAAAGGCTACGTGTTAGTCGAAACTGCAGTCTCCTAATAGAGAACTTGTCGTAAGTGATCCATGTAAAAACAAATAAATAAATAAATATTTATAATTTTTAATGGATCTCAAATTGAATGCTGAAAACATTGAAAAAAATAAATAATTTAGATTCCACTCGCACTGCAGCGGCTCCATGAACAATGGTCATATTTTATTGTTTTAATTTATTGTGAATATTGCTCTGAATGAAACGTGCCGGGTGGTTACGGGGTGCCTAAAACCTACCCCAATATCAAAGCTATATCAACTCTCAGGCATCGCCCCACCAAACATACGGCGAGAAGTCACCACCAAGAAGGAGCTTTCCACAGCAACCCACAACACTCCACCCTATGTTTGGGTATCAAAAGATAACCACGGCTCAAATCAAGAAGAAGTTTCCTACAGTCGACAACGGAACTGGTGATACCTGAGGCCACCCTGCGGCTGAACATGTGGAGAAGCGCAACCAAGGGGAATGCTTGGATTGCCCCGAAAGAGGACCTAGCCCCTGGACACGACCAGGTGTGGAATATATGGAGGTCCCTTAACAGACTTCGGGCCGGAGTATGCAAGACGAGGACACAAATGAAAGCCTGGTAGTTTTACAGCGGACCGACTGAATGTGACTGCGGTGCGGAGCAGACCCTGTCACACCTTCTGGAGTGTGCGCCGTGTCCGAGTAGCTGCATCCAGGAAGACCTGATGATAGCTGGGAGTAACGCCATTGACGTCGCCCATTATATAAACTAAAATACAGGTTTATATAAATGTTGAGATACTTTAATATTTTAAGAGAAGAAAGTAGGTATGAGGTATTAGTTATTTGTGTGAAACAATAAAATTATAGATTATAAAAAGGTCAGGCAAAACATAATTCTTGAGTATTTTTTTTTATAATTTTTATTTTCAAAAAGAAAAGTATGTACAATAACATTAGATAGATTAGATATTTTATATTTATTTTCTTACATTTATATCACTAAACAATTTTTTTTTTCAATGAAAAAGAATTATTAAAATTGATTGATATTCGTTGAAATGAGAGTGCATTATTTGACAACATTATTTTTTCCTTTAACCCTTTCACTACGGCTCGGTTTGAATACAAATTATACTGTCAATTATAAAACTTGTATTTGAAGCATAAATGTACTTATCTGGTCTATTTTACATCACATTGGTTCCTGGATCCTTTAGCTATCAGATGATGCATAAAAAACTATTCTAAGAAAGTAGCAAAACGACATATCACGTCAATCGATGTCAACGGTCCTGGAAATCCCTGAACAGATTTAGAACCGGAGTTGGTAGAACAAAGGACAAACTCGAGCGGTGGGGAATGCTTCGGCAGGGAGAGACACTACTGTGCGACTGTGGAGACCTGCAGACCGCCTCACACCTAAGATCCTGCTCCATGTGCCCAACAAGCTGCACATCCCAGGACCTAATGCTGGGCAACACACGAGCTATCGATGTTGCCAGATACTGCGAAAAAATAATTTGACGTTGCTGACACGAAGAAGAAGAACGGTCGGGGAATCTTATGACAGCATATGCCAACAACCGATGCGAAAGGGTTAAAGCAGTCAAAATATGCATAGCAATTTTCGCAAGTTTTCGCAGAAATCGCTTAGCACTAAAACGGTTAAGATCCGTGCTGTGTTTTCTCAAGTATAGATTAATTCCATTTGCCAGTATTTAAGTGACCCTCGGGCCGACTTCTCGTAACTTCATGGCTATGTCGTCAATGACCTCTTCAGTTTGTCCCTCCTTGTCTGCAGTCAGATCTATCAGCTGCCGTAGTTTGTTGCGAACCTTCACTTTGTCCTCCGAGCTGTCTCGGGCGGATATCGCGAGGACGTCTTCAAACTGCATCGGCTCCGTAGAACGAATGTCCGCCGGAATCGTGTCCCATATTTCTGAAAGAAAAAAGAAACAAATAAAATTCAATTTTAAGTTGTATAAATTGGCAAGTGTGATAATGCGCCTATCACATATTTTGATAAACTCAATCACTAAGTAAGGAACAGTGTGGGAGGCTTCTTCAACACATTTTGAAGGAGAGGCTCCCAGTGGAAGACCATCCATAGGCTTCTCCGACATATTCGGAGGCGAGGCTATGATGGATCTATGTGGTGGGCAGGACCTCATGGCTGAGATGGTGGCGGATGAACCAAATTGGCCCCCCTTAGACAGACATGGCACAAGGAGAGCCGACCCCAGATGATAGGAAATGGCGAGGCTAAAGAAGATTGAGTAGGGAACAGTGTGTGAAGGTGGGATAACACACATATTGTGAACGCAGCCTTGCAGCTGGAGGCGGGAAGGCTGGGACCGGGGCGGCCTCCTACAGCATGGCTCAAGACAGTCAAGAAGGACATGGGACGTCTTGGAGTCGACAGCGAGCTTATCTTCGATCGAGCATCTTGGAAAAATCGTTATTAGGAGAGCCAACCCCAAGTAAATGGGATAGGGCCAGGAAAAGAAGAAGACTGAGTAGGGAACATAGTCAGGCTAATTATCTGACCATAGAACTGACCAAAACATGAAAAATTCTAATAAATATAATATATATATAAACATGTAATAAATTATTATCTTATTATTATTATATTATAATCAACCCGACGCTACAGAGGCCTGCACAATTTAGTTTTTTTGTCCTTAACCCTTTCATTACGGCTCGGTTTGAATAAAAATTATACTATCAATTATAAAACTAGTATTTGAAGCATAAACGTACTTATCTGGTCTATTTTCATATATCACATTGGTTCTTGTATCCATTAGCTATCAGATGATGCATAAAAAAATATTCTAAGAAAGTAGCAAAAATCTTATGACGGCATATGCCGACAACCGATGCGAAAGGGAAAAGGGGTGGCTCAACCAAGGGATGAATAGAGCTTAGATTTGATTAAGTAGATTAAAAATAATCAGGCTTGGTCGGGATTTGAACCATCAGCGTCTGAAAGACAAACAAACGCTTTAATCACTAGACTATGCCGCCTGGCGCTGCACTTATCGTTTTTATTACATTCCCTTGAAAAATGAAATAATTAAATTTCATTGTAGGTTAAATACATAGATATTCTTTAACCCATTCGCTGGAATGCGGCGTGAATTTTTCAAACCACTTTTTTTGCTTAAAACTAGTATTTGAAGCATAAATGTACTTATCTGACCTATTATCATATATCACATTGGTTCTTCTATCCATTAGCTATCAGATGATGCATAAAAAACTATTATATTTAACAAACGTTCATTATGTAACTCCATACATGTGGTGGCATTGACACATGTGGTTTACAAAAAAATCGCTCCTGTGACGAAACAATATTTATTTACATGCTTTACAGATTCCTGTAAAGAATACATGTAAAATAAAGGAAATGACTGCAGTTTTAAGTTCCTAGCGTTGTTGTCACAATGAGTACTGAAAGTAGTAAAACGATATATCACGGCTGCCGATGTCAACGGTAGGGGAATCTTAGACGGCATATATCGACAACTGATGCGAAAGGGTAAAAGATTATATTTTTTTCAATGTTTTCAGCATTCAATTTTGAGATCCATTATTAATTATAAATATTTATTTCTCTCTCATTCTCTCTTATCATTTCTTGATAGACATACCCCCACTCCTGCAATAAATGGGTTAGACCACTTATAAAATTACAACGCAGCTCAGTTATCTCTTAGCAAGAGAAGGATTGAGAAGGGCTACAAGTTAGTCGAAACTGCAGTCTCCTAATAGGGAACTTTTGTTACGTGATCCATGTGAAAACAAGGTAAATAAATAAATATTTATAATATAGGTTAAAGATTACTGACTTTCTATGTTATTGAGCTTCTGCATGACCTCTTCAAGCTTCTCTTGCGCCCCTTCAGTGTCCATCTTATTGATGAGCAGCACTTTCGGTTTATCCTTCAAGCTCTCATCGTACAGCTCAAGCTCCCGCCCCAGCAGCAGGATCGTCTCCAGACAGGTTCTCTTCACGTGGCGCGGACTGAGGGCGAACCCGTTCACGTCAGCCACTATGACTAGCAGTCGCGTTCGCTCCACATGTCTTAGGAAGCGGTGCCCCATGCCCACGTTGATGTGCGCTCCTTCTATCAGCCCCGGCAAGTCGGCAACTGAAACTTGCCGGAGATCGGCGTACTCTATGACGCCGAGGTTTGGCTTGATTGTCGTGACTGGAAGCATAAAAAAATATTAATTATATGTGCATCATAGCTTGTTTTAACACCTTTCTGTTCTTCCCGGACATTTACTTCAGACTAACTGATAAATGGATAAGCCCTGAACACTGGTCTACCCAGCTAATGACTGGGCACAGCGCTTTTAATGACAGATTATACTAATTTAATTTAGTTTCAAACCCTAGTTGCCCCTGTGGCGCCCCCTTCCAGACCTCATAGCACATTCTCTGGGACTGACAGTTTTTCTCGTTAAAAAAAGGAGTTCTTTTCGATGCAGTTTGAGGGAATCGGGAAAGGATCAGACATGCAGACTTTGTGGCCACTAAAAAAAATTCCACGCATTTACAATCTTTGCTCGTATTTTCGGTGAGAGTATCTATCTTCCGTCTCTATCTCTTTACAACCCATGAATGCAATTCTAATCTCTTTCTTTTAGCACTTCTGTGCAGTGGCCACAATTGTTCAGAGGGGACTCCCACTGGACTTATCAGTTGCTAACTGATCATAATCTGAATGAGTGCGTCATCAAGGAGACTTAACTGTCCTCCGGTGTGAGGCAGGTAAAGTCCAGCTTGTTTTAGCATGCATCGCACTGAGCACTATTTATTCAGTTGCTGGAATACTACTGTTTTGCCTTCAATGAACGTTTTATCACATGCATGGCTTGATAACATTACATCAGTATGAATTAGGCTACGCACGGGTGAACATACGCGCTGAATTTATTGGCTGCACCAGCTATAGCGGCTAATTGCGATGTTTTTTTTCTCTTTTTCAGATACTTACATTACAAAAATTGTTGCATTTTAACTTCCGCCATGGTCAATAAAAGCAATATTTAGGAATATGCACATTTTTCCAGTTTTTTAATGACATCTTCATTTGATGTAGAAAATACATATCATAGGAGCTATCCGATGATTTTTTAGCAAAGTGAGGGGAGGGTTAAGCAAGTACTCACATGGATAGCTAGCAATTTTGGGATAGTCTTTGAATGTTAAGGATTTCAATGAAGAAGTATATTTAAGTAATTACTCACATGGATAGCTAGCAATCTTTGGTTTAGCTCTAGATAGAGCCTTGAGCAGTGTGCTCTTGCCGGCGTTGGGGAACCCCACTAACCCACAGTCTGCGATGAGTCTCAGTTCCAGTACAACTGGGTGCAGTTGACCCTCGCGCCCGAGATAGTCATTAGCGGGAGTTCCCCCGGGGCCCCCGCGAGCAATGAGACATGTCTCGCCCTCTAGGTTTATCTCCCCTGAAAGTTACATACAACATTATTCACACTATTAATTAATCTATTCACTGCGTATTTCGTCTATAGCCGCCGATCGTGAGCTTTAAATGGTATTTGTAACTATAATTTTAAAATTAATTTTAATTAAAAAAATTATAAATTAAAAATATTTACTTTTGATTTAAAATTTATTTTAAATGATTACATGTTTCGGCCTTCCTGAAGACCATCTTCAATAATGATAAAATAAAAACAGGCAGTGGCTTATATAGGTGTGGACAATTAATTAGTTCCTACACACATATTTACAGGTTGTATATGTGTGCGGGTAAAATAATTGAAAAAAATAAATTGTGAATCAAAAATAAATATTTTTAATGTATTATTTTTTAATTAAAATTAATTTAAAATTATAATTATGCAGTTTCACCAAGTATTGTCAGTTGATAACCTTAATGTTATTTGTAGCCTCATATTACAGCTTTATTATACTGTTGTAATGTTCAAAATGAACTTACTATATAACTGAATATAAAATGCATTGGATTCCAGTCAAATTTCAAATTCAGTCTTGCTCGGTTGCTATGTCTTTGATTGGCGCTATGTCGACTGTCCTGTCACCCGCGGCAAGTCAGAGAACCACTTGGTTCTCTCTTCGGTCGCCAATTAGCAGGGGCACTAGCGGTTTTCTCTTGCGACCGAGATCTACAAGCATGATGCTGATCGTTAATCAAGATAGCGATGACTGGTATCAGTTTATTTACCTATTAATCCTTTCTCCGAGTGTATCTGTATGCCGAGGGGCACCTCCAGCACTCTGTCCTCCCCCGGGGGTCCCAAAAGCATGTTTTTGTTGCTGTCTCTGCCGTGTCCTCCAATAACACGCTTACTTCCGTGACTAACGAAACAGAAACATTCATATTTATTATATGTTTAGCATTCACTTTTAGATCCATGAATTAATTTATTAATTAAGCATAAAGTATGTAATAATATACTTAATGCTTAATTCACCTATACTTAAAAACTTTCCATTAACCACTTCATGCTCGAATTATAAAGCTGTAAGACGTGTGGTGTATCGGGAGTCATTGATAAATGCAGCTGGAAGCCGACTCTTTTTTTTTGTATATGCGTAAATATCGAACATATGCGAGAGCGGCAAAAACGGAAAGTGAACGCTAGTACCGGTGCGAGCGTAATGACGTGGACAATTTTTCCCCACCGGTACGAGCGCAAGCATGAAGTGATAAATAAATAATCTTTTATTTTTAACAAACATACATATTTTACGTAATAAATAAATCAATAAAATATTTTTATGTATTTTTAAATACACCAATGTTATATTTTGAAGAAAATGAAAATACTGACTTGTGCAGAATCTTGTGTAGAGTGGCCTTTTCATTGCCAATGCAGTAAACGCAGCCTCCCTGTCCCCCTGAGCCCCCGTACTTGGGCAGCCCTGATCCCCCGGTGCCTCCGCCCACTGTTAGTCGTAGCATGTCCATGAAACCGCTGGGACTCCTCTGAAATAATTTAAAAAACATTATAGTTAGGTTTTTGATTTATTTGCATATGGCTAAGCACCATGTGGGAGTCTTGATCAGCCAACGTCATAAATACAGTCCGACATTCACACATCATCCAATTATTACAGGAATTCACTTTGAATGAATGGTATTCATGGGAGGACTTTCGCCTGCTACCAATTTTCATTAATAGGCTATGACTGGCATTTAATGGTCCATGTATTGAATTCAGACCAACTGGGGGTATTTTTAGAGTTTACAAATCGATTGAAAATCTTTATTTTTTTAATCTCCGTCAGGGATCGAACCCACGACTTTCGGTTTAGTAAGCAAACGCTTTCGCCACTAAGCCATACCCGCCGGCAAATTTTGATGAAATATAAACAAATAAGATAACTTGCCTTTCGTAATTTTGCGGCTTGCAGAATGTGAGTTAGGAAAACCATGTTTGAATATTATCAGATCCAATAGGCTTTAAAATGTACTAAATATCAAAATTATCACAATTAAATACAAAAGCAACTATTACTATAACCGATAATATTTAGTACGAAACATTCATTTAAAAAATTAAAAACAAAATGTGTGGAATATTAGGTTAAGTTGTCTGACATTCAAAATTAATCATTTTTACAGAGTGAGCGTCAAAATCATATGTATTTATATTATTATACATATAAATTGATTAATAATAACTATATTATGTATTAATATAATGAATGCTACGCTTTCTTAAATCTTAAATTTGTTTCGCAGGGGTTCTTCAAAACATAACCTTAAATTATATATTTGACATTTGTCATTAAATGCGTTGTATTGCCATCAGTAAAAAGTAATATATTTTTATTTTGCAGTGGGTACCCTCAACCTGTTTTCTTTTTATATTGTGGACTAGGACCAACGACCAAAAAATCTCGCATAGATTTTGTAATATTTTATTATTTATATTGATTACAAACACTTAAAGTGCGAGCTAGAGCATCACTTTATAACTAATTGCTAAATATTGCTGCAAAATATAAATTTTATAATAGTTTTGAATAGTGGATAGAGTTTTGAAAATGAGTGTTTTATATTTTTCAAGAGAAAATTAGTATTAAGTAAGTTATTTAGATGCCTAAAAGTTGTTATCTTTTTCCATTACAATTTTTATTTTTAAATTTGTCAGATCACTCATTGCATTCCATTCAGATAAGTAATAAAAAAATGTTGTTGAATTGGATTTGATAGTACTTTTTAGACATTACCTGCGGGAAAAATATATGTTTTAATTATTAACCCTTTCTTCAATACGGCGTGAATTTTTCAAAACCATTTTTTTGCTTAAAACTAGTATTTGACTCATAAATGTACTTATCTGGTCTATTTTTATACATCACATTGGTTCTTGTACCCTTTAGCTATCAAATGATGCATAAAAAACTATTATATTTAACAGTTCATATAACTCCATCAGTGTGGTGGCATTGACACATGTGGTTTACAGAAAAATCGCTCCTATGATGAAACGTAACGAAATTTATTTACATGCTTTACAGATTCCTATTAATAATACATGTAGGTTGATAAAGCGAATGACTGCAGTTCCGAGTTCCTACCGTAGATGTCACAATGAGTACTAAAAGTAGCAAAACGATATATCACAGCTCCCCTTGTTAACGGTAGGGGAATTTTGGACGGCTTATATCAACAACTGATGCGAAAGGGTTAAAAAGATTGTCCTGTTGGATTAGATTGTAATTTTTACACATTACCTGCGGGAAAGATATATGTTTTAATTATTAATAACATTAACGTAATTAACTGCCAAAACTTGAAACTACATCATTTAAAATCAATTAAAAAAAAAAACACATTTATTTTCATGTGATTGTACATGTTTTGAACATGAACTGGTTAATCGTATGTAGTTCATTGTAATTATTAATTTAATTAAATATCTTTTACGTTGACCGCTAGAACTAGGGTATTGGGTATAGGATTAATATATCAATGCATGAATGGAATTTAATGCATAGTTTTACTAACTCAAGACAATTTTAATTAAACTAAATATACTTATTAAACATTTTATTAAAAATAAACAATATTTTTCCATAAAGGTTGCTTAAAAAAAAAAAAATAATGCAATAATCAAGTAATTGTTTTTAAGACATTAAATGAATTGAAATTCAATAAAACTTAATTTAAATAATTTTGCAGGTTTATCATGACCAAATTTAGAATTGTGGCTTTTGGGTCGAACCGTGTGTGACGGATTTCTTCTTCTCTCCGATATTTCCACCTCCAGTATAGGTGTTATCTTCAGGGTGCAGGAGATCATATTTTACTCTTGTGTGTGTTTATGTTTTACTCCTGCGGGTGTTTATATTTTACTCCAGAGTGTATATATATTTTAAGCAATTAAATATACATATACTATACATATAAATCATTAAACGAGTCAATTCATTCAGAAAAAATATCGGCGGGAGCGGGATGCGAACCGCGGACCTTTGGAACCAATTTTGCCCAGGTAATTATACCGCTCGGCCACCGGCCGATTTCTTCCACCTGAGATGACTCGTCTCTGAACCTCTATATAAGTTATCATCGTATGATAGATGTCGTTATAGTATATATTCAAAGTATGTATATTTTTATTTTTTATTATTCAATCAGAATGCATTTATTCACAAGCTTAATATTATTTCCGGCAGTCTATTTATTTTAGTAAGTACCACTCGGGTCTCGAACCGAAACTATAGATCGAATGGATGAGAATAACTTCTTGTAAGTACGACGCGCACGTTGCAATTAGTTATTTACCTGTGTTACTGATGAATAATTTACCTTCTTGTCTTTCTCTTGTGCCTTGACATCTATCATACGATGATAACTTATATAGAGGTTCAGAGACGAGTCATCTCAGGTGGAAGAAATCGGCCGGTGGCCGAGCGGTATAATTACCTGGGCAAAATTGGTTCCAAAGGTCCGCGGTTCGCATCCTGCTCCCGCCAATATTTTTTCTGAATGAATTGACTCGTTTAATGATTTTTATGTATAGTATATGTATATTTAATTACTTATAATATTGTTATACAGTCAATGATCTATAAAATTAGATTAGAATATTGAAATAATAAAATAATATTCTAATAAATAATTAAAAATATCCATATATATATATTTTACTCTTTTGTGGATTTATATTTTTTCACCTGTGTGTGTTTAAATTTTACTCCTGCATGTGTTTATATATTTCTCTTGCGTGTGTTTATATTTTATTCCAGTGTATTTATATTTTTCTCCTGCGTGTGGTTATATTTTACTCCTGTGTATGTTTATACATTATACAGAATGCAGAATGGCTGTATTGTCACGAGGCCCCATCGGCATTCAGATTAATGTCATCGCTGAAGTGCCGTATCTATATAATGACGGAAAAGCGCAGGAAGAGCTGACGGCGCCACAGTGGAGTGATGCGCTCTCGCGTAAACCAAAAACTGGCGACGCAATCTCTGTAATCGTGTAGGAACTGCTCCAGGCTCAGCCAACATGTGTTGCAACTCTGCAGCGGTGGCTATGTCGGCCTCGTGTAGCCAATTGGTTGGGGCTAAGGGGGCGTTCTGTGTGGCAGTGTTTGGTGGGGGCGCAGCTCCTCGAACGGCAGCTAGCAGCGCCTCCAATGGTAGCTCTTCTTCGGCTCCCACGATTAGCAATGGACGGTCCCAGCGACTCCGTTCATTCGGCTCTTCAAACCTGCAATTACGAGTCTCTTTTAAAACATTTATACATAAACATGTTAGGTCGAAACTCTCTGCTAGGAGATTGAACGATTAGCCCCATGTTCCCAAGGCTTGAAGTACTTGGTTGTAAGGAGCGGTTTAATCATATTATTTAATTTTTCCGTGGCTGTACCCATCTAACTTTATACGGGTTATGTTGGGATACAATGATTTGAGAACCTGAAGAGATATGTGCTTGAGTATGCATTTTTTTCGCCTAGTGCGCGGCGTGTTCAGAAATCATGATATTTTGTTGGAAATCGGTTTATTTGTCCCTGACAATTATTTAAGGATAAGAAGGCACAGATTGTTTGTTCTTCATAGAAGTAATACTAACCTGCCAGAGACTATGCCGCTTGGGAGAGTGATCAGAGTGTTCAAGCATATCGCCTCAAATATTGATAGATTTCACTTGAGAGAAGCTCAGTTTCGACAAGAGCTCCACAAATTTATTTATCAAAGTAATTTCGTGGAGTCTTCTGTTTAGCGAGCTTCAGAACTTTTTAATAATTATTGCTAATAATAGTAAATACCTAATTGTTTCTCGTATTATATCTTATTTCAGGATCGTATTAAATATATTTGTATTTTTAATGTTTTTGAAAGGAATAAATAAAATTGAAATTGAAAATAGTTAACACAACCAGGGACAGGTGGTCACCAACAGGCAGTGACCCATCGAAGTTTTGGTCCGAGCCCAATGTTTCTTAATTTTGGTGAACTAACGAGAACCGCGTTAACGTGGTTGCTAGGGTTTATGGTTCGAAGACGCTAATTTTTTTTTCCCTATATTGATGAGAGAAATTTCATATAAGATGAAATCAGTGTTAATTTGTATATATGTATCAAATATTGAATAAAAGTATGGATTTTCAATGATTTATAAATATTACAATATTGAAAAACAATTTCATGCTTTAAATGTTTAATAAAGAGTGTTGCCGTTTGCATTCTGATCATGTTTGCAATATTGTAAATAATGGTAGGTAATGCCAAATGTCACTACCTGGTGATTAGTGAATTGAAATGCTCCTCTGTCCTGGGCGAGGGCGAGGCCAAGTTACGCTTCTTCGCTTCATCCTGGTGAATAATGGTGTACAGCGTCACTTGTGGTGTACCGGCCGCTTTACTTGCACAGTACAGCTCATAGCGGAAACCTGCAGGCATAAAACATTAACACTCAATTATATATAATTTCTAATAAACTGGGACATAAAAAAGTTGACTAAATAATTTATATTTGCCTGATTTATAGAGCCATTGCAAAGCTAGTGGTCCAATAACCATCTATAAGTAAATCACATAATTGAGTTACAGTAAAAAAATATTGGAACAATTTGCACATAAGATGTGTTTTGGGCAGGTTCACCTTTATTCTTGTTCAACTATAGGATGAAAGACTCCTTTTTTTTACATATAAGAAGAATACAAATACAACAAATGGTGGAGAAATCTTGTCTGTTGATTCAATGACGCTTTGCCGTTTTTCATATGGGTAAACGCTGCATGTGAAATATTTATGTGCTAACGTCATAGCCCGGTATTTATATATCATCTATTGTTAAAACAAATTCACTGTAAATGAGCGGTGTTCACAGGACGACTTTAACTGCTGTCAATTTTAATAAACAAGCTTCTTCTTCGTAGTATCAATCCGGTGAGTTGGTTTGCAGCAACAAAATCTTGCATCTCGATCTCCACTCCTCTCGATCCTCTGCAGTCCTCTTCAGCTCAGCATAAGAGCTACAAGTCATGTCCTCGAACAAGCTATGAGTGATCAAATTCCCACCAATCATTGGTATTTATAGAGCTTTGAAGGCAATTAAAAATCATTTTTATTTTAAACTCCGTTGGGGATTGAACCCACGATATTCGGTATGGTAAGTAAACGCTTTCATCACTAAGCCATACTGGTCACCAAATGTTTCAAATGATACATATCAAGTGAGTTACAGAGCAGTTGAGCGGAAAACACTTGTAGTTGGATGATTCTCTTAGTTTTTCTTCTCATTATGATCAATTCATATGTTATCTACAGGCAAAATACTACAAATGTTGATAACAGTCAAAATACCGATATTGAAGTGAATATAAAATGAAAGCCTGCCGTGACTTGGATAGGATTCATGTGGCAGAGATGAAGATGCTGAGGTGGACGGGTGGTGTGACTAGAGTGGACAGAGTTCAAAATGAGCATATTCGGGGTTCATTTCGGGTGGCCCCCATACCTGAAAAGATAAGGGAAAACTGCCTAAGATGGTATAGGCATGTGACACGGAGGTGAGGACTACATGGTGAAGAGAGCCCTAAGCATACCCACGCTGAGAAGGAGACCTGGAAGACCGCAGACAACCTGGACTGCAACTGTAAACAAGGATCTGAAAACTCTGGGTATGACCGAGAATGCAACGCAGGACAGACAGACATGGCGAATGTGCACAAGGAGAGCCGACCCCAGATGATGGGAAATGGCGAGGCTAAAGAGATAAAATGAAAGCCTGCCTTTGATGTAGTTGGGCGCGTCCAGTATCACCGTGGTGTCGGGGCGAAGCGCGCGCACGCAGGCGGCCTTGAGCGCGGCGCGCGCGCGCTTCTCCTGCTCCGCTTCTGCGAGCTGCGCGCTCTCCGCGCTATCGCAATCCTCATCGCGCACAAGCTCCACGCGCAAGCCGGCAGCGCGCAAACCATCGGCCGCCTCGCGCGCTCGACGAGACTTGCCGCTACAAGGGAACCCGCACAGCACGACCAACGGCATCTTAGCAAGTCTTCCGCATTTTTGCACCGTTATTTTTAAGCTTTATCCAGCGTATATTTTTAATTATACCCCAACGCTTGACGCAATTATATGAAATATATACAATATATCTTTTTCTAAATCTGGTATTTACTATAGTAATAATAACACTAGTAATTATTTTTAAAAATAATAGTCTCTCTGCTATACTTCGAATAACATAACCTATATATTTCCGTTTGCTGTCAAATTGACACGAGCGATTTAGAAAAGTGTTGCCACTGTACGAGTAATTCAATAGCAGCTCAGTATATACAGTTTAATTTTAAATCATACTTATAATAATATCACAAAAAGCCCCTTCAATAGTGTCCTTAGAAATAAAAAAAAATGTGAATGCTATTTAATGTCTATAAAAATTTCATCTTGAAACTTAGATTTAAAAAAATACCCACCAATACAACAAAATGTGCTTTTGTAAATGACATTAATCTTTTAACTCTTTCATTACACTCGGTGTAATACAAATTATACTGTCACTAGGGCGTAAATTTTTCAAACCATTTTTTTTTTTACTTTAAAGTTTACTACATAACTTCAAGGACGTGGAAACGTTAACACTTGTGGTTTACAGAAAAATCGCATTTGTGACGAAACCTAACGATATTTATTTACATGCTTTAAACATTACTGTAAAAAATACATGTAGGTTGATAAAAGGAATGACTGCAGTTACATTTTCCTACCATTGATGTCACAATGAGTACTGAAAGTAGCAAAACGATATATCACGGCTACCGATGACAACTGTAGAGGAATCTAACTTGGCATATATCGGATACCGATGCGAACAGGTTAAAAATAACGTTTATAAGTAAATAATGAACATTTAGTTTGGCTTAACATTCCTGTCACACCACATTTAAAATAAACATAATATAGTAGGTATTTGTATTCCTACATTTAATCTAATTCTGTTTGATGATTGCATATTTTATATAAGTTACAGACTGCACCAATTTATATATTACGCACCATAATATTAAAAAGTAATCAAAACAGTGAAATAAAAAATATATTATTTTTTAAGGCATTAATATTACGTTGATATTTTTTTGTCTATTCTCTATCGCAACGTCATCTTGTATATATAATTGTCTACACATTAAGTGACAGTTCCATAGCTGACACTTCGCAAATGTCAGCTCGCCGAAATAGTTTATTTTATTAGCGTAATTTAGTTAAAATAATAACTTAGCATAAAATAAAAACCTCGAAATGATTCACAGTCTCTTTATAATCAACTCCTCTGGGTAAGTTTTGACATTTCAAATACAAATATATCACAATATTGAACTTTGAATATTGACATTAAATTTTCATACTTGGATCATTCAAAATTTGGAACGTTTTCGTATTTTGTTTTCTAATTTAAATAATAAAATAAAAAAGATGAATCATATTTTTTTGCTTACAAAATAATATTTAAAATTAATTATTTATAAAACATACTTATTTATGTTGTTTGATTTATTATAATTTTCTTTATTTCCATTTTGTTTAAAATGTGCATTGAAAACACATTTTTATTGTTACACCATATACAATTTCTTAACATATGCTAAGGACAAACGTCAATATTTTTCTTTTTTATATAAAATATAATTCCTTACAGGAGAATCATTTTAGAGAATAATTTAAAACATTATGATTATATGAAGAAGGAAACGTAGATGCTAAGGATGCATTAAATTGCTTCCTTGTGATGTAGAGAGAAGGAACAGGAGAAACTATTAGTTCTGAGTCAACATATGTCAACCATTTACGGATGCTCCAAAAGGGTTATATGTATCATAGTGATGTATAGATATAGGGTATATCAATTTAGAGTGTTCTGAAGGATTGTGTCCATGATAGCCATTAAATAAACTTTTTTTTTAAACAAGCATAAGCTGAAGGAAACTATCGGTTAAAACCAGTGGGCTCTATGATGTTCAGGCAAGGGAACCAGACGCTGTATAAAAATATTTCTTGTGTTTGGGCTTAGGTTGAGATTGCAAGTGTATATTGATCTACTTTTCAAAGAGATTCAGATTGTATTCAAGAATGAAACACATATACTGAAAAAACTTTCCAGAGCTTTCTGGTGGCATTTAGGAAAGAATTTTGAATTGTTTTGTACACTACTTTGTATTTGTATACATGTTTAACATGTGTGAGACGAGCTTGTTGGTTGTGATTGGGTGCATAAGGGATTAATTCAATAAGCTTAGAGCTATGGTAATAACAGTCGAAATACCTAGTTAACGATGATTACATTTATGTTCCGAATATTAGTGGTTAGATGTAAGTGCGCAATTATTTATTAAACAAACTGCTTTTCTTGAACCAAGTCAATTAAGTCTAGAAGGTATTTTGGACTCCAAGCATTACTATTTTTTACGTGATTTTTCCCCGTTTTATTTTTATCTTTTACATAATATAAATGCGTATAAATTAAAAAAGCACCCTCATTGATTTAACACATAAACAGAACACCCTCGTTGAACATTTAGGATCTATATTTTTTAGAATAACATTTGTTTTCAGGGACGTTTTTTTGGAGAAACACTGGCGCAGCGTTATTTCACGATCAGTCTGCGATTACTTTCTCGAGGCACAGAGAGCTTCTCCAAATGTAAGCGTTGCATATTAATAACTTTTACTTCCAATATTTAAATTAAAAAAAAATATATATTCACTAATAAGTTATAAAAAATTGATACGCTTTACAGGATGTTCCACCGGTAATAGCCGCTCCTCATCACTATCTGTTGTCCATACAGCGTGGAGGAGTAAGTCTTGTAGCAGTTTGTAAGCAAGAAGTTGCACCACTATTTGTAATAGAATTCCTGCATCGGGTGGTAGACACATTCCAGGTAAATAAACTCAAGAAAACTTAGCTTAACCCCTTAGGGCCCTTTCCCACGTACGTCCAGTTTTGCAGGATCACCTTTAGTAGTATACGTGCTACTGTGGTAACATTCACATGAGCATTCGGTTTGCAGGATACTGCAAAAATTCGATCCGTTTGAAATGTGCTGTACGGTTTTGCCACTACAGACTGGACGAATGGATCCAATAAAAAACGGTATACAGTTTAGTTACGTACATAGTTTAATGGAAGTGTTCCCACTAGCATCCTGTTTACCATCCATACCATCCATGAGGTTACGAAATATGCCTAATCTCGATCGTAGTTTTAGGATCAGGTGAACCCAAAAAAATCTTCTTTTTTTGCATTGCTGTCGGCGGCGAAAGTACCAGCATAATATCAGAAGAGTATTCACGTCCATTAAGTCTGAATTTTCTTCTCTGACTACTAATGCTATCCCGTAAAAAACGGGATGCAAACTTCTGTGTGTGAACACAGGTATGATTTTTGCGGTATCCAATATAAAATTGATCCTGCAAAACTGGACGTCCGTGGGAAAGGGCCCTTACCCATCAACATCAACCTGTGTCCATCCACTATTGAACGTAGGTCTCCCGCATGAGTCTCCATCCTCTTTGATCCTCCGCCTTCTGCATCCGGGCCACTCCTTCTATTCTTCTGATGTCATCAGTCCATCTTGATCGACCAACAATCTGTTTGCAAGTTCTTGGATGCCACTCTAACACTTTTCTTCCCCTTTAACTGTCGTCTCTTCTGACAGATATGTCACATTGCCACTTGAGTGTGCCTATTCGTTGTGTAGCCTCAACTACTTGAGTTCTTCTTCGGATATCCTCGTTTCGGATTCCATCTTTTAGAGATGGATCTCTCCATAGCACGCTGGGTGACCTTTATTTTATGGGTAAGACTTGCTGTTTCATTCCCCGTCTCTGCGCCATTAGTTAATACTGAGAGGATACATTGGTTAAACACCTTAGTTTTAAGACATGCGGAATTTTCTCTTTAAGAATGTTTTTAAGTTTTTCAAATGCTTCCCATCCTAGTTGTACACGCCTGTCGAATACTTTCAAGAAGTTAATTCGTCCTAGTTGGATTACTTGTCCCATATAAGTATATTCATTTACAACCTCTATTTGTGTTTCTCCAATGGAAATCGGCTCAAAAGTCTGGGAAATATGACTATTTATCATGGCTTTAGTTTTATCCATGTTCATTTTCAGACCAATTTTTTCGACGATTGATTTGATTAAATTCTTTTTTAGGATTATTTTTCCGACTGCACCGAGAGCATCATCAAGGAGAACTATGTCATCGTATATGAAGTGAGTACCCTTAAAAACATTCAAATGTTTCATTTAACTACTAACGAACTTAGTAATTAAATACACACATACAATTCTACATTAAATTTTACGCATCAATTCATTCATAAAAAATATCGGCAGACGCGGGATTCGAACCTCGAGCGTTGCACCTTTCCTCTATCCTACACACCGCGCTGTCCACACGACCATTCTCTGCCTGGACAGATACGTGAAACTTGATGTTTATATACCATTGTTAACATCATAATTATAACGATAGATGTCTCTGTAGTATATATTCAGAGTATGTATATTATGAACTTACAAATAACATCAGTAAATAAATTTAACTTTACTAAAGCATGCCTTACATTTTTCTCACTAACTTTAACGTAAAGTGATTTTATTATATTTGTTAATTAAATTTATTTTTATTCTAGTTATTGGACGAGATGCTCGATAATGGTTTCCCGCTGGCTACAGAGAGCAACATTCTTAAGGAGCTTATCAAACCGCCCAACATCATAACCTCAATTACAAATACTCTGACGGGTAAATCAAAGTAAGAACAATTTAATATTACAACGTTTTTCTTTTAAAGATTAAATATTGACAAAAGTGAATTCGAAAAATTAACTTAACGTCGCCGTGATAGTTATCAGAACGCGTGGTAGAGGGATGAGGAGCAAATAAACAAATGAAAGACTTTTTCAAAAGCACATTGACATATTTTCGACAGAGATTGACAAACTTCCGGTCACCGGGGCGGAGCTAAATGCTTTCAGGCCCCAGACCGATCACAACTCACAACTGGCGGTCGGGGCACAACTGACAACTTCCGGCGGCTGCGACAGCGTATCACTTGTAACTAATGCAGTGGCCATTTTTTGAAATAAATGGCGAACCAATGACAGACAGTCATGTACATTACTAATGACACACCAGTGCCAAGACCTGTCAAATAACCAATATGGCGACACATGCGTTTCCGGTGAGTGAACAAAGAAGAGACGAAAGATTGTATATGGAGGCTTTTCAGGACCAGCCTGCAAGGGCTATATCGAGCTGATATCAAAACATACAAATCTACATCAAAACGATTGGCACAGCATTAATTCAGTAGGTCGCCACTTGTGGCGCTGGGCGACCCATTACAAGCGTGCTTAGTCGGCAGTTCGTCCGGCCAGCGAAACGTCATGTAACGGTCGGACGAGGAAATCAAGTCTTATTAAAAATAAATGCGAATTGTGCTTCGAAAACAAGTTCTTTGCTTTGCGACCTACTCCTGCATCCTTCCTCCACGCTGCTACGTGACGAACCCACGACTTGTCGCCTTTTTAAAGACGGGGGATGTCGTTATGTATCGATTTACGTATTACAAAATTGAAATATATTCTAAAAGAATAATAATTTTAAATTATTTGTTTAATTAATTTACAGTCTTTCTGGTATCCTGCCATCTGGTCAGCTGTCAAACGTACCCTGGAGGCGTACAGGAGTCAAGTACAATAACAACGAGGCGTACTTTGATGTGGTGGAAGAAGTGGACGCCATCATTGACAAGAGTGGAGCAACAGTCTTTGCCGAAATTCAAGGATATGTAAGTAACATTTCAACATAATAAAACAAGTAAAAATTTGTAAGAAACCACTGAGTTTTAATTTATATATCAGTCAAGTATCTGAAACTTTTCTCAAATGTGACGTAAGAAACGTGCGGTAACTCATCCATGTTATGCTCCATGTCCAATGTTGCTTAATTTTGTTCATCTAAAGAGAACTGCTCTTAACCCTTTGGACGCGGAAAGCGACTATAGTCGCCCGAATTTTATTCCTCTTCGACGGGTAAATCGACTTTAGTCCATGCCTTGTAAAAAACGTTACTTTTGGACGCGGTAGTTGATTTTTGTCGCCTCGCATTTACGACATCGTCTGTAGATACAGACCTTTTTTGTTGCGCAATTATTGCGCAGGGTTGGGGGAAAGAGAGGCCAAACATGTCTCTCTTTTTTTTCATCAATATAGAGGGCAATATTATTTTTATAATATCTTTATGTGTTGACGCTGAACATTCAGAATTCACATTTGATGGAACGGATGGAATCATATAAGCATGATTTCATGACTATAATATATGACATATACTCCATGTTATATTTTTCAGTTTTTTCTGTTATTTTTATAATAGTTCCATAAAAGATTTTTATACATAAGTATAAAAGTTTATTAATGTATATTTTAGTAAATTAATATAATTTTCTTGGCAATAAATATAATAATAGTAAATAATATTTTTTTAAAAACTTTTTTGCCTCTTCATCTTTTTTTGACAGCCCTGTTATGTCATAAACATAGCAAGGGGTGGGTATTATGACATTCCCTCCATTAAAAATCATAAATAATGAATAATAATTGAATAATCACTATGGTTTTTTTTTTGTTTGATATTTGAATTTCATTTTGAGGCCCCCTGCCCCCAAAATATAACCTGACGACTATTTTTTTGGTGTATTTAATCATGATATTCTACAAAAAGAAGTTAAAATAATTGTATAGAATACTTTATTTTTCATGGAAAATTTGCATTTTTCAGATCAACTTTTTTTTTTCATTTATCGCGTTGAAAAGGTTAAAATGTGCTATGGTCGTTGGTCATTTTTTGCCTGATATATTGTAGTTTTTGTGATTTGTATTTATTTATTAAATATAGAATTCCACCTGGAATCTGTATTTTTACTAGATTTTTTATTTTTTTTTAAACACACACAGGAAAATGCCTCTAGATGCTGGTAGTGACTCTGAAAGTCTCATTTGTGGATTTTATGACGCTTACCATGATTCATATAGCTAAGCGCTGCATGTGTATATTGATCTGCCAACGTCATAGACTACAGCCCGACGTTCACACGGGATGACTTTCGTGTACCAAATTTTTATTATTGATAGTCTATGACTGGTATTTTATGGGTGAGGAAACAAATTCACACCGATCGGGGTATTTTATAGCTTAGAAATTGATTACAAATATACTTTTTCTTTAATCTCCGTCGGGGATCAAACCCATAACTTTCGGTTTGGTAAGCAAACGCTTTCACCACTACTCTATACCCGATGGCATTTGTAAGTAAGTGTTGAATAAACGATGATGTTTTATTTCAGATTGACTGCTGCATCAAGCTGACTGGAATGCCCGATTTGACTCTGTCTTTCATGAACCCTCGCCTGTTTGATGACGTCTCATTCCACCCCTGCGTTAGGTTCAAGAGATGGAAGGTAATAAGCCTAATTAGTCTTATAATCATCACAAAATATAGCACGATCCATGCGACAGTTTAAAAATATCTCTCAAGACAACACTGTAACAAAGTTCAGTCATTTTATTATTAAATATAGTGAGTCGCCGTAAAAAATTTATGGTGCATCATCATCAGGAGGATCAAGAAGGATGGAGACTCATTCCGGTCGGACACAGGATGATGAAGATATATTTTTTGTATTTTTTTATAGTCCGAGAAGATTCTCTCGTTCATTCCTCCCGATGGCAACTTTAGACTGCTGTCGTATCACATAGCCTCACAGAGTGTGGTGGCCATCCCCATCTATGTCCGCCACAGTCTGACTCTCCGCGCTGCAGGAGACCAGGGGAAGCTGGACATCACTGTGGGACCTAAACAGACTCTGGGACGCACCTTAGAAGGTATTCTAGCTTTTACTTTGTTTGCATTGTTAGATTCAGTGCAAAGTCACTTCCATCAAACGCATGTCTTGCCCTTAGCCAATCAAGTAGTTTTTAAAATAAACTTATGTATTTAATAATATTCGAGCGGCATAGTCCAGTGGTAAGAGCTGATGTTAGCTGACAGAATGCTCTAATTTGTGATGACAATATGTTCTATATATGGAACATAAATGATACAAGGATAGGTAGTACCTTTTCAAGCATACTACTTAATAGGAATAATACATACTACTTATCATTTTCTAGGTGTTTTTCTGGAAGTGTGCATGCCAAAGTGCGTGCTGAACTGTTCTTTGATAGCCAATCAGGGAAAGTATGCATTCGATCCAGTCACCAAGATCCTGCAATGGCACATCGGCAAGATAGATGTCACCAAGCTGCCCAACATCAGAGGATCGGTATGTTGCTACTCCATACTAACTGTATCATCAACATCATCAGCCTGTATCCGTCCACTGTTGAACGTAAGCCTCCCGCATGAGTCTCCATCCTCTCCGATCGTCTTTCTACCGCATCCACGTCACTCCCCTATTCTTCTTATGTCGTCAGTCCATCTTGCAGGGGGTCGGCCAATGCTTCGTTTGCCAGTACTTGGGCGCCATTCCAATACTTTTCTTCCCCATCGACCGTCGTTTCTTCGACAGATATGTCCTGCCCATTGCCACTTGAGTGTGCCTATCCGTTGGGTAGCCTCCACTACTTGAGTTCTTCTGCGTATTTCCTCGTTTCGGATTCTATCTTTTATTTTATGGGTAAGACTTGCTGTCAGATTCCATGTCTCTGCGCCATAAGTTAATATAGGGAAGATGCATAGATTAAATACTTTAGTTTTAAGACATTGCGGAATTATCGGCTTTAAAAATGTACTTAAATTTTCCAAATACTCCCCACCGCATATCTACTCAGGCAGAGAGATAGTCGTGTGGACTACGCGGTGTGTAAGAATAGAGCAAAGGTCGCAAGGCTCGTGGTTCGAATCCCGCGTCTGCCGATATTTTTTCTGAATGAATTGATGCGCATAAAATTTGTTATATAATTAATTGTATGTGTATATTTAATTACTAACATTTTCGGTATTTCATTGACACACATATTATTTTATTTTTAATTTCGTTTATTATTTTTTAGGTGTCCGTAGTGTCGGGCGCTGATACGTCCGGGGCCAACCCGACCATCAACGTACACTTTCAATATACAACAGTTGGCAGTTAGCGGGCTGCGCGTCAATCGGCTCGACATGTACGGAGAAAAATACAAACCTTTCAAGGGCGTAAAGTACGTGACAAAAGCTGGAAAGCTGCACATCAGAATGTGATGAAATGATACTTTAAGATGCGCTGCTCCTGCTAAGATCTAATGCTATATAACGGACGTCAATGTTGCCAGATAACGCAGAAGATGTGTTGCCATTTCAATATATATATATATATATTTAATTTTTCACAATACAATGTTATCTCAACAAAAAATGGCAAAAGAGCATATCAAATGTTAGTGTTTGTAATCGTGATATAATGGATGCTTAACCTTAAAACGCCCAGTGGTCCCATACGGGACCGCAAATTTGCGTTGTTCAATGCCCTAGCAGGCCAATGTTTGTAATGTTTCGTCGCACAATAGATTCTTCCGTGAACTTACTTTAATACTATGATTACAAGTTAATGTAATCCGATTGTGAAATGAACCATAAGCACTTCTGTATGGGAGCGTAGGGCATTGAACGACGCAAATCTGTGGTCCCGTAAGGAAACCACTGGGGGGTTTAAAGGTTAACCCTTATACCACTAAAATTAGAATATGAGGAGTTTCATCATAAAAATTTGGTTCTAGTTTATTTTTATTTTTATGTTAACACATACAGGAGAATACCGAAAGACGGCGATAGTAATTCTGATGTCTCATCTGTGGAATTCTATGACGCTTACCATGGAAATGGCGGTGAAAAAAAAGTTTTTTAATCAATTTCTGAGCTCTAAAATATCCCCCGGTAGGTGTGAATTGATTCCTCATCCGTAAAATGCCAGTCATAGCCTATTAATTAAAATTGGTGGTAGACGAAAGTTGTCCTGTTAAGACCACCCATTCATAGTAAATTCCTGTAATAATAAGGATGATTTGTGAATCTCGGGCTGTAGTCTATGACATTGCAGCACTTAGCCATGTGCACCGTGGTAAGCGTCATAGAATTCCACAGATGAGACTTAGCATCACTATCGCCATCTGTCGGTATTCTCCTGCATGTGTTTACATAAAAAAAAGTGGAGACACAATACCGAGCGCCGATAGTCAAGAATTGCAACAATATGAATCATGTCATCAGTGCATTTTATTTAAAAAAAATATATTAATAAAAAAAAGCATCAAATGTTTCACAGTCAGAAGATATGCTTACTGTTAACACCACATCGACTCTCTGAGTTACTGAACCATTATATCAACTAAACAAATATGCTGAGAGTTTTCTATTACATACTTGAATATATGAATAATTTTAATTTTTAAGATTTTAATAAACGATATTATTATTATGTTTCAATATAATTTATGAGTTTTATTTATCAGCCCATTGTAATAAAGTGGATACTGCCCTGAATGATGCATGCAGAGTCGTCACAGGCTGCCTCAAACCAACACCCATTTCTAAACTATACCCCTTGGCTGGTATCGCACCACCAAACATAAGACGCAAAGTCATATGTCCCGAAGAAATGCGTAAAGCAATCAACCAACCGTCCCACTGCTTGTATAATCAGATACCCACAACACCCAGATCGAAGTCGCGAAGCAGCTTTCTGAGATTCACACAATCTCTCACATCCATGAAACTGAGAGACTCCAGCACTGGCAACAAGTCGCATCAGAAGATTTCATTATTCCAATGGAAGCCTCCCAAATGGCAAGAACCTTGACTGGCGGACCTGGATATCTCTGAACAGATTAAGAATCGGAGTTGGTAGAACAAAGGTCAACCTCGAGCGGTGGGGAATGCTTTGGCAGGGAAAGTCACTGTTGTGCGACTCTGGAAACCTGCAGACCACCTAAGATCCTACTCCATGTGCCCAACAAGCTGCACATCCTAAGATCTAATGCTGGGCAACACACGGACTACCGATGTTGACAGATACTGGGTAGAAATAATTTGACGTTGCTGACATGAAGAAAAAGATTTATTCTTATTAACAAGTCGATAAAATATTAGGATTTAAAATATTTAGAGCATTGTTTCGTTATTTGTCTTAGAAAGTACATCTTTGTTTTTAAAAGTACTGTCATTCTTCATTGTTCATAACCTTACAGCAATTCTTAAACATTTATATAAAGAAAACAACATTCACATGGAGACAACTTTGCCGGCGGGTATAGCTCAATGGTCAAAACGTTTGCTTGGCAAGCCAAAGGTCGTGGGTTCGATCCCTGACAGAGATTGAAAAAATGTAAATATTTTTATCAATATCTGAGCTCTAAAATACCCCCGGTTGCTGTAAATTTGATCCCTCACCCGCAAAATGCCAGTCATAGCCTATTAATAAAAATTGATGGTTGACGAAAGTCGTCCCGTGAAGACCACATATTCATAGTAAATTCTTGTAATAATAAGGATGATGCTTGAATATCGGGCTGTAGTATATGACGTTGGCGGCTTAACACTCCACATGCAGCGCCTAACCATATGTGACATGGTAAGCGTCATAGAATCCACAGATGAGACTTCAGCTTCACTATCACCGTCTGTCGGTATTCTCCTGTATGTGTTGACATAAAAGTGAAGGGCAACTAGTCAGCGCGCCCTCTGGAAGGTTAGTTTGACATAAAAAATAAAATGCTTATTTATTTTCAATATTTTTTTTATTCAATGACATATATTTTTCTCCACAAGTGCAGTTTATATACAAAATGACTTTCATATAATACAATATATAGATACTCAAGAGTATGTGATGTATATATAGTAATATAGTATATATATATATCTGAGAAATTATAGCATGATCCCTGTGACAGAAGAAATGTTTTCCTATCTGGACTTTACCTGCCTCACACCCGCATCACACCGGAGGACAGTTAAGTCTCCTTGATGACGCGCTCATTCAGATTATGATCAGTTACAAACTGATAAGTCCAGTGGGAGCCCTCTGAACAGTTGTGGCCACTGCACAGAAGAAATAACCCGTGAAAGAGATTAGAATCGCATTCATGGGTTGTAAAGAGATGTAGATGGAAGATAGATTCTCTCACCGAAAATACGAGCAAAGATTGTAAATGCGTGGAAATTTTTTTTATTGGCCACAAAGTCTGCATGCCTGATAGGGCCGAGGCGATTCTCTCAAACTGCATCGAAAAGGACTCCTCTTTCTAACAAGAGGAACTGACAGTCCCAGAGAATGTGCTCCGAGGTCTGGGAGGGTGCGCTACAGAGACAACTGTTTTCCTATCTATAAGTTTCACTAATATTGCCGGGTGACATAGTCTAGTGGTTAAAGCGTTTGCTTCTCACTCAGACGCCGTCGGTTCACATCCCTACAGAGCTTTATTTTCTTAAATCGATTTAAATAAATCTAAGCTCTTTATATGCCCCCTGTAGGGTTGACCCACCCTTTAAGAACAGGGTTTCTAATTGTGCTAACTTTTCATTAATTTTACATTAAACTTTAAACGCCCAGTGGTTCCATACGGGACCGCAAATTTGCGTCGTTCAATGCCCTAGCAGGCCAATGTTTGTAATGTTTTGTCGCACAATAGATTCTTCCTTGAACTTACTTTAATACTATTATTACAAATTAATGTAATCCGATTGTGAAATGAACCATAAGCACTCCTGTATGGGACCGAAGGGCATTGAACATAGCAAATTTGCGGTCCCGTAAGGAAACCAATGGGCGCTTAAAGGTTGATTACTTACAGTTTTATGTATATTACTGAAAAAATATTTTTAATACTGACCACATTAGTACTGACACATTGAATACTGCCAATTTATTTAATCTACTGAAATTTTATTCAATTTAATGATAATTTTATTCAATTTAATGATAATTTTATTCAATTTAATGATAATTTTATTCAATTTAATGATAATTTTATTCAATTTAATGATAATTTTATTTAATTTACTGCCAAAATCCTGAATTAGTTAATGATCAAATAAATATAGGCTAATTTTTTTGACTCATATTCTTACATGGTGTTATTGGGAGATATTTCTTAACTGTCATAGGAATCACAATACATTTGCAAATCATTCACATATTCAAATATTTATTTATTTATTTACTTTGTTTTTACATGGATCGCGCTTAAGATATGGCCTCTGTTTAGGAGACTGCAGTTTCGACCCACTCTTAGCCTTTCTCAATCCATCACCGTCAAGAGACAACTGAGCTGCATAGTACTTCATAAGTGGTCGAACCCATTTTATGTAGAAGAGGGGTTAGGGGATGCAGGGGTTTGAAAAAATAATTTTCTAATTTTTTTTTTTTACATATTTTTACACGATTATTTTGGCCGAAAAAAAACAAATTTATGCATAAATAGGTATAAAAATATTTCCCTTAAAACTATGTTCATTACACAAGTAATTACAGGTTTATAATATCTTACATTAAAATTATCAAGTAAGTAATTGTTATAAATGGTAGCGCAATTGCGTATAGTCTCCAATCCTTTAAACACAGACAAAAAGTTGGTGCACTTTTTTCTACAGCTATTACCGCGACCACCGCTCTTCAGAACTCCTCGACTTTAACTCTTCTGCACCTACTTAAAACTTACAGTCGCTGCACTCTTGCTGAATCCTAAATGAATATTTGTGAAAAAAATTAAAAAAGCGAAAAAAATACACTTCACCTAAAATTACCTTCTTTATCAACTCGGTTTAAAAAATTCAGTATGTTTAACAAACAATGGCACACTTACGTCTAGCCTCCAATCCTTAGAACACAGACTTAAGGTTGGTTCACTAACACTCATATGCAGAAACATTTCTAAAGATTTGAGGTGATTTGGCGACTGAGGCTTCCTCACTTTAACCCTTTCGCATCGGTTGTCGGCATATGCCGTCATAAGATTGCCTGACCGTTGACATCGGTTAACTTGATATATCGTTTTGTTACTTTCCTGGAATAGTTTTTATGCATCATCTGAGTATCATATTGAGGCAATGAAATGATACATAAATTTCATTTCAAAGTGATTATTGTACCAATGTATTGTACGAAGAAGCTATCATAGATAACGAAACTGCAGTCTTCCATCAAGTGAAACATTGCTCAATATGATCCATATTAAAACAAGACACGAAATTCTTATCTAATTAATATTAAAATGGATATCTAACTGAATGCTAAAAATACAAATAACATTAACCTGTTCGCATCGATAACCGATATATGCCGAGTAAGATTCCCCTACCGTTGACATCGGTAGCCGTGATATATCATTTTGCTAGTTTCTTAGAATAGTTTTTTATGCATCATCTGATAGCTAAAGGATACAAGAACCAATGCGATATATGAAAATAGACCAGATAAGTACATTTATGCTTTAAATACTAGTTTTATAATTGACAGTGTAATTTGTATTCAAACCGAGCCGTGATGAAAGGGTTAAAAATCTTAAAGCAGAGTAGCTAATACAGGTTGGTTAACTTAAGGAATGTCGAAGAATACGAGTGTTAAGTTGGTTACCTTAAGAAATATCTCTGAATATGGATTTTTTTACCGTTATTACCATGACTGCTGCTCCTCTAAGCTCAAAGAATTAATCCATCCTGCACCCACCCACAATCGACAAACTCGTCTCACACTTGCTTAACATCCATACAGGCTATTTATAAAAAATCTTTCTATACGCTTTGCAGTGCTCATCCAACATCTGTGTTTCCTACGCATTAATATACACTTGCAATCTCCAAAAATCTTACACAAACACGAACCATGCTTTCCACGTGCAGCGTCTAGCCGCCTTCATTGGGTTACAATAAACGATTTATGACTTAGACTCAAGTCTTGTGCTCGCCTGCATGCGTTCTACTAAAAGATGCTGTGCTATAAACTGTGTAAATTATTTTCCTAAATTTTACAAGCATTTTTACTGACACAAATATCGCAAGAAATAATGATATTTGAATAAAGCTGCTTTGATGATGCATTTACTAAATATACTTACAATCTATGTACAATTCGACTAATTATATTATAATTTATACTTAGTTTTAATCTCACTTAGCATCTTTAAATTGATTTATCTAGACAAATAATTATTTTGTCAGTATTAAATTCAATTATTTGTCTGTAAAATTTAAGAAATAGTCAGTAAGATATACATAAAAGTCAGTAAAATTAATAATATATATTACATTAATAATAAATAGTATAATAAAATTGACAGTTGAAAAATATAAATTTACAGTGGAGAAAATATAAATTGACAGTAGAAAAATACAAGTTGGCTGTAAAAATAATAAATTTGCAGTAAATAATAAATGATTGGTAATTAATTGAATGGTAAGGTTAGGTTAGGTTAAATTGATTTATCTATGGCAACTAATTATTTTCTCAGCATTAAATTCAATTAATGATCAGTAAAAACTTTAAGAAATGGTCAGTAATATAAACATAAAAGTCAGTAAAAATTATTAATAATAAATAGTAAAATAATATTAACAGGAGAAAAATATAAATTAACAGTAGAAAAATATAAATTGGTTGTAAAAATAATAAATTGGCAGCAAATAAATGGTAATTGACAATGGGTTAGGTTAGGTTTCAATTTTATGAGCTAATTTTTCATAATCCTGGTCATAAATTTGCATGTTACGACCATCTACTCACTAACTGTCAATCTAGAACTAGCCATTTTTTAAAAAAAACTTATAATTTGATTGAAATACCGACCACCTTACATTGATTACTGGCAATATTAAATTTGTCGAAACAGTGGATGCCAATTTATTTAATCTACTGCCAGTGTACTTATTTTACTGGCAAAACCTTGAATTACTTACTGAAGAAATAAATACAGGCCTTTATCTATATCAAGTGCCTTCAAAAATCTTTTCCACGCGTCATTTAATCTTTGAAATGCTATGTCAGAAGCCAGATTCCAACCTCATCCCTCGATCATCATGATGTTGACCACATCCCTCCCCACGCGTCCCAATGACAATCCCGGCGACATGGTGTGCTTCCTTTAGTAAACGACGATGTCAAAACAAAAGGCTAATTTGCTTTAACGCTTCCTGTATTGACGCTAAAAAACACTTGATTACTTACTGTTCCGGAACCGAGGTCGCGGTTCCCAAATTACAGCATCAGTTAAATGGTGATGCCGGAATACCAAGTATCCGGCACTGAAGATAAGACCAAAGACCGGAGATGAGTTGGTACTAATTTATTTAATATGAGACCCCCTTTTATACCCTAATTTACAACATGAGTAAGCAGTTATAAAAGTAATATTAATACATTGAATGTCATACACTGCACATTCCTCGACACCGTTTTTGGACCTTGACCCCTTCAATTCACACAGAATGGCAGATTATTGGGATGGTCCATGCTCCGTATCGATGCGTAAGCATTCCTTATTAATATTACTAATACATAGAATTTCGTACACCGCAAATTCCTCGATACTTGTTGTTTTGGACCTTGATGGCACCTGACTGTATGCATCTAAGATAGAGAGTTTGATTATAACAATTACTTTAAAGACTTTAAGGATGTTTAGACTAGACGCCTTTGAGATGTGGTTATACAGAAGAATTCTCGGAATTTCCTGGAGAAACCACGTCACGAACAATGAGGTTCTCAGGATAATCAAGGAAGATAGGCACCTAATAAGAACCATCTCAGAGAGGCGAGGCCGATGGATCGGTCACATTATGCGCCACGATGGTCTTCTTCACGACATTGTGGAGGGAATGGTTGAGGGTAGAAACTGTAGAGGGCGCCCTAGACGGGAGTATTTGCAGCAAGTGTTCGAGGTCATGAGTTGTAGCTCTTATGCTGAGCTGAAGAGGGTTGCAGAGGACCGAAAGGAATGGAGATCGAGATGCAAGATTCTGTTGCTGAAAACCAATCCACCGGATTGATACTACGAAGAAGCAGGATGTTTAATACAAATTAGCTATGTTAAAAATAACGTTTTGAACACTAAACAATACACGCGATACATTAGGAACACCTTCTCCCGTTTGCACTCAAGCAGCATACGACTTTTCTAATATTCGATGTGAAATTGTTATGCTCAATATCTTCTTTAGTAATTTTAGTGACAATTTCGTTACTCTTGTTCAACTTCGCTTCGCTTTCCTTGACAAGCGAAGTAGTTTTTCTAAAACATTTGTCTTCATCGTAGGCCTTGTCTCTGGATCATGTACTGTCGCAGTCATCGTAGCAAGAAATCAAATTCATGTCTTCCTCTTTGCGCGACTTGCCGCTCTTCAAGACTTCGCTTTTGCTTTTCGAGTTCTTTTCCATCGTCAATTTAACTCTACCCTCTTCGCTCGCAAGTGTCAAATGGTCCTCAATGCTCACTATAACTTTAGATGTATCAGCACTTTCTTGTTCAGGAGTTATGCAGCCTATTGGCATCTCATCAATCTCACCTTTAGGACTGGTTAGATCTTTGAAATCAAACGTTTTTTCACTATTTTTATTGCTCAAATCTTTCTGCACATCGTCCGCACAGTCTGTTATAAGTTCGTCTGTTGGACTAAGCATTGGCAAATTTGCGTTTGGAGATAACGGCTCGTCCTCTCTGCACGAATGCGCTAAAGTGAAGGGCAGTTTTAAAGATAGCTCTCCCCCCATCGCGCTGACGCTGATCTTGACTTTCACGTAGTACGACACGTAGATAGCAAAAACGTTTCTGTCTTCGGGAGTGCTTGAATTGCAGACGACCGATGAAGCAAGACTTGCACCGTTTTTGGAGTATGAATCTTCGAGAGCTATCCAGTTTTTCGTACTACCTGTAACGTGACATTTTTTACATATAAAAATCAATATCTTTAATAATAAACTAAAATATATTGGTGCCATATTCACACCAAAAATTTGTAATTTCGTTTATATTGGTTTTTGTTTTGGTAAGACTAGATGGTGATGTGTTCGTTAAAATATCTATTCCGGAACTGAGGTCACCGTCCCGAAATTACAGCATCAGCTTATATGGTGATGCCGGAATGCCAAGTATCCGGCACTGAGGATAAGACCAAACACCGAAGATGAGTTGGTACTAATTTATTTAATACGAGTCCCCTCTTTATACAATAATTTACAACATGAGTAAGCAGTTAAAAAAGTAATATAATAATAAAAAGGATGTCATACACTGCACATTCCTTGACACCGTTTTTGGATCTTGATCCCTTCAATCCACATAGAGTGGCAGATTATTGGATGGTCATGCTCCGTATCGATGCGTAAGCATTCCTTATTAATATTAATCTTACTAATACATAGAATTTCGTACACCGCAAATTCCTCGATACTTGTTGTTTTGAACCTTGATCGTACCTGACTGTATGAATCTAAGATAGAGAGTTGATTATAACAATAACTTTGGAGGTTTAATAACGTTTTTAACAATATCAAAGAAAAAATGAGTGAAAATATTGATCAATTTATAGTTTTTTTACCTCTAGCTGGTCTCAGGGTGTATGAAGAGTTGAGGGTTCCTCCAGGTCCTACAGGACATTCGTCTCTTGAGGTTGTTAGAGCAACAACGTTCTTGAACTTGCCGTTTGAGAACATGCAGACGTCTACGTGTTGAACCACAAAAACCTGAAAAATAGTTACAAACGAATGTAATATACAAAAAACTAATGTGGTCATATTGACTTGATATGGTTCCTTCAGACTCACACCAAAAGACCATGACAAATGTTCTGTTGTATGTGGTACACACATACACGGAACTATTATTATATGGCCTAGAATTATATATATATAATCGTGTCGGAAACAACAGGGTCACATCCTGTCTGCCCAGAAGTGGGCGACGTCGATGGCGTTACTCTCGGCCGTCATCAGGTCTTCCTGGGTGCAGCTACTCGGACACAGCGCACACTCCAGAAGGTGTGACAGGGTCTGCCCCACGCCGCAGTCACATTCAGTCGGTCCACTGTAAAACTGTCAGGCTGTCATTTGTGTCCTCGTCTTGCATACTCCGGTCCGAAGTCTGTTAAGGGACCTCTATATATTCCACCCCTGGTTGTGTCCAGGGACTAGGTGCTCTTTCTGGGCAATCCAAGTTTTCCCTTTAGTTGCGCCTCTCCACATGCTAAGCCTCAGGGTGACCTCAGGTATCACCAGTTCCGTTGTCGACTGAAGGAAACTTGATTTGAGGTCTAGAATTAAGTAATTAGATTGAAGTCAAGTATCTTCTGTAAGCGGAGTTGTCATCCATGTAGAGGATACTACCCGAGCGAGTAAATATATCGTTTTAGCTACTTGACAACAAAAAGAAGAGGAGAGACCGATACACAGCCCCTCTCCCTCTCTCACTCACACAAAAGTGCAGGAAATCGACAGTCGACTCGTCCTTTCTGTTCTTGGCGCTAGATGGACACGGTGCCTTCGCTACCTGGATCAAACCTTAGACGTTCGTCGTCCCACCCCCGAACACGTTTGGTAACTATACATAGAATGTACTCGTAAGTAGAAGACCTAAAATATGTGGAGGTGAGGGTTGTGTGCTCTAGTTTTGAAACTAACATGAAATGATGATGGTGGTAAATATACCTTAACTCTTCTGACAGTCTTGTGTGAACTATTAGTGACAGCCACACTGACTCTGACAGGCTCGCCGTGAGCGTAGCTGGCTTTATCCAGTGATGCTTCCAATGCGACCCTGGAAAAATACAACAAGAATTCTAAGAAATAATATACTAAGTGTGATAATATATGTTTGGATTTATTTAATATTTTTTTTAAAGGAGATCGAGGGATTAACCCGACGCTTCCGAGGCCTTGAATATTCAGAACTAAAAAGTGGATCACCCTGGCAATATTTTTTTTTTTTGAATTGATGAATTAGAGTCTGTGTGGGAAGCAAGGTTGAGAATGGGAGAACACTACCTGGAGAGGATATAGACACGCATGTGTTGTCATTTTGTAATGCCGTTAGGAGGACTAGTTACATAGATCGCCACTTGTGGCGTTGTATGACACCGACCACGGCGCCCGGTGCGCAGCCTGTTGTGTGCCGACGGCGGCGAGATCGTATTATGGCCGGCCCGGCATGTTATTCCGTTAAGGGCGGAAGTTTGTAAAGTTATCGAAATATATATGTCAATGTGCTTCAGAATAAGTCTTTGTGTTTTTAATCTGCTCCTCATCCTGCCACCACGCAATTCAATAACGACGTAAGAGGCAGAAGGATGTTAAAACGTATTTTTCACAAAAATGCTTATTACTATTAAAGGTATAGTTTGAAAATTCATTATGTAATCATTTATCGATAAAGTTTTAGTGAAATGTATTTTTCCATCTAAAATATTTATAGTTAAATGGAATTTTACATGGAAAATTTGTTTGTTGAGTTCTGAAACTTTCAGTGCAGCGCTTAAATTTTCCCAAGCATGCGGATTTTCAGATTTTGGAATTTTTAATCCGCGTAATTTCTGTTCAAAACCGCAACACTCCAAAACTGTACGCCGAACCACCGCAGAATGAAAACTTTTTTAAAAGTTGTTTAGCGCACCTAAATAGTATTAAAAAGTTGTTGACCATAAAATTGAATATAATATAAAAATATATAGAATGCAATAATTATAAGCTATGCAGTGGGTTTGGTATAGAAGTAAAGCGCTTGTATATCATGACAAGTGGTATAGTCCAGTGTTAACCCTTTCATTACAGCTCGGTGGAATAAAAATTATACTGTCAATATGGCGTGAATTTTTCGAACCATTTATTTTGCTTAAAACTAGTATTTGAAGCATAAATGTACTTATTTGAACTATTTTCATATATCACATTAGTTCTTGTATCCTTTAGCTATCAGATGATGCATAAGAAATATTAAACAAACGTTTATTATGTAACTCTATACATGTGGTGGCATTGACACATGTGGTTTACAGAAAAATCGCTCCTGTGACGAAACCTAACGATATTTATTTACATGCTTTACAGATTCCGGTAAATAATACATCTAGGTTGATAAAGAGAATGTCTGCACTTCCGTAGATGTCACAATGAGTACTGAAAGTATCAAAACGATATATCACGTCAACCGATGTCAACGGTCAGGGAATCTTGGATGGCATATACCGACAACTGATGCGAACGGGTTAATGCACGCCAAAACATCACCATGACAAGTGAGCTACCAACCGATGGTATTGCCAACTTTAAGGTGATCCGGTGCTTCACTCACTGAGAGTCAGAAGTTCTTTAATTTTATTGATTTTTATTTTCTTTTATGTTGAAATTAAATTTTGATTTTACTAGCTACTTGGACACAGCGCACACTCCAGAAGGTGTGACAGGGTCTGCTCCGCGCCGCAGTCACATTCAGTCAGTCCGCTGTATAACTGCCAGGCTTTCATTTGCGTCCTCGTCTTGCATACTCCGGTCTGAAGTCTGTTCAGGGACCTCCATATATTCCACCCCTGGTCATGTCCAGGGGCTAGGTCCTCTTTAGGGGAAATCCAAGTATTCCCCTCAGTTGCGCTTCTCCACATGTTCAGCCGCAAAATAATTTAATAGAAGCTATTGATACTCACCTTCCATCAGAAAGAAGGAACGGTTTGTCAACACAAGCTCTTGGTGCTGGAGGAAGAGGGCATGCTTCTATGGTATCTGGAAATATACATTTAGATAATTTCACAATTACTATGTATTAAAATGTATCAGATATAAATAGACTTTGACATCCCCCGTCTTAATAAAGCAACTCCAGGTCACCGGGATCGTCATCGGGATGCGTGATTAAAGGATGAGGAGCAGGTCACCTAAGGAAAGCAACTTGCCGAGAAGCAAATGGATTTAAAAGTGAATACTAAAAATATAAATAACATGTTATCTTAGCTTTAATTTTTACCTTTGGTGAAGGCAGTTTCCTCAGCAAGATTTCCTTCTTCTGTAGAAGTTGGTGTTGTTTCTTCTGGTAGAACTGGAGGTCTCAGCTGGGCGCTCATCCTTCTGCCTGGAGAGTTGCCGCCTTTGAAGTTCTTTGGCGATAGTCTGCAAATCAACAGTCAAATCACATTAAAAAGCTTCTGTGTTTGTGTGTGGGTTGGGGACATTGCAAGTGTATATTTATCTGTTTCTTGAAGAGATGCAGATTGTAGGAAGGAAACATAGACGCTAATAAGTATAAAACCGATCTTGCATCCAAAAACTAGGTGCATTATATAGATCATTATATGGTCACCTTTGGATTGGAGCCCCAACATACTTTCTAAACTTGATTGACTCAGTTCAAAGAAGAGCAATTCGTTTGATAAACAATGACACTCTTACGTCTAACCTGCAATCAATGGAACACGATTAAGATTGTACACAAAGTAAGTAAGATTGAACACGGTAAGATTGGTTCGCTTAGTCCAAGGGTCGGCAAACTTATTAGCCAAAGAGCCAAATATGTACATTACAACAATTCAAAAAAATTCTGAGAGCCAAATCTGTTTTTTTAATTTAGTAAGCCTTCATTATAATTTTAGACCTTCATTAAATTACGGGTACACTGAATAAAACTTGATTTCACGCTTTATAAAGATTTATTCCTTGATGAACAATAATATGAAAGTAAGGTATCTATAAATTTAATGATAAACACTTAATGCGAACAATGTCCTTGCATCTCCTTGGAAAGTTTCAGTAAGTCAGGTTTGTATGTTGTTGTTTTTAATTTTAGGCATGATTCCAGGCTCTCATCAATAAGACGACTTCTCAGTTTACTTTTAATAAAGTTCATGCTTGAAAAAGATTGTTTGCATGAATATGTAGAACCAAAAAAGGAAAGAACAGCAAAAGCGAGTTTTTTTAGCTGATCGTAAGAGTCAGGAATACTATTCCAGACGTTGAAAATGATGATATCTTCCTTCTCCAGGTCTTTCAAACCAGACCACTTGTGTTGTGAACTAAGATCACATTTGTTCTTCTCTAATATTTCCAAATCAATACAAAGATGTTGAAATTTAGAGCTCCATATCTCCTTGTTTTTTAAATCCTCCAATTGTTAATCAAAGTTACCAATGTCAATGCCAAAAGCAAAAAATTTCAACTCAGTTATCGTAGCATTGAGGATTTTTGACGAATGCTAAGGTTGCTCTGCTATTTTTAAACTCCTGAAACCTGCTGAGAAATGCTTCCCTCATATTTAAAATTGTTGTTTTGAAATGGTGTTTTTTTTGGAGGAATTATTTTCTTGGAAATGCTTCAGCACGCTCGGAAAGTGAAACAATGCTTCCATTTCAAAATCTTGAGCAAACAGGGATAATTTGTTTTCGAATGAAATGACTTCTTCCAACATTGAAAAAATTGTGTTTCCTTTCCCTTGTAGTTTATGGTTAATCTTATTTAGATGAGACGTCACGTCTACCATTAAATAAAAGTTTTGGATCCACTGATTGTCTGTAAGTTCTGGATAGTGAACACCCTTCTCAAGGAGAAATGCTTCAATTTCTGGCAATAGCCAGAAAGAATAGCAACGCCGATGCGTCCGAAGAGTCATTTCGGGATTTTAAGAAGAAAGCAGATAAATAACTTCTTAGGTTTTCACGGCCAGATATTATAAAAAGTTAAAGAGCTACCTTCTCTGCCAAAACAATGAAAGATAGAACAATTCAAATTTGTCGATATAAAACAACTCTTTATGTATTCGCCGTCTGTGTGTACGTTTGCCCTCTCTTAGCAATCTCTTGACTTACAACAAAACTTGTCATATTCGCCGGCGGTCAAAGCTCAATGGTAAAGCGTTTGCTTTGCAAGCCAAAAGTCGTGGGTTCGATCCCCGACGGAGATTAAAAAAAGAATATTTAATCGATTTCTGAGCTCTAAAATATCCCGGTTGGTGTGAATCTGATCCATCACCCGTAAAATGTTAGTCATAGCCTATTAATTAAAATTGGTGGTAGACGAAAGTAGTCCCGTGAAGACCACCCATTCATAGTAAATTCCTGTAATAATAAAGGATGATGCGTAAATCTCGGGCTGTAGTCTTTGACGTTGGCGGATCAACACTCCACATGCAGCGTTTAGCCATATACACCATGGTAAGCGTCATAGAATTCCACAGATGAGACTTCAAAATTACTATCACCATCTGTCGGTATTCTCCTGTATGTGTTTACATAAAAATATTTATATATATATTATCATTGCTGGAAGATTGCATCCAGTTATTAAATACATAAGTTGATGAATCGTGACTCTTCCGAAGTCCCTCAACTGCTTTCTTCCTTACATCACCGGCAGGATATTTAGTGCTAAATGACGCATGCTTACTTGTAAAGTGTCTCTCCAAATTCGACTTCTTGTTGTGCGCGAATTTCTCCTTACAAATAAGACATGTCGGTTAGCCATTCAAGTATCGAATAAATGCGAAATTTTTGGTCCACTCAACTCTAAATTCGCGGTTTTCATCTTCCGTTTTTCTTTGCCTCCTTTTGGTAGTCATATCGATTGGGGCACCTACATATAAAATTATCCCAATTTTTTTTCTCAAGCCACCAATATTAAATTATTATCATTATTAAAATCATGACAAAAATACCTACAGGATGTGTAGCTGGAAAAAAAAATACAACTTGATTCTACAAGAGACACCTTTGTAACGTAAGCCACTTGCACGATAAGCTCCGACAACTGTAGAAAAGACTGTTCATAATCAACGCGACTGGTACAATGACTGCTGTTAATGCCAACCAGACTTGTTGAAACGCGCGAGTCTCCCCGCATCGCGTACCCGGCAGTCGTCAACCGACCGATAAGTCACCCCCGCACGTACACCTCGGAGAGAAGGTACCGCGCGCCGCTCTGAAAGTAAGCTAAGGGTTTTATGGCCGGTTTACATTGGTCAAGCATTTAGCGAAGGAGGTAAGTACAGTGAGCAAGGACAGTGGTGTGAACCGATTGAACAGTGGTGAGTCTATTCTAGTCTATTGTGTAGGGGTCTATTTCCTCGGCGCGATGTACCTGCCCAGGCGTGGATATTTGTGCCAGAGCCGCACTCAAGGAGCTAAAGAGCCCCATGCGGCTCCGGAGCCGCACTTTGCCGACCCTTGGCTTAGTCTATTCTATCGTTATTACCACGGTTGCTGATCTTCGGAACTTAGAGAACTAATTCCTCCTGCACCCATCCACAACAATAATGCCGTGTTATTTGTGTGTCAACCATGATATACTTGTGACATGGTTTTGGTTGTTACAAGTCCAACAATTTACTTGAGTATCCCGACACTTGTTCTGAGTGTGAGGTCATTGACACTAAATGTGTCAATACATTTACATCGTCACACTTTAGTTACTTATGATAGTACATTAATGACGAATTGAAATGTAATATATTCTGTAATGTCATTTAAGGAAAAAAATAAAAGAAATGTGTAAAAATGTGTAAAAACCAACAAACTCGTTTTACACTTGCCGAACATCCATACACGGTAAATGTGAGTCGACCGAGAACTGGTAGTTTCCAAAGTACCTTCCTTAATGCCACCGGTAAGCTTTGAAATGCTCTTCCAGCTTGTCTGTGTTTCCTCCTTCCTACAATCTGGATCTCTTCAAGAAACAGATACACTTGCAATCTCCCCAACCCACACACAAACACGAACATAATACACGTTACCCGCATGCAGCCTCCAGCCTCCCTGGCTGAGCGTCATAAAATGCACTGGTCTTGACTGGCTGTGCTCTCCTGCATGCGATTACATAAAAAAGATTGTCTTTACCTCATGAGTCTTGTTGATTCTCTCGGCGAAGACTGTGTCTGCTGAGCAGGCATGGCAGCTGACATATCTGCAGGTGCTCCTTGGTTACTAGCTCCTTGCACCACACGGATGCCCATCCTGACTGTGGTTCTCTTCTCGAGTTTTGCGTCTGTGCCTTCTGCTGCAAACAACAAAAAAAGAAAAACCCTTCAGAAAAATAATAATACAAATACTGTTCCAGAACCGAGGTCGCGGTCCCGAAATTACAGCATCAGCTTATATGGTGATATCAGCTTGATATAGCTCCTTAAGGCCGATGCCGTAAAGCCTCAACAAGCGATCTTTTGTCTATTATTTTGGTTCGCTTGCGTGACATCTACATCGAATGTTAAGCGGTGTTTGCATACGCCAAAAATAATTGTTATGACAGTTGGCCTATTGCCGGTTGGTAAGACTGTCATATTAGCAGTTGGTACCGTGGAGATGTGAGATCGCGCCGTGGGCTGGCAGTTGAAGTTTGACTCGCGCCCGTCACAGTGCGCGCGTCCTGTGCGTTCGCTGTGGCGGGCGACGTTTGTGACAATAAACAAATAATATGTGAAACAAGTGTTTATATTGTAAGCCTGATCCTGCATCCTTCATCCAGTTAATCGATGTCCATAAATGGAAGAGGAGGATATCAATGGTAATGCCGGAATACCAAGTATCCGGCACTGAGGATAAGATCCGGCACCGGAGATGAGTTGGTACTAATTTATTGAATACGAGTCCCCTTTTTATACCCTAATTTACAATATAAGTAAGCAGTTAAAAAAGTAATATTAATACATGGAATGTCATACACTGCACATTCCTCGGTACCGTTTTTGGATCTTGATCCCTTCAATACACATAGAGTGGCAGATTATTGGGATAGTCCATGCTCCGTATCGATGCGTAAGCATTCCTTATTAACATTACCAATACATAGAATTTCGTACACCGCAAATTCCTCGATACTTGTTGTTTTGGACCTCGATCCCCTCAATTTGCCTAGAGTGGCAAAATGCCCTGTGTCGTACGTGACTGAATGAATCTTAGATAAAGAGTTGATTATAACAATTACTTTAAAGACTTTTGGATGTTTAATACAACACAGTTATGATCAAAATAACGTTTTGAAAATATATATATACCAGTTGTCGCCATCTTGTCGATCGAGAAGCATTGTACTTGGATAGATTATCACCTGATACTTACCGCATCCCGTAAGCTAAAAATCACTAGCGCCCTTGCTAACCGGTGGCAAAAAAAGAACAATGTGGTTTCAGGTGTCGCCGTGTGTGACAGGACGGTCGACGTAGCGCCAATCAAGGACATTTCCACTCTCCACGTGGCCTCACCAGTCTGCCGCCTACCACGCTTACTAGTGGGTCAAGGTTGAGTCGTTTCTTTCTCCTAACCGTGGTGCAGCTTCACGGCATTTGCATTAATGCAAGCCGTAGTATAAGTATAATTATTGTATTTTTGTTTAAATTTTCAATAATCTTAAAATCGTGCCTACAGTCAATTTACCCCATATGATTATTTGTGTGTCCACCACGATATACTCATAGCATGGTTTTTGTTGTTGTAATTCCAACAATTTGTATTGAAATATTTCGACGCTAGTTCTGAGTATGAGGTCATGGACACTGAATGTGACAATACACTTACAACGCTGCACTTATAAATGTTAGTTTGAATTAGAATTAAAAAAATATTTTGTAATTCCTTGATAAAAGATCTGATACTATTTCTACTTCTGTAATCATGCTTTATTCATTTGCTAAGTGTTTATTTATAAATTTATGTATATTGTATTGGAGCTTTGCCCTGTTAAATAAATAAATAAAATAAATAAACGATAACATTGCCAATTGAATTGGAAGTTAGACGTCATGTACTGTATGACTTATTCAATTATTCTTTCCGCATCCATTCCGTATCTGGAACATAAGGTCAACAAAAATTCCCGTTACTTGCGTTTTGTCAGCTGCCACTGTCCATTCCTACTACTGGAACATATCTCTCTTTTTTTATGTAAACACATACAGGAGAATACCGACAGATGGTGAAAGTAGTTCTGAAGTCCCATCTGTAGGAATTCTATGACGCTTAACCATGGTGTATATATGGCTAAGCGAGATTCACGCATCATCTTTTTTATTACAGGAATTTACTATGAAAGGTGGTCTTCACGGGACGACTTTTGTCTACCACCAATTTTAATTAATACGCTATGACTGGCATTTTTATTTAACGAGTGAGGGATCAAATTCATACCAACCAAAAAATTGATTGCTCAGAAATCGATTAAAAATCCTATTTTTTAATCTCCGTCAGGGATCGAACCCACGAACTTTGGCTTGCAAAGCAAACGCTTTGACCATTGAGCTATACCCGCCGGCAAATATCTGTACCTGAAGGTCCACTAAGCAACATATATGGCTCTCGACAACCTCCAGAGCAGAAATCTAAGTTCTTAAAGAGAGGGTAGCTGTAATATCCGAGGCATATTTTGTGCGATTTGTAATCGTTTTTTTTAGTGAGATATGCTTAGCTCAACGCTCTCACTTCTCAAAGTATTCAGTGCGAAATCAACCAACGACACGCGGTAAGCAAAACACGGTAACCAATACAAGATTTCAAGTTTTGCTCCGAGTTGAATGTTGTCTAATTTCGGCAATCTAACGAGAAACAAGTTTGCAATGTGCTATTGTTGTTTGATCAATATTTTACATTTTTTTGACCAATTTAAAATATTCTATATTTTGGCATTTTCAAATCCGTTATTCGAATAATTGATTCAAAGAATATTCTAGAACTCTTTGCCCCTGTATCAAAATGAGTAGGCGTTTTTAATTAAGGTGCCTAAGTGTTTTTCAGTGAAACATTCATTAAGTTTTCAAACTGGAATGCTATTTTAGATATATAACAGATGATTTGACTAAAAATAAACGAGACTAACTAAATGTCTGTCAATGTTCGGCAACTGTCAAAAATTGGAAGAAAAAAGCGTCTGCCAAATTTAGAAAATTACAAAATAATATTGTAGTAAAGTCAGCTTTTTTTAAATTTGTAGTGGACATTTTTTCTATAATGTTTATGTCGATTGATCACATAATCCTTTCTTTGTTGTTACTTTAAGTCGAACCGCCTCTTAGGACTAAATGGTCCAATATTCCATTGCCGGCAGGTATAGCCTTGCCGACGGGTATAGCTCAATGGTCAAATCGTTTACTTTGCGAGACAAAGGTCGTGGGTTCGATCCCTGACGGAGAAAAAAAAAGATTTTTAATCGATTTCTAAAATCTAAAATACCTTCGGTTGGTGTGAATTTGATCCCTCACCCGTAAAATGCCAGTCATATCCCATCAATTAAAATTGGTGGTAGACGAAAGCCATCCCGTTAAAACCACCCACCCATTCATAGTAAATTCCTGTAATAATAAGAATGATGCGTGAATCTTCGGTATATGACATTGGCGGATCAATACCACATGCAGAGCTTAGCCATATGCACCATGGTAAGCTTCATAAAATTCAACAGATGAGACTTCAGAATTACTATTATTATCTATCGGAATTCTCCTGAATGTGCTTACAAAAAAAAAACTAGGAGGGTTGTTTGTAATGCGAAGGCTGCGGTACTTAGTATTGACAATAATTTATTTCAACTGTCTAGCGACAATAGCACATCGTGAGCGCGGTTTTCGTTAGATCACCGAAGATGAGCAACACTAGATGTTGACCAAAACTTGAATGGATCGTTTGTCGTTTTTCAGTTTAATTTTCTTCTAAAAAAATAAAAATGCTGATCGAGCAATAAAAAAAAATACTTTGTGTAATGGAGAAGATGAATTGACAGAACGCCAGTGCTAAACTGGTTAGCAAATTTTCGTTTCAGGTATTGATGATGTTGATGATGCACCACGTCCTGGAACGCCAGTTGAAGAAAATTAAGGCATTGATTGATGCAAGCTGGCGAAAATAATTCGTGAAATTGCTAACAGATTAAATTAAATCGAAATAGATGGTACGTGATCAAATGAAACACCTAGGTTAGGTTAGGTTAATTTTGGTGAAGTTTGTTTAGATTACTATAAAATGCGTTAGGTCAGGTTAGGTAAAGTTTGGATAAGTTAGGTAAAGGTAAGGTTAGGTTAGACGTTAAAGACAAAATTACTACCTAAATTACCAAAAAAATATGTAGAAAAATCCAATTTCGTTTGAGGTCGCCCAGCAATTAAAGCTCTTGATGAGAAATGTTCCCGAGAAAGTGAATTAATACACTCAATGGGTTAATTCATCGCTTATATATAATGTATCGCATACTCGTATACTCTTACTATATACAACGTAAGTGTTCTGTCACGTGCCCTTTGTTTGGTACGTTTACGTTAATTCTTTCTTCCGTTTCTAATTCCGCAAGAAAAAAGATCCAATTATCCCAAAAATACATTTTCATTACCACTTGTTACTGGGAAATATCGACCATAGAGATTGTTATTTTAGTTCACAAGTACAAATAAAGAAACATACAGTACACATAAATATACAATACATACAAAAGATAATAAAAATAAAAATAACATAAAAGAAGAAGAAGATGACACGTTCAACCAATACTAGGACCGCCATTCAGGATTGATGATGACGAAGACCCCTGCAATGGCAGTCGAAATATTAACTGGGATCAAAAACAATAGATGGCTACGACCACGAGTGTACTTATCTGAAACATAGAAGTTAAAACATTCTGAATGTTTGAGAGCAGCAATTTTCCTACGGGACTCGTGAAAATCTTAGAAGTTATTTAGAATATCATGTTATTTATATTTTCAGCGTTCACTTTGAGATCTATTTTAATCTCTTCGCAGTATTGATTCGGTGGATTGGTTTGCAGCAACAAAATCTTGCATCCCGAGATTCACGCATCATCCTTATTATTACAGGAATTTACTATGAATGGGTGGTCTTCACAGGACGACTTTTGTCTACCACCAATTTTAATTAATGTGCTATGACTGGCATTTAACGGGTGAGGGATCAAATTCACATGAACCGAGGGTATTTTAGAGCCCAGAAATCAATTAAAATTTTTTTTTTTTTTAATCTGTGTCGGAGATCGAACCCACGACCTTGTGCTTGCAAGGCAAACGCTTTGACCATTGAACTATAACCCACCGGTGGATTGGTTTGATCTCCAGTCTCCTCGATCTTCTGCAACCCTTTTTAGCTCAGCATAAGAGCTGCTGCAACTCACGTCCTCGAACACTTGATGCAAATACTCCTGTCCAGGGCGCCCTCTGGTGTTTCTAACCTCAACCATCCCTTCCACAATGTCCTGAAGAAAACCATCGTGACGCATGATGTGAAGGATCGCCTCTTTGAGATGGTTCTTACTAGGTGCCTATCTTTCTACATATAACACACCTCCAACCCCGCCTTATAGACTCCACTTATCTCCCTACTTAATCTCTAGTGAAAGTCTTTCTTTATTACTAATTATTCATTCACACATCAGTACGTTTATGCACATATATACATAGTATGTCAATCGATAAGAGAAATGTCATATAAGATGATGTTTGCAATGAATTTGTATGTCAGTTATTAGTTGTCGTGCATGTTTACTTTATATCAGACATATATTGATTTAGAGCGTCGTGTTAATCAATCAGATTCATTAAAAATATAAGTCAAGTAATTTATTTTGTGTTTAAGTGAATCCACTTGAGTACGCTTGGCTTATAAGTTTGGAAACTTTTAAATTATTTGTGGATTTACTTGAAGAAAGATTTTTCTTAAAATAAATTAACTTTCCAGACGTCTTTGCTTAATATTTTTAAACTTAAAAATTGTTTTAGAAAAAAATAAAATAGATCGACGCTGTAAGTATGGTTTAATTTTTTGATGTCATATTCGTTGACATCAGCATGATATAGCCCTTGCTGATTAGTACCGAAAACCTCGATATACAAATCTTTCGACTCTTATTTTCGTTCGCTCGTCGGACACGCATGTGTTGTCATTTTGTAATACCGTTAGAGGACTAGTTGTATAGATTGCCACTTGCGGCGCTGGGTAACCACGCCCGGTGCGCAGTCAGTTGTGTGCCAACCGCGAAAAGTTCGTATTATGGCCGGCCCGACATGTTATTCCGCTAGGGCCGGAAGTTTGTAAAGTTTATCGTGAATGTATATGTGCTTCTGGAAACGTCTGTGTGTTGTTAATCTGCTCGTCATCCTGCCACCACGCAATTCAATAACGAACTTAGAGAGGAGGATGTCATCTTCAATTCTTCGCATTTGTGTAATGTATTTTTTTACACCTATATATCCTCCACATAGGTCCACATGGGAACATTTGTGACTGTGAATTCAAGTATACAAATGTATGTTCCTATATAAAGTGCGAACAATGCATCAGTTAATACCTGCTAAATTTTAGTAGCATGGATGATTACAGGGTGATGATTTTCCGCCACTCTGTATTATATGCATATATAAGACAACAAAATTTTTGGCACTATTTAATTCAATTAATGGCCAGTAATTATTAAGCAAACAGTCAGTTATAGATACCTAAAAAGGTAAGTAAAAAATAATCATTTGGCAATTAATAATTATTAATTAATTAATTATATTTAATGGGTTAATTATTCATTCACTTTACATAATATTGAATATATAACTGTCATTTTAATTGAATAACTGACCACATTCATATGGACACAGTGGAAACTGCCAATTTATTTAGTCTTCTGCCGATTCGATGGAAGTAAAATCCTTCTCGTGGTGGGGGACAAGCGACAATACCAGTCGGCCAATATAGACAAGGACCGAATATTGACTGGGATAAGTCAACATCCAGCTAACCTCATCAGGTCAAGCTTGTTAGGGCACTATATTGTCCCGGATGTAGTAAATGCTCTCCAAAGGCTGATGAACTTTTATGGTCAACGGCATTAGGATGTGGAAATAAAGAGAAAAATACAACATCAAAGGTCCAAAAGACATCCCATTGATATCCTCCTCTTCCATTTTGGACATCGATTAACTGGATGAAGGATGCAGGATCAGGTTCACAATATAAACACTTGTTTCTGTTTACATACTACGTTTATTGTTCACAAACGACGCGCACTCTATCACGGTCGCGAGTTAAACTTCAACTGCCAGCCCACGGCGCGATCTCACATCTCCACGGTACCAACTGCCAATACGACAGTCCCACCAACCGGCAATATGCCAACTGTCATAACAAACAAGATGGCGCATGCAAGCGCCGTGCAACATTATATAATTAAAAAAACATTCGATGTAGATGTCAGGCAAGCGGACAAAAATAATAGACGAAAGATCGCTTGTCGAGGCTTTACGGCATCGGCCTTAAGGAGCTCTAGCAAGCTGATATCACCATGTATCAGCAAAAATGATCGCATCTTGAACGATATGTAAGATTTTGTTGCTGCAAACCAATCCACCGGATTGATACTACGAAGAAGAAGACTGCCGATTTTTTTTTACTTTCAATTGATTTAACTTACTGGCAAATCTTGAGCTAGTAACTGAACAAAGAAATTAAGGCCATTATATGATAGTTACTTAAAAATCGTTTAAAGCCTTTAATTTATATTTAAATTTGATGTCGTTAAAATTTTGATAGCGTTCTTAGTTTTCCATCGCTGCTTTCGCGGGACTAATTAGCGAACTTCACGGGAATGAATAATTCAGAAGATTTCGACAGTCGAACCTCTGCTTGTTAATTAACGAACACAGCCATGAAACGGTACACTTTCAGGAATCTATGAAGCTTCAGGAGAGGCGAGTGCTTCAGTATTTATTCAGAGATCGCTCCGCACTGAAAACCTTAGAAGGTTCTATGGAAACTGAGGCCCGTGAGATTCTATGGGACGTAAAACATTTTTAAGAGTATTTTTTCTTTTCATATCCGTTCCATTATTGCAAAATATTGTTACTATTGACATCGGCATGATATAGCCCTTGCTGACTGGTACCGAAAACCTCAATAAACAATCTTTCGCTCTTATTTCTGTTCGCTTGTCGTACATGCGTGTGTCGCCATAGTGGCATTATGGACTAGTCATGGAGAACGTCACTTGTAGCGCTGTGCGACAGCCTATCACTGGCGCGCAAGTCGTGTGCCCTATAGCTAAGCGCTGCGTGTGGAGTGTTGATCCGCCAACTTCATAGACTACAGAGATTCACGCATCATGCTTATTATTACAAGATTTTGTACTATGAATGGGTGGTCTTCACGGGACGACTTTCGTCTACCACCAATTTTGATTAAAAAAGGCTATTACTGGCATTTCACTGGCGAGGGATCAAATTCACACCAACCGAGGGTGTTTTAGAGCCCAGAAATCGTTTTTTTTTTTTTTTTAAATTTGCGTTGGGGATCGAATCCACTACATTTGGCTTGCATAGCAAACGCTTTGACCATTAAGCTTTACCCGTCGTATATGCTCCAGTTAGGGGAGCGGATATAATGATGATGATGATTTTGAATTTTGTTTGACTGTGTAATTTGGTTTGAATCCATACACTTCATACACAAGAAACTTTAACTGATATACATTGTCATAGCGTGCGCTAATATAGAACTAATTAATGATCTGAATCTTAAGAAAAAATATATGAATGTCTGTAGTCAAATTGTTAATAATAATTATAATAGATCGCCATAGATGGCAGTAACATTCCGTATTAAATAAATATTATTTTTTAAATTTTAACGAGTTCTATTCCAAGAACGGTTCGTCGCCACTGTATGTCAAGAACCCAAGTTTGAACATTTTTAGGTTCCAATTCTAAAAGTAAGATAATCTTTAAGGAAGCTACCTGATAACGCTGTGATGGCTGATTAAGATGTATGAAACGAAAGCCTAAAAACACTCATTTAATTTTGAAAACCGAGCAAGTTTTTCACGTTGAAATATACCTGAAAATTCAAATTTTTAGTCAGCTCCGTAGACGTAAACGTCTAAAGTACATACACGTTGATTACATCGGTATTTCAACGATACACAACTCCTGAAACTCTGAAATAAAAAATACTTTACTGATTAAGACGTGTAGTAAGTAATAAAATATGTTTACAAAGACCATTTAATAACAATAAACCACAATTTGCATTGATTAAAATTGTACTTTCTCTACCAAGAAGACTGCTATAGATCCTGCCTTTTTCAACGGTTGTTCTCTTCCAAAAGCAAGCTCCATCAACATGCTTGGATTATCAATCTCGAAAAATGTCAAATATTGCGAGTCAATTAAGTATAAAGCCGGTCTCGCTTCCAAAAAACTAGGTGTATTATATAGATCACTGAGGTATTACAACGATAAACAACTTCTTCTTCTATATAAAGGACAAATCCGACCTATCCTTGAATACGGCAGTCACTTATGTGTTGAGACACAAAATACCTACTAAACTTAATTGACTTAGTTCAAAGAAGAGCAATTCGTTTGATAAACAATGACACTCTTACGTCTAACCTGCAATCAATGGAACTCAGGCGTAAAATTGGTTTACTTAGTCTTTTATACCGTTATTATCACAGTCGCTGCTCTTTGGAACTTAAATAACTAATTCTTCCTGCAACCATTCACAACCGTCAAAGTCGTCTTACACTTGCCGAACATCCATACACGGTTAATGTGTGTCGAACAAAAACTGGAAGTTTCCAAAGTTCATTGTTTAATGAAACTGGTAAGCTTTGGAATGCTCTTCCAGCATCCGTGTTTCCTCATTTATACATTCTGGATCTCTTCAAGAAACCGATAAATATACACTTGAAATTTCTCCTACTGAACATCACGGGCTGCCGTTATAAAAACTCAGTTGCCTTGGTCTTCGCCTCATCCCATGTTAGCTCTGCTTCCCATAGCTCGAGTACATTTAGTATATAGTTGCTGAAAGTCTTCCGAGGACGGCAAATGATCTTTGGCTTGAAGTAGGGCAGAACTCAGTGGCGGAAATTTGTGGTGACCACATGTTGCAGATATAAGAAAATATAAAAAGATTAGTGCCACGATGCTTAATCACGATCACCACGACAACAGGGATTTCAACGCCCTTTCATCTCTCTTCTTCCCACGCACGTTGCGGTTGGGATGGGAAGGAAAAAAAGAGATGGTCGATCTGTCTCAATTACGACTATCCCCCTGGGAACCGATCCCTGGAGCACCAAGACAAAGCGTTGGGTAAAACACACCCTTAACTCTTTCATCGTGCGTGACGTCTATAGCGGTCATGAGCTTTGCCTGGATTTTTAAGACAAATATACCAGCTGAAGTCTATTGATGCGATTTTTAAAATTAGCTAAATGTATTAGTGGATTTGAGTAAATAAGTATATGTAACAACTCATATATTTGTTCATATATATAACCATTCTGCTCCCTCTAAGTTCGTTATTGAATTGCGTGGTGGCAGGATGAGGAGTAGATTAAAAACACAAATTCTTTTCTGAAGCACATTGATATATATATTTCAAAAACTTTACAAACTTCTGGCCCGGACCACAGCATTTAGGCCGGGCCAACCACAATGCGACCTCGTCGCCGTCGGTACACACTTTTCACTGGGCACCGCAACGTGGTCGGTGACACCCAGCGCTGCAAGTGGCAATTTATATAACTAACGTCACTCCCGTGATCCGCCTTGTCCAAAATGTCAATATGGCGATACATACATGTACGACAAGCGAACAGAAATAAGAGACGAAAGATTGTTTATATCGAGGTTTTCGGTACCAGTCAGCAAAGGCTATATCGTGCTGATGTCAAAGTATTCGGTTTAATGTCTCTATAATACATATGAAAAGGTTTATGATCCCTAGAGGCAGGGCCTAATTAAGACTGATGGGCAAACGTTAGGGTTTTGTGAAGAAAAGGGATGGAAAGGATTACAAAAGAATTATATATAAAGGGCAAAAAGTAAAAGCGAAAAATCTAGTTTTAATAGAAAGATTTTTTTTATGTTAACGCATACAGGAGAATACCGACAGATGATGATAGTAATTCTGAAGTCTCACCTGTAGAATTCTATGATACTTACCATGGTGCACATGGCTAAGCGCTGCATGTAGAGTGTTGATCCGCCAACGTCATAGATTACAGCCTGAGGTTCACGCATCATCCTTGTTATTACAAGAATTTAGTATAAATTGGTGGTCTTCACGCGACGACTTTCGTCTACCAGCAATTTTAATAAATAGGCTATGACTGGCATTTTACGGGTGAGGTATCAAATTCACACCAACCGGAGGTATTTTAGAGCTCAGAAATAGATTAGTAATCCTTTTTTAAATCTCCGTCGGGGATCGAACCCACGACCTTTGGCTTGCAAAGCAAACGTCCATTAATATTTGCCTTGTATTTTCCATAGTGATCGTTGGAATGGGCGTCACCAGAGGTCGCTTCTAATACTTTTGCAACTATCAAGGTGAGAGTTGAGCTGGCTCTATAAGGAGACAACCATATGAACCTCGCTTGGTGAATACTCTCTCTGTCCCATCCTGTGAGACCCAGATGGGGACCCGTTACTGGACGTACGCAAAAAGCTATTTGTTAGACTGGCTGAAAGCCTTCCCGTGATTCTAGATGCATCAGTTAGATGTCAAAAGACCTCAGTCTAAGGCTGCGAAGTTAGTATACTACAGCGAGTCTCACATTGACTTCTTTGGTAACACGTTGCTAACCACAAAATACGTGGGCATGGATAGGGAAATGGTTTAAGTTGGGAAATGGATTCTGCAGAATAACAGACATCAGTTACCATATGGACCAGTCTCTTTTCCCTCTCGACCGCGACCATCTCAGCAACCTGATCAATCACGTAGCCGTTCGCGAGGATCATCGCGCTTGTTCCTCGCCAGAGACGCACTGTGTTACGTGTCCGTCAAAGTTACAACAACCGACTAGTAACCATTCATCATTTTAAAAATCACTTCTAGAACTTGTTAACAAATGGAATCGCGTTTATCATTCAATTCAAAACTAATATAAATAATCTGATGACTTTTCAACCTTTAAAACTGTTTAAATATTAAGCTTACTTATTGACATCAAATTCCCCATGATATTATACCAAGTTCTTATTTCTTTTCTTTCTTGTTCGGAATGTCCGTGTATTTTCATTGATCTCTTCCTTACACGCAAAACAATTCCTTCTCAGCAATCGACAGAACACAACACTTCCACTACACTCCCACATTCCAAATAACTTCCTTCTCTCTCTCAAAAAAATTGTTATTCAGTCGCGTGATGGCTGGATTAGAGCAGATTTACAACACAGTCTTTTTCAAAAGCACATTGACATATATTTACGATTAGTTTTACAAGCTTCCGGCCAGCCGTAATGCGACCTTCTCGTCTGCGGCCCGTGGTCGGTCACCAGCGCCATAAGCGGCGGTCTATATAACTGATAACTTAGCTCGCAAGGCCACCATGGACACGGTAAGGGCACTCATCGCACGGCAGTGACAGTGTGAGTGGGAAAATTTAAAATGCTTTCTACGAGGATAGGAGTTCCCATCGATTCGCGAGCGAATGGCCGCAAAGTGGCTCGTCCCTAACCACTACACGAGCCAGCTGCTAACCGGACACGAATTCTTCCGGAGCTACCTCGACAGGTTCGGACAGTTGAAACCACATCCCAGGCAGAGTGCTCATGTGACGGCAGCTCTCCGCAGGACGCACCTCACGTTCTGTGGAACTGTCCGCTGCACCACTCTGTGAGGATTGCGCTCTTTGAAGTTGTCCGGTCGGCACCAGGTCCAGAGGATACCAGGAATTCGTTTCTAATAAAATGAAATTACGCTGCTTTTGAGCGCTTCTGCGAGAGTGCAGACGCAAGTAATGATTCTAACTGATGTCTGGTATTTTGCAGAATCCATATCCCAACCTTACCATTTCCTTATCCATTCCCACGTATTTCGTGGTTAGCAACGTGTTACCAAAGAAGGCAATTCGAGACTCGCTGTAGTATCCTAATTTTGCAGCTTTAGACTGAGGTCTTTTTGACACCTTCTTCTTCGTAGTATCAATCCGGTGGATTGGTTTGCAGCAACAGAATCTTGCATCTCGATCCCCATTCCTCTCGGTCCTCCGCAACCCTTTTCAGCTCAGCACAAGCACTACAATTCATGCCCTCGAATACTTGCTGCAAATACTCCCGTCTAGGCCGCCCTCTATAGTTTCTACCCTCAACCATCCCCTCCACAATATCGTGAAGAAGACCATCGTGGCGCATGATGTGACCAATCCATCGGGCTCGCCTCTCTGAGATGGTTCTTATTAGTTGCCTTCTTCTTCGTAATATCAATCCGGTGGATTGGTTTGCAGCAACAGAATCTTGCATCTCGATCTCCATTCCTCTCGGTCCTCCGCAACCCTTTTCAGCTCAGCATAAGCGCTACAGTTCATGTCCTCGAATACTTGCTGCAAATACTCCTGTCTAGGGCGCCCTCTACAGTTTCTACCCTCAATTAGTTGCCTATCTTCCTTGATTATTCTGAGCACCTCATTGTTCGCGACACCTAACTGATGCAATTAGAATCACGGGAAGGCCTTCAGCCACTCTCTAACAAGTAACTTTTTGCGTGCGTCCAGTAACGGGTCCTCATCTGGGTCTCCAAAAACAGGACGGGACAGGGAGGGTTTTCACCAAGCGGGTCTATATAACTAGTCCCAATATGGCGGACACATAAATGTATGACAAGCGAACAGAAATAAGAGACGAAAGATTGTATATCGAGGTTTTCGGTGCCAGTCAGCAAGGGTTACATCATGCTGATGTCACAACATGTATACTCGTTTATAAAATAAAAGATTGTGAACCGTTTTCCGCATTTCTGTTTTCAAAGATAAGTGATATTAATGCTTGAACGTTATGCAGCACTTTTGCAGCGTTGCGGGAAACGCTTATTTCTAATAAAAAATAAATAAAAAATAAATAAAACTGCATTATAAAGCAATGGAAAAATGTTGGAAAATAAGAATAAAAATATCGCCCTGTCATTATTATTCTTGGAATTCCACGAAAAGATTTATTTTAATTTAAAAGTGGAAAAAAGACAGATTAATTTGCATTCTCAATGCAATTTGTTATGCATTTTTTATTCTCTTGTATTTTTCTTGAAGTATACTTATTTTTGATGAGTAATTTCTTGGCAATTTAAATATATATATTGATATCAGTATGATATAGCCCTTGCTGACTGGTACGGAAAACCTCGACATACAATCTTTCGTCTCTTATTTTCGTTCGCTCAACGGACACGCATGTGTTGTCATTTTGTTATGCCGTTAGGAAGACTAGTAATATAGATCGCCACTTGCGGCGCTGGGTGTCACTGACCACGGCGTCCAGTGCCCAGTCAGTTGTGTGCCGACTGGCCAGAAGTTTGTAAAGTTATCGAAATATATACGTCAATGTGCTTCAGAAAAAATCCTTGTGTTGTTAATCTGCACATCATCCTGCCACCACGCAATTCAATAAGTGATTTAGTGAGGAGGATGTTAATGTATTTATATATTTTATTATGTATTCAAAAGAATACCGACAAATGGTGATAGTAATGCTGATGTCTCATCTGTGGATTCTTTGACACTTACCATGTTACATATGGATGAGCATGTGGAGTGTTGATCCGCCAACGTCAAAGGTTGCAGCCCGATATTCACGTATCATCTTTATTATTACAGGAACTCACTATGAACGTTACTTAAACGCCCAAAGTCTCAAAGTATTAACTATGGCGGCATCAGAAGAATTGCAAGAGTAGCCTGGATGCGGAAGTTCGAGAAGGATGGAGACTCATGCGGGAGGCCTACGTTCAACAATGGACGGACACAGGCTTATGACGATGATGAAACAGCATAAAAGGTTATGAATACGGTATTTAAATAATCGTTTTTTTTACTTCTCACAACTTAGTTTTCACGGTCGGAAAGAGTAGTTCTGAAAATAACCCTTAATCTCGATTAATTTCGAGAACAGCGTCGTTGAATGTCTGAAATCTATAGAAACTAACGTTCCTTTATATAGCCAAGAGGAAAACGAAAAGAAAATTCTCCCTCTTGTTCTGTATACTCTACTAGATAACATGCCTTTATCAGTTTCTTTATATATCCAAACGCTTTCATTGGCTGTCTTTTAGTATCGCGTTGTGATTTTTTCAAAGCGTATGCTGTTAGTACAATCGCGCTTATGTACGACTACTGTGGGCAAAAATGACTAGTTTTTAATATTTTAATTTTTTTGGCTACGCAATTCGAATTAATATCTTTGTTTTTATGTTGGCACTACTATCACTGACATATGTACCAAATTACACGTCAAAATACTCCTTAGTGTTTGAGATTTCGTAATTAGTAGGTATTTCAACGATAAACAACTTATTCTTCTATATAAAGGACAAATCCGACCTATCCTTGAATACGTTAGTCACCTTTGGATTGGAGCCCCAAAATACCTTCTAAACTTAATTGACTCAGTTCAAAGCAGAGCAATTCGTTTGATAAACAATGACACTCTTACGTCTAATCTGCAATCAATGGAACACAGGCGTAATATTAGTTGAATTAGTATTTTCTACCGTTATTACCACGGTTGCTGCTCTTCGGAACTTAAAGAAGTAATTCCTCCTGCACCCACCCACAACCGACAAACTCGTCTTACACTTGCCGAACATCCATACACGGTTAATATATGTCGACCAAGAACTTCCTTCCTTAATGCCACCGGTAAGCTATGGCTAATGCTCTTCCAGCGTCTGTGTTTCCTCCTTTTTACAATCTGGATCTCTTCAAGAAACAGATAAATATACACTTGCAATCTCTCCAACTTACACACAAAAACGAACATAATAGACGTTTCCCGCATGCAGCGTCCAGCCTCCCTGGCTGAGCGTCATAGAGTGCACTGGTATTGACCGGGTGTGCTGTCCTGCATGCGTGTACATAAAAAAAAGAGATTTCATTTGTAAGCAGCTGAAAATGTTTTTTTTTTTCGTTTTTTATAATGTCTAAAACTATTCTGTTAATATACTGTGGGCGACTCAATCTAGCCTAGAATACGCTAAAAACAATATGCGGTAACCCATCCAAATTTCGTTTTGTGTACAGCGTTGCTAGAATATGTTCTATTGTTGTTGTTCAATGTTTTTATGAATTGTAGCGCTTATGCTGAGCTGAAAAGGGTTGCGGAAGACCGAGAGGAATGGAGATCGAGATGCAAGATTCTGTTGCTGCAAACCAATCCACCGGATTGATATACTACGAAGAAGAATGTTTTTATACATTGAATTAAATCAATATTAAAACACAGTTCAAGTCATATACATTATTTTTTCGCACACAAAAATAATAAGCAAAAACAGTTTTCCAGCTAACAATAAATCTTTTGTAAGTGAAATTGAATGCATAATGGAAATTTACTGTAAAACACAAACTGAATATTTTAAAGGTCGTGAAAACCTTGTATTATTGTGTAATTTATTATTTTCGGACTTTTTCATATACCCGAATATGTATAAATTGACATCAGCATGATATAGCCCTAGCTGACTGGTACCGAAAACCTCGATAAAAAATCTTTCGTTTCTTATTTCTGTTCGCTTGTCGTTCATGTATGTGTCGTCAAATTAGCATTTTGGATAAGTCCGGTCACGGGTGTGACGGTCGTCATGTACATGGCTGCTGTAATTGGTGCGCTATTGATTCTGTAGACCGCCACTTGCGGCGCTGGGCGACAGCCCATCACGAGCGCGCTTAGTCGTCAGTCAAGTCCCGTTCGACTGAGGCGAAAGTAACGTCATGTTACGGTCGAGCGGGGAAACCAAGTCTTTATCGAAAATACATGTCAATGTGCTTCAGAAAAAGTCTGTGTGTTGTTCATCTGCTCCTCATACTTCCACCAAGCGATCCGATAGTTATCCCGGCGTCGTGAAGCCGTTTTCTCCCATAGAGATGAGGATGTCAAAATGCATTGTTTTTTTTACTATGCCGGCGGGTAAGGCTCAGTTGTGAAAGCGTTTGCTAGGCAAGCCAAAGGTAGTAAGTTCGATCCCTGACAGATTTAAAAAAAGGAGATTTGTAATCGATTTCTTTGCTCTAAAATACTTCCAGTTGGTGTGAATTTTCCTCACCCGTAGAATGGCAGTCATAGCGTAGTAATCGAAATAAGTGGTAGGTTCATATTAATCAATGCATATTGTTATTTAATGGTCTTTGTGAACATACTTTATTACTTAAAGTACACATCTTAATCAGTTAAGTATTTCTTATTTCAGAGTTTCTCACTGTATCGTATTGTCAGATTCAAATGTTCGGAATGTCTTCATCCCTTTGGTCCTTGAGAGGTTTTTCTACTTGCGGTGACAGCCCTTGCCTGGCAAAGTCGTGTGTCTGTCAAACTGTCAAGACTGTCAGGCTGTCATAATCAGACAAAGCTTTTGTATATCATCACTTAGCATATTACGAATAAATATTTGTGACACACAGTTATTTCAAGCATCTTAGAATATTAATAATTTACATACAATTTTGCCGGCGGGTATAGCTCAATGGTCAAAGCATTTGCTTTGAAAGCCAAAGGTCGTGGGTTCGATCACCGACGGAAATAAAAAAAAAGGATTTTAAATTGATTTCTGAGCTCTAAAATATTCCCGGTTAGTGTGAATTTGTTCCCTCACCCGTAAAATGCCAGTCATAGTATATTAATTAGAATTGGTCGTAGACGAAAGTCATACCGTGAAGACCACCCATTCATATGAAATTCCTGTAATAATAAGGATGCGTGAATATCAGGCTACAGTCTATTACGTTGGCGGATCAACACACCACATGCTGCGCTTAGCCATATGCACTATGGTAATAAGCGTCATAGAATTCCACAGATGAGACTTCGGAATTACGATTACCATCTGTCGGTATTCTCCTGTATATGTTTACATAAAAAAAATATAACCTTGCAAAATAAACATAATCATGCTCAAGTCTTTCCTCTCTACTAACTGCATCGTACGGTCGTCACAAGCTCCCGTCACAAAGCTCTGTCAGGTGCCATAGTCTTCGCCGCGTCCCATATCAGCTAAGTCTTCCGCTAGTACATTCTATAGATAGTTTGCAAAGTTAATGCTCTCTTGTGACACCCGATACAATCGTCTCTTAATCGACTCTAGTATAGAAGGCTGCTTTGTCCGCTCTCTCACCTCATCAAACATAACAAATTATAATCATCTTACAATAAATATTCTACAAAAACGGGTGATTTCAAAAAGCATTAAACGGCTGCATTGGCTTTCACTAAAAATATATAGAGAAAATAGAACATTAGCAATAGAATATAACAATTAATAAGATTCATAGGGAGTTGAGCTGAAGACTGTTTGCATAACAGTAAAAAAATTGCTACTTTTCCTAGGTGCCTATCCTAAGGTATTTAACTCTATGGGGAAATTATCTTTACTTACCTACCGATCCCGAGCGCGGGAAACTTTCCCCACATTATTCAAATTTTCCCCGCGCCTGGAGTATTAAAAATAATTTATGGCTACCACTAAGGGAATACGACTATCTTACGCTTATCCAATAAGATGGGCGTGGGAGCAGCGACCTTAGACGCAATTATAGCAAATTTACTTACTAAGATCGAGAGAGGTGGAGACTCGTACATCATCATCATCATCATATATTAGAGCATATTTTTTTATGTAAGCACATACAGGAAAATATCGACAGATGGTGATATTGATTCTGAAGTTTCATCTGTGGATTCTATGCCGCTTACCATTCTAAATATGGATAAGCGCTGCATGTGAAGTGTTGATCCGCCATCGTCATAGACCACTGCCCGACATTTATGCATCATGCTTATTATTACAGGAATTTACTATGAATGGGTGGTCTTCACCGGACGACAGAATGGTAGAACAAAGGACAACCTCGAGCGGTGGGGAATGCTTCGGCAGGAGAGCAAACCGCCTCACACCTACGACATTTATTCATCATGCTTATTCACAGGAATTTACTATGAATGGGTGTTCGTCACCGGACGACTTTCGTCTACCACCAATTTTAGTTAATAGGCTGTGACTGGAATTTTTTGGGTGAGGGATCAAATTCACACCAACCGGGGGTTGTATATATATAATAAGAACTCAGAAATCGATTAATTTTTTTTTTAATAATTGTGGGGATCGATCCCATGACTTTTGGCTTGCCAAGCAAACGCTATAACTAATGATCTATACCCGCCGGCCCTAGTTATGTTTAAGTGCTGAATGTGGAGTATTGATCCGCCAATGTCATAGACTACAGCACAAAATTCACGTAATCTAACTCAAAGATTTGTTCAGTGATCGCAGAGTCCAGAAGTTCATACGTATCGTTAAAGAAATAACTTAGCTTAGGTTAGGTTACATCAGACGTCCAGTGCTCCGCACGTCGTTACCCGATGGGTCGTTGAACGAATTGGTTGGGAAAGAAATGCAGCGAAATCATATTAAACAATAACTTTAATATGTTATTAAAGTTTCTCGTAGTCATCCGAAGACAAGAGTGTGTACAATATAATTATTAATTTCGCGTTACTTTGTCTTACTTCACGCCTACTTCGGTTAACTTCGCGAGCAACTTTCAGCGTAAGTTTGAATTTCGTTCTAAATTAATTATAAGCCAAGTGTTGCCACCACACAAAAAAAACCCACGTTTGTTTTACAAAGGTAAGGTACCTACTTGCTCGGGTCAAAGGCATTAGGCGTTATTCGTTTCAACAGCATTTAAATACCGAAAGTTTGTACGCAGAAGGTGTGACCTAATTAAGAGCGTTCTCGACAAGGGCTTGTGTAACTCTGAATAATTGTTAAGGGCTTAACCCATTACCGCCCACCGTACATGCTTGTGTACACCTGTTCAAATAATTTTTCGTTATTTATTCTCTCTATTCAATTAATTATTTTCGGTGAATTATTATTAGCCTTGCAATATACGGAGGTCCCTCAGCAGACATCGGACCGGAGTATGCAAGACGAGGACACAAATGTAAACCTGGCAGTGTTACAGCGGACCGACTGAATGTGACTGCGGCGCGGAGCAGACCCTGTCACACCTTCTGGAGTGTGCGCTGTGCCCGAATAGCTGCAACCAGGAAGACCTGATGATGGCTGGGAGTAACGCCATCGACGTCGCTCACTTCTGAGCAGACAGGATCTGATCCTGTTGTTTCCGACACGATTATATATAGCTTTGCAATGTATGTATTATGTTCTTTGTAATTTTGCATACTTTTACTTTTAAAACATCGGAAACTATCGCGGGCAAGCACACAGCCGGTGAGTATAGGTAAATGGTCAAAGCATTGGATTTGCAAGCCAGAAGGTCGTAGGTTCGATCCCCGACGGAGATTAAAAAAAATGATTTTTAATCGATTTATGAGCTCTAAAATAACCCCGGTTGGAGTGAATTTGATCCATCACCCGTAAAATTCCAGTCATAGCCTATTAATCACCATCTGTCGGTATTCTCCTGTATGTGCTTACATAAAAAATGAAAATAAATGTAATGGTAAATGTTTTTCAAGCGCTTATTTATTTTTCAAATTCGCCAAACAAAAAAATGAAAAGCCCCATAATTTTCAGTTACATACTAACATCTAGTGAAGTAATACGATGGCATAATTCACCCACATTTTTCGCTAAATAAATATTTTTCGCATACATTTGCTTGACATATTTGCGACCGTATCAAACGAATGCTCTGCACTGAATTATATGGCGTGGAACAGACGATCGCAATTCGAAAAATGCGACAAAAATGTGCCATAATAATTCACACTGAGCTTTACAGCAATGAGATTTTCATATATTTATTTGCCGACGGGTATAGCTCAATGATCAAAGCGTTTGCTTTGCAAGCCAAAGGTCATGGCTTTGATCCCCGACGGAGATTAATAAAAGGTATTTTTAATCGATTTCTGACCTCTAAAATACCTAAATTAAAAGGTACATATTATCACCATAAATTCCTATAAATAAGTTCTGTCAGATGCCGCTGTTTATTTTTCGCTCTAGGACATATCTGCATTTGAAGATCCACTTTTCCGGCGGGTATAGCTCAATGGTCGAAGCGTTTGCTTTGCAAGCCAAAGTTTGTGGGTTCGTTTCCCGACGAATTTTTTTTTTAAATTATCGATCTCTGAGTTCTAAAATACCCCTGGTTGGTGTGAATTTGATCCCTCACCCGTGAAATGCCAGTCATAGCCTATTAATTAAAATAGGTTTTAGACAAAATTCGTCTTGTGAAGACCACCCATTAAATTCTTGTAATAATAAGGATGATGCGTGAATATCGGGCTGTGGTCTATGACGTTGGGGGATCAACACTCCATATGCAGCGCTTAGCCATATGCACCATAGTAAGCGTCATAGAATTCTACAGACGAGACTTCATAATTACTATCAACATCTGTCGGTATTCTCCTGTATGTGCTTACATAAAATAAAAAATCCTTGTAATTTTGAAATATTTTACAATGAATGCTTATTTTTTTGCTGGTCCGTTTCACGCAAATGTATTTATTCGATTTGTCAACATTTATTTATTGAAAATATTCTAGAAATTTCGACGTTAATGAAAACAATGTCAGATTAATCCCGCAAGGACTGTTTCCCGATATATATTATTTTCCTCGATCTATCGTCTAAATATTATGTCATCGTGTGAAATATTATCCCGATTAAACTTTTTTTGTAAGATTCTCAATAAAAATTTGTTGATATATAAAATTTGAGAACGCGACATGAAGTTTGAGTCATGCCTATATTGCTTGTGTCATTAGCAGCATCCCCGTATGACGTCAGCAAATGTTGTGAGTATAATGCGAGTTTGATGAGGCATTGCATAAATTGAAGTACCAAACGGACCCTCGCTTCGTGAAAACCCTCCCTGTCCCGTCCTGTTTTTGGAGACCCAGATGGGGACCTGTTACTGGACGCACGCAAAAAGCTAATTGTTAGAGAGTGGCTGAATGCCTTCCGCAGATTCTAGGTACATTAGTTAGATGTGAAAAACGGACCATTACGGACTTATATAGAATAAAAATTAAATAATTTAATAGGTATTTCAGAAATAAATAACCATTTTCTAATCAGTTTGTCAAAGGTCACCGTTGAGTTAGCACGTCGTGATTGGTATCATATTAAAGCTCTTTTAATACTCTTTCTATTTTGATGTATTTTTTGTTATTTTCGCTGTAGAAAAATGTAGAAGCCTGAAATATAAGAAACGCATTTGCGCCATATCATGCTGTTTTTGTTTGATAAGGGACTGAAATCCAAAGAAGCCACGCAGACCATTTGAAATGTTTACGGGGTTTACATCGTGAAGCTTCGACAGTGCTCTAGATCAGTGCTCAGTTGTCCGCTGTGCCGTGGCAAACTGGTGTGCCGTAAGCCGATACAGGTGTGCCGCGATCAAATAAGGCAATATTATAAATAAATAATTTTTACAACGGTCTTCGAAGCTCCCATCATATATCGCCTATTTATGTAGACATACAACGAGGTACTTGCTTTATTAAGTTCTAAATGAAATTTAAGAAAAGTGAAATTGATCAAATTGATATCTATTTTTGGCTTTTGGTGTGCCGCGGTATTCAAGGTGAGAACTTTGGTGTGCCGTAGATGAGAAAAGGTTGCGGAGCTCTGTTCTAGATGGTTTAAATTTTTTTAAAGTGATGATATAATAATGTTAGTTTTCTTACCGACATAGGCTCGCACGTCGTATGAAGTGCCTATTGGGGCACCTCTGTACTCCTTTGCAGGCACCAGCTGAACACTTGGAGGCGCAAGTGGAGTTAGTTCCAGACTAAATGCATGGGCTCTTGAACCAAGTCTATGCAGAAGAGCATCCTGAAAAAAAACAGTCATCAATATTAATTTGCTAGCTTGCTGTATCACATGGAAGTATTAAATTACTGCCAGAATGCTCTTTTAACTGCCATGATAATTAGCTCATACTAATTCGTTTTTATATATATATAAAATTTTATACGCATCAATTCATTCAGAAAAAATATCGGCAGACGCGGGATTCGAACCACGAGCCTTGAACATTGGCTCTATTCTTTTACACCACGAAGTCCACACGACTATTCCCCGCCTGAGTAGATACGCGAAAGTTGATGTATTTATACCATTGTTACCATCGTATAAAGATAGATGTCTCAACCTCTCCGCAAGTGTATTGATACAGTGAGAGAGTAAATTGAAGAATATTAAAAACTGGTATTTGTACAGTTCCAATTAATAAACGTATTGACATCAGCATGATACAGCCCTTGCTGACTGGTACCAAAAACCTCGATAAACAATCTTTCGTCTCTTATTTCTGTTCGCTTGTCGTACATGTATGTGTCGCCATATTGGCATTTTGGTCACGGGTGTGACGTGAATATGTACATGGCTGCTGTAATTGGTGCGCCATTGATTCGGTAAATCGTCACTTGCGGCGCTGGGCGACAACCCTTTACGAACGCACTCAGTTGAAATTTTACTCTCGTCCAGCCCGGCGCAACGGCATGTAAGGTCGGACGAGGATATCAAGTCTTTATTAAAAATAAATGCGAATTGTGATTCAAAAACAAGTTCTTATGCTTTGTGATCTGCTCTTGCATCCATTTAATAATGACGATCTACAGAAATAAACCGAACAAAAAAAAAAATAGCGACACATGCGTGTCCGATGATAATGTCCAAAAATAAGGGACGAAATATCGTTTATCGAGGTTTTCGGCAGCAGCCTGCAAAGGCTTTATCGAGCTGATATCAACATATTTCCTATCAAATATAATTATCTTTTCTGGGTAATTAGTAAACTTATATTATGTAATTACAAGTACTTGTATATGACAATTATTTTTAGGATTTTCTTTAATGTGATAAAAAAACTACACATTGTTTTGTTACGTAGTCAATATACATCACTATGTTCAAGAAAATATTCAAATGCGGACCCGTTACTTGACGCACGCAAAAAGCTACTTGTTTGAGAGTAGCTGAAGGCCTTCCCGTGATTTTAGTTGCATTAGTTAGATGTCAAATAGACCTCAGTCTAAGGCTGCGAAGTAAGTATACTACAGCAAGTCTCAAATTGCCTTCTTTGGATGCGAACTACGAAATATGTAGAAATGGATGAGTAATGGTAAGGTTAGGAAATGGATTCCTCAGTATAGCAGACATCAATAACGAGTCGCCGTTAGATCTGTAAATTACTGTCTGTCATTGGTGCCACATGAGTTCTCCAAATGGCCACTGGATACCTTTTGTCACTGCGTTGTCGCAGCTACCGCGATCAGCAGTCTGCGTCTGCCCATGGTGTGGGCCACATCGTCGTAAGTGGCGTCGGGCAGATGACGTTTGTCAATCCCCTACCATAATATATCTCAATGTGCTTCTAAAAAAGTTTTGTGTTGCTCATCTGCTCCTCATCCGTCCACAACACGTCCTGATAACTAACCCGGGGACGCGAAGTAACTTTTTCTAAAAGTAACGGAATATTATATACTTTATAGTATTGACATTATCACGATGTATCCATTGCCGACTGGGACCGAAAACCTCGATGGACAATCTTTCGTCTCTTATTTTCTGTTCGCTTGCCCGATCACGAGCGCATCAGCGTCATCATGTTGACGACCGAGAAGGGCGCATTACAGCCAGCAGCATGTCATTCCGCTTGGCCGGAAGCTTGTAAAGTTTGAACGTAAATATAATCAATGTGCTTCTAAAAGAAAGTCTGTGTTATCAATCTGCTCCTTATCCTGCCTTTACGCGACGAAGTCACACCTTTTTTGAGAGATAGGAGGATGTTAGTATACAGGTATATAAAGAAACGATAGTGAATTCACATTGAAAGTTAAGCTTTACAAAGAAGTTATTACTAACTATTATTTATTGATCATGTTTTTAAAATAAACAATATCCCAAGGTAAACGGTAATCATAAAATTTCAACAGTAAATATTGTCTTCATAAAACTTTCAGGGACGAAAAATGCGAACCTTTTACTGAAATTTCCTGAAAAAATGAGAGCTGTATAACGTGGTTTTAATACCTGATGTCGGCACCAAAGTATCCATTAATATTAAATGGGTAGAGTATACCATATCAGATTATTACCTACATATTTAATGCTCCACTAAAAACCATACTTTTTTGTGTAAAAACATTTCAGAAAATTTTTTTTCCTTTTTATCATCATAGTATGGTGCATTCTGATTTCATTGAAAATGAATATATATTTTTTTTCCTTTTTATCATCATAGTATGGTGCATTCTGATTTCATTGAAAATGAATATATATTTTTTATCATCATAGTATGGTGCATTCTGATTTCATTGAAAATGAATATATATTTTTGATGGACACCACAAATTGTCGTTTCACCGTTTTATAAGCTCAGATTGGTTCCGCCTTGTCCCAGAACACCTGTATACTCGGAGGTCAACATAGGAAAGCCAAAGGTCATGGATTCGAATCTTAACGGAGATTAAAAAAAAGGATTCTTATTCGATTTTTGAGCTCTAAAATAACCCCAGTCGGTATGAATTTGTTCCCTCTCCCATAAAATGCCAGACGTAGCCTATTATTATATTGTTTGGGGGAAGAAACTGTAGAGGGCGACCTAGACGGGAGTATTTTCAGCAAGTGTTCGAGGACATGAATTGTAGTTTTTATGTTGAGCTGAAGAGGACTGCAGAGGATCGAGAGGAGTGGAGATCGAGATGCAAGATTTTGTTGCTGCAAACCAATCCAACGAACTGATATTACGAAGAAGCCTATTAATAATAAATAGCGGTAAACGAAAGCCGTCCCGTGAATACCACTCATTCATAGTAAATTTCTGTAATGATAAGGATGATGCGTGAATATCGGGCTGTAGTCTATGACGTTGGCGGATCAACACTGCACATGCAGCGCTTAGCCATATGCACTATGGTAAGCGTTATATAATTCCACAGATGAGACTTCAGAATTACTATCACCATCTGTCGGTATTCTCCTGTATGTGTTTTAACATCCTCCTCTATCTCAAAAAGGTTGTTATTCAGTCGCGTGATGGCAGGATTAGGAGCAGATTAATAAACAGACTTTTTCGGAAGCACATTGACATATATTTACGATAAACTTTACAAACTTGTGGCCCGGACCTAGTCACAGCATTAGGCCGTGCCAAATACAGTATGTTCTCGACAAAGAGCGGGACACGACTCGCTCCGCGCGCTCGTCGGCGCTTCGGCTCTCGCCCAGCGTCCAAGTGGCGATGTAAATAACTAACACACCCGTCAGTGGACTTGTCCAAAATGCCAATATGGCGACTCACATAAATGTATGATAAGCAAACAGAAATAAGAGACGAAAGGTGGTATATCGAGGTTTTCGGTACCAGTCAGCAAGGCTGCATCATGCTGATGTCAGTGTTTACATAAAAAATATCAAAATCGAGATTTTAGTCAACTTACGCTTTGGTATCATTGTATTATATGAAAATATATTTTTGCATTGAACAGCTTAGTAAGAAATAAAAATGTATTCCTAGGGGATTTTTTCTACGTGACTTGTATACATAAATATGTACCATTTTAGAGAAATTGCTTCTTAAACATTTTATGCCACGAACTCTAAGAGCTTTAAGCCTTTTATTTTGGATTCTTATACATTTAATGGGTGCATATAAAATAGTACATCTATATTTTTTTATGTATACACATACAGGAGAATACCGACAGTTGGCGATAGTAATTATGAAGTCTCAACTGTGGAATTCGCTAACCATACTGAATATGGCTAAGCGCTGCATGTGGAGTGTTGATCCGCCAACGTCATAAACTACAACCCGAGATTCACGCATCATCTTTATTATTACATGAATTATTACTGCAATATTATAACTATGAATGGGTGGTCTTCACGGGACGACCTTAGTCTTCCGTCAATTTTGATTAATAGGCTATGACTGGCATTTTACGGGAGAGGGATCAAATTCACACAGACCTGAATTTTAGAGCTCAGAAATCACTTAATTTTTTTTTTAAATCCGTCGGGGATTGAACCCACGAACTTGTGGCTTTCAAAGCAAATGCTTTGGTCATTGAACTATATCCGCCGGCAATAAAGATGTCAATAAAAATAAAGTTTCAACCGATTATGCTCCCCTGTATGCGTTTTCCCAAAAAATAATACTGTTTAAAGCAATCCTTAGAAATTCCTCAATATATTTTAAAATTACATGACTCCATCGTTTATTTAAATCTGAAACATATAAAATAACGCATGTTTCATTTGAATCTACATGCGTCTTATATTCTACATGCTTCTAATATTCCAGTAATAATTTCGGTAGAAAACTCTTTCGTTTAAAGAGATTGGAATGGAAATTGAAAAATCGTTTGAACTCGTCGCATTTTTTATTTCCTGTTCCGCCCATACATTTTTTTTTCAATCTTCTTTACAACCTCCTCCTCGCGCGGAAATTTCCCGGTACTTTAAAGAGATTATTTTTCTTTAAATAAATGAACAATTTTTTAATAATCCTGATATGCCATTTATAATAAAATATTTTACTCGTTTATAAAGTATTAATATATTTAAATTATAACAACACGGCTCAAATCAAGAAGAAGTTTCCTACAGTCGACAACGGAACTGGTGATACCTGAGGCCACCCTGCAGCTTCTCTGTGGAGAAGAGCAACTCAGAGAAATACTTGGTTTACCCCGAAAGAGATAGCCCCTGGACACAACCAGAGGTGGAATATATGGAGGTCCCTTAACAGACTTGGGACCGGAGTATGCAAGACAAGGACACAAATGAAAGCGTGGCAGTTTTACAGCGGACCGACTGAATGTGGCTGCGGCGCGGAGCAGATCCTGTCACACCTTCTGGAGTGTGCGCTGTGTTCGAGTAGCTGCACTCAGGAAGACCTGATGATGGCCGAGAGTAAAGCCATCGACGTCGCCCACTTCTGGGTAGACAGGATCTGACCCTGATGTTTCCGACACGATTATATAAATTGGTCAAAAAAATCGAAACAATTATTTCACGCTCTTGAAAGGTAAAGCTTTAATAAACTGCAGTTGTTTAGTTTACTTAATATCATTAACGATATTTGTCAAAATTATAGCATCTTTCGATAAGGTGATTAATTTGGCGGCACTATGTTGGTAGTGATATCCCCCTCTCTAAGTTCGATATCGAATTACTGTGTAACAGGATGCAGGAGCAGATTGAAAATACAAAGAACTTATTTTGTCTAACGATTCGCGTTTATTTCTCAAACACTTGTTTTTTCGTCCACCCGTTATGGCGAACGCCATTAGGCGTCCGCCATAACATCGCGAGCGAGCTCCAACTGACGGCGCGCTCTGACATCTAGCGCTGCCAACAGTCGTGGCAGAAAAGCGAATTAAATATGACAGTGGCACCAACATGAAATGGGCCAAACTGTCATAACAAATAAAATGTCGTATGCAAACACCGTGTATTATTTATGAAACTATAACTAACATTATTAGATATGCATGTCAGGCGAGCGAACACGAATAAGAGACAAAAGATCGTTTTTCGAGGCTTTATGGCATCAGCCTAAAGGAGCTATATCAAGCTGATATCAGTAGGTATGAGAGGATGAAGCAACGATTGCCTATCTCGAATCTGCCAGGCGCTGTCTCGCTTCTGAAATGCTCTGATAAAAGATAAGACTAGGCGGTACTAAAATACTATGAGATGGAGCACTTAAAGCAGTATCTATAGCGAAGTTCAAAACTTCACCTATAGAAGGTCGACGGTGAACAAATTATGATGTATAAAAAATATGAAATCTTGTTTTTATTACACTAAAGAAAATGTATGTAATCTGCAGGTCTTACACATAAAATAAAGTCAAAATAAAATTGTCTGAAAATGAACATGGATAAAACTAAAGCCACAATAAATAGTCAAATTTCCCAGATTTTTGAGCTGATTTCCATTGAAGAGACACAAATAGAGGTTTATTTATTTATTTCACAGAACTGAAGTTCCAATGTATAAATATTAAGAAACATAGAGTATACATAAATATACAATACATTGAAAAGGTAATAAAAAATAAAAAAACACAAAATAATAAGAAGATGACACGTGTCAAAGATCACAGAGATCAAGGAGAACAATACCATCGACAAAAGAGGAAAAGGATGTAAGAAAAGGATCGAGGTGTGCTGGTAGGCCATTAAGGAGCGACATTGCTATTGTACCATATTGAGTGCTTGAAGTTCCACAAGCATCGACGTGAATCGAAAACAATGGATGGCTACGAGCACGGGTGTACCTATCTGGAACATAGAAGTTAAAACATTCAAGAATCCCAGGGCTGTGAATTAAACCGCGAAGAAGAAGGAATGAATGTTTGAGTGCAGCAATTTTCCTCCGGGAATGGAAAGAAAGCATTCCTAGAAGAAAAAGAGTTGGGTAATGTTCAGAATTAAATGAATTGAATGGATAGTTACCGTAAATATAAAAATAGAGATGTCGGAGAAGTTTTATATGAATTTTTTAGACCATGAAAATGTATTTGAATTTATTGGGATTCCAAACTAAGCTCCCATATTCCAGAACAGATAGGTTTTTAATGAATATACTTATCTAGGACAAGTAATAGAATTAGGACGAAATTACTTCTCGAAAGTAATCGATAGGCGTATACAACAGGGATGGGCAGCATTTGAAAAACTTATGTACATTTTTAAAGCGCAAATTCCACAATGTTTTAAAACTAAGGCGTATAACCAATGCATCCTCCCCGTATTAACTTATGACGCAGAGACGTGGAATCTAACAGCAGATCTTATCTATAAAAGAAAGGTCACCCAACGTGCCATGGAGAGATTAATGAGAGGAGTATCTCTAAAAAATAGAATTCAAAATGAGAATATCTGACAAATAACTTAAGTAGTGGATGCTAAAATGAATAGGCACACTCAAGTGGCAATGTGACATATCTGTTGAAAAGACGATGCTCGATGGAGAAGAAAAGTATTGCATTGGCGTCCTAGAACTGGCGAATAGAGCGTTAGTTTTATCAGTGTTTGTATAGCGCTTTTTATGACCGAAAGGTCATTCCAAAAGTGCTTATTTGCCTCTCTAAGTAAAAAGGTGGGTCTTGAGTCTGCTTCTGAAGGATGCCTCCGCTTCAAGCTCACTTATGATTTTCGGCAGCGAGTTCCAGGCCATTGGTGCCGCTTAGCTGAAAGCACGATTGACGAAAACCATGCTAGGACTACCTCCCGTCAGCTGCAGGGTGCTTCTATTTGCTCTGGCTGATCTGAGTGTCTCTCCACGCACATTTATCTCCGAAGACTTGATTAGTTCTGTCAAATAGCCCGGCGCAGTGCCATTGAGTGCCTTATATGCTTAAAGAGGCATAGCTTGTACTGGATTCTAGCCGGAACTCTCAACCAATGCAGTCGGTGTAGGATCGGAGTAATGTGACGTTGGCCAATCAAGATGGACTATCTGCAAAATAGAAGGAGTAGCCGGAATGCGAAGGGTGCAGGATCGTAAATGACTTATGCGGGAGGTCTACGTTCAACAGTGGACAGACACAGACTGATGAATTTAAAAATATTTTTCTGATTTATTCTTCCTAAAGAAAAAATATTTTCATTGAAAAAATAACATTCTAAATGTTATGACAGTAGAATAGAGAGTATTTTAAATATTATTTCATGCAAAAATATGCAGTGAATTTCAACAGACGTAGAAAAATATTCATGCGATACATTTTGCATAAAAAAACAGCCCTATTTTATGTATCTGTATACGAGGGTTATACGTACAATAAGGTTCCTATGGCGCTACAGTCCTGAAAAGCGCTGTTATGTTGGAACCTGCGATTCTGTGGTGTACCTTGGTTCCCCACTCCTAATACCTTACCTAGCGAGCTACCTGCGGAACTCAGTCTTGGCTTGGCAGCCGTACGTGATGGATCTCACCATCACCCGCCAGGTGTGAGTTGCGCTCGGTGATCCGTTTCCTGTCTGCATAAACATTGCGCCGGTAGAAATCCATTTCCAGCTATGCGAAATCTATGGAGACAAGTGTATGAGCGTACAACACGTGCGCAAATGGTGCAGAGAGTTCAAGAACGGGTGTACTGACGTCCATGATGAGGAGCGTTCTAGACGGCCAACTGTTTCTGATGAAACAATCGCAAAAGTGGACGCAGCGATGAGAAGCTCATCGCAAAATTTGAATGGGTTATTGTCCTACCGTACAGTCCGGACAAAGCCCCTAGGGACTACCATACCATCTCTTCCCTGACATGAAGAAACACCTGGGTGGAACGCATTTTGGCGATAGATTAGAGCTGGAAGAAGCGGTTCTCAGGTATCTGCGTGGCTTGGTGGCAGAGTTTTTTTGACTCGGGCATTAAAAAGCTCGTATACCGCATGCAAAAATGCACTGACCTCAGTGGCGACTATGCAGAAAAATAGATAAAAGTCAGAACTTTCCAAAAATGAACGCATTCATGGAATTAAACATGTCTTGACACTGTGAAAAATCACTGGAAAACTTTTATGGATAACCCTCGTATTACAGTTGTATATTCACTTTGCATAGCTGTATAAATTAAAATTTTTTTAGCTTTTTTAGCAAACCGATGTTATGTTATTTAAATACTTAATATGAAAATGTTATACAAAATTTTGCAAATATTTTTTTTACTCCCCATATTCGTTTCATACTGGAATAAATTGCTTGCAAGAATGGCTTAGTCATAAAGCATTTGCTTACTAAACTTTAAGTCGTAGGTTCGATAAGTGACGTAGAATAAAATAAAAGTGTTCTTAAAGGATTCTTAAGCTCTATGAATACCATACTCAAATGTGGTATTAATGAAATAATCGTAAAGGCTCACTCAAGTGGCAATGGGCAAGATGTATCTATCGAAGAAACGATGGTCGATGGGGAAGTATTAGAGTGGTGCCCAAGAACTGGCAAACGAAACGTTGGTTTATCCCTGCAATATGGACTGCGTAATGCGGAGGATCGAAGAAGATGGGACTCACGTGGAAAGCCTAGGTTCAACAGTGGAAGGACAGATGATATGTCCTGCCCATTGTCACTAGAGTGTGCCTATATTCGTTGGGTAGCCTCCATTACTTGAGTTCTTCTTCGGATATCCTCGTTTTGGATTCTATCTTTTATAGACACTCCTCTCATGCATCTCTCCGTGGCACGTTGGGTGACCTTTATTTTATGAGTACGACTTGCTTGGGAATATGACTATTTATCATGGCTTTAGTTTTATCCATGTTCATTTTCAGGCCAATTTAATTCGACGCTTCATCGAGGTCGTAGAGAATGTCTTGAAAATATTACATTATAATTTCAACAAATATATAATAGCTCAATGGTCAAAGCGTTTGCTCGGCAAGCCAAAATTCATGGGTTCGATCCCCGACGGAGATTAAAAAATATAATATTTTTATTCGATTTCCGAGCTCTAAAATACCCCTGGTTGATGTGAATTTGATCCCTCACTCGTAAAATTCCAATCATAGCCTATTAATCAAAATTAGTGGTAGATAAAAGTCATCCCGTGAAGACCACACATTCATAGTAAATTCCTGTAATGATAAGAATGATGCGTGAATTTCGGACTGTAGTCTATGACATTTGCCGATCAACACTCCACATGCAGAGCTTAACCATATGTAAAATAGAAAGCGTCATAGAATCCACAGATGAGACTTCAGCATCACTATCACCATCTGTTGGTATTCTCCTGTACGTGTTTAAATAAAAAAATGTTACATATTTGCTAGAGTGGAATTAGAAAGCTTTGATTGTATTATTTTTATTGTAATTCGAAAGCTCATCATTCAAAATCTGAGCTTCATACGAGTCGAGGGCCATCATGGAAGCCGGATGCGGGTGAAATCGGCCGGAAATTGGATATCAACTCCATTTTGGCAACCTACTTCCGGTTACAGAAATACCCATTTGATTAGAACACTATGTTAATCCGTATGAGAGCTTTCCAGCTATATCTATTTTCAGTGCTACTGAAAAAACTCAATCAAAAATAATAAAAAATTTTAAACGGCGGATTTTTTTTGGAAATATTTAATTTGTTCAATGTGCAATAATTATTCAGCAAACGGTCAGTAGAAAAATAATAAATTGGTAGGAAATAATTAATAAATGTATTTTTTTTACAGTTTTTTTTTCATATAGGAGAATACCGACAGATGGTGATAGTAATTCTGAAGTCTCATCTGTGAAATTATATGACACTTACCATGCTGCATATGGCTAAACGCTGTGTGTGGGGTGTTGATCCGCCAACGTCATAGACTACAGCCCGAGATTCACGCATCATTCTTATTATTACAGGAATTTACTATGAATGGGTGGTCTTCACAAGATGACTTTCGTCCACCACCAATTTTTATTAATAGGCTATGACTGGTATTTTATGGGTGAGGGATCAAATTCACAACAAACAGGGTATTTTAAAGCTCAGAAATCGATTCAATTTTTTTTAATCTCCGTCGGGGATTGAACCCACGACATTTGACTTGCAAAGCAAACGCTTTGACCGTTGAGCTCTACCAGCCGGCTAATGGTAATCAATAATAGGTTAGATTAAGTTAGGTTTCCATTTTATGGGTTAGTTATTTATTCATTTTTTATTATTTTTTATCAATATTCAATATACTACTGCCATTTTAATTTTACAATAACTGACTACATTCATACTTATACAGTGGATATTTGCAAATTTATTAATTATATTTACTAACGCTCTGAATGATGCATGCAGAGTCGTCACAGGCTGCCTCAAACCAACACCCATTTCAAAACTATACCCCTTGGCTGGTTTCGCACCACCAAACATAACACGAAAAGTCATATGCGCCGAAGAAATGCGTAAGGCAATTAACCAACCGTCCCACTGCTTGTATAATCAGATACCCCCAACACCCAGACTGAAGTCACGAAGCAGCTTTATCAGATCCACACAACCTCTCACATCCGGCCCTGAAAACGAGAGACTCCAGCTCTGGCAACAAGTCGCATCAGAGAATTACATTACTCCAAAGGAAGGCCTCCCAACTGTCAAGAACCTTGACTGGCAGACCTATAAATCCTAGAAAAGATTAAAAACCGGAGTTGGTAGAACAAAGGACAAACTTGAGCAGTGGGGAATGCTTCGGTAAGGGAGAGTCACTATTGTTTGACTGTGGAGACCTGCAGATCGCCTCACACCTAAGATTCTGCTCCATGTGCCCAACAAGCTGCACATCTCAAGACCTAATGCTGGGCAACACACGGGCTATCGATGTTGCCAGATACTGCGCAATAATAATTTGACGTCACTGACACGAAGAAAAATATGCGAAAAATAATATGAGTAGAGTTAAAAGTTGATCTATAATTTTTGGGTTATCTAGGCGATTAACCCGACGCTGCTTATTATTTGCAATACCAAAATTTATACATTGATTTATAAGGGTACGATTTATCGTAAATGAGGGTATTGTTTGTAGGGGTTTCCAAACAAAATTAATTAATTTAAGGGCAAGTTAACAAAATGCCATGATATTTTCTATTAATAAGTCATCCCCTATGAACGAAATTATTTTTGATCAAAAGGGAAACCTTAAAAGTCATAAAAACAGGTTTCCTTTTGTATTTAACTTTTATTAGTTTTTTTTAAAGTAAAAGTTAGAAATAATATATAAGTATTTTGATATGCTGTATTCGTTCTAGATAAATATTTCATGGAGTAATACCAGGAATATGAGTTCGCTATTTAAATCAAAAACTAAAAGCGTTTCATACAATAGTTTCAGTATACTGAATTGACGTCAGCATGATATAGCCCTTGCTGACTGGTATCGAAAACCTAGATGCACAATCTGTCATCTCTTATTTTCGTTCGCTAATCGGACACGCATGTGTCGTCATTTTGCAATGCCGTTAGGTGGACTAGTTATATAGATCGTCATTTGCGGCAGTGGGTGTCACCGACGTGGTATGCCGTCCGCGACGAGGTTGTATTATGGCCGACCCGGCATGTTATTCCGCTAGGGCCGGAGGTTTGTAAAGTTTATCATAAAAATATATGTATAAAAATAATCTAAGTGCTTAATGCGCAAAAAAGTAACAAAATAAGTTATTTAAATGTATTATTTATAATGACATCATCCTCTCTAAGTTAGTTATTGAATTGTGTGGTGGTGGGATGAGGAGCAGAAGAATAACACACATGCTTTTTCAGAAGCACATATATTTAATTTAAAGGTTGACATATTTTCGGTCTGTTCGAGGAATGACGCGTTGTTAACGCCTCGAGCAGACACAGACTGACGACTGAGTGCTCTTAGCCGGTGACATCCAGCGTAATTTATCCTGTGGCGATCCACAAAATTACACCTGTAAAACAAGCAATATGGCGACACATGCATGTCCGACGAGCGAACAATAAGTGGCCGGCATCAGCTCCAGTGGATACCAGGACTTCGTAGCTAACAAACGAAATTACGCTGCTTTTGAGCGCTTCTGCGCTTCCGTCTGCAAGAGTGCAGACCCAAGTAACAACTCCTAACTGATGTCTGCCATTTGCAGAAGCCATTTCCCAACCTAACCATTTTCTTATTCATTCCCACGTATTTCGTGGTCAGCAACGTGTTGCCAAAGAAGGCAATTAGAGACTAGCTATGGTATACCAATTTCGCAGCTTTAGACTGAGGTCTATTTGACATCTAACTGATGTAGCTACAACCACGGGAAGCCTCTCTCTAAGAGTCCTTTCCTACGGCAACGTCCCGTTTTTTGCGGGTTCAGTTTTTTGCAGGATTACGTTTAGTAGTATACGTGCTACTGAGGTAACATTCACATGAGCATTCGGTTTGCAGGATACCGCAAAAATTCGATCCGTTCGAAATGTGCTGTACGGGTTTGCCACTACAAACCGAACGACAGTATCCAGTTTAGTTACGTACATAGTTGAATGGAAGTGTTCCCACTAGCATCCTGCATACGGTTTTTTACAGGATACGGTGTGCTAGTTTTAGGATCGGGTGAACCCAAAATCTTAATTGCCTGAATTTTCTTATGATTGATTTGAAACTTCTGTGTGCGAACACAGATATGATTTTTGCGGTATCCAGTAAAACCTAGCACCTAGAATCACGGGAAGGCCTTCAGCCACTCTCTAACAAGTAGCTTTTTGCGTGCGTCCAGTAACGGGTACCAAATCTGGGTCTCCAAAAATACAGGTCGGGACAGGGAGGGTTTTCACCAAGCGAGCGAACAATAACGAAAATATAAGACGAAAGATCGTATATCGAGGTTTTCGAAACCAGCCGGTGAGGACTATATCCTTAACCGGCTGGTATATCACGCTGATAAATCACGCTGCTATCATAATTAATCGTTCTTAATTTGAACTTTGTCATTTGCGCTGTAAGAATGATGAAACATAAAAACAAATATTATTTGTGTTGTTGTGTTCAAGTACCTTAAGCAAGTGGGTAAATTTGAAGTTTATCTCCTTGTAAACACCCCTTGAAAATACAAAACCTGAATTTCAGGATTTTCAGCAGCTTGAAAGTACTCGAAAGTACTTTGAAGTACTCGCATACAACGGGACTCGTTAAAATTGAATTTGTTTCCATCCGTACTCAAATAAAGTGTTTTTTTTTAATGTATGCACATACAGAATAATAATATAAAGGGTCCGCCAAATAACTTTTTTTTTTTGAAAATGGGGCGCAAAACATCGAGCGTAGTTTCGGCTGTGTGGCACGTAGCGCCGTCCTGTTGAAACCAAATGTTGCCAATATCCTTTTCTTTAATTTTTGTGAACAAAAATGGCCCGATAACGATCACCATTGACTGTAACGGCCACTCCTTGCTCATTTTCGAAGAAAAATGGCCTGATTTTCAAAGTAATGTCGCAATATTTTCCAGCGTTGTTCAAGCGTATACACAACCATATTCGTTCAGCGGAAAGATAAAACTAATTATTTGTCAAATCAGACATGAGCTTAGTGTTACCATTCACGAAATAAGCACTAGTTGAAAAAAAAACGTTATATGGCGGACCTTTTACATAATATAATACAATAATATACATACTCTGAATATATACTATAGAGACATCTATCGTTATACGATGGTGTATTACATACAATTTATTTCGCGCAATCGTTCAGGCAGGAGACAGTCGAGTGGACTAGGGTAATGAACAAGATCAAAGGTTGGTTCCAAGGCTCGTGGTTCGCATCCCGCCTCTGGCGATATTTTTCTGAATGAACTGATGCGTATAAAATTTGAGGTATAATTGTATGTATATATTTAATACGATGGTGATAGTAATTCTGAAGTCTCATCTGTGGAATTCTATGACGCTTAACATGGTGCATATGGCTAATTTATAGACCATTTATAGGTCTGTCAGATGCCATTGTTCATACCTTATACCAAGATATACTATATCTGCATTCGAAAGTCTTTTTTATGTAAACATATATATAGGCTATTAAAGAATCGAAATATATATGTAAATGATGCTGAAATTGTCACTTCGACTATAAAAAATTTATAAATTTTAATGATATTATTTTTTATTCTAAAAAAAATATGTTATTATGTAAAAAATGTGAAAAAATAATAATATAAATTATGCAACACTTAAATCAAAGATGAATCCCACGCCACACACAAGATCTACCTTTAAGTGGCGTCGAAAGCGAATTTCCAAAAAAAAAAACAATAAAAAAAAAAATGAATGTTATACTGTCAATAAAATCTTAAATGTATCCTATTCTTCTTCTTCGTAGTATCAATCCGAAGGATTGGTTTGCAGCAACAGAATCTCGCATCTCGATCTCCAATCCTCTCGGTCCTCCGCAACGCCTTTCAGCTCAGCATAAGCGCTACAGTTCATGTCCTCGAATACTTGCTGCAAATACTCCCGTCTAGGGCGCCGTTCTGCAGTAATGTTCGAACATTCCAGGTGGCATATCTTGTTGGCTGAAGGTTTTTCTTATTTGTCTTGGTTGTTTTGTCTCGAGCAGTCCCCACCCAGAGATCCGATTGGGGGACTATTTTATCTCCGGAAAATTTTACTTGAGATGCAATCATTTTTTGCTGATATTATATTATATTTGATTAAAAAAAAAAAAAAAAATGTGCATGAGAATACCTACAGATGGTGATAGTGATGTAGAAGTCTCATTTGTTAATTCTATGGCTATTAACCTGTTATACTCGTATATGGAGTGCTGATCCGCCAACGTCATAGACTACAGACCGAGATTCACGCCTTCATCCTTATTACAGGAATTTACTATGAATGGGTGGTCTTCACCGGACGACTTTCGTCTACCGCCAATTTTAATAAATAGGCTATGAATGTTATTTGACTGATGTGGGATTAATATTCACACCAACCGGAGGTATTTCTAGAGCTCAGAAATCGATTAAAAATCCTTTTTTTTAATCTCCGTCGGGGATCGAACCCACGAACTATGAAATGCAAAGCAAACGCTTTGACCATTGAGCTATACCCGCCGGCAGTTTGACTGCTGTGTTAGAGATACAACGATTCAAGAAGATTAAAGAAAATTAAAGTAGATCTGTATGTCAAGACAACGCAATTTCTGACAGGTTAAATTTATTTTTGCCGTCGCGCTAAAGCGCGTAAGTGACATAAAAAAAACAAATTTGTTATTTTCATTGTTATTTCTTTGATACCCCCCGTTAATCAAAGGTGACTCCATTTCATTGGGAGCATCATCGGAACGCGTGCTGAATGGATGAGGAGCAAATCACAAAGCAATGAACTTGTCAAGAAGCAAATTGTAATTTATTGGAAATAAAAGACTAACAAAATTACTACTGATAATAAAATTACTGCTGTAAGGCCAGCTATGTTCTACGGATCGGAGTGTTGGACTCCGCTGAAACGTGATTTAGATAGGATTCATGTGGCAGAGATGAAGATGCTGAGGTGGGCAGGCGGTGTGACTAGAGTGGACAGAGTACGAAATGAGCATATTCGGGGTTCATTTCGGGTGGCCCCTATACCTGAAAAGATAAGGGAAAACCGCGTAAGATGGTATGGGCATGTGACACGGAGAGATAAGGACCACATGGTGAAGAGAGCCCTCAACATACCCACGCTGAGAAGAAGACCTGGAAAACCACAGGCAACTCTGGACAAGGATCTGAAAACTCTGGGCTTGACTGAGAATGCAACGCAGGACAGACAGACATGGTGAATGTTCACAAGGAGAGCTGACCCCAGAAGATGGGAAATGGCGAGGCTAAAAAATAAGAAAAGTCTAACAATATTCGGTTGTCTGCCCGGGACGGAACATTCTGCGTTGCTCACAGATTCCGGACAGATTCGGACTGAGATCTCCGGCAAACGTGATAGTAACTGTGGTGAAATTAACCTAGCGGCCACTTGGCGAACTATGGCACTTCGCATGATAGGACTAGTCAAAAAGAAATAAAAAGACGCCTGCCATGTCTAATTATACTTAAATCTAAAACTTAGACTTACATTTTTATATGTGTGTTCGACAAGCGAAGAAAAATAAGAGACAAAATATCGTATATCGAGGCTTTTTTATACCAGCCTGCTAAGGCTATATAAAAAGATCCTCTTCTCTTTAAAAAGGTAGTTATTCAGTCGCGTGGTGGCAGGATGAGGAGCAGATCAACAACACCAAGACTTTTTCTGAAGCACGTTGACATTTATATTTCGATAACTTTACAAACTTCTGGCCCGGACCTACTGAAGTTTGAGATTATTCAACAAGGTTTTTTTGTTAAGTAAACACATACAGGAGAATACAGACAGATGGTGATAGTGATTCTGAATTTTTCATCTGTGGATCCTATGACGCTTTCCATTCTACATATAGATAAGCGCTCCATGTGGAGTGTTGATCCGCTAACGTCATAGACTACAGCACAATTTTCACTAATCATCCTCATTATTACAGGAATTCACTATGAATTGAGGGATCAAATTCACACCATCCGGCGGTATTTTAGAGCTCAGAATACGATAAAAAAAAATCTCGTCGGGGATCGAACCCACGACGTTCGGCTTGCCAAGCAAACGCTTTAACCACTGAGCTATACCCGCCGTCAAGGTATAAATAATAAAACATAAAAGCTCTGTTGATGGATTCATTTATATAATAATAAAGCTGAGAGAGAGGGTCACGTGGCTACCTTGCAAAGGAATTTAAATGTTTTGAATGAATTATTCGCGCCAAATTTTCGCGCGTAAATAATTTGGGCGCGAAACGGTTTACCTTCATTTTGCTTCTTCGAGTCAAATTCATTTCCCCTTTCCTCTTTTGAAGGTTTCCAACCAAGATCATTAATAGCACACGGTGGACTAAAAAAATTTTTGTTGTATATTTAAAAATAACGTACGATTTTCAACCTTGGCCTTTCAATGATTATATAGTATGTGTTATATAATTTAGAATATTTCGACCGCCATTGCAGGGGTCTTCTTCAGGGTTGATGACATAGTGATGAATTGGTGTCTCGAGGTAGTTTAGCAGTCAGCCTAACTTATCTCCACAAGCGTCATGTTGGAGAATCATGTACGGTGGGTATGTTCCAAGAAGTGTACCTCCACGAGCGTCATAATACGCATGTTCTAAGGAGCATACTTCCACGAACGTCATGTCGGACTGTGGTTGTCCTTGCTTGTATGTGCAGGTTTTTTAGTATTTGCTAGAGGTGGAAGCCATACTGTTTTGAGAATCAAACCATCATCCCTGTTGATGTTGATGAGATGTCTTTTGATCAGTATGTGTTTTATAAACGTCGGTATTTCACCGACAAACCATATATAATCCGAACACAAATATATAATCCGATACGAAGATATCCGAAGATAACTTCAAGTAGCGGAGGCAACCCAAAGAATATTCACACTCAAGAGGCAATAGGCAGGACATATCTGTCGAAGAAACGACGTTCGATGGAGAAGAAAATCGTTGGAATGGCGCCTAAGAACTGGAAAACGGACGATATTAGATGAAAATATGGGAGTAAATTATATTGGAGACAAATTATATTGTCAATACGGCGTGAATTTTTCAAACCACATTTTTTTTAAAACTAGTATTTGAAGCATAAATGTACTTATCTGACCTGTTGTCATATATCACATTGGTTCTTTTATACTTTAGCTATCAGATGATGCATAAAAAACTACTATATTTAACAAACGTTCATTATGTAACTCCATACATGTTTTGGCATTGACACATGTGGCTTACAGAAAAATCGCTCCTGTAACGAAACCTAACGATATTTATTTACATGCTTTCCATATTTCTGTAAATAATATATGTGGGTTGATAAAAGGAATGACTGCACTTCCAATTTCATACCGTAGATGTCGCAATGAGTACTGAAATTAGCAAAACGATATATCACGTAAAGCGATGTCAACGGTCAAGGAATCTTTGACGGCATATATCGACAACCGATTCGAAAGGCTTAAAGAACCGCATTATTAACTTCATGTTTCCGATAATAATCTAATAAATCGTTTTTTCAGACCACCCTAAGCACAAGGTAGATAGATTTCGGAAGCAGAATTTACGTATTATCTTAAGATTATTCACGCAGCTATTCCTTAAAATATTATAAGGCTTATTGGGCGGGATTCCCAGCCTCAATGTCTGATATTTCAATAATATCGATTGTCTGGCTAATTAGCGACTTTTTAGGAAAGACTGTGGCAAAATAGGCATCGAATTTGAAACGAAAATGTACGATTATAACCAACTTAATTTTTATATACGAGGGTTATCTGTAAAATAAGTTTCTCAGTGATCTTTCACAGTGAAAAACGTTTTTAATTCCATTAATGCGTACATTTTTTGAAAGTTTAGACTTTTATCTATTTTTCTACTTAGTCGCCACTGAAGTCAATGCATTTTTGCATGCGATGTATGAGCTTTTGAATGCCATTGAAAAAAATCCACGTAAATCCACGCAGATACCTGAGAACCGCTTTTTCCAGCTCTTCTCTATCATCGAAATTCGTTCCACCCAGGTGCTTCTTCGTGTCGCGTTGCGCACGTGTTGTACGCTCATACACTTGTCTCCATAGATTTCACAGAGCTGGATGGATTTCTACCGGCGCAATGTTTTTTGCAGACAGGAAACGCCTGGCGAGCGAAGTGAGGGAGAGATCCATCACGTATGGCTGCCAAGCCAAGACTGAGCTCCGCACGCTAGGGAAGTAATTTAGAGTGGGGGAACCAAGATACACTACAGAATCGCGGGACACACCATAACAGCGCTTTTCAGGACTGTAGCGCCATGGGAACTTTATTTTCGGATAACCCTCGTATATTGACTTCCCCGTCTAATAAAGCGACTTCTGATCGCCAGGATCTTCATCGGGATGCGTTGGTAGATGGACCGCAGGTCGCTAAAGCGAAGAACTTGCTGAGAAGCCCATATAAATTTATTTTAAATAAAAGGTCTTCTGGACGGCACACATAAAATGATGTATGCATGACAGTGACCGGACAGAATGTTATTTTTATTTTTTAGGTAAACACATACAGGAGAATACCGACAGATGGTGATAGTAATTCTGAAGTCTCATTTGTGGAATTCTATGACGCATACCATGGTGTATATGGCTAAACGCTGCATGTGGAGTGTTGATCCGCCAACATCATAGACTACAGCCCGAGATTCACGCATCATCCTTTATTATTACAGGAATTTAATATGAATGGGTGGTCTTCACGGGATGTTTCTCGTATACCACCCATTTTAATTAATAGGCTATGACTGACATTTTACGGGTGATGGATCAAATTCACACCAACCGGGGGTATTATAGAGCTCAGAAATCGATTAAAAAATATATTTTTTTAATCTCCGTCGGGGATCGAACCCACGACATTTGGCTTGCAAAGCAAACGCTTTGACTATTGAGCTATGTCCGCCGGCAAACACAAAAAGTGACTTGGACCGCGCAGTAACAACAGTCACAGTGCCCCAAGACCACACATCGGCAATCTGGCGAACTATCCGCATTCACATTGTCATGAGAGGTAGCGGCTGCCAAAATCAAAGAAATGAAAAGGTGACTTTAAGCGCGGCGTCTTGTAGTTACTTGTAAAAATGTAAAACTTACATTTTTAATTCAATTACTAACATTTTTATATATGCGTGTCAGACAAAATCATGTGCATTATTCACACAATGAATCGTCGTCTATTATAAAAAAATGTGTCCTCCATCGTTACCAACGTTTTTGGCCCGAAGCAACACCCCTTCAAGCTTGATTTTTAAAAATTTATTTTATAAATCTTAGCTCTTAACATATTATTCTCTATGTTCGTTATTGAATTGTGCGATGGCAGGATGAGGAGCCGATTAACAACACAAAGACCTTTTCTGAAGCACATTGCTATATATATTTCAAACTTTACAAATTTCTACCCCGGACCTAGATACAGCATTCAGGCCGGGCCAACAAAAATAGGACCTCGCCGCCGTCAGCACACAACACTGGCACCGGGCGCCGTGGTTGGTGACACCCAGCGCTGCAAGTGGCTATCTATATAACGAAATTTTCCAAAATGCCAATATGGCGACACATACATGTACGACAAACGAACAGAAATAACAGACAAAAGATTGTATATCGAGGTTTTCGGTACCAGTCAGCAATGGCTATATCATGCTAATGTCACTCTATACATGTCTTCGGTAGAATTGAGCCACACCTTAAGAACAAAAAAATGTCCAAAGATCTCGGGAGCGTTAGGCAAATCATTCGATGTTATGATATATTAAAAAATCTTCTAATTGGACATTTAAATATTTCTTTGGTACTACAGCGTCAGTCTATACAAGATCGTGGGTTCTTGCCCTGGAGGCTCCCGGAAACCATCTTATGTGGACCTCCGGGTGCAGGTGTTCTGGGACAAGGAAAAGACATAGAAAATCTGAGCTTACAGAACTGTGAAACGACAATATGCAATGTAAATATGCTCCACATATGGAGCATATATATTAAGTAAAAAAAATTTTGTATAAGTTGCTGTGTTTAATCTTTTCATTACGGCTCGGTTTGAATATAAATAAAACGTCAATTATAAAACTAGTATTTGAAGCATAAATATACTTATCTGGTCTATTTTCATATATCAAATTGGTTCTTGTATCCTTTCGCTATCAGATGATGCATAAAAAACTATTCTAAGAAAGTAGCAAAACGATATATCACGTCAACCGATATCAACGGTCAGGGAATCTTATGACGGCATATGCCGAAAACCGATGCGAAAGGGTTAAGAACAAAATTGCTAAGAACTCCATCTCGTTTCATCTCATAGTTCTGAAATATTAATGTTATTAAGGTCGGTTATTGTGTACATTACGGCTGAATAACGGCTATCTGTTTGAAGTATAATCTCACCTAAACACGCTAACGAATCTCGGCTCTACGACCGAGGTGGCAACCCTAAGTATACATACTAAACATCTGGGATATTATATTGCTTTAATAAGCTATCTTAATAAATATTAATGTAAGCTGAAGCATAATGGAACTTTCTTTGAATTCAAATTTTTAAATGGAAATATTCGAACATGTAGGAGTAAAAGATATATTTTTTAACATACTTACAGCATATAGACATCGCGAATTGCCGTTTTTACAGTTCTGTAAACTAAGATTGTCTATACTTTGTCATGCAACACCTTTTTTTATGTAAACGCATGCAGGAGAGCACAGCCGGTCATGACCAGTGCACTCTACGACGATCAGCCAAGGAGGCTGGACGCTGCATGCGGGAAACGTGTGTTGTGTTCGTGTTTGTGTGTGGATTGGGGAGATTGCAAGTGTATATTTATCTGTTTCTTGAAGAGATCTAGATTGTAGAAAAGAGGAAACACAGACGCTGGAAGAACATTCCAAAGCTTACCGGTGGCATTAAGGAAGGAGCTTTTGAAACTGACAGTTCTTGGTCGACATAAATTAACCGTGTATGAATATTCGGCAAGTGTAAGACGAGTTTGTCGGTTGTGGGTGGGTGTATGAGGAGTTAGTTGTTTAAGTTTCGAAGAGCAGCGACCGTGGTAATAACGGTAGAAAAGCGTAAGACTAAGTGAACCAATCTTACGCCTGTGTTCCATCGATTATAGGTTAGACGTAAGAGTGTCATTGCTTATCAAACGAATTGCTCTTCTTTGAACTGAGTCAATTAAGTTAAAGAAAAAGTCAAAGGTGACTGCCATATTCAAAGATAGGCCGAATTTGTCCTTTATTTAGAAGAATAAGTTGTTTACCGTTGATATACCTCAGTGATCTATATAATACACCTAGTTTTTTGGGAGCGAGACCGGCTTAATACTTAATTGACTCTATTTGGCCATATATATCCACCACAAATTGTCACACCTTAGTTCTGTATGTTGCCATTGTCTATGTATCTTGTCCCAAGACATTTTCGTCTGTATATATAAACATATTTGCTTCCCGATGACCTCTAGTCCAGGAGTCCGGGGAAACTAAATAAACGACTGCCGTAGTATCTGAAGCATATTTTGAGTGATTCGTTGTTCAGATTATTTTTAAATTATCGGATGATCAGCACGACGCTCTCAAGACCTAGATAATTTGCTTCTAAGAGGCATTTAAATCCAAGCTAACAACTCTAAAATATAAATACTATAAAAGCGCATATTCTTAACACATTGTTTGCGGGCATTGTTTTATGCTGATTGAAGCCTGGCGCGGGCGATTTTTGGGTTCGCGCGCGAGTTTTTTTATAATTTTTTAAAAGTCTATAATTTTTGAACTATTCGCGATAATTTAGTGAAATTTTAAATGTAGCTTACCTTTTTGTGCAGCTATGATAAAATTATGGTAAATAAACACAAAAAAACGTCCTTTAAAGTAACACACATAAACACACATATCTTGTAGAAATATGAACAAAACATTTCTTCCATTCATCCCTTCATCAGGTAGAAAGAACCCCAATTCTCCGTACAAGTTGAAAACAATTATTGCGCATTGAAGGTCGAAAAAAATCAAGCCAACGGGATCTGCGTCAAGGTTTCTTCGAGCACACAAAAAATTGTATATTTTTACACATTTTTGTCTTTTCATAATTAATTAATAAATTAAAACTAAAGCATAATAATTACAAATTTGTGAGTGAAATGTGTAGTTTGAAGTAAGATATACGATTTAGCAACAAAATTCATTATTTCGCAATACGTATTATTACGTTACCCGACGTCCATCACCAGAGAGTTAAAAACGTAGTAATACGTCTCCGGCAAACAATTTGATAATATGCATTATCATTGATGGCACTTGTAATCACCTATAAACACATTTCCTTTGGAGTTTAAAAGTTTAAAAATAATTAAATAACACATTTTATTTCGAAGATGTTATATATATATTCTGACTTTTGTTATTAGATTGGGCAATCAACCCGAAACTTTCTATTCACGATTTTTTTTTCAGCTGGACGAAAATTATACACTGCTGAAGAATATTTTCATTCCGAAAAAGGAAAAGAGATCCTAATATAGACCCGACATCAGAGTGAGTGCTATCTATAATTTGAAAAAAAAAAAGATATCATTCCCCGTATATTTATTATATCCGCTGTGTATTTGGGAATTTCAGAATTTCAGAATTTCAGGTTTCAGACAAAGATTTCTTTGCCCTGACCACGGCACGTATAAACTCAAAAGGAAACGTTATTATTTTCAGCAGCCTTAAGCTAGGACAGTGATCACAAAACTAAAATCTACAGACCATACGTATCATAAAAAAATCGTATTTTCATATCCGCTCTTCAAACTTAAGCATATATTTAAATCATTTACTGGGTGGTATACTTCAGTGGTCAAAGCGTTTGCTTGGCAAGCCCAAGATCGTGCGTTCGATCCCCGAGGAAGAAAAAAAAAGATTTTTAATCGGTTTTTTAGCTCTAAAATATCCCCTGTAAGTGTGAATTTGATCCCTCACCTGTATAATGCCAGTAATAGCCTATTAATCAAAATTGGTGGTAGACGAAAGTCTTCCCGTGAAGACCATCCATTCATAGTAAATTCCTGTAATAATAAAGATGTTTTTTTTATTTTTTATTAACGGCCTAGGCCAATACATACGGTTTTAAAATAGAAAATACAATAAATAAAGTGGTAAAACAGAACAAATATTATAGCTAAGACAATACATTTAGACAAAACATGAACATGAGTAAAAATAAACAGATCTAGTACATTAGTAGAGGGATCTGCGAAATGCTGGTAGGTCCACCCCGAAAAAGTCCAAGTCACTAGAGGAGTTAGCCAGTCTACACATTCTTTACATAGGAGAATAGAAACCGTAGTTGGTTTTGGATGTCCTTACATGTAGCAGGTCACTGCCTCTAGTGAACCGGGAGGGAACATTGAACGTAATTTCCTGCAATAATGTCGAGTCATCGATTATGGAGTTCATAATTTTAAAAATAACCAGCAAGTCAGTAACTGTTCTACGTCTCTCCAATGTAGATACATTAAGTCGCCTCTCTATATCTTCATAGGAGTAGCTACCTCTCTCAAGGCCGATCAGTCGTGCAACTCTTGACAAGAAGCGATGTTGGACTGATTCAATCCGGTCGATATGAGTTCGATAGTAGGGAGACCATATAACGCTAGCATATTCTAGCTGCGGATGAGTGAGTGTTGGACTGTAGTCTATGACGTTGGCGGATCAACACTCCGCATGCAGCGCTTTAGCCATATGTAACATGGTAAGCGTCATAGAATCCACAGATGAGCCTTAAGCATCACTATCACCACATTTTTCAAGAAAAAACCAAAACGCAAATGGACCTGGAGAAGCCCGGATGGTAACATAAAGAACGAAATTGATTTTATTATGGCTAATAAGAAGACCATAGTCACTGATGTCTCAGCGATGCAATGCTTTAGTACCGGAAGTGACCACCGTCTCGTTCGAAGTACTGTGCACCTAGACATCAAACTGGAAAGGAAAAAGCTAATAAAACAAAGAGTTATACGTCCGTTAAATGTTCAGAGCAAGCTTGAGGAAACTTTTCAGCTTGAACTACAAAATCGATTCGCAGCACTGGAAGATAGTGATGACACCGACAACGTCAACAAACTTAACGAAAGAATCATTAATAGCATTAAAGAAACTGCCAAAAAGTCATAAAGCAGTGCAAAAAGAAAAAAGGGTCAAAATTCTCAGACAAAACGATAGCTCTTATGGACGAACGTCGTAAAAGCAGAAGCATCCAAGATTACAATACCCTGAACAAAAAGTGAAAAAATCCATGAGATTTGACATTCGTCGTTCAAACACCGAGTATATCATGGAGATTGTTGCACAAGGCCGAGGGTCAAATGCATTTAGCAGACACACCTCTATAGGACAGGCCCAACTTTCCAAATTAAAGACACACGATGGGAAGATAACAACAAATCTTAATGATATACTGAAGGAAATAGAACATTTCTACGGGTTATTGTATTCATCTACGATGCCAGGTCCTAATGACAGATCTGCGGACGACAAGAGGGCTACTCTCACAAAGCACTGGTCTGAAGACATCCCATATATAAGTATATTCGAAATTAAATCGGCCCTAAAACAACTTAAGAATAACAAAGCCCCTGGAGAAGACGGAATTACATCTGAGCTTCTGAAAGTAGGAGGAACCCCTCTGTTGAAAGAGCTTAAAAAACTATTCAACAAGGTAATAGAACATGGAGAAACCCCGGCGACATGGAGTACGAGTATTGTGATATTGTTCCACAAAAAGGGGATAAATCACTGCTCAAAAACTACCGACCCATTTCCCTTCTTTCCCATGTGTATAAAGTATTCTCCAGAATTTTAACAAACAGGCTGACGGGTCGATTTGATGAATTTCAACCTCGAGAGCAAGCTGGGTTTAGGAAAGGCTTTAGTACAATTGATCATATCCACACGCTAAGACAAATCATTCAGAAAACCGAAGAATATAATCAGCCACTCTGCCTCGCCTTTGTAGACTATGAAAAGGCATTTGACTCAATCGAGACTTGGGCAGTGCTAGATTCACTACAACGCTGCAAAATAGACTATCGGTATATGGAGATAATAAAATCTCTTTACAAATCTGCAACAATGATGGTCCAGCTCCATGATAGCACTAACAATATTTCTATAAACAAAGGTGTTAGACAAGGAGATGTTATATCTCCAAAACTCTTCACAAACGCCCTAGAAGATATTTAAACTGCTATCCTGGACAAAATGTGGAATAAATATTAACGGAGAGTACATTTCTCACCTCCGATTTGCAGATGACATAGTGCTAATAGCCGAATCACCTAACAAGCTCCAAGACATGCTCTACGACCTCAATGAAGCGTCGAACAAAATTGGTCTGAAAATGAACATGGATAAAACAAAAGCCATGATTAATAGTCATATTTCACAGACCTTTGATCCTATTTCCATTGGAGGAACAGAAATAGAGGTTGTAAACGACTATACCTATCTGGGACAAGTAATACAACTAGGGCAAAATAACTTCTCAAAAGAAATCGACAGGCGCATACAACTGGGATGGGCAGCATTTGGAAAACTAAAGTACATTTTTAAAGCGAAAATTCCGCAATGCCTTAAAACTAAGGCGTTTAACCAATGCGTCCTCCTGTATTAACTTATGGCGCAGAGACGTGGAATCTGACAGCAAGTCTTACCCATAAAATAAAAGTCACCCAGCGTGCTATGGAGATCCATGCTCGAGTGTCGCTAAAAGATAGAATCCGAAACGAGGAAATACGCAGAAGAACTCAAGTAGTGGATGCTACCCAACGAATAGGCACACTCAAGTGGCAATGGGCAGGTCATATCTGTCGAAGAGACGACGGTCGATGGGGAAGAAAAGTATTGGAATGGCGCCCAAGAACTGGCAAACGAAGCATTGGCCGACCCCCTACAAGATGGACTGACGATATAAGAAGAATAGCGGGAGTGACCTGGATGCGGAAGGCGGAGGATCGAAGAGGATGGAGACTCATGCGGGAGGCCTACGTTCAACAGTGGACGGACACAGGCTGATGATGATGATGATCACCATATGTTAGTATTCTCCTGTTTACATTAAAAAAAAGTTAGAAAAAAAATATTTCTAAAGATGTTGCCATAATATATTGTCGACATACTACGTGAAGTATGGTAAAGCGTTTTTTTTGTGCAAGAAAAGATTTCTCATTTCTGGACTTCAGGAGATCAAACGAAAACAAACTGAAAAAGTTTTTTCAGCGGATCAAGAGATGCTCTGATGTGATTTTTCAGGATGAGGCGTAATCTTAAAAAAAATATGAAAAAAATCCTGAAAATAATGTTGCCTTTCGTGTTTTGACTTTCGTTTATCATTAAAGTTTCATTGAAATGCAATCCCAGGAAAGCTCGAATCATTTTAAATTAAGTGAGTATGAAAATACATTTTTAATGAAACCTGAAATAACTTTCGTTTCATCCGTTTTTATTCATTATTTTAAATTTAAAAACGGCTAAGTGTTTGAGATATTTTGGTGTACATCTCACTGAGAGGGGTAATCTGCAAAGAAAGCTAGCTTCCCGCTTAAAGAACGCTGGAGTGACTTTAATTTCGTGCGAAATATTACTTTACTCAATGAAAACAAAGTGTAGACTATTCAGCACCTGTATTGATCCCATTTCTTTCTTTAAGGCTGCAAATCATAGCATCTCACCAAAAGCAAATGTAGCCGTTTAATATTCTGTGAATAATGACAGGGTAAGGAAGCGGATGATGCAGCTTTTCAAAACACAGTGTGGCAAGAGACGAAATTGGACCAAGCAGAGATACTTTAGTCACACACAGTACTTCAGATACCGAAGGAAATCATAAATTCATCATGAATTGTCATTTCTTAAGGGTTTTTATGGTCAAATGGTCCAAGCTTCAGAAGTGTCGGGCTTATTATCTGATTTCCTTAAAAAATCAGATTGCAAAATCATCCACATGTCTCGGATACTACTACTCTTCAAAATCTTGGACCTGCTATGGAAGTTATCAGGAAGCGTGTATATTTATAAGTGAATTAAAGTAACAGTGCAGATATTTTTTAGAATAAAGAGTTAACAGCGGCAGCTAATAAAACATAGTGGCCGCATTTTGTGCAATAATTTCATTGAGCTCCCTAGGTCGCTTCATTCTTGAAGGTCATCGTTGAATATACATATAATGTAGTTGTTAATAACATCAGGGAAAAATGGGCCATAGAGAGGGGGTTAAAATACATGGCCAAAAGATTGATATGATAAGGTTTGCTGACGACATTGCTCTGATTGCTGAAACTGAAGATGAACTCACGGAAGCGCTGACATCCATGGAAAACATATTTAATTCCAACTACAATATGAAGATAAACAGCACAAAAACCAAAGTCATGAGAGTAAGCCGCAATGAGCAGCAGAAAATTAACATATCAATGCTAGGAGTAACCCTAAAAGATGCAAAAGAATTTGTATACCTTGGAAGTACGATCACCTGGGATGGCAGAACAAAAAGAGAAGTCAACAGTCGAATACATCAAGCAAGGCTAGCTTTCAATAAAAAGCCAAAATTCTTGAGTCAAAAGAATATTACTTTAAAGCTCCGCAAGCAACTTGCCAAAACACTTGTTTGGAGCATCTTAATGTACGGCTGTGAGACATGGTGCTTATCTGAAAGTGATAAAAAAAGACTAGAGGCCTTTGAGATGTGGTCGTACAGAAGAATTCTCGGAATTTCCTGGAGAGACCACGTCGCGAACAATGAGGTTCTCAGAATAATCAAGGAAGATAGTCAACTAATAAGAACCATCTCAGAGAGGCGAGCCCGATGGATCGGCCACATCATGCGCCACGATGGTCATCTTCACGGTATTGTGGAGGGGATGGTTGAGGGTAGAAACTGTAGAGGGCGTCCTAGACGGGAGTATTTGCAGCAAGTATTCGAGGACATGAATTGTAGTGCTTATGCTGAGCTGAAAAGGGTTGCGGAGGACCGAGAGGAATGGAGATCGAGATGCAAGATTCTGTTGCTGCAAACCAATCCACCGGATTGATACTACGAAGAAGAAGTAGTCGTTGGAACTCTTGGAGGTAGAGCTGATATGAGATGAGGTAAGAGCCATCGTAGCTGACAGAGCGTTATGGCGGCAATTCGTGATGATAACGAAAAGGTAAGATGATTAACCCGACGATTTCGACGCCTAGATATTTGGTTATAAAGAGCTGCCCAATCTAACGAACGATACGCAATTTGCAACGTACAACAGAAAATGTTCTTTATTTTTGGTATTATTTTGCGCCTAATTCACGCCGGTGGGCTTAGCTTAGAAGTTAAAGCGTTTACTTTCCAAACTGAAGGTTGTGGGTTAGATCCCCGACGGACATAACACAAAATAATATTATTAATCGATTTCTATGCTTTATAAATACCCCGGTCGGTGTGAATTTGCTCCTTTACCTGTAATGCCAGTATTAGCCAATTAATTAAAATTCTATTATTGATAAATTAATTTTTGCAATAATTGAATGATGTCTGAATGTTCGAGCTGTAGTCTATGACGTTGGCGGATTAACACTCCATATGCAGCGCTTTGCCCCAGCACGGTAAGCGACATACAATCCACAAATGAGACTTCAGCATCACTATCACCATCTGTCGGTATTCTCTTGTATGTGTTTACCTGTTCGCATCGGTACCCGATGTATGCCGTGTAAGATTTCCCTACAGTTGACATCGGTAACCGTGATATATCGTTTTGCTACTTTTTTATAATAGTTTTTTATGCATCATCTGATAGTTAAAGGATACAAGAACCAATGTGATATATAAAAATAGACCAGATAAGTACATTTATGCTTCAAATACTAGTTTTATAATTGACAGTATAATTTGTGTTTCACCGAGCCGTAATGAAAGGGTTAAATAAAAAAATGCCTCTACTTCGGCGATCTAACGAGAACCGCGCTTTCCACGTGTTACTTGCGTTAATTAAATATTTAGAGGCGCTATAAAATTAAGTCTGTTAAAATTCTCTCACCGTTAGCTGCTTTTTGGCCGCTCACGTAATTAATGCAGTTTCAGAGTAGACCGCAAAGTGGATTATATTTGGAGCAGCTTAACTTCAACTTGGAGCAGTTTAACTTGGAGCAAAGTTAACTGGATGTAAACCTCGTTAGGAGCAGTTATCTCATCAGAACACCACAGAAGGGACTCACTTGAAAGTTCATTCTTATTATTAACTTAAAAACAAAGTATCGCAAATGTATGTGCTAAAGTGCTTAAGTCATATTATATTAAGAGTAACTTGCTATCATCATTATCATTAGCCTGTGTCCGTCCACTGTTGAACGTAGGCCTCTCGCTTGAGTCTCCGTCCTTCACGATCGTCTACTCTTTGCATCCAGACTAACTGACGACTGACGGAACACTGTAACATGCTGCGTCGCCAAGACGATCACGGCAAAAAAGCAAATTAATGATGACAGTTGCACCAACATGAAATGGAGCAACTGTCATAACAAATAAAATGGCGCATGCAAGCGTCGTGTAATTTTATATAATTAAAACTAACATTATTAGATGTGCATGTCAGGCGAGCGAACAACAATACGAGACAAAATATCGTTTTTCGAGGCTTTTCGTTATCAGCCTAAAAGAGCAATATCAAGCTGATATCAATAAAAAGTATTTCTTACCTGTAGAGGGGTGCTGAGTTGGCTTAGGTTATGTTAGGTTATGCAAGTTAGATTAGCCTAACTTAAAAATTTTACACAACCTAATCTAAGTTAGATTGCTGTAAAATACATATTTATCTTACCTGTTGATGGGTTTTCAGTTAAACTAGGTTAGTAATTAAATATACACATACAATTATAAATCCTTTTTTTTATACGCATCAATTCATTCAGAAAAAATATCGGCAGACGCGGGATTCGAACCACGAGCCTTGGACTAACTTTGCTCAATTCTGTTTCACCGCGCAGTCCACTCGACTATTTCTCCGCCCGAATGGATACGCGAAAGATGATGTATTTATAACAAATATAAAAACTTAAATCCATGTAAATTAGGTTAGATTATGTAATGTTAGGTGAGGTTGGGTTAAGTTGTACAAAAATAAAATATTTTCTTACCTGTAGAGGGGTGTTGGGTTCAGATTTGACAGGTGCATTGATCGAAGGATAGAGTTGAGCTATGCACATCACTGCCTCGTTGCAGAACTTCAGTCCCATCACTTCTTCATCTTCACGGCCATATCTGAAAAAATCACGGAATACATTTTAAAACATATTATATATATTTACAACAGCAGTGCCGGCTTAGGGGGTGGCGAAGTGGGCCGGTGCCCCAGAGCGTCGAATAAGCTAGAGGCGCCGAGTGCAACCAATCTTGCCTAGTTTTTTTTAAATGTTAACAATATGGGGCGCCAGAAAAAAAATGGTCTAGGGCGCCGCAGGGTCTAAAGCCGGTACTGGATATCAGCACGATATAGTCCTTGCTAACTGGTACCGAAAACCTCGATAAACGATCTTTAGTTTCTTATTTTGTCGATTGCCATACATTATGTCCGCCATATTGTATGTTGTTATGTAGTTTTACAACCGACGGTGCTGGTGACTGACCACGGGCCGCAGAAGTCTATACGCCGACGAGCGCGTCAGTTGTGCGTTGACAATCGAGAAGATAGCATTACGGCCACAGCGGCATGTCATTCCGCTTGGTCGGAAGCTTGTAAAGTTTTAAGTAAATATAATCAACGTGCTTCTAAAAGAAAGTGTTTGCTTGCTGACCTGCTCCTTATCCTGCTCATGTGACATATTCACACCTCGTTTGAGAGAGAGGAGGATGTTTATGTACTACTACTGTGGGCAAAAAAAAACGGGAATTTGTTTAGAAATCAACAAATTATTCATTTATTCTTCTCAATTCATTTAAAATCACTCAAAGTAGTCCCTCTCAGATGCAATACACTTGTGCCAACGTTTTTTGTAAAGTAGTCTTTCGGTATAGCCTTTAATTCTTTCTTCGTTTCGGTTTCTATCTCTTCTATCGATTCAAAACTGTGTCACCACCTATTGTCCCCAGATCAACCAGCGTCCCACTGCTTGTATAATCAGATACCCTCAACACCCAGACTGAAGTCGCGAAGCAGCTTTCTGAAATCTACAAAACCTCTCACATCTGGCCCTGAAAATGAGAGACTCCAGCTCTGGTGACAAGTCGCAAGGATTTCATTACTCCAAAGGAAGGCCTCCCAACTGGCAAGAACCTTGACTGGCGGACTTGGAAATCCCTGAACAGATTATGAACCGGAGTTAGTAGAACAAAGGATAACCTCAAGCGGTGGGGAATTCTTTGGTAGGGAGAGCCACTATTGTGCGACTGCGGAGACCTGCAGACCGCCTCACAGCTGAGATCCTGCTCCATATGCCCAACTAGCTGCACACCTCAAGACTTAATGCTAGGCAACTCACGGGCTATCGATGTTGCCAGATACTGGGCTGAAATAATTTGACGTCGCTGACACGAAGAAGAAGAAGTCCCTAGATAATTCGCTTAACGACTCATCGGTAACGACGTGGGGCGCACTGGACGTCTGGTGCACGGAAAATTTGGCGCATGAGACAACTGGTGCACTGGCTATCTCGCTAACCTAACCTAACCACCACCGTATACATATTTTATTATATAAAAATAGTATGAGAAAAATATTAATTCTTGGAATTATCTGGAGAAACCACGTCACGAACAATGAGGTTCTTAGGATAATCAAGGAAGATAGGCACCTAGTAAGAACCATCTCTAAGAGGCGATCGGTCACATCGTGCCCCACGATGGTCTTCTTCACGACATTGTGGAGGGGATGTTTGAGGGTAGAAACTGTAGAGGGTTGCTCTAGACGGGAATATTTGCAGTAAGTGTTGCGGAGGACCGAGAGGAATCGAGATCAAGATGCAAGATTCTGTTGCTGCAAACCAATCCACCGAATTGATACTACTACGAAGAAGAAGTATGAGACAACTATATGCTTCAGTAAAGCATTAAAAACGATTATAATGATGTTCCACTGTGTGTGTGGGTTGTCTTTAAGGGTATTCCCCGTATATGTGTTTACATGTGAAAAAAAACCGTTTCGTTTTCCCCAATTTACTTCAAAGCGATCGGGAAAAAGACCCTCTGGAAAAATGGATTCCGTACGCAAATTGAGAAAATTCCCTAGAGAAATGTAATTAAATTCCATCGCCGATAACACAACAAATCGGTCGGGAGAAATTTTGCGCTGGAAAAATTCGGAGGAAATTATTAATCTTTTTTTTTATCAAAAGGCATGAAAATATTTTTGTTACAGTATCAAATTAAAAAAAAAAAACTTAACAAATTCATTAATGTGTACTTGATTTTTTTTGCGTGTATTTATAGAACGTTAAAGTCAGATAGCGTACAAGCGATAATAGTACATCGTATGGATGTTTTTTGCTAGTTCACCGAAGTAAAGTAATATTGCCGGCGGGTATAGCTCAATGGTTACAGCGTTTGCTTTGCAAGCCAAAGGTCTTCACTCCTAGTGGCCACTTGGCAAAATATAGCGCTCCACAGGACTTGTCAAAATAAATAAAACGGCGCCTGTAACGCTGCATCTCATGGTCGTGGATTAAATCTCCGACAGAAATTAAAAAAAAAAAAAAATGATTTCTGAGCTCTAAAATACCTTCGGTTGGTGTGAATTAAATCCTTCACCCGTAAAATGCCAGTCATAGCCTATTAATTAAAATTAGTCGCAGACGAAAGTCATCCTGTGAAGACCACCCATTCATAGTAAATTCCTGTAATAATATGGATGATGCGTGAATATCGTTGGCAGATCAACACTCCACATGCAGCGCTTAGTTATATGCACCATGGTAAGCGTCGTAGAATTCCACGGATGAGACATCAAATTTACTATTACAATCTGTCGGTATTCTCCTGTATGTGCTTACATAAAAAAAATGGCGTGGATCAAAACGTGGATAGGTCACGTGGATATGTGGCTAATCAAGTTGAGCCACTTTTTAATAACAAATGTTTCAGGTGCTTATTTTGTGACCTCTAAAATTTCAATTATTAAATCCCCCAAAAATATGCCACGGACACTACACCTGCCGTCTCTTGGATTCTGCATTGGAGGTTGTCGGGAACCACATATTTTCCCAGGTGGACCATTGGGTGCAGAGATGTTTTGGCATGGACAGTGGTAGTTGATAGAACCAAGTAGCTGCAATTTATGTTGACCTTAAGTTCAAGATGTGAAATGGTTATGTGAAAAATAGGAAGTTCCTGGATTTTGGAGCGTTGAGCTGATCTCATGATGCAATTTCAATATTCACACAGATTAGAACTAGTGTCATCTATTTGTTATGTGCATCAGTTGTGGAATTTTGGCAAAAATCTATCTTCCATCTCTATCTCTTTAGAACCCTTGAATGCGATTCCAATCTCTTTCACGGGTTTTTTCTTTTAGCACTTTTGTGCAGTGGCCACAATTGTTCAGAGGGGACTCCCACTGGACTTATCACTTGCTAACTAATCATAATCTGAATGAGCGCATCATCAAGGAGAGTTAACTGTCCTCCGGTGTGAGGCGAGTAAAGTCTAGTCCTAACGAAAAATCGAATATCGAGGCTTTTCGGCACCAGCCTGCAAGGGCTATATCGAATTGGTATCAAAATGAAACGAGTAAATGAAGTTAAATATACTCTCTTTCGGGCTATTTCGAAGGCTTTAGTTCAATTAATTTTATCCATTATATATCTAAAAGTGTTGATACTATTGATTCAACGACCTGTAGAGGTGAAAAAGTCTATTAGCTATCCTGAAAAACGTTATTCCTTCAGCCTGAAGCGGGTGAATCCCCGCCTCGATAATCTCGCGAACAATAAATATCACTCTGCGCCCAAATTAGGACATACGCTTTCAGTAGGGGGCGTAGCTTACACCGGAAGTCCCAACGGAAGTGGACCGAGCTTTGGTTCTGAGTGAGCAGTATCTGCTTCCGGTTTGCGGAGTTTGCGAGCTTTGCAACCGAATGGTAAAATAAAATACTATGAGGCACTGAAAATAATATTTAAATGAGAATTTTTCATATTTTTATGGTATAATACAATATTGCGAGCACTGAACGATAATACTCGTATTTAAATCAGAATTTTTATCACTTTGAGATAATACAATATTAAAAAAAAAAATGTGAGTTTTTATAATTTATTTTATCCGTCCACTGTTGAACGCAAGCCACCCGCATGAGTCTCCATACTCTTCGACCCTCCGTCTTCCGCATCCAGGTCACTCCCGTTATTCTCCTTATGTCGTCAGTCCATCTTCCAGGGGGTCGGCCAACGCTTCGTTTGCCAGTTCTTGGGCGCCATTCCAATACTTTTCTTCGCCATTGGCCGTCGTTTCTTCGACAGATATGTCCTGCCCATTGTCATTGGAGTGTGCTAATTCGATGGGTAGCGTTAAATACTCGTTCTTATTCGGATGGTAAAGCGTTTGCTTTGCAAGCCAAAGGTCGTGGATTCGATCCCCGACGGAGATTAAAAAAAAAAAAAAAAAAGGATTTTTAATCGATTTCTGAGCTCTAAAATACCCCGGTTGGTGTGAATTTGATCCATCACCCGTAAAATGTCAGTCATAGCCTATCAATTAAAATTGGTGGTAGACAAAAGTCGTCCCGTGAAGACCACCCATTCATAGTAGATTCCTGTAATAATAAAGGATAATGCGTGAATCTCGGGCTGTAGTCTATGACGTTGGCGGATCAACACTCCACATGCAGCGTTTAGCCATATACACCATGGTAAGCATCATAGAATTCCACAGATGAGACTTCAAAAAAAATAATTACTATCGCCATCTGTCGGTATTCTCCTGTATGTGCTTACATAAAAAAAAAAAGCCTCGCTCCGTATGGCACGTTGGGTGACCTTTATTTTATGTAAGACTTGTTGTTAAATTCCACGTCTCTGCGCCATGAGGTAATACTAAGAAGATGCATTGGTTAAACGCTTAAGTTTTTAGACATTGCAGAATTTTTGATTTAATAAAATAAATAAGTTTTTCAAATGCCCATCCCAGTTGTATACGCCTGTCGATTTATTTTGATAAGTTAGGTCCTTATTCATAATAAAGACATTACATACTTAACTTATTAAGAAAAAAAAAATGCCAATAAAAAATAAGGTGGTTGCAGAAAAGAGTTTTAATTATTTTAAGTCGCGGTGAATTTACTGAAGATTTTTTAAATTTGAAAATAATTCTTCTCTTCTCTGTGTCAGTGAAGAAAACAAACTTGATGTTTTTATTTGTTTTATTCCAAAGTACAACAGAAAGCGCGCGAAAGCACCAGATGTTCCACATCTAAAAATAGCCGCCATCTTGTTTGCCAGAGTCTAGTGTTGCAAGTTCTTGGAGAGGATGTTGACACTCGTGCGATACAATATACCTACCTGCAAGACGAAATACCTACCAGTAAAATATATACATTCGTCAAGTGGTGTAGTGGGAAACATTTTCAACTGTCACGTGCAGTCTTGGGGCTGTATTCCAGTGATGCTTTTATTATTTTACTTGTCGATAGTTGTTCAAAACGTTATTTTGAACATAATCATTTTGTATTAAGCATCTTAAAGTCTTTAAAGGAATTATTATAATCAAACTCTCTATCTTAGATGGAATCTATCAAATCATACAGTCGGGTCCGGTACAGGGCATTTTTGCCACTCTATGTAAATTGAGGGATCAAGGTCCAAAACAACAGGTATCGAGGAATTTGCGGTGTATGAAATTCAATGTATTAATATTAAAAAGAATGGTTAGGTATCGATACGGAGCATTGACCATCCCAATAATCTGCCACTCTATGTAAATTGAGGGGATCAAGGTCCAAAACAACAGGTATCGAGGAATTTGCGGTGTATGAAATTCAATGTATTAATATTAATAAAGAATGGTTAGGCATCAATACGGAGCATTGACCATCCCAATAATCTGCCACTCTATGTAAATTGAAGGGATCAAGGTCCAAAACGGTATCGAAGAATTTGCGGTTTATGAGATTTCATCATCATCATCATCATCAGCCTGTGTCCGTCCACTGTTGAACGTAGGCCTCCCGCATGAGTCTCCATCCTCTTCGATCCTCCGCCTTCCGCATCCAGGTCACTCCCGCTATTCTTCTTATGTCGTCAGTCCATCTTGCAGGGGGTCGGCCAATGCTTCGTTTGCCAGTTCTTGGGCGCCATTCCAATACTTTTCTTCCCCATCGACCGTCGTCTCTTCGACAGATATGTCCTGCCCATTGCCACTTGAGTGTGCCTATTCGTTGGGTAGCATCCACTACTTTCTTCTGTTCTTCTCTAAAGTTCTTCTGCGTATTTCCTCGTTTCGGATTCTATCTTTTAGCGACACTCCGAGCATGAGATTTAACGTATTATTATTACTTTTATAAATGCTTACTCATCTTGTAGACTAGGGTATAAGAAGGGGGATCTTATCAGATAAATTAGTTTCAACTCAACTCCGGTCTTTGGATTTATCCTCAGTGCCGGAACCTTGGTATTCCTGCATCAACATTTAAGGTGATGCCGTCATTTCGGAACCATGACCTCGGTTCCGGAACAATTTAGTCAAGAAAATTAAGTGTGATCACTGATTACGTAAATAATTGTTATTAATTAGAGTAATATAATCTATTTCGTTAAATAATCTGGGATCTTGCTAGATTATATAAAATATTTAATAAACGTTGACTTGATACAAGTATTATATAATACAAGATGGAGCGAAATTGATATCATCTAACGGTAATCATCAATGCAAATGACTGTCAGCAGGCATTACCTGATGCCCTGTTTGCACTAACATCCTCTTCTCTTTAAAAAGTTGTTACTCCGTCGTGGCCCGGCCTGAATACTGTGGTCCGGGCCAGAAGTTTGTAAAGTTATCGAAACATATATGTCAATGTGCTTCAGAAAAAGTCTTTGTGTTGTTAATCTGCTCTTCATTCTGCCACCACGCGACTAAATAACAACCTTTTAAAGAGAAGAGGATGTTAATACTTATATAACAATAATAATGTATACGGAACAAAATATATGAGAATATACTTGTATTTATTTTACAATATTTTTATAGAAAAATGCCGTCGTAAGTGCGGGGTGTCGTAACTCGAGTACTCTCTTAGGTTGTGCTTTGAAACTGGATGTACCTGCCTTCACATCTAGAAAAAGGAACCTTGTGAAATATTAGCCTCTCTCAGAGGTCTCACACGTATTGTTTAGTTCATTTTAGAGTAAAGAATTCTCTATGTGTTTGCGCAAATGTCGTGTAAAACGAAACGATACTGAAAAGAGGTGCTTTTTTAAATAGGTGAAAAAATAAAATAAATTATTTACTATGACAGCGACAATTTATCGACAAACTCGGACTAAAGTTTATTTTTCCATAATTGCTATATATGTGAAACGTATGGTCACCACAAATTGTCGTTTCGCAGTTCTGTAAGCTCAAGTTGTCTATGTCAAGTCTCAGAACACCTGTATACGCGGAGGTTCACACGGGAACAAAGATGGTTCCCAGAAACCTCCAGGGTATGAGTCCGCAGAAGGAACTGTATCTGAAAACATCACCATGACAAGTTAATTTCGCACCATTTCAGTCAAGGCTACCAACCGTGGAGACCCCCGGGTAGACAGGTGTTTTCAGTCATCATCATCAACCTGTATCCGTCCACTGTTGAACGTAAGCCTCCTGCATGAGTCTCCATCCTCTTCGATCCTCCGCCTTCCACATCTCTCCCGTCATTCCCGCTATTCATCTTGTGTCGTCAGTCCATCTTGCAGGGGGTCGGCCAATGCTTCGTTTGCCAGTTCTTAAGCGCCATTCCAATACTTTTCTTCCCCATCAACCGTCGTCTCTTCGACAGATATATCCTGCCCATTTCCACTTGAGTGTGCCTATTCATTGGGCAGCATCCACTACTTGAGTTCTTCTGCGTATTTCTTCGTTTCGGATTCTATATTAGCGACACTCCTCTCATGGATCTCTCCATAGCACGCTGGGTGACCTTTATTTTTTGTGTAAGACTTGCTGTCAGATTCCACGTCTCTGCGCCATGAGTCAATACAGAGAGGACGCATTGGTTAAACGCCTTAGTTTTAAGACATTGCGGAATTTTGGATTTAAAAATGTACTTTAGTTTTCCAAATGCTGCCCATCCCAGTTGTATACGCCTGTCGAGCTTTCAGACAACACATAGACAACCTGACCTTATTGAACTGTGAATCGACAATTTATGGTGTCTGTATGCACCAAATAAGAAGCGGACATAGTAAAAATTCATAGGTTATCGTACATACTTGTGTTATTACATTACATTAAATTAATTAATTAAAATGAGGTCGACCAATTAACGTACGAATGAAATGTTCCCAAATATTTTAGTGAAACCTTTTAAATAATTAAATTTTAGATGTAGATCCTTTGTTAGGGACATTACGTGAAAACGGGTTGGAATAAAATTACTTCATGCATACAAAATTCATTGCTTAATTTTACATACATTTAAAAATTAAATATTTTACACCTAAACATTTATAAAAAGCATAAAAAATTACAGCAATCACCGTATTATATGAAATTTCTTTAATCAATAAAAATCGTAGAAAAATAAACGGCAGACGCGGGAATTCGAATCACGAACTTAATGTACTAATTAGACATATTGCATATTAAAGATTGCTTGTGGAAGAAAAACCAATTATGTTTGTATTGAAATCCCCCGTCTTCATAAGAAAGCCGCGGGTTCGTCACGTGGCCACGTGAACGAAGGATGCAGGAGCAGATTAACAACACAAAGAACTTGTTTTTGAAGCACAATTCGCATTTATATTTATTAAAGACTTGATTTTTCGTCCGACTGGTATGGCGTTCGCCGGCCGGACGAAAAGTTAACTGACAACTGTCGGAGCACTGTGACGTGCAGCGCCGCCAATGATCGCGGCAAAAAAGCAAATTAAAGATGACAGTTGCACCAAGATGAAATGGAGCAACTGTCATAACAATTAAAATGGCATATGCAAATTCCTTGTAAATTTATATAACTAAAACTAACATTATTGGTGTGCTGTCAGGCGAGCGCAAGCAAAAGAGACAAAAGATCGTTTTTCGAGACATTTCGGCATCAGCCTAAAATAGCTATATCAGGCTGATATCAATATATAATTGTGTCAGAAACAACAGGGTCAGATTTCTTCTATCCAGAAGTGGGCGTAACGTCGATTTCGTTACTCCCGGTCTTCATTAGGTCTTTCTGGGTGCAGCTACTCGGACACAGCGCACACTCCAGAAGGTCTGACAGGGTCTGCTCCACGCCGCAGTCACATTCAGCCGGTCTGCTGTAAAACTGCCAGGCTTTCATTTGTATCCTCGTCTTGCTTACTCCGGACCGAAGTCTGTTAAGGGAGCTCTATATAAAGCATCCCTGGTCTTGTGTCCAGGGGCTAGGTCCTCTTTCGGGGCAATCCAAGCAATCCCATCAGTTGCGCCTCTCCACCTGCTCATCCGCAGGGTGGCCTCAGGTATCACCAGTTCCGTTGTCGACTGTAGGAAACTTCTTCTTGATTTGAGCCGTGTTATCTTTTGATACCCAAACATAGGGTGGAGTGTGTCGTGGATTGCTTTGGAGAGCTCCTTCTTATGGTACACTGACGAGCAACACAACATTTGTAGCTTAGTGGTAAAGCACTTGGTTACCATGTCATAGATCGTCAATTCGAAACCCAAAGATTAACACTCCATCATCAGCCTTGCTTTGCAAATATAATAATAAGACAGCTTACATATCAAAGATGGCTTGCTGAAGAAAATAAAATTTGTTCGTATTTTGTTATGTTTTTAATGGTTAATGATGCAGGGAAGTATCCCTTCTTTTGAGATGGCGCTATTCCAGCAAGGTCTTCTGTATTTCCAGTCTGTTCGAGTCGAGTAGTTATGCGCCGGAATGTTTGCCCAGTTGGCGTGACACAATTAGGAAGTCGAAATTCATGCTGCGCTAATACCACCGAACGATTATTGGTCAAAATATGGATGATAAAGCAATGTGGCAACAACTTGACAACAGGACCATATGTTCCAGTTGGAGGAGCGGATATGGTTATGATGATGATAGAATAGATGATTTGGCGGGTATAGCTCAATGGTCAAAGCGTTTGCTTTGCAAGCCAAATGTCGTGGGTTTGATCCCCGACGGAGATGAAAAAAAAAAGATTAGATTTCTGAGCTCTAAAATACTCCCAGTTGGTGTGAATTTGATCCCTCACTAGTAAAATGCCAGTCATAGCATATTTATTTAAATTGGAGGTAGACAAAAATCGTTCCGCGAAGACCATCCATTCATAGTAAATTCATGTAACCATTAGGATGATGCGAGAATATCGGGCTGTAGCCACATACAACATAGTAAGCGTCATAGAATTCCACAGATGATGAGACTTCAGAACTACTATCGCCATCTATCGGTATTCTCCTGTATGTGTTTACATAAAAAAGAGAAAGATGGGATTCAAATATGTTAAATTAACGTTAAAAAGCTGTAACCGGAACGTTTTTACGACCTTTTGATTCGCAGATAATAATTCAGTTCCTGAAAATAAAACTGAAAGGAAAGGAAATGAGAAAAAAAGGATTTTACGTTTTTCAAAGGTTTTTTTTTCGTGTAAAGCCTTCAAGCCATAAATTACACAGAGGAACGATTTTAAATGAAATTTCAGTAAAATTATATTTTTATTTAATTTTAAAGAGAAATGTGTGAAGCGATTTTGAAACTACGCGTATTAAAAAAAATCCAATATCCCCTAAGTTCCATATGCTTTCCGTATCTGAAACATATGATCATTTTTAATTGCTACCATTTATAGCTTTGTCAGATGCCATTGTTCATACTGACATCCTCCTCTCTACGGGAGAAACGACTTCACGTCGCCGGGATAGTTATCGGATCGCGTGGTGGAAGTATGAGGAGCAGATTAACAGCACATAGACTTTTTTCGAAGCACATTGACATATATTTTCCAAAAAGACTTGGTTTCTTCGATAGACCGTAACATGGCGTTACTTTCGCCTCAGTCGATCGAGACTTAACTCACGACTGCGCGCGCTCGTGATGGGCCAGCGCCACAAGTGGCGATATACGTGACTAGTCATCCTAACGGAATTAAAAAATGACGACACATACATGAACGACAAGCGAACAGAAATAAGAGACGAAAGTTTGTATTTCGAGGTTTTCGGTACATGTCAGCAATAGCTTTATCATGTTGATATCAATACTTTATTACAAGATATACTATAAATGCACTAGAAAGTATTTTTTATGTAAACGTATACAAGAGAATGCCAACAGATGGTGATAGTGATCTAAAAATCTCATTAGTTGATTCTACGGCTATTACTATTGTCATCTTTCGTCTTTAAAAATACGACAAGTCGCGGGTTCGTCACGTGGCCGCGTGGAGGAAGGATGCAGGAGCAGATTAACAAACACAAACAATTTGCTTTTTAAGCACAATTCGCATTTATTTTTATTAAAGAATTTTCGTCCGACCGGCATGGCGTTCACCGGCCGGACAAAAAGTTAGCTGACAACTGCCGGAAGACTGTGACATACAGCGCCGCCAAGTTAATCACGGCCAAAAAGCAAATTAAAGTTGACAGTCGAACCAACATGAAATGGAGCAACTGTCGTGTAATTTTATATAAAATTAAAATTGACATTATTAGATGTGCATGTCTTTCTTCGTAGTATCAATCCGGTGGATTGGTTTACAGCAACAGAATCTTGCATCTCGATCTCCATTCCCCTCGGTCCTCCGCAACCCTTTTCAGCTCAGCATAAGCGCTACAATTCATGTCCTCGAATATTTGCTGCAAAAACTCCCGTCTAGGGCGCCCTCTACAGTTTCTACCATCAACCATCCCCTCCACAATATCGTGAAGAAGAGCATCGTGGCGCATGATGTGACCAATCTATCGGGCTCGCCTCTCTGAGATGGTTCTTATTAGTTGCCTATCTTCCTTAATTATTCTGAGAACCTCATTGTTCGAAAAAGTTCATTGCATGTCAGGCGAGCGCCAAAAAATAAGAGATGAAAGATCAATTTTAGAGCGTTTACGGCATCAGCCTAAGAGAGCTATACCAAGCTGATATTACCATGTTATACTCGTTAATGGCTAAGTGCTGCTTGTAAAGTGTTCATCATTCAATAACATATATTACAGCCCAACATTCAAACATTATCCATTTATTACAGGAATTTATCATGAATGGATGGTGTTCACGGGACGACTATCGTCCACCACCAATTTTAATTAACAGACTATGACTAAATTTTTACGGTTCTCCAAAATGACAACACATGCATGTCCGATGAGCGAACGAAAATAAGAGACGAAAGGTTATATATCTAGGTTTTCGGTACCAGTCAGCAATGGCTATATCATTCTGATGTCAATGTATATTTTCTACTCCTAAAAGAAAGAACTCTTTTCTTTTTCTATGACAATCAAGTATTTAAATTGGTCGGTAATACTATTCCCTATGGCGAAAGGTTTCCCTGAAATAATTGAAAAATATCCGCTGATTTTTTTTTTTATAAAGTTATTTTTTAGCTGATAACTTTTGGTTGACAGGCTATATGTAATTAGGTGAGATTCTTATCAGTTAATGTAAAATGTATGTAAATCCTAAAAAATACGTTTTTCAAGGTTTTCTTTAGTTTCAAGCTTTTTTCAAAAGAACCACTGAAATGTTCTTTTTTCGACCGATATTACAATTATTTAAATCTACGTTTTTTTACCTTATCAGGTGATTTATTGAAAAACTATGTAAAACAGTATTTTTTTTTGTTAATATTTGTGTATGCCGGATGGTATAGCTCAGTGGTTAAAGCGTTTGCTTGGCAAGTCGGAGGTCGTGGGCTTGAAAAAAAGGTTTTTAATCGATTTATGAGCTGTATTGTTGACCATATGCTCCAACTTAAAATAGGCTACGCAATGATGGTGAAGCGTTTTATTTTTGACTTCTTTTAAGGTGGTTCATCTACTTCTTTCATCTTTTTTACCAGATTTTCATCCACCACTAAAACTAAAGCAAAAGTGACGTCGACTTGTAAAAATGATGCATTTTTTTGTGTAAGCACATGCAGATGAATACCGATAGATTGTGTTAGTGATGCTGAAGTGGATTCTAAAACGTTTACCATGCTGCATGTAGAGTGTTGATTCGCCAGCGTCATAGACTACAGCCCGACACTCACGCATCATCTTTATTATTACAGGAATTCACTACAAATGGGTGGTCTTCACTGGATGACTTTTTTCCACCAACAATTTTAATAAATAGGCTATGACTGACTTTTTACGAGTGAATGATCAAATTCACACCTACCGAGGGTATATTAGAGCTTAGAAATAGATTAAAAATGTTTTTTTTTTATCTCCGTCGGGGATCGAACCCACAACTTTTGGCTTGCAAAGCAAATGTTTTGAGCAGTGATATAACAATTATTTAAATTTTTTTTTTTTTACCTTATTAGGTGATTTATTGAATAATTATGTAAAACAGTATATATATTTCTGGCATGGTTCTGCCACATTTCGGTCACAGAAAATTCGTTCAGCGACTTATCGGTAACGACCTGGGGCGCACTTGACATCTGGTGTCCGGGTCAACTGGTTCACTGGATGTCTCGCTAACCTAACCTGATCTAACTCAATATAGCTCAGTGATTAAAGCGTTCTCTCGGCAAGCCGAATGTCGTGGGTTCGAAAAAAAAGGTTTTAAATCGATTTTCGAGCTTTAAAATACCCCCGAATGGTGTGAATTTTATCACTTTCAGATAAGCACCATGTCTCACAGCCGTACATTAAGATGCTCCAAACAAGTGTTTTGGCAAGTTGCTTGCGGAGCCCTAAAGTAATATTCTTTGACTCAAGAATTTTGGCTTTTTTATTGAAAGCTAGCCTTGCTTGATGTATTCGACTGTTGACTTCTGAAGAGGCCTTTGAGATGTGGTCGTACAGAAGAATTCTCGGAATTTCCTGGAGAGACCACGTCACGAACAATGAGGTTCTCAGGATAATCAAGGAAGATAGGCACCTAATAAGAACCATCTCAGAGAGGCGAGCCCGATGGATTGGCCACATCATGCGCCACGATGGTCTTCTTCACGATATTGTGGAGGGGATGGTTGAGGGTAGAAACTGTAGAGGGCGCCCTAGACGGGAGTATTTACAGCAAGTATTCGAGGACATGAATTGTAGCGCTTATGCTGAGCTGAAAAGGGTTGCGGAGGACCGAGAGGAATGGAGATCGAGATGCAAGATTCTGTTGCTGCAAACCAATCCACCGGATTGATACTACGAAGAAGAAGGTGTGAATTTGATCCCTTATCTGTCTATATTCTGCTGTATATATTTCCATAAAAAAATCTATTAACTACTGCTCTAAGTCGACTTTTGTCTACCACCAATTATGTTTAATATTCTATGACTTGAATTTTATGGATGAGGGATCAAATTCAAACGAAAGCTATTTTAGAGCTCACAATTTTTTTTTTTTTTAAATCTCCATCGAGGATTGAACCCACTACCTTCGGCTTGCAAGCGCTTTTACCACTGAGCTATACCCACCGGCAATCTTTCTATTTCGCAATAAAATTTCTCCAATTCGTACATCCATCTTCAAGCATCAGAACATTTGAAGAAGACAAATGTTAGGCTTAAGGTCTTATAAAGATAAATGTATTGTAGCGCTTTTTTATTGTAAATGTGGTATAAGTGGTAAAACGCACGACTATCAGGCATTCAGTTCAAGTTAAACAATACATCTTGACATCCCTGTTAATCAGATGATGTGATATCAACTCATCTGACGTCGTTAGTCCATTATGTAGGGGTCAGCCAACGCTTCGTTTGCCAGTTCTTGTGCGCTACTGTAACAATTTTCTTCCGTATCGAACGTCGTCTCTTAGACAGATGTGTCCTGCCCATTGAGTGTGCCTATTCGTTGTGTAGCCGCCACTATTCTAGTTCTTCTTTGCATATCTTTGTTTCAGATTCTATATTTTAGAGACACTCCTCTCGTGGATCTCTTCGTGGCACGCTGGGTGACCTTCGTTTTATGTTTAAGACCTACTGTAAGATTCCAGGTATCTCCGCCATAAGTTAATAAAGGGAGGATGCATATCTTGAACGCTTTAGTTTTGAGACATTGCGGAATTTTCGCTTTGATAATGTATTTCAGTTTTACAAATGCTGCCCATCCCAGTTGTACTAGTTTACTTATCGATGTTTGAATTAATAACTAAATATATATATTTATTTTCCCTCTGGTAGCTACTCTAGTATGTGTTTACATAATAAATCGAGTTTTACTGGACGTTTGATAAAACCACAATCCAATAAAAAGCCTCAATTTATATACAACATTAAATACAGCATATCGTTGGTCGGCTAGAAAAACCCCGTAAAAGCCAATAAATGGAATAGTCAACATTGTATACTAACATCCTCCTCTCATTTAAAGGGTGTTACTCTGTCGCGTGGTGGCATTATTAGGAGGAGATAAATAACATATTGAACTATACCCACCGGAACAATACCATGTGGACCTTATTCAAGCACTCAAGATTGTGCTGTCTGGGAAAACCGTCAGGAATTCATCAAGAATCATCTCAGAGAGGCGAGCCCGATGGATCGGTCACATCATGAGCCACGATGGTCTTTTTCACGACGTTGTGGAAGGGATGGTTGAGGGAAGAAACTGTCGAGGGCGCCATGGACGGGAGTATTTACAACAAGTGTTCGAGGACATGAGTTGTACCTCTTATGACGAGCTGCAAGATTTTGTTGCTGCAAACCAATCCACCGGTGATACTACGAAGAAAAAGGAAGAGTGAAGCACTCTTTCGGGGGAATGTAAAGAGCCTTAATTGAGTTAAATCGATTTAAGAAAATCAAGCTCGGTCGGGATTCGAACTGACGGTGTTTGATTGAGAATAAAAGCTCTAACCACTGGACATGGCCCCTGAAAATTTTTAAAAGAAATAATTACCATTTTAAATTTTATTTAATTATTAAAATAAGGTCACTTTTGGATTTTTTTATATAAAATGGCAATTTTAGAAAAATATCACATACTCAGTTTTGCAAGTCTATCGTCGATATTATATTTCGATTTTTTTATATTTCCGATACTTTTATTACAGACGTGATATAAATGTAAAGCTTTGGGGATTTACTTCCAAATTTGACTCAAATATCGACTCAGTCTGTGACTCACAGATACAAGGCGACAGGCTTAAGTGATGATGAGCTGTTAAAAAAATATTTTAGAATTCGAAGATCGAGGCTTGGTGAAACCCTGTCCCGTCCTTTTTTTGGAGACCCAAATGGGGACCCGTTACTGGACGCACGCAAAAAGTTATTTGTTAGAGAGTGGCTTCTCGTGGTACTAGGTGCATGAGTTTTTTTTTTTGTAAGCATATACAGAAGAATACCGACAGATGTTGATAGTGATTCTTAAGTCTCATCTGTGGAATTCTATGACGCTTACCATACTGCATATGCCTAAACGCTGCATGTGGAGTGTGTTGATCCACCAACGTCATAGACCTATTACAGGAATTTACTATGAATGGGTGGTCTTCACGGGACGACTTTCGTCTACCACCAATTTTAATTAATAGGCTATGACTGGGATTTTACGGGTGATATATCAAATTCAATCATAAATCGATTAAATATCTTTTTTTTTCTCCGTTGGGGATCGAATCCACGACCTTTGGCTTGCAAAGCAAACCCTTTGACCATTGAGCTATGACCGCCGGCTATTTGGTACTTAGAAGTGACACACCCTGTCTGGCAAGACATGTATAGAATTAAGTATGGTAAGCATACGGCTTACCACTAACCCATACCATCTGACAAACCAGTCTTGTTTGAGTGTATTTTTCTGTACGTAGAAAACTTTAGACTGAGTCACATTTTGAGTCGTTCAGCGTTTCTCGAACCAAATTTCCAATACTAAATAATACACATATACATTATATGTGTATTACATGAAGTAAAAACGAAATAAAGCCGTTCGGAAATGACTTGTTTTCGACCTTTTTGTTCCGTCGTTTCTTCGAACGAATTTCGTACAAAAAGCGCGGGAAATAAGCGCTGATAAACATTTTGAATTCAAGGCAGCGCCACGCTTGAGAAAATTATGCATTAATTTGATTTATGGTTGAATATTTATTACAATTTATTTATTTATTTTAACGGCAGACGCTGGGATTCAAATCACGAAACAATCTTTGCAATCATGTTAATTTCATTGAATGTTGTTGGGTCTGTCGCGATACTGCAGTGCCTCAGGCATGTTGACGGAGGAACGAGTGGATGGCTTCCATGCCATAATAATGAAGCGTTACGCTTCTCTGTGGGCGCGCGTTTGCGGCAGTCTCAACGCAATGGTCGCTGTGTGGGCGGATAGATGGAACTCCCGGTTGGAGGGGCACTGGATGCGCCTTTACGTGGCCATCCAGCGGGGATCCGGTGCTCCACTCACTGAGTAGCAGCTGTTAAAATTGTTAAATATTATTTATCCCGGTTGGAGAGTCACTGGATGCGCCTTCACATGGCCATTCAGTGCCTCTCCACCAACCGGGAGTCCCACCTATACACAGCGACCATTGCGTTGGGACTGCTGCAAACCTGCGCCCACAGACAAGCGCAACGCTTCCTTATTATGGCATGGAAGCCATCCACACACGCCTCCGTCAACATGTCTGAAGCACTGCAGTATTGCGGCAGACCCAACAACATTCGGAAGGCGTTGTTATACTGGACCAGGAGTGCACTGTAGACCTTCTGAGTATAGCCAGCCCATAGGCCATGCGTTTAGAATAATTGACAGAAGGCTTTAAAAAGCGTCAGCTTAACGTTTTCAGTACAACGTACAAACCTACGAATCAACATATTGCATCGAACCACCAGCGCCCTCCGCTCCCTCTCAATATCAGAGCTATCACTAAGATCCTCTGTAACTCAGTGGCCCAGATACTTTAGTCTATCCATAAGTTTTAATAGCATATCACAGAGAGTAAGCGTTGAAGGCACGGCAGCAGAATGACATTTATTTTTTTGTTTTGAATATCATCAATTCGCTTTTCTTTCAGCTGCATACGTCTCTTATATATTTACTAATTTCCTCAATGCATCCACTGACGGACTCAACAACACCATGTCGTCCACGTAACTAATATTATTCATGGGAACACCAGTGACATAACAACCTACTTCAGTACTGCTAAGATGAGGCGATTGATATAAAGGTTAAAGATCTTTGGAGAGGTTATTCCCCCTTACCTCTCACCGATACTCGAAGCCTAATTTTTTTTGTCTTTATTGGTTCAACCCTACCTTTAGAAATTATTTTCTTTAAGGCCCATAGTATATATTTTCACAAAAATAAAACCAAGGTGAGAAAGAATGAGAAGAATTTTCTAAAGAAAAGATCCGATTCATAGAGCAATTTGTTCCTAATCCACGTATAAATGGCCGAGATTTCCAGCACATGGCTGAAATACTTTATCAAGAATTCGGCTTTTTTACTCTGCTTATATTATCTCTAAAATCACAGTTTTTTTTATAAAAAACGTAGTAGCCTTTTAACATGTAGTGTTAAAACAAAAAGTGAACGTATGTTACCAAACTACAAGAATATGGTCACCACAAATCGCTACCACACTATTAAGAGCAGCTGTTGCGAAGTCAATTTTTTTATATTAATTATATAAATATATAATTTACACGTAAACGTAACAAAAGTTTACTGTATGCAGCGTACAATAGTGTAAGCGTTATAGAGCGTAACCATTGAGTTTTAATTAAAAATCATAAAATCCTTAATATTCAAATACTTTTAACATAAAGCTTGGTTCTTAATATGTGTCCTATAAATTCGTTCTGATCAACCGTTCCGTCAACAGATGTCCTCTCCGCTCCACTTCTCTTTGTAACTTTGATTAACCGTTTTGTGTTTAGTTTTAGTTTTTAGTAAGTAGCTTCTGACGAAGATGCTGTAGCACCAAAACCGATAAAGTGATTATTACGAGTCAATAACAGATGGCCGTCCGGAACGCTCCTCATCATGGACTTGAGTACGCCCGTTCTCGAACTCTCTGCATCATTTGCGCACGTGTTGTACGCTCATACACTTGTCTCCATAGTTATCGCATAGCTTGAAATGGATTTCTACCGGCGCAATGTTTTTTGCAGACAGGAAACGCCTGGCGGGCGAAGCGAGGAGGAGATTCATCACTTACGGCTGCCAAGACAAGACTGAGCTCCACAGGCAGCTCGCTAGGGAAGATGTTTGGAGTGGGGGAACCAAGGTACACTACAGAATCGCGGGATCCACCATAACAGCGCTTTTAAGGACTGTAGCGCCATGGGAACCTTATTTTACGAATAACTGTCGTAATTAAAACTAAGTGGCTTCATACACATTTATACTTGTTTTATTCTTTTCCTATAAGTCTCGTTCAGTTGTGTTAAATTTATAAAAAAAGCTTGCAAATAGCGTCCGAGCGACACGCCGCGCTATTTTTAAGCACGTTTAAATATTTGCTGATGTTTTTGTATGCTGGGTCAACGTTCACCCAAGATTTGGTGATATCCATGGCTGTTGTTCATCAAGACTAAAAACCTTATGTTTTAGGGTCTTTGCTCTACAGTAGTGATTACCAACCGTTGTTCCAGGGAATGGTTTTTGAATTGTTTAGTATGTGTATCGAGTTGAGCTGCTCTTTAGACTGCCTGTGAGTCTAAGCCTTGGAAACGTCGGGTTAATCATCCTATCACTTTGAAAGGAACAATTAATAAATCATACAAGAATATCACCTGTCAAGCTTTATCGAGCAAAATTGGTCTAAAAATGAACATGGATAAAACTAAATTCATGATAAATGGTCATACGTCCCAGACTTCTGACCCTATTTCCATTGGAGGAACACAAATAGGGGTTGTAAACGACAAAACCTTTTTGGGACAAGTAAAACAACTAGGAAGAAGTAACTTCTCAAAATAAATTGACAGGCGAATAAAACTGGGATGGGCACCATTTCGAAAACTAAAGTACATTTTTAAAGCAGAAATTCTGCAATGTCTTAAAACTAAGGCGTTTAACTAATGCATCCTCCCTGTATTAAATTATGGCGCAGAGACGTGGAATCTGACAGCAAGTCTTACTCAGAAAATAAAGGTCACCTAGCGTGCTATGGGGAGATCCATGACGTATCAACGAAGAATCCGAAACGAGGAAATACGCAGAAGAACTCAAGTAGTGGAGGCTACCCAACGAATAAGCACACTCAAGTGGCAATGGGCAGGATATATCTGTCGAAGAAACGACGGTCGATGGGGAAGAAAAGTATTGGAATGGCGCCCAAGAACTGGCAAACGAAGAATTGGCTGACCCCCTGCAAAATGGACTGACGACATAAAAAGTTTTTTTTTGTACATATTCTTACATTGCAATTTAAAATTATAATAAGTGGTCAAATAGTTAGCTAGCAAAAAACAGATAAGTGTTGCGAAAAAGGTTGCTATCCACTGCAGTCTACACGAAGTAGATTAGAGGGTAAAGCAGCAACCCTATCATGAAAGTCGATCTCTGGAATTGTATTACACTGAACATGTAAAGACGAGACATGCTTTATGTACGAGTATAAAAGCAGTACATGCAAGTCAGGGGTATATATACTACCATTAGCATGTTATAGCCCTTGCTGACTGGTATCGAAAACCTCGATATACCACCTTTTGTCGCTTATTTCTGTTCGGTTTTCGTACATGTATGTGTCGTCATTTTGTAATGCCGTTAGGAAGACTAGTTACGCAGATCGCCACTTGCGGCTCTGGGCGACAGTCCATCACGAGCGCGCGCATTCGTGAGTTAAGTCCCGATCGATCGAGGCGAAAGTAACGCCACGTTACGGTCGATCGGGGAAACCAAGTCTTTATCGAAAATATATGTCAATGTGCTTCAGAAAAAGTCTGTGTGTTGTTAATCTGCTCCTCATACTTCCACGACGTAATCAGCTAATTATCCCGGCGACGTAAAGTCCTTTCTCCCGCAGAAAAGAGGATGTCATTTTATACTGGGAGGATGCATTGGCCTTAATTTTAAGACATTACGGAATTTTCGCTTTAAAAATGTACTTATGTTTTCCAAATGCTGCCCATCCCAGTTGTATACGCCTGTCGATTTCTCTTGAGAAGTTATTTCGTCCTAGTTGTTTTACTTGTCCGAGATAAGTATATTTAATTACAATCTCTATTTGTGTTCCTCCAATGGAAATAGGGCCAAAAGTCTGGGAAATTTGAGTATTCAACGCGGCTTTAGTTTTATCCACGTTCATTTTCAGACCATTTAGATTTTTTTGGATTCGATGCGTTTTGTCTTGAATTTTTGATACAGTCGTATAAGACAATCACTATGAGTATCACCCTAGTCTATAACAAGCTAAGAGTTAATATGGTTAGTCAAGTTAGTACTAAAGTTTGGGAAACTCTAATGGATAATTAATCGAATTATTTGTAATAAACACTAAGGATTTTGCCAAGCGAAACATAAGCATATTACTGACATACAATGAGTTGAGCCGCCCTTTCGGAATTTTTTTAATTCCTAGCCAATTGGCAAAGAATTTAAAAATTTGGAATTTCAACCAATTGGTCGAAATTCAATATCGATAATTAGTCAATTGGGTCGGTCCCGATCCAATTGGGTTGGAGTAAAAGAAATACCATTAAAAATATACAAGGGAGAGTAAAGCTTAAGGTATGGTGACCTAAAATTAAGTGTTTTTTTTTTTTTTGTAAGTGTAAGCACTGATATCAGCTTGATAAGTAAAGCCTCAAAAAACGATCTTTTGTCTCTTATTTTTGTTCGCTCGCCTGACATTTACATATAATGTTAGTTTTAATTGTATGATGTTGCACGGCGTTTGCATGCACCATTTTATTTGTTATGACAGTTGCCCCATTTCATGTTGGTGCAACTGTCATCTTTAATATCCTTTTTTACCGCGACCGGTATGGTGAATGCCATACCGGTTGGACAAGAAAGCAAGTCTGTAATAAAATGAACGAGAATCGTGTTCCGAAATTAAGTTCTTTGTATTGTTAACCTGCTCCTGCATCCTGTCACCCAGTAATTTGATACCCAACCTCTCTAGGAGGATATCAACACATTCAGGAGAATACTGATAGAGGGTGATAGTAATTCTGAAATCTCATCTGTGGAATTCTATGACGCTTACCATGCTGCATACGTCAAAGCGCTGCATGTGGAGTATTAATCCGCCAACGTCACATACTACAGCCCGAGATTCACGCATCATCATTATTATTACAGGAATTGACTATGACTGGGTGGTCTTTACGGGACGTTTTTGGTATACCACCCATTTTAATTAATAGGCTATGACTGACTTTTTAGGGGTGATGGATCAAATTCACACCAAGCGGAGGTATTATAGAGCTCAGAAATTTACACCGGGATAGTCATCGGAACGCGTGGTGAATGGATGAGGTGCAGGTCACAAATCAAAGAACTTGTCGAGAAGGACATTGGAATTTGTTTTAAATATAAGAATGACAAATTTTGGACAGAGTTCGAAATGAGCATATTCGTGGTTCATTTCGGGTGGCCCCCATACCTGAAAAGATAAGGAAAAGCCGCCTAAGATGGTATTGGCATGTGGCTCGGAGAGATGAAGACCACATGGTAAAGAAAACCCTCAACATACTCACGCTGAGAAGAAGACCTGGAAGACCAGAGGCAACCTGGATTGCAGCTGTAGACAATAATCTGAAAATTCTGGGCTTGATAAAGAATGCAGCGCAGGACAGACAGGCATGGCGAATGTGTACAAGAAGAGAGCTGATCACAGATGATGGGAAATGGCGAGGCTAAAGAGGGTTAAGAAGATAAGAGTGTCAAACTTCGTTATTCTGCCCGGTCTCATCCAAGTTATGGTCCTCGCCCAATGTCACTTCACTTCAATGATGCAACGAGAAATGTTTTTACGATGTGCTATTGTTGCTGGACATCGTGCAAAGTGTGAAAACGAAAATTCTCCATTTTCAAGCAAAAAAAAACACAGAGACCAACTCAAGACAATTATATTTCTTTATTAAATTAGACCGTTTCTTTTAGAGTATTTTATATTTGATTACAATTTCCTCTTCTCTTTTTCTTCAACGATTTTTTTTATCTTTTTCGTCCATTTACCGGATTTTTTTATATAAACACACAGAAAAGTACACCAATGTTTTTTTTATGTAAACACATACAGGAGAATACCGACAGGTGGTGATAGTAATTCTAAAGTCTCATCTGTGGAATTCTATGACGCTTACCATGGTGCATATGGCTAAGCGTTGCATGTGGAGTGTTGAAAGTCAAGGAAGATAGGCACCTAGTAAGAACCATCTCCGAGAGGCGAGCCCGATGGATCGGTCACATCATGCGCCACGATGGTCTTCTTCACGACATTGTGGAAGGTATAGTTGAGGGTATAAACTGCAGAGGGCGCCATAGATGGGAGTATTTGCAGAAAGTGTTCGAGAATATGAGTTGTAGCTCTTATGCTGAGCTAAAGAGGATTACAGAGGATCGAGAGGAGTGGAGATCGAGATGCAAAATTTTGTTGCTGCAAACTAATCCACCGAATTGATACTACGAAGAAGAAGCCTAACATATATATGCGTGTCAGACGAGCGAAAAAATATGAGAGTCGAAAGACCGTAAATCAAGGTTTTTGATACTATACTGGATGGCAATATCAAGCTGATATTATTTACTCATATTTTAAGCTTTATCAAGATGGAACTCAAGATCTGTCGCATGAAAGTTAGGTGCTTTAGCACTTTGACATATACTTGGACATGGACTTGTACTTTTTATAAAAAACGATTAATTGTTTCAGAAGGGACTTAAAGAATTTTACTGCTATTTCTGTGGTAGCATCTGGCAGGCAATATGTCCCAAGTTGTTCCAAGTTTATAGGGTCAAATAAACTCAAGGGTCGGATCTCGTTAAAGGGTAATTAGGTCAGAACCATAAAAGTAGTATATTTCGGGTAATTTAATTGACTAACTGAATATATACACCATAATGGAATTTGAAATTTGAAAACACGTGTTCAATGACTAATACGTATCAACATGATATAGTTCTTGCTGATAGGTACCGAATACCTCGATATACAATCTTTCGTCTCTTACTTCTGTTCTCTTATCAGACATGAATGTGTCCGCCATATTGACATTTTTGGACTAGTTACATCTATCGTCACTGGTGTTGCTGTGCGACAGCTCATAACGGGCGCATCAGTCGTGTGCCGCCCGTCGGCGAGTGCATATTGTATTGTGGCTCGGCCTAATGCTGTGACTAGGTCGAGCCATAAGTTTGTAAAGTTTATCGTAAATATGTGTCAATGTTCTTCTGTTATTAAAGTCTGTGTTATTAATCTGCTCCTAATCCTGCCACCACGCGAGGAGGATATTAGTATTAATTTATAGATCGCGCATGGACATGGATCAAAGTCCGTGGTTCAAATCCCCTCGTATACTGTTTATTTTTCTCCGATTTATTGATAAGAGAAACGTCCTTTAAAAAAGAGTGCTTGCATTGTTTTTCTATGTCTATAATTTTTTGAATATTAAATTAATATTGGTTGGATGAAGCATATTAAAAAAAAACTTACCCCTCATACAATTAAAAGTGATTTAAAAAACAAAATGTCATAGCCTAATATTCAAAATTGGTGGTAGACGAAAGTCGTACCGTGAAGACCACCTATTTTTAGTGAATTCCTGTAATAATAAGGATGATGTGTGAATGCCGGACTGTAGTCTATGATCATCACAGATCACTCATTTAACCTATAACTCCTTATCCGTAGATTATCGTGCCAGATCGCTGTCAGATTACCGACGTAACTTCGCAACCCGCCGTTAAATGTTCACATCTTCCTCTCCCAATCACACTACACATTCGCAAACTGGTACTGTGTTGAATCTGTAATATCACATTCCAACAGTAGTTAAGCACTAGATTAAGCCCGTGAATTCTCACATAATGGTAGATCTCTCTCATGGAGCCTGAAGTGTGGCCTGAAAGGACCATCATTCAATCCTGGAATCGTGTAAGACGAAACAATTGAGGTGAACAGTGGTTGAAACCAACTTGAGTGAAGATATTGATATATTTAGTGTAATATTGCTTCAGATTCAGTGCTGGTGTTGACAGATACGAAATATTTGATTTTGTGACAATAATGCCGTGTTATTTGTGTGTCAACCATAATATACTTATGACATGGTTTTTGTTGTCACAAATCCTAACTATTTGCGCTGCGTATTCCGACACTTGCTCTGAGTGTGATGTCATTGACAATGAATGCGTAAATACATTTACACCATCACACTTACGTAAGTACTTCAATAACGAATCAAAATTGTATATTTTGTAATGTCATTGAAGGAAAAGAAATTTAAAAAATGAAATTGAATCATTTAAGTATCTCAACCTCTACAGTAAATATTTAAAAAATGATGTATTCTTGAAACATTAAGATTAAAATGACGCTTGCTGAGGTGAAATAAAAGCCGCACTGAAAAAAAAATCTGCGAGTATTTTCAGGTATATTTTGACATATTTTTTCAATAAGTCTCAAAGCATTATGTTTTTTCTTTCTACGTAAGCTTAAACGAAAGCTTTGGTAAGATGGTAAAACACTTGAACCCAAGACTGACTGTCAAGCAGTAAGTCTTGGGTTTGATTGCTGAAATAAGCTAACAATTATATCTATATAAATATCTATATAAATCAAAGATGAATCCCACGCCACATACAAGATCTACCTTTAAGTGGCGTGGAAAGCGAAATTTCAAAAAAGAAACAATAAAAAAAAAGAATGTAATACTGTCAATTAAATCTTGAATGTATCCTATTATATTTGATTAAAAATATATATATATATTTATATATAAAAGAAAGTCTTAGTTACTACACTTAAACTCAAGAACGGCTAAGCCGATTTGGCTGAAATTTGATGGTGAGGTAGCTTTAAACTAAAAAAAAGTTATAATGTACTGAAAATTTGATTTGATTATAAAAATGTATTGAATATTTTTAATTTTAACGATAAAAGCACACTGTTTGGTCAGCTCTAAGCAGTTCTTTTCAGATCACTGAAGTGAAGCAAAATTGGAAATGAACACAAATTTGAATCGGTTACCGCCTGTTGCTGTACGGCAGTGAGACATGCTGCTTATTTTAAAATGATAAAAATATACTAGAGTCATTTGAAATGTGGTTTTACTGGAGAATTCTTGGAATTTCCTGGAGAGATCGCGTCACGAAAATGAGGCTCTCAGCATAATCAAGGAAGATGGGCAACTAATAAGAACCATCTCAGAGAGACGAGCCTGATGAATAGGTCACATCATGCGCCACGATGGTCTTCTTCACGACATTGTGGAAGGGATGGTTGAGGGCAGAAACTGCAGAAGGCGTCCTAGACGGGAGAATTTGCAGCAAGTGTTCAAGGACATGAGTTGTAGCTCTTGTAAACACAAACAGGAGAATACCGACAGGGCGATAGTGATGCAAAAATCTCATCTGTAGATTTTATGACGCTTACCATAGATAATCGCTGCATGTGGATTGTTGATCTGCCAACGTCATAGACTACAGCCCGACATTCACGCACCATTCTTATTACTACACGAGTTCACTATGAATGCGTAGTCTTCACGGGATGACTTTCGTCTACCACCAATTTTGATTAATAGGCTTTGACTGGCATTTTACGGGTGCGGTATAAAATTCACACCAACCGGTGGTATTTTAGAACTTTTAATTTTTTATTTTTTTTATCTCCGTCGTCGATTGAACCCATGACCTTTATTATTATTATTTATTATTATATATATGTATTTGTATAGCGCTTTTTTATGACCGATTGGCCATTCTAAAAGCGCTTCTTTGCTTCTCTGAGTAAAAAGGAGGGTCTTAAGTCTGCTTCTGAAGGATGCCCCCCCATGACCTTTGGATTGCTAAGCAAACGCTTTAACCATTAAGCTACACCTACCAGCTATCCTTGCGTTCTTGAAAATAGCAAGGGTCCTAGAATCCACACAACTCATCTCTCCATAATGGTATCACCATCTGTCTAGTGGTTTTCTGCTTTATGCGCTTACATGAAAAAATATGAAAAATCTTTCAGCAACTTTTGATATTATTTAAGTCCAGAGTACTTATAATGTCGTTTCTCTTCCATGGAAAGTATTATTTCATGAAGTATTTCAGCACGCCTGAAATACACTCTTTCAATAAGTTTCTGAAATAAATTTGCATGAAAACTAAGTCCTGTCGCAAAGAAGGGTACTAGAAACAGTAGCCGATACCAAAACATTTATACCAACGACCAGCCCACCCCTAAAGACACAAAGACTTTTATATCTGCTAACATCTTTCTCTCTCAAAGAGGGGCGTTATTACGTCGCGTGAGGGCAAGGTGAGGAGCAGATTGACAAACAAAACCTTTCTTTAAGAAGCACATTGATTATATTTATATAAACTATACAAGTATCCGGCCATGCGGGATGACATATAACCCGCTGGCCGTATGCTACCTTCTCGGTCGTCAACACATAACTGACGCGTCCGGCCCGTGGTTGGTCACCAGCTCCGTCGGTGGCAAAAACTATACCTAGTCCCAATATGGCTGACACATAATGTGGGGCAAGTGACAAAAATACGAGACGAAATATTGTTCATCGGTACCAGTTAGCAAGGGCTACATCGTGCTGATGTCAATACGGATGACTTAGATTTGGCAGCGCGAGCGGTAACGTTTGAAGAAGTTGACGACATTCTTAGGCAGGGACTAAACGAGATGTACCATTACTACAAAAATAATCATCTCAAACCCAACCCATCAAAGACACAAGTCTGCTGTTTCCACCTTAGAAACAGGGAAGCTAACAAAAAGCTTCGTGTCTTGTGGGAAGGTAGAGTACTGGTACATAGCGACCATCCTTAATATCTCGGAGTCACTCTAGATCGCACTTTCACCTTCACTATCGTAGCATATTGATCAAAATTGTCGATAGACGAAAGTCTTCCCGTGAAGATCATCCATTCATAGTGATTTCCAGGGATAATAAATATGAAGCGTGAATGTTGGGCTGTAGTCTATGACGTTGGCGGATCAACACTCCACATGCAGCGCTTAACCATATGTAGCATGGTAAGCGTAATAAAATTCCACAGATGAGACTTTAGAATCAATATCACCTTGTGTATGTGTACTCCTGTAGTTTTGTTGTTCATTTGGTGAAAACCCAGCCCTGTCCCGTCCTGTTTTTGGAGACCCAGATGGGACTCGTTACTAGATGCACGCAAAGAGCTACTTTTTAAAGAGTGACTGAAGACCTTCTAGTGATTCTAGGTGCATCATTTAGATGTCAAATAGACGTCAGCCTAAGGCTGCGAAGTAAGTATACAGTGAGTTTCGAATTGCCTTCCTTGGTAACACGTTGCTAACCACGAAATGTGTAGGAATGGATAAGGAAATGGTAAGGTTGGGAAATGGATTCTGCAGAATGTCAGACATCAGTTTTGTGGTTGTCACAGACTGTATTGTTGACCTCAGTGAATAATAATTCGTCTGAACAACTGAGTGGAAAGCGACAATCATAAATGACAAATCACGCGGAAAAAGTATCGAAAAGTTTTATCACGCTCATAGAATATAAAATCACACAAAAATAATGCGGCAGTTGTTATAACATCTTCGATTGTTTTATATATTAAAAAAAATGACAAAACGTTATTGGAAATATTAAACATATTTTTTGACTTCCCCGAAAAATAATAAATTTGCAGAAAATAATAGTTTTGGTTAGGTTAAGTTATGCTTTCATTTTATGGGTTAGTTATTCATTAATTTTTCATTATTTTTTTACTATTATTGAGTATATAACTGTCATTTAAATTTTATAAATAACTAAAAACATTGGTACAGTGGGTACTGCCAATTTATTTAGTCTACTGTTGATTAATTTTATTAACTGCCAATTGATTTAACTTAACAAAAAATAAAAGCCTTAAAAAATGTTCCCATATTCGTTTATTACATATTGCTTTATTTCAGTTCTGTCAGTTGCCGTGCCTCGTCTCAAGATATATCTATGCCCAAATATTGCTCCGAATAAAACGTGCCGGGAGGTTACGGGGTGCCTAAAACCTACCCCAATATCAAAGCTATATCAATTCTCGGGCATCGCCCCACCAAACATACGGCGAGAAGTCACCACCAAGAAGGAGCTCTCCAAAGCAACCCACTTCACTCTATGGTTGGGTATCAAAAGATAACGACACGGCTCAAATCAAGAAGAAGTTTCCTACAGTCGCCAACGGAACTGGTGATATCTGAGGCCACCCTATGGCTGAACATGTGGAGAAGCGCAACTGAGGGGAATACTTGGATTGCCCCGAAAGAGGACCTAGCCCCTGGACACGACCAAGGGTGGAATATATGGATGTCCCTTAACAGACTTCAGACAAATGAAAGCCTGGCAGCTTAACAGCGAACCGACTGAATGTTACTGCGGCGTGGAGCAGACCCTGTCACACGTGCTGGAGTGTGCGCTGTGTCCGAGTAGCTGCACCCAGCAGGACCTGATGATGGCTGGGAGTAACGCCATGCACGTCGCCCACTTCTGGGCAGACAGGATCTGACCCTGATGTTTCCGACATGATTATATATATATATGCCCGAAGATCTACTTTAGTAAAACAGGCCGAAAATTTGAGTCGAGACTACAACGCTTAATAATTCCTCTTAAGCGGAAGCGTTAAATAACTATTCAAGTGTAAAATGTAAATTGTTCATGGATTTAAGTTCAAAAATTTCTCGGATTATAAATCGACATTGAATTTCTGTAAATGGAGCCATAAGGAGGGAAACTCGGTTTTTGAATGTTTGAAAGTTGGAATTCGAAAAGTTAAGTTTGCTGAAGAAATCTGACAAATCTCTAAAGTCAGTTTCCAAGTCTGATTGAAATATTTTAGAATATTCTCATTATGTACTATTAAAAGAACACGAGTCAATTAAAAATAAATGGAAAAAGATGTTGTTTATCGTCTAATGTCCAATCATTGGAACAATTTATATAATTTAATGTTTAGTTTGTGTTCGGGACCGAGGTCGCGATCCCGAAATTACGGCATCAGCTTAAATGGTGGTGCCGGAATACCAAGAATTCCGGCACTGAGGATAAATCAAAAGACCGGAGTTGAGTTGGTACTAATTTATTTAATACGAGTCACCTTTTTAAGCCCAAATTTACAACATGAGTAAGCAGTTAAAAATAATATTAATACACTTGAATGTCATACGCTGCACATTCTTCTATAAGGTTTTTGGATCTTGATCCCTTCAATATTCATAGAGTAGCAGATTATTGGGATCGCCCATGCTCCGTATCGATGCGTATGAATGACTTGTTAATATTAAAATTACATAGAATTTCGTACACTGCAAATCCTCGATACTTGTTGCTTTGGTTCTTGAACCCTGACTTTATGATTTGAGAGATTCCATCTAAGATGAGAATTGATTATAAAAATTTATTTGGAGGTTTAATCCAAACAGTTATGTTAAAAATAACGTTTTGAACAGAAATACTATATTTTATAAAAATTAAACAAAAAATAATGGTAGTCTTACAGTATGTACGGATGTTATGTCGTAGTTTCATTTTTTTACGTTTTATTCCTAGACCTTATCAGAAATAAGTATCATAAAAGTTTTCCCGACTTATGTATGCCAGAGATGGAAAAATGTTTTTCCCATTCCAGTTATAAAAATGACTTTTATTTGTTTTGTATTCCGCATTTCTTAGTGCTTGTTTTATTCTTATGGCAACTCTTACATAACTCAAGTGATGTGCTCGACTTTTTGATGTTATGGAATTAAGTTTTAAATACAGTTTCTTTTATGTAAGCACATACAGAAAATAACCGACAGACGTTGATAGTAATTCTGAAATTTCAGTGGATTCTATGACGTCTTACATTCTACATATGGCTGAGCACTTTATGTGGACTACAGCCATTATCTTTATCTATTAATGGGTGATCTTCACGAGACGACTTTCGTCAACCACTAATTTTGATAAATATGTTATGACTGGCATTTTACGGGTGAGGGATCAAATTCACACCAAGCGGCGGTATTTATAGCATATATATCGATTACTTTTTTTAATCTCCGTTTGAAATCAAACCCACGACCTTTAGCTTGCCAAGCAAACACTTAAACCACTGAGCTAAGCCAAGAATATTCTGTCCCGGGTAGCGCATCGAATTTCGTCAGGCTTCCTTAACGTAAAATATATGTCAATGTGTTTCTCAGTGAGTTCTTTGCTTTGGCAACCTGCTCCTCATCTGTCCATCACGCGTCCCGTTGACGATTTTGGCGATCTGGAGTCACTTTGTGTAGACTTTTTGAGGCTATGTAATGTTATTTTAATGCCAGCTTAAATTGAATATAAGATTAATGAAAATCATGGAATCTCACCAGGAGGGATTCGAGAGCATAGTAGGAGGTAGGAGGACTAGTTATATAGATCGCCACTTGCGGCGCTGGGTTTCACCGAACACGTTGCCCAGCGTCTAGTCAATTGTGTACCGACCGCGACGAGGTCTTATTATGCCAGGCATGTTATTCCGCTAGGGCCGGAAGTTTGTAAAGTTTATCATGAAAATATATGTGCTTCTGGAAAAGTATGTGTGTTGTTCTTCTGCTCCTTACCCCGCCACCACGCAATTCAATAACTAACTTAGAGAACATGATATCAGTACAAATATTGTTTGGTTAATTTAGAAATAGAAAAACTGAAATTATACGTGTCCTGAAAAATAATTAAATGCAATTATCTTCTATACTGCTCTGGTTATGTTTATTGCTGACTCGTGTTAGTTCCAATGTCACAGTTAAAAACTTTAATACTGCAGTGAATGGTTAACCGTACTACTGGAGGAAAATAAATCCTGAAAAAAGCTGTAAAAACTGCACTTTCCATGAGCTTTACGGTTCACATAAAACTTTCAGTGCATAGTTTATCAGTAGATTTAATCTAAAAACGTGCTACTGAATGCATACATGAAAGCACTGCAAAATGAATTTAAAGCGACTGATATGCGAGCGATTTAAGGTTTTGTTTCTAGAGCAGTTTTTTGAAATTAAACTTTTACGAAAATATACAAAATATATTTTGACAATCTTACTTTAAAATTAAGGTTATCAACTGACGATACTTAGTAAAACTGCATAATTATAATTTTAAAATAAACTGTCTTTGTAATTCCGGCATGTACTATTGATAAAGATAACATTATAAAGTCGTTGATTCTGCTAAAAATTATTATTCTAGGTATTCTACACCGTCGAATTACAACAAGAAATTTTTAATTTGAACACTTCAATTTATTATTATATAATATCTTAATACATTAAAATAACAAATACTCAGTAATTTTATAACGTCTATTTTGAATTAAAAACAAAAAAATATTTTTATATAATGACTTAATACATTAGAAAAACCACATACTCATTAATTTTTAATTTATTTTTTGAATTGTTTTACCCGCTCACATATACAATCTGTAAATATGTGTGTAGGAACTAATTAATTTTCCATACCACTCCATACATAAGCCACTGCCTGTTTTTTTTTTTCATTATTGAAGATGGTCTTCAGGAAGGCCGAAACATGTAATCGCTTAAAATAAATTGTGAATCAAAACTATACATTTTTAATTTATTAATTTTTTAAATAAAATTAATTTTAAAATCATAATCTTACTTTAAATTTGTAAGCAAATAAGAGTTGCATACATTTTTGCTGTGGCGCTTATACTTATGTCTATGTGATGTTTTTATTAAAGATTAATTTACTTCCGCAATGTCTTAAAACTAAGGCACTTAACCAATGCATCTTCCCTGTAATAACTTATGGCACAATGACGTGGAATCAGCTGCGAATCTTATATATAAAATAAAGGTCACCCAGCGTGCCATGGAGAGGTCCATGAGAGGAGTGTCCCTAAAAGATATAATCTGAAACGAGGATATGTGAATAAGAATTCAAGCACAGAAGGCTACACAACGAATAGGCACATTCAAGTGGCAAGTGTCTGTTGAAGAGACGACGGTCGATGGGGAAGAAAAATGTTGGAGTGTCATCTATGAACAAAACAGAGCTTTGGTCAATCAAGATGATCTGATCACATTAGAAAAATTACGGAATAGCCTGGATGTAGAATGCGGAAGAAGGAAAAGATGGAAACTCTTGCGAGAGACCTTAGTACAACAGTAGATAAACGAAGGCTGTTGATGATGGACTAATGACATCTGAAGAATAGCAGGAATATCCTGGATGTGGAAGTATCGAGAAGGGTGGATACTCATTCGGGAGGCTTACGTTCAACAGTGCACAGAAACAGATTATGATGAAGATGGTTATAGATTGACTGACCTGAATGTGAGGGTGACCTGACCGAAGACCTTCTTGCCGTCCAGGATATCAGGATCCACGCAGAGGACACCCTGTAGCTTATCTATGACCCCGTTCTCTATGACAAGGTCTCGCGAGCATAGGTACAGGGTCAACTTGTTGTTGGGCGACGACTTCTTGAACACCCTGTAACAAAAATAAACAATATAAATGCATTATTCATAATATTCTAATCTCTTTTCCCGGTTTATTAGTTATATAAAGAAAGAATATTAGGGTTATGTTTTCCTTTGGCATCCAAAGTATATATCTAAACCAAGCTCATATTTCCGCCTTGACTGTCTCACACTTAAGATCCTGCTCCATGTGCCCAACAACTGCACATCTCAGGACCTAATGCTGGGCAACACACGGGCAAAAATAATTTGACGTCGCTGACGCGAAGAAGAAGAAGATGATTTCAGATCGATATAGACTTTCCAGGCTAGTGCCAAAAAGCCTCGATATCCGATCGTTTGTCTCTAATTTTTTTCTGACACATATATTAAAAGTTTAGTTATAAGTTACTATGAAACGCGACTTTGCAGGTGCCATTTCGGTTGTTTTAACAAGTCCTGCCATGTAGAGCGCCATAGTCCATAAAATGACCACTGTTTTAATTTCGGCGCTGTGCTGTCACAACTACCAGCCGTCGCAGTCGAAATCTGCCCGGGACGTGACACAAACACGGCATTGTTCCGTCCCGGGGGGACGACCGAAGTTTTTTTTTTCTTTAATGTAAACACATACAGGAGGATATCAACAGATGGTGATAGTAATTCTGAAGTCTCATCTGTGGAACTCTATGACGCTTACCATGATGCATATGACTAAGCGCAGCATGTGGAGTGATTGATCCGCCAATGTCATAAATTACAGTCCGAGATTCACGCATCATCATTATTATTATTATTACAGGAATTTACTATGTATTGGCGGTCTTCACGGGACGACTTTTGCCTACCACTAATTTTAATTAATAGCCTATGACTGGCATTTTCACGGGTGAGGGATCAAATTCACACCAACCGAGGGTATTTAAGAGTTCAGATTTTTTTTTTTTTTGTTAATCTCCGTTGTGGATTGAACCCACGACCTTTGGCTTGCAAATGTCGTGGGTTCGACGCTTTGACCATTGAGATATACCCGCCGGCAAAGTTTGTCAGATCTTGAATTTGTCGTTTGAAACAGGGAAAAATAAAAGCATTGAACCCGTGATACTTTGCATTAGAGTATGTATCTATAAGCTTTGGTCTTTTGAAGTCTTGTACAGATTAATATGAAGGTTTTGAATAATTTGCGGTCTTCAGTGCCCTAGAGAAATCAACGAGCTTTCAAAAAGTAAGACGAAGAGGCAAACTTGTGTAATATTTGTTACATTGATGTTATACAAACTTCACACCAGTTGTGTAACTAAACAAAATTAGAGAGTATGGCTTAGCAGTTAATGGTTTGCTTACCAAACTAGAGATTGTGAGTTCGATCCACGACAAAGTTGAAAAAATGCTTCTCAATCAATTTACAACCTCTATAAATATACATATTTGTGACGGCTATACAGCGCCTGTAAAGTCCCTATTGTTCTTTATGGCTGTGAATCTTGGCAAGCCAATGCGGCCATGTAATAGGTTTGTTTTAATTCTTTTTTTTAACTTAAAAAAAATGTAGAAAAAAATATAAAGTCACGTGTTGTACCCTGCAAGTTACACACAAGGTTAGAATATAATAGGTTGGTGCAAAAGTTTTGACCGTTTTTTACATATACAATTAAACATTTTTTTTTTAGATTTATATTATTATTTTAATCATTTTTGTAATTTACATCAGTTTTTATAACCTTCTCCTATCTTTATATCAACTTATATCAACCTTCTCCTATCTTTATATCAACTTATAAATACCATAAGTGTAAAATTCTCTAGGTTTTGATGTGAAAAATGTAGTAAGGGATGTTTTTACCTGCAATATTTTATCAAAAACTTTATCATTATTTTTTGCTTGCAGTGATTGGAATAAATGAAAATCGGAAGGAGTAAGATCTGGACAATACGGTAGATGCTTGATAACATCCAAATTCAACTCATTTAGCTTGTGTTGGGTCATCATGCCACATGTGGTTACGCGTTGTCATGACGATGACCCAACACAAGCTAAATAAGTTGAATTGGGATGTTATCAAGCATCTTCTGTACTCTCCATATCTTGTTCCTTCCGATTTTTATTTATTCCGATCACTGCAAAAAGAATTAATTATAAATTTTTGATACAATAGAGCAGGTAAAAACATCGCTTACTACATTTTTCGCATCAAAATCCACAGAATTTTATACTAAATGGTATTAACAAGTTGATAGAAAGATAGGAGAAGGTTATAAGAACTGAAGGAAATTACATAATTGGTTAAATAAATAATTCAAATCTAAAAAAAAAATGTTTAATTGCATATGTAAAAAATAGTCAAAACTTTTGCACCAACCTAATACATCTGAGAAATAGTTGAAGAACGTAGTAGCCTCTTCCATGTCAGCCTCGTTAACCGCTCTTGTAGCCCCGATGATTTTCTTGATGAAGTTTAACAGCAAAGGACCGTCAGAACTAAGTAGCAATTCAGGAAAATCCTCCTAATCAATGGTAGTGACTCTCATCAAAAATATTCTAATAAAACTTTAAAAATCCATGTAATAATGTCACTTTGAGACAACATCAAGAAGGTAATATAGTTCATCAGTAACACAGGTAAATGACTGGTTGTAATGTCCGCGTAGGACTTACAAGAAGTTGTTTTCATCCATTCAGTCTATAGTTCGGCTCGAGACCCAAGTGGTACTTACTAAATAAATAGACTCTCGGTAACTAACTAATTAAATAAAATAAGCTTGTGAATAAATGTTGACTGATTGAATCATAAAAAATAATAATATACATACTCTGAATATACACTACAGAGATATCTGTCATTATAAATACGATGTTATCAATGTATTTATATATACATCAGGTTTGCTCAGGCGGAGAATAGTCGTGTGGATAGCGCGGCGTGTAGAACGGAGCGAAGGTGTAAAAGGCTCGTGGTTCGAATCCCGCGTCTGCCGATATTTTTCTGAATGAATTGATGCGTAAAAAAATTGATGTTTGTGTATATTCAATTACTAAAGTAAAAATATTTACCTATTTCGTTTAGCTATTAATACTCGAAAAAAGAAGTTTTCGAGACATATTTATCATTTCGAATAATGTCGCAAACTAAGTAGGTTCGAATAAATTGATTTTGAATAGAAAATTGACAAACAAACGACTTACAAAAGCATTTTCCAAACTTTTTGATTAATTTTCAGCTTGCTAAGAAGATTAATGACGTATTTAAGGATTCTCAATAACAACTGAAATTCATTGATCCTGAAAATAAGATGCCCAGGTACTATGCTTTATAAAATATTTCCACGTATGACAATAATAGATGGGATACTAACATTTTTTAAATGAAAATAATATTGATATTGTGGATTTTGGGTTTAGCCGTGTGTAGCGAATTTTTCTTTTACCAATATTTCGACCACCATTGCAGGGGTCTTCTTCAGGATTGACGATTTACTGAAGAAGACCCCTGCAATGGCGGTTAAACTATTGGAAAAAGAAATTCACCACACACGGCTAAATCCAAAAGCCACAATATCAAATCTGGCCTTAAAAAAAGTTATCGAAAATAATATTATTTCAGAGTTTTATATACAAAAAAAAAATTTACATTAAATTATTTTTGGTGGTTTTTTAGAATGTATGTAATATACCTAGCCAGCTGGTATAGCTCAATGGTCAAAGCGTTCGCTTGATAAGCCAAAGGTCGTGGGTTCGATCCCCAACGGAGATTAAAAACAAAAATATTTTCACTCGATTTCTGAGCTCTTAAATACCCCTGTTGGTGTGAATTTGATCCCTCACCCGTAAAATGGCAGTCATAGCCTATTAATCAAAATTGGTAGTAGACGTAAGTTATCCCGTAAAGTCTACCCATTCATAGTAAATTCCTGTAATAATAAGAATGATGCGTGAATGTCGGGCTGTAGTCTATGACGTTGGTGGATCAATACTCCACATGCAGCGCTTAGCCATATGCGGCATGATAAGCGTCATAGAATTCCGGAGACGAGACTTCAGAATTACTATCACTATCTGTCAGTATTCTCCTGTATGTGCTTACATAAAAAAATCTGAGCTCTAAATTACCTCGTTTGGTTGTGAATTTGTTCTCTCACCCGTAAAATGCCAGTCATAGTATTCTAATCATAATTGGCGGTAGAAGACAGTCGTCCCGTGAAGGCCACTAAAATTCCTGTAATAATAAGGATGATGCGTGAATGTCGGGCTGTAGTCTATGACGTTGGCGGATCAACACTCCACATGCAGCTATATGCAGCATGGTAAGCGTCATAGAATTCCACAGATGAGACATCAGAATTACTATCACCATCTGTCGATATTCTCCTGTATATGCTTACATACAATATTAAAAAAAAACTTTTCCAAGACATCGACATTTCGATCAAATTTACCAGTTGTTGTACATCTCAGAACCAAGATCGTTATGACGTAGAGCGCTAATGGATTCGTAATTGGCGTAATTAATCATATTCCCAGCAATTACTTACAGTATGTACTGTAAGTGGTTGTGTACCTAATTATGAGCAATTAACGAGAAATGTACTGATTATACTCGTATATAGAATCCATAACACTGAAATTCTGATGTTCATACGAGAAGTGTCCTTAAATTTATTTTTGGTAGAATTTTTAGTTCAACAAACATCTTAATGTGATGTTTACTGATAATTTGTATGTTTGTTAATTTTTCTAAATATTGTTATACTTCTTCAACTATCTATAATGTATTAATCCATCAAAAACAAATTGATGTGAATTAAAAACGAAATCATGTAAAAGTTCATCAGTAACAAAGGTATATGACTTTTTGTTGTGTAAAAACATACAAAAGAATACCAACAGATGTTGATAGTAATGCTGGAGTCTCGCCTGTGGATTCTATGACGCTTACCATGATACATATGGTTAAGCGCTGCATATAGAGTGTTCGCCAACGTCACAGACTACAGCCCAACATTCACGCATCATCCTTATTATTACAGAAATTTATTGATGAATTGGTGGTCTTCGCGAGAAGACTTACGTCTACCACCAATTCCAATTAATAGGCTACGACTGACATTTTACGGGAGACGGATCAAATTCATACCAACCGGGGGGGTATTGTAAAGCTCAGAAATCGATTAAGAATCTTTTGTTTTTAATCTTCGTCGGGGATCAAAACCACGACCTTTGGCTTGTCACGCGAACGCTTTGACCGTTGAGCTATACCCGCCGGCGAGTACTGGCAGTATTGTCCGTGTAAAATTAACAAAAATTTATTTCCATTAAGTGTATAGCTTAGTAGTTACCCAGATAGTGCATTAAATAAATGTGGAAAAAAAAACCTGTGAATAAAATTAATTGATTGAGAAAATTAATTACAAATTGGCACTAGGACTAGTTATAGGGATCGTCACTTGCGGCGCTGGGTGTCACAGACCACGGTGTCAGTCATTTGCCGACGGCGGCAAGGTCGTATTGTGGTCGGCCCAGCCTGAATGCTGTGACTAGGTCCGCGTCAGAAGTTTGTAAAGTTATCGAAATATATATGTCACAGTGCTTCAGAAAAATTCTTCGTGTTGTTCATCTGCTCCTCATCCTGCAACCACGCGATTCAATAACAAACTTTGAGAGGAGGATGTTATTATATTATTTCATTGTTTGCGTAGCAATTGCTGAAGAACCAACATAGGGAAACTAATGAAAGGTATACACACTGTATACTTTCCGGCTCCGAGTGACTGCTTATGTTAAGGTGATGCTACTGAACCGGAAACTGGGTCATACACATGATAGCTTAACGTTAAATACAGTGACGCTTATCATGCTGCATATGGTTAAGCGCTGCATGTGGAGTGTTGATCCGCCAACGTCATAGACTACAGCCCGAGATTCACGCATCATCCTTTATTATTACAGGAATTTACTATGAATGGGCGGTCTTCACGGGACGACTTTCATCTACCACCAATTTTGATTAATAGTCTATGAGTGCCATTTTACGGGTGATGGATCAAATTCACGCCAACCTGGGGGTATTTTAGAGATCAGAATTCGATTAAAAATCCTTTTTTACTTTTAATCTCCGTCGGGGATCGAACCCACGTCTTTAAGCTTGAAAAACAAACGCTTTTACCATTGAGGTATACCCTCCAGCTGTATATATATACCATCCAATGGTAATCATGGATGATTACCGATGGATGATTCATTTTGTGCCATCCTGTATAACGTTGCGGTGGCTTATGCGGTTATATGTCTAACCCAGAAGCTTGGCTAAGTGGACACATGGCTTAAGCCAAAAGATTAGTAGTTTATAACCCATTTTGCTAAATGTACCTTGGTATGTAAGTTATGTACCTTGACCACTTTTCGAAAAGCAAACGCTTTGACCATTGAGCTATACCCGCCGGTATAAAATTCCCGCCTACATGAACATTTACATCGCCACACTTATGGTTGTATCTACTTTAATGACGGATTGAAATGTTACCTATTTTGTAATGTCATTTAAGGAAAATAAAATAAACTGTCAAACATAGTTTGATGATGATGATTGACTTGTAGGCTAAAAAGATTGATAACGTTTTTAAAACAACTTGGACGTTTCAATATGGCGAGAGCTTTCGAAAGTTTTCGGTCTTGAAATTAATTATTAAATGGATCATAATTACTTTCTCGGTAATGGATTTTTTCACTTGCCGTGATGGGGATTAAAAAAAATGAAAATATAAAAGCACTCGGCGCGCGAGAAAACGGATCGATAGTTGTACCACAAAGAAGTAATGGTTTTTAAAATTTGGTGAAATTAATGATAAGTTCAAACACAAAGAAAAACCAAATGGCGGAAATGAGATGGAAAGATTCTTGATTTTTTTCTTGAAAAATTTAAACTAAAACTAAACGTTTATCATGATCCTCCAAGACTATAAGATAGGTGTATCTAAATACCATAATTAGCGTTTTTTTTTCTTTTTTTTGGGGTCTTAGGCCCCTGGGTTGGTCGCCTTGTACTTGCGCTCCTTGGGAGCACTTACCACGGCATTGTTTTTAGAGTACTTTCTAGTTATACAATGGGCTTTGGTGAGCAACACCAAACGTGGGTGTAAAAGTTAGTAGTTCAGACGTTAATATTTGGACTTTTTGACTTCTTCGCCGAAGGTCACCGCGTATACAGAAAAATCATGGTAGTTGGACTCCGTAGCAATGAGGTCGACATATCCAACCAGTCTTGGCTTCTGTTCGATTACGCTAAAAAGCCTTTCCCTACTTATATCTAATATTGGGCAATGCCACAGTACGTATTCAGCGTCCTGCAAGGGTCTACCACATGGGTAGTCTAGACCAGAGCTCCGCATGCGGTGTGCCCCGACACACTAGTGTGCCGTGAGCCGATACAGGTGTGCCGCGGTCAAATTAGACAATATTAAACTAAATAACTTTACAATGGTCTTTATGCGCTTATCACCTACTTATATAGACTGGCAACTGCGTAGCATGCTACGTACACGACCCACATGAAATAAAAATGTATGAAATTATATAATTTATCAAATTATTATCTATTATATTGGCTCTCGGTGTGCCGCCTTATTTTATACAAAACTTTGGTGTGCCTCGGAATTTAAGGAAGAACTTTGGTGTGCCGTAGGTGAAAAAAGGTTGCACAGCACTGGTCTAGACTATCAACGAGGCTAGGCTTGACTAGTCCAATGGCTTGGAATAAGCAACGGCATCTCCATTCTATTGACAACGAAAGAAATAAGGAATATGACTGTCTGCCATGCTGCGAGCGCCGTTAGTCTTACTTCTTTTTCGGTTTCTTTCGTGATCTTCTCCTTTGGAGGATTGAGACAAGTGCCCCCGACCTCCGCAGAGAAACCACGTCTAAGCAATGACATACCGGCGCTCAACTGCACTTGAAGATACAATGGTAGCACCCCCGTAAGGATAGCGTATTGTCTTCTAATTGATAACCATATCACAAAAACATGAAGGTATTTTTAATTAGAACACATCAATTAAAAGTTTCAATACAAAGAAAAACGAAATCGTGGAAAAAGTTCGGAGAGATTCGTGACTTTTTTACTTAAAAATTTAAACCAAAACCAATGCATATCATGATTTTATAAGACCATGAGATAAATGTCTTAGAAGACCATAAATTACGCTTATATTGGTATTTTTTAAAAATATTTTAGATACCGAAACTAATTGAAATTTATGATTTTTATCATTCACGAAGTTTGTATGCAAATTCAGGGCTCTACAAGGCTCTAACCTGGGGCCATCAATACTGTTTTTGATTTTTAAATAACAAAGTTCATATATTTTTGCGCTACCAAGTTACATATGCATGTAGATTTTGTTTGAGAAGTTATTTCGTCCTAGTTGGATTATTTTTCCCAAATAAATATATTCATTTACAAAGTCTATTTGTGTTCCTACAATGGAAATCAGCTAAAAATTCTGGAAAATATGTCTATTTAACCCTTTCGCATCGGTTGTTTGCATATTCCGTCAAAGATTCCCAGACCATTCACATCGGTTGACGTGATATGTCGTTTTGCTACTTTTAGTACTCATTGTGACATACGGTAGGAAATTGGAAGCGCAGTCATTCCCTTTATCAACCTTCATGTATTATTTACAGGAAATTATAAAGCATGTAAATAAATATCGTTAGGTTTCGTCACAGGAGCGATTTTTCTGTAAACCACATGTGTGAATGCCACCACATGTATGGAGTGACATAATGAACGTTTGTAAAATATAATAGTTTTTTATGCACAATCTGATAGCTAAAGGATACAAGAACCAATGTGATACATGAAAATAGGTCAGATAAGTACATTTATGCTTCAAATACTAGTTTTAAGCAAAAAAAATGGTTTGAAAAATTCACGCCGTATTGACAGTATAATTTGTATTCCACCGAGCCGTAACGAAAGCGTTAACGTGTATTTAGTTTTATCCATGTTTGCTTATAGTATATAAATAAAAAAACAAGCTTAAGATTTATGAAAAACAGAGTAAGCCATACTGAAACTGCTGGAATTCAAAAGCCAGTTACTTGAAAAATAAAAGTCCAATAAAGTTTAAATTAGCGCGAAAAGTTTTATACTCGTTTTATTACGCGAGTGTAAAGTTGGCTGTTTTATTTTATTTCAAATTACTTTATTTGTACTGCGTCAGGTTTTTTATTTCACAAAGTTTAATGTTTTTTTTACTGCTGCCGTAAAAAGTGAAATTTATTAAAAAAAGCTCCTGAAATGGAAAAATACAGCGGAAAGTTTTTTTTCACGTGTAGACACGTACATGAAAAAAATAAAGTGCAAAGTAGAAATTTAATATGTATTGACCTCCCCCGTCTTTAACCCTTTCGCATAGGTTTCTTTCAGTACTCATTGTGACATTTGCGGTAGGAACTTGGAACTGCAGTCATTTCCTTTATCAACCTATATGTATTCTGTACAGGATGCGCCGCTAGATAATCACGACAAAAAAGCAAATTAAACATGACAGTTGAACCAACTTGAAATGTAGCAACTGTCATAACAAATGAAATGGCGTATGCAAACGCCGTGTAATTTTATATATAATTATAATTAAAATTAATATTATTAGATGTGCATATCAGGCGAGTGAACAAAAATAAGAGACTGAAGATCATTTTTCGAGGCTATTCGGCATCGGCTTAAAAGAGCTATATCAAGCTTATATCAGTATGAATTGAATGACGGTTGCAAGGTTCTAAATGGCCAAACTGTGTTTGTATTGCTGATCTTTGAAATTCACTATTGGCGATTTTATGTCAGGAAAAGAAACGTTTTATAGTGATATCAGCTTGATATAGCATATGTCGCTATTTTGGTTGTTTAGGTCCTGTCATCGATGCGCCGTTAGATCTGATGGATGTCTGTCATTGGCACTCCATTAGTTCTCTAAATCACCAATGGATAAATTTCGGTGCTTGGTGTCGGCGATCACGGGCGCTTGGAGGCCAGCAATCACTTGAGCACCGACCGCTTCTAGGACCGAAAGTTTGTCAGTTATAGCTTGTATATATGTGCTTCTGAAAAAGGCTTTATACTTAATTGACTCGTAATATTTCATATAATTCGAGATCGTTACTCTAAGGATGTTGATGGAGCTTGCGTTTGGAAGAGAATAACCGTTGAAAGATACAGGATCCATAGCAGTCTTCTTGGTGGAGAAAGTGCATGATTGGGTTTTGGAAATGTTGAAACTGACGAGGTTGAGGTCACTCCATCGTGAAACCCTTTCAAGAGACATGTTCATCTTCTCCACCAGAGATTCCCTAACAGCAGATAGTTTCGAATGTTGATATCAACGATGTTTTTAAGTCTTCTTTGATGTTTTATGCATTAATGTAATTTACCTTTGACAATTGAGTGTATCGAACGCTGCCATTCTGCTTATTGAAAATCTTCTTTTCTTTTTCGCAACTTTTCGCTCTTTCGGCGCTTCTATGTCATTGTCCCATCATCTGAAAGAAGAAAACAAAACAAACATTAATAAAACAATTCTAAAATAAAATAATTAAAATTCATTCATCATCATCATCATCATCATCATCATCTTCATGTCCACTCCCCTATTTTTCCTCGACTCAACCCATGTCAGCTAGGCCTCCCGTAGCTCCACCGAGTACATTCTACATATAGGGTCTGTCAAATAACTTTTTTTTTTTTTTGAAAAACATCGCAAAACATCGAGTGTAGCTTCGGCTGTGTGGCACGTAGCGCGCTCCTGTTGAAACCAAATCTTTGGTTTCAACAGGACGGGTTCAACAGAATGGGTTCTTTGGCAAAAATGGCCCGATAACGATCGCCATTGACTGTAACGGCCACTCCTTGCTCATTTTCGAAGAAAAATGGCCTGATTTTCAAAGTAATGTTGCAATATTTTTCAGCGTTATTCAAGCGTATACACAACCATATTCGTTTAGCGGAAATATAAAACTAATTATCTGTCGAATCGAACATGAGCTAAGTGTTACCATTTACGAAATAAGCACTAGTTGAAAAAAAAAACGTTAGATGGATATATATGACGTCGCTAACTATTGAGATATGATATAGAGCATTTGTTTCATATTTTTATTTTTATTTTAGCATTTGCGCTTCATATTTGAAGCATATGAACACCGAAAAAGTTCTGTAAAGTAAGATTGTCTATACCTTGTCCCAGAACACATGTGTGACACGGAGGTCCACATGGGAAACATAGATGGTTCCCAGAAGCCTCCAGGGCAAGAGTCCGCGAACTTACAAATATTTGGGGGTTCAATGAAAGGCTTTTCAAGGAGATCGGATGATAAAATCTAAGCTCTATACTTACCCAAGGTAGGGTTCTGCCACCCCTTTAACTGTAAGCCGCGGAAGCGTCGGATTGATCATCCGATTTTTTTAAATAACCCTGATCATTGAACAGTCTTTAAATAACCCTGATCATTGAGTCTCTCATGGAGCCTGAGAGTCTCTCATGGAGCCTGAAGTGTGGCCTGAAAAGACCATCGTTCAACCCTAGATACGTGTAAGACGAAAGAATCGCAGTGAACAGTGGTTGAAACCAGGTTAAGTGAAGATATTGACATATTTGGTGTAATATTACTTCAGCTTCAGTGCTGGCGTTGATAGATGCAAACTATTGGACGTTTTATTTTGTGACAATAATGCCATGTTATTTGTGTGTCAATCATGATATACTTATTACAGGGTTTTTGTTGTTACAAGTCAAGCTATTTATCTTGAGTCTCCTGGCGCTAGTTCTGAGTGTGAGGTCATTGACGCTAAATGTGTCAATAAATTTACGTCGCCACACTTATGGTTGTATCTACTTTAATGACGCATTGAAATGTTACCTACTTTGTAATGTCATTTAAGGGAAATAAAATAAACTGTCAAAAACACCCAAATATTTCTCTGGTACTAAAGCCACAGTCTGTGAAAGCTTGCGGGCTCTTTCCCTGGAGGCTCCCAGGATACAACTGTGTTTCCATGTGGACCTCCAGGTATACAGGTGTTCTGAGACAAGACATATACAGCCTTAGCTTACAAAACTGTTGCAACGACAATTTGTGGTGGCAGTGTGGATATAATATGCATTTATATTATTATTTTTAAATATGAAACCACTACATGAATAAATTTCTCTTATGTATATAATTTATTATTAATTTACTAATTATAATTTTAAATTAATTTCAATTAAAAAAATAACTAATTAAAAATACATAGTTTTGATTCACATTTGTATTAAGCGATTACATGTTTCGGCCTCCCTGGAGACCATCTTCAATAATGATTGAATTAAAAACTGGCAGTGGCTTATATAGGTATTTGCGAGTATAAATATTAGTTTCTTATTTGTTAACTTTTTAATTTAAATTAATTTGTAAAATTAATTATGTAGTTTTACCAAGTATTGGTTGAGGGTGGAAACTGTAGAGGGCGCCCTAGACGGGAGTACTTGCAGTAAGTATTCGAGGACATGAATTGTAGCGCTTATGCTGAGCTGAAAAGGGTTGCGGAGGACCGAGAGGAATGGAGATCGAGATGCAAGATTCTCTTGCTGCAAACCAATCCACCGGATTGATACTACGAAGAAGAAGACCAAGTATTGTCAGCTGATAACCTTGATGTTAATTTAATAATTCATCATCATCATCAGCCTGTGTCCGTCCACTGTTGAACGTAGGCCTCCCGCATGAGTCTCCATCCTCTTCGATCCTCACTCCCGCTATTCTTCTTATATCGTCAGTCCATCTTGTAGGGGGTCGGCCAATGCTTCGTTTGCCAGTTCTTGGGCGCCATTCCAATACTTTTCTTCCCCATCGACCGTCGTCTCTTCGACAGATATGACCTGCCCATTGCCACTTGAGTGTGCCTATTCGTTGGGTAGCATCCACTACTTGAGTTCTTCTGCGTATTTCCTCGTTTCGGATTCTATCTTTTAGCGACACTCCGAGCATGGATCTCTCCATAGCACGCTGGGTGACTTTTATTTTATGGGTAAGACTTGCTGTCAGATTCCACGTCTCTGCGCCATTGGTTATTATATATGTTAAGTCATGAGGTTAATGAAGTTATTAGAGCAGGACCCCTGGGTCTAACTAAAACATTCCCTTGTGAGCTTTTGTGGGCTTATTGTGGGGTTTTGTGCGGCGGTGTTAAGCTCCCAATGGCGTCCTTTTACTATAAGTCAGGGTTCAGAGAAGCACTCTCAAATGCAGCATTAAATATAAAAAATATTTAAATATTATGGATCAGTTTTAACATGGATCATGCAATGATCAACATGATCCGCCATCGATCCGTCATCACATTCGCTCATCATCCATTTATTACGGGAATTCACTATGAATTAGTGCCATTCACGTGACGCTTTCAGCCTACAATCAATTTTAATGAATAGGCTATGACAGGAATTTTATGGGCGAGGGATTAAATTCACACTAACACGAGGTACGCATACAATGAGAAATATAATGTTTTTAATTTTTAAATTTAATTTCCGACCGCTACCGAGCCCGCGATCTTAGATTTGGTAATCAAACACTTTCACCACTAAGATATACCAGCCGGATATGTATTTTGAATTTCGGCGTACTTTACAGAAGTTTAGACGCTTGCCGGTGAGAATAGCTCAATGATCAAAGCTTTTGCTTGACAAGTCAAAAGTCGTGGGTTCAATCCCGGAGATGAAAAACAACAATATTTTTAATCGACTTCTGAGCCCTAAAAAATACTCCCGATTGGTGTGAATTTGATCCCTCACCCGTAAAATGCTAGTCATAGCTTATTAATTGAAATTGGTTGTAGACGAGAATCGCCCCGTGAAGACCACCCGTTCATAGTAAATTCCTGTAATAATAAAGCGTGATGCGTGAATCTCGGGCTCGAGTCTATGGCGTTGGCAGATCAACACTCCACATGCGTCATAGAATCCACAGATGAGACTTCAGCATTACTATCACCATCTGTCGGTATTCTCCTGTATGTGCTTACAAAAAAAAATGAACGATAAATTGTTAGTTTGACAACAATCCTCAATGAGTGCGAAGCCGCAGTCTTTACCATTTTAATGATAACAGTTCCCAACGTGATTTCTCGATCCTCAACAGTATATAAAACGGCTGAGCTATTTTAAATGGCAAGCAATACGATGTTATTATAGAGCGCACTTAGTTTTTTTGGTGTATGACCTGCTTTTAGACATGCAGGTATTCGAAAAGTTTGGTTACCCCTGATGTACAGTATACATCATCATTAGACCGAGCGTAAATTCCTTACTAAGTACTTAAAACATTTCAGCCTCATTTCATTTTCGGCCGCCGTATTACACTGGAGGAGTAAATTACAGCATTAGTTATGTGCAATTTTTTTCCCCCAAACGCGTGAATTATTTAGATTTTTTCTGTAAGCATTACTTTTAATGGAATTCCACTCTGCACTCCTGAAAAACCTTAAATACATGAAAGCGAAATAATTTAACGATATTTACAAAAAAAATCAAAGATTTTATTTTATGTAGGCACATACAGGAGAATACCGACAGTCAAAGTGATGCTGAAGTCTCATCTGCAGATTCTATGACGCTTACCTACATGTTATATATGGTTAAGCGCTGCATTTGGAGTGTTGATCCGTCAACATCATAGACTACAGCCTGACATTCTTTCTAATTACAGGGATTTACTATGAATGGATGGTCTTCACGGGATGAATTTCGTCTGCCACCAATTTTGATTAATAGGCTATTGCATTTTACGCGGCAGCTTTTGGAAAACTAAAGTACATTTTTGAAGCGAAAATTCCGCGATGTCTTAAAGCTAAGGCGTTTAACCAATGCATCCTCCCTGTATTGACTTGTGGCGCAGAGACGTGGAATCTGACAGGAAGTCTCACCCGCTTGATGAAAACCTTCCCTGTCCCGTTCTGTTTTTGGAGACCCAGATGGGGACCCGTTACTGGCGACGCACGCAAAAAGCTACTTGTTAGAGAGTGGCTGAAGGCCTTCCCGTGATTTTCTCACCCGCTTGGTGGAAACCCTCCCTGTCCCATCCTGTTTTTAAAGATCCAGATGGGGACCCGGTACTGGACGCACGCAAAAAGCTACTTATTAGAGAACGGCTGAAGACCTTCCCGTGATTCTAGGTGAATCAGTTAGATGTCAAATAGACCTCAGTCTAAGGCTGCAAAGTTAGTAAACTACAGCTAGTCTCGAATTGCCTTCTTTGGTAACACGTTGCTAACCACGAAATACGTGGGAATTGATAAGGAAATGGTTAGGTTCGGAAATGGATTCTACAGAATGGCAGACATCAGTAAAGAATCGTGTGTGGTGTTCACGGAACAACTTTTGTCTACTACCAATTTTGGTTAATAGCCTCTCACCCATAAAATAAAGATCACCCAGCGTACTTTGGAGAGATCCATGCTCGGAGTGTCACTAAAAGATAGAATCCGAAACAAGGAAATACGCAGAAGAACTCAAGTAGTAGATGCTACCTAACGAATATGCACATTCAAGTGGCAATGGGCAGGACATATCTGTCGAAGAGACGACGGTCGAAGAGGATGGAGACTCATGCGGGAGGCTAACATTCAACAGTGAACAGATACAGGCTGATGACGTATAAAAGAATACCGACTGACGGTATTGAAAAACTCTCACCTGTGGATGGTAATTTAAACAGTTTTTCCAAAAGTTACGAGTATTAAAACTAATAATAAGCAACTACACTTTAGAACTGCATTTTCGGAACTAGAAACGAGACGTGAATGGCGTATTATGTTCCGACAACAGACGAGAGTGCACTGAAATTATGATAACCTTGGACTGCTGTTGAAGTTGCTCGTGAAGTTACTTGCGAAGTTAGTCAAAGTACGACGTGCGACCTTCCACATGCTCATCATCGGTTAACTTCGGACAACTTCGATGACATTCTAGACTTCAGAGCGTGCCTTAATAGTAAAGATTTCCAAAGTTATACAAACTAAAGCATTATTTTTAATAGACGATGATTTTCATTTTGTTTATAACTTGAATCACGTTGGAAATATATTGATATCAGCTCGATATAGTTCGATACTCGGGTCTCGGACCGAACTATAGACCGAATGGATGAAGACATTTTCTTGTAAATTCTACGCGGATAATTACAGCCAGTCATTTACCTGTGTTACTGATGAACCTTATTACCTTCTTGATATTGCCTCAAAGTGATATTATCAAATAGAATTATTACTGTGAGTAGTACTTACTAAATAAATAGAATGTCGGTAACTAACTAATAATATAAAAAGCTTGTGAATAAATGTTGACTGATTGAATCTTAAAAATAATAATATGCATACTCTGAATATATCTACAGAGACAGATATCGTTATATGATGCTAACAATGGTTTTTATATATATTAAGTTTCACGTATCTGCTCAGGCGAAAAATAGTCGTGTGGATAGCGCGGCGTGTAGAACGGAGCGAAGGTGCAAGGCTCGCTGTTCGAATCCCGCGTTTGCCGATATTTTTATGAATGAATTGATGCGTATAAAAATTTGGTGTATAATTGTTTGTGTATTTAATTACTTATAATATTGAAATAAAGTCAATGATCTATAAAATAAGATTACAGTATTGAAAAATATTCTAACAAAAATTAATAAATACATAATTTAAACAATTTTTACATTTGCGTGACGACGAGCGAACAAAAATAATAAACAAAAGATAATCTTTTTAGGAATTCTCTGATAATTCCGTGTCCAGTAAACGCTTGCGTGAGATTAAAGTCCACGGAGTTCGTCTTTTTCCACGTCAATAAGAGTTCGATGGATCGGACATAGTCGTGATGATGATGATGGATCACAGGGTGAAGACTCCCAGGCGACAACACAGAATGCGTCTCCTAATCTCATGGATGATGCACTCCATGAGAGAGTGTCTCACTGTGTGTGTTCGATGGATGGAAAGAAAGACTTGGTTATTCCTCCGGAAGTTGATTCTTCATATGCGATGTTCCAAGCACTTAGCGAATCATGTATTAACTTGTTCAAGGCGTAGCAGAGAGGAAAACAGATAATGTATTACCCATCAAATTCTTATAAATAATATTCCTAGTGTTTTCACTTTGGGAACGTATGGCCGAGAATTTACGTGCATTCAGTACGGACGTTCAAAGTCATATAAAGTTCATTTATGACGTAATGTTCTATACCAAGTTTGGCAACTTTAATGCTATCATATATTATGAGAGACGCCATTTAAACTATTCTTTGTGTTGAGTATGGGTATGGAATACATCATCATAAAATACAAACTATACTTTATAGCATAATAAAATATTTTATTAGGTAGCGCACTTTCGTTTAATCAATTGGAACAATTTCGGTATATATACCTTGTCTGTTAATGTTTGCCTTATATGTCACATAGATGTCGGTAGAATCGCCGTCGCCAGAGCTCGCTTTAAGTACTGTTGCACCTATAAAGGTGGGAGTTGAGCTGGCTCTATAAAAGCAGATGACTATACGGACCAGATCTCTTCTCTCTTCACTTTCAGCGCCTTCGTAGCCTGATCAATAACCGCCGTCGCCGGAGAAACTACTGTGTTACGTGCCTACGCTACGAACTGTCCATGTTACCACTACCTACTGAAGTAACCTTTAATTATTCTAAAAATCACTTCTATAACTTGCTAATAAAAATAATGATGTTAATCATTCAACTCAAATGTAATGTTAATATTCTGTTAACTTTTCAACTATTAAATTGTGTAAATATTAAGCTTACTCACTAACATTAAATTCACAAAAAAAAAGTTATGTTCGGATTGCTGTGTATTTCCATTAATATCTTCCTAGCACGCATTAAAATTCCTTCTCAGGAATTTACAGATCACAACACATCCTAAAAAATATATATTTTTCGGAATGTGGATGTATATGTGATGTGATCCGAATTGTGAGAAGAAAATTGCTGTGCGTGTTAGGACGTGATCAATTGGGACGCGAACATTCCGAACATAAAGAGAAAATAAATAATGCACTTTATAATGTCACGTAGAATTTAATAAAAGGTAAGCAGGTAACATTTATAATTACACAATATTGAATTTAGAATGGATAGCGGAATTATTAACAATATAATGAACGGTTGAGTTCAGTCAACCCTTCCATTGCGGCTCGGTTTAAATACAAATTATACTGTCAATTATAAAACTAGTATTTGAAGCATAAATGTACTTATCTGGTCTATTTTCATATATCACATTGGTTCTTGTATCCTTTAGCTAATCAGATGATGCATAAAAACTTATTCTAAGAAAGTAGCAAAACAATATATCACGTCAACCAATGTCAACAGTCGGGGTATCTTATGACGGCATATGCCAACAACCGATGCGAAAGGGTTAATGAATGATTATAATTTCGTTTCTTGGAAGTTTCTAGAATTGATTGTTATAATAATTCAAAAGTTATACGTAGTTAATTGAAATTTGGTCAGACGGAGTTCGGGCAACGTAACACAGTTGGATCCGGTGGACGGCTTTCTGATGATCAAAGTTTCGGAGACGGTTGCGGCAAAGAGGATAATGACTTGGTTTATATGGTCATCTCCTTATATAGGGCTCACGTAAACATTGATAGATGGGACAGTAAAAGTAATAAAGCCTCTGATGAGAGCGATTCTAACGACATCATGAGACATACAAGGCAAACATTAAAACATAGACATAGATACAGAAATTTGTACAGTTGATTATTCAGTGGCATAACCCTACCACGGGCATGTATCTGTGGGCGGGTATAGCTCAATGGTCAAAGCATTTGCTTCGCAAGCCAAAGGTTGTGAGTTCGATCCCCGACGGAGATTAAAAAAAAGGATTTTTATCCATTTCTGACCTCTAAAATACCCCCGGTAAGTGTGAATTTGATCTCTCACCCGTAAAATACCAGTCAAAGCCTATTAATCAAAATTGGTGGTAGACAAAAGTCGTCCCGTGCAGACCACCCATTCATAGTAAATTCCTGTAATAATAAGGATGATGCGTGAATCTCGGGCTATAGTCTATGACATTCGCTTATCAACACTCCACATACAGCTCTTAACTATATCCACCATGGTAAGCGTCATAGAATTCCACAGATGAGACTTCAAAAATTACTATCACCATCTTTCTGCTATTTGCAGAATCTATTTCCCAACCTTACCATTACCTTATCCATTCCCACGTATTTCGTGGTTAGCAACGTGTTACCAGAGAAAACAATCTAACTGATGCACCTACCTGTAGAATCACGGGAAAGCCTTCAGCCACTCTCTGACAAGTAGCTTTTTGCACGTGCCCAGTAACGGGTCCCCATCTGGGTCTCTCTAGGATATGACAGGGAGAGTTTCACCAAGCGAGTTGATTATTCAGTAGCGTAACCCTACCGCGAGCATGTATAGAGCTTAGATTAGATTCAATAAATTGAACATATCTAATATTTTTAATGTTTTCAGCATTCACTTTGAGATCCACTATAAATTACAAATATTTATTTATTTACCTTGTTTTCACATGGATCACGTAACAAAAGTTATCTTTTAGGAGACTGCAGTTTCAACTAACACGTAGCCTTTCTCAATCCTTCTCTTGCTAAGAGATAACTGAGCTGCTATAGTACTTTGAAAGTGGTCTAACCCATCATATGTAGGAGGGGGTGGGGGGTGTTTCTATGTGTCAGGAAATGATAAGAGAGGGAGTTAGAGTTATGATATATGAAAAAATCTAGCTTTGTCGGGGTTTGAACCGACGGCATCTGAATGACAATCAAACGCTTTACTACTGAACTATGTACACTCCTCTATTAGTGTTGATTAACTTTGTGATTGAAAGAGCATCGTTGATTCAGCATGTTACGTTCGTTGGTCATAATTCGTTACGTAATCTAATGAATATTTAACGTCCGGTTACTCAACAAGCAGTTGTTTAATTAAAGCAATATTCTTAAGGAGGCCTTGCGTGTTTAGGGCCCCACGACGCCCCCGGGACTCCAACTCAGCTTTCAGGAAGGCACTATTTCAGGCCCTGAAAACTTGACCCCCAACATGAATGTTATATACAAAAAATCGATTCCGGGGTAGTTCGATAAGATAAAAACAAGTGTTATGAATATTTTTATAAACAGCAATTTTTTTTTTCTTCTTATATACATCATTTTAACAAAACTAAAAAAAAACAGGTTAATGTTTTTTTCTTAACACATACAGGAGAATACCGACAAATGGTGATAGTAATTCTGAAATCTCTTTTGTGGAATTCTTCGACGCTTACCATAGTGCATATGGCTAAGCGCTGCATGTAAAGTGTTGATCCGCCAACGTCATAGACTACAGCCCGAGATTCACGCATCATCCTTTATTATAATGGGTAGTCTTCACGGAAGGACGGTCGCGAGCAAGCTCCAACTGACGGCGCGCTCTGACATATAGCGCTGTCGAGACAGTCACGGCAAAAAATCTAATTAAATATGACAGTTGCACCAACATGAAATGAGGCAACTGTCAAAACAAATAAAATGGCGTATGCAAGCAACGTGTATTATAATATAATTAAAACTCACATTATTAGATACGCATGTCAGGCGAGCGAACATAAATAAGAGACAAAATATTGTTTTTCGAGGCCTTACGGCATCAGCCTAAAAGTCCTTTATCAAGATTATATCAGTTTTAACGGTTTATCTAAAAAAAAAATGTTTATTTAAAAAGCCTTTTTTATATATTTTATTCTTTATTTTCTTGAACGTCTTTCTATTCAGTTGTGACGTAAGTCACCACATTGCATGTGTGAACGCTGTCAACCAAGACAATCAAGAAAGTGCTTCTAAAGCAGTGTTTCCCAACAGGTAGGTTCCCATATGAATGAATTTGGTTGTACATGCTCTTGAGGACCAACCGGTTAAGGACAAACGGAGGCATCCTTCAGAGGCAGACTGAAGACACACCTTTTTACTAAGAGAGGCAAAGAAGCGCTGTCGGAATGACCTATCAATCACAAAGACCCTATATAAACGCTTATATAATATTTTTCAACTTCAGTTATATAACGAGAACAATGCAGTTCATCTTTTTTCGATGTAATTCGGTGGATTGGTTTGCAGCAACAAAATCTTGCAACTCGATCTCCACTCTTCTCGATCCTCTGCAATCCTCCTCAAACACCTGCTGATAAAAATTCAAATACTGCCGTCCAGGGCACCCTCTGCAGTTTCTACCCTCAACCACCCCTTTCACAATGTCGTGAAGAAGACTACCGTGGCGCATGATGTGACCGATCGCCTCTCTGAGATGGTTCTTTTTAGGTGCCTATCTTCCTTGATTATGCTAACAATCTCATTGTTCGTGACGTGGTCTCTCCAGAAAATTCCGAGAATTCTTCTGTACGACCACATCTCAAAGGCCTATAGTCTTTTTTCTATCACTTTCAGATAAGCACTATGTCTCAAAATGCTGCTGTAAATCAAGATGCTGCAAACAGATGCTTTGGAAAGTTACTTGCGGAGATTTAAATTATTATTTTTTGACTCAAGAATTGTTGTTTTTTTATTGAACGCTAGCCTTGCTTGCGTCTGTTGACTTCTCTTTTTGTTCTGCCATCCCAGTGCTTCCAAAGTATACAAATTCTTTTGCATCTTTTAGCGTTACTCCTAGCATTGATATTTGAATGTTCTGCTACTCATTGCGGCTTACTCTCATTACAATTTTTTGCGTTGTTTATCTTCATATTAAAGTTATGCAGTTGTAATGTGCTATTGTCGTTGTGGATTCAAAGTTTATAGAAATATTAATTAATAATATACGAGTATGTTTTAATCCTTTTTGGAATAGATTGTTTGATAATGGAATGCATTTCCCGGAATTATCGTTTTGTTTTGAATAGTTCTTGTTTTAAATTCAAAGCGGAATATTCCATTGGGTTAGAATTTCGTGGAATAGCACTAAATGAAAACTACTCATGAAACTCACTGTATAATGAAATTCTACATTTTGTTAAACAATTTAATTATTTTTTATTAGTCTACAGGTTTCGGAGACAACTTTTCTTCGTCAAGACAAACTTAAAAGTAACATAAGTAGAGAAAAATTAATTGAGAAAAAAAGTGGAGAAGAGTGGAAAGGAGACAGTTTTTTGTACAATATTATACATCGGTTTATTAAAGTTTAATCTAATTTTTTTTTTAAGTTTATAAAATTTTATTTCTACTTAACAGAATTTTATCATTTTAGTTCACTTAAATAAAAGCTTATTTAATTAAACAATTCTTATTGATATCAGCTTGATAAAGCTCTTTTTGGCTGATGCCGTAAAGCCTCGAAAAACGTTCTTTCGTCTCTTATTTTTGTTCGCTTGGTCAGCGAAATGACATACCGGTCGTGCGTAGAAATCAAGTCTTTACTTAAAATAAACGTGAATTGTGCTTCGAAAACAAGTTTTTTGTGTTATTAATCTGCTCCTGCATGCCTGTGTTCCATTGATCGCAGGTTTGACGTAAGACAGTCATTGTTTATCAAACGAATTGCGCTTCTTTGAACTCAGTAAATTAAGTTTAGAAGGTATTTTGGGGCTCCAATTCAAAGGTGACTGCCGTACTCAAGGATAGGTCGGTCCTATTTGTCCTTTATATAGAAGAAGAATAAGTTGTTTATCGTTGAAATACATCAGTGATCTATAAAATTCGCCTAGTTTTTTGGAAGCGAGACCGGCTTTATACTTAATTGACTAGTAATATTTGACATCATTCGAGATTTATACTCCAAGGATGATGATGATGATTGTTTTAAGTTCAATTATTGTATTTTTATTTTACGTAAAATAGATGAAAGTTATCTCAACAGTCATGGCTTTAGTCAGTTTGCCCCTTGGTATCAAAATAAATATAAATATATATGGAATATTCCTGAAACTCGTATTTCAGTTCTGAACAAATTCAGTATACTTGCGCCCGAAGCTCCGCAGTACAAACAGGCGGTATGATTGGAACGAAAGGAGATGATTCCTGAAGAGTAAACAAGCCTCTCCATCAAAGTGCCGTGAATTTCAAATAGAACATTCCAGACGCTTCTTTCACAGAACGTTCAATGCTTTTCAGCGAATTTTCAGGAAAAATTTCAGCGACAATTTTGAACTGCTGAAATCACATAATTTTTTTGTTTTATATTTTTAACATATACCTAGCACGAAATCCATCAATAAATTATTAAAAAAAAGTGGTTAAATGTATAATATATCTGTCGATGAAAAGATGGTTAATGGAGAAGAAACGAGTGGCTCCCAAGAACTGGCAAACGAAGCGTTGGCTGACGTTTTGCAAGATGGACTGGCGACAGAACAATAGTAACTAGAGTAGCCTGAATGAACCTCAAGTCACGAACAATGAGGTTCTCAGCATAATAATAAAGGATAGGCACCTAGTAAGTACCATTTCAGAGAGGCGATCGGTCACATCATGCGCCACGATGGTCTTCTTCACGACATTGTGGAACGGATGGTTGAGTGAAGAAACTGTGGAAGGTGCCCTAAACAAGAGTATTTGCAACAAGTGTTCGAGAACGTGAGTTGTAGCTCTTATGTTGAGCTGAAGAGGACTACAGAGGATCGAGAAGAGATCGAGATGCAAAATTTTGTTGCTGCAATCAAACTACCGGATTGATACTACGAAGAAAAAGCCTTAACGCGGACGCTCGAGGAAGATGAAGACTCACGAGCGAATTCCACGTTACAGTGAATGGACACAGCGTGATGATGATAGAGCACGTCAAACATTTTCAAATATACAACAACCGATACACAAACGAATTCACAACAAACGCTTAAATATATTTGTCAAAAGAAAGACGGTTGAATAGATAAAAAAATTGTTCGAGTGGCGTCCGAGAGCTGGCTTTTAAGAATTATTGCTAGATGAGTCAGAACAATAGCGGTAGTAGCCTGGATATGGCAGGTGGAGGATCGAAAAGGATGGAGACTCATACGGGATGTCTACGTTTAACAGTTGAAGGACACTTGCTGATGATGATGATCTTGGCATTTCACTAAATGACAGTGAAGCCGTGTAATGTTTTTCAAAAGTAGTTTTACTCCAACGAAACAATATGCAGCTATATCGTCCCCATTCTTCTTTACAGTTGCAAATCTGTCCTTCTCACCAAGAGCCAATTTAGCCGTATGGTTAATTTTAAGAGCATATGACTGCATAGAATACTAAGGGTAAAGATAGTTTGACTTTGAGAACACTACATATGACTTTTGATTAAGCCCCCGGACTCTCACCTTCCTGAAAGTCCATAAGGATCCATACAAATATTGTACTAGGAGGAGTAACAGAATTCAGAGCTGACTTGGAATGAGGCAAGGACCATGTCGTCTGACAGAGCTTTGTGGTGGCATTTCGTGCTTGCCATATTCTCCATCGGATTCAAAATCAGAATAAATTTGATTTTTTACTCGTGTTTAGAGTGTTTTTTATTTGAGCCGTTAGATGTTTTGAATTTGCTTAACCCCTCCAAAAAAGGTTAAGTTGGTACTTCAGCAATATCGAAGTATCCTAGCGACGACTGTAGCATTTAGAAGGTGTGAAGAAAAAGTTGTTATAACCAAAAATATAGTTTGATATCAATTTGATATAGCCCTTGCAGGCTGGTGCCGAAAAGCCTCAATATACGATATTTTATCTCTTATTTTTGTTCGCTCGTCAGATACGCATATACTAAAATGTTAGTCAGATAAAACATAGCCCTTGCGTCGTCATTTTTTATTTTAACAAGTCCTGTCACGTGAAGCGCCATAGTTGTCAGAGTGGCTACTAGGTTTATTCGGCGCAGTGACTGCCTACCACGGGCAGTCACCGCCCGGAGTTCGTGGAATGAAGTGGAGTGTTCTAGAAATGACTGTTAGAATAATGAAAGGTTACTAGTAGGTAGCTGTGACTTGGTTGGTCGGTGAGCGAGCACGTAACACAGTGATTTCTCCGGCGGGCGGCCTAATGATTGATCATGTTACGGAGACGGTCGAGAGTGAAGAGAGAAAATAAAAGAGACTGGTCCATAGCAACTCTTACCTTGATAGGTACAATAGTATACTAGAAGTGACCTCCGGTGACGGTGATTCTCACAACTCCTGCGAGACATTCAAGGCAAACATTAATAGACATGGCATTGATACCGAAATTGGTACAATTGATAAAAAAGAAATCCGCCACCGTACTTTGATTTATAAAATTGAGCTACGACAAGAAAATCGATTCTAATTTAATTATTAACATTTTAAAGACTTTTAGATGTTTATATTGTAGATCCTTGATGTCAGCAAAAAATCTATTGACAAGATTTTGACAGATCATTTAGGGTATGCTAAGGTTTGCGCAAGGTGGGTACCAAGATTGTTGACCGAAGACGCCACCAACGACCTCATCGCAAAATTTGGATGGGGTATTGTCAAACACCCACCCTACAGCCCGGACTTAGCCCCAAATGACTGCCATCTCCTCCTTGACATGAAGAAACACCTGGTTGGAACGCATTTCGGCGACAGAGAAGAGCTGGAAGAAGCGATTTTCTGGTATCTGCGTGGCTTGGTGACAGATTTTTTTACTCAGGCATTCAAAAGCTCGTATACCGCATGCAAAAAATTCATTGACCTCAGTGTCGACTATGCAAAAAATAGTTAAGAAACTGAATTTACCAAAAATGTACACATTAATGGAATTAAACATGTTTTACACAGTGAAAAATGACTGAAAATCTTATATTACGGATTACCCTCGTATAAAATATTATGTTCAAGTAATCTTTTGAACAAAAGGCTTCAAAGATTCTTAATTAAATTCGCCTACGTGAAATCAGAACCAAATCAGTTAGAGCATAATTACAATGCAAACAATTTAGTTTTTCGTTTGCACATAAGCGGCTTTGGTGAATTTAAAAATATAAATAGCTTTAAGCAAACCTCCTCTTTCTTTTTCTTTCTAATTAAAGCGTTGGGTGAAAGTTAATGAAAGGCCCAAATTTATTTAACAAAGTTAATTAGTATAGCGGGAAAGAAAAACAAGAGCCTTTCTCCGACGAGTCCACATTTGCTGAAAAAAACCTTCAGCAAATACTTGAACAATACTTCAGGCACCTGAAGAAAATAGTTTTGTATTTACGTGACTGAAAAAATACAATTTTCTTGTTTGTTGTATAAATTTGCATTAGTCTGTATGTTTTTATTCCCATGATCACAAAAAAAAACGATTCTCAATACTTTTATTGACACAACCGCTACATTTAAAGAAAGGGACGTCTGGGAACATATATGGTTCACAGCAACTATCAAGGAAACCATATTATTATATGTTCCCAAGTGGACCTTCACGTGCGGATATATCCTAGAATGACGAATGAACAGTAAAAATGAACAGAATGAAGCGGCAGCAATTTGTGTTGACCATATGTTTCAGATATGGAACATATAATAATGTAAAACGTTTCTAATAATAAATATTTGTTAATTTACCTTGTTTTTACATGGATGTGTTCAACCACTTGCAAAAGTATCTTGCAACTCAGTTGTATCTTGACAGTAATGGATTGAGGAAGGCTACGATTTAGTCAAAACTAAAGTTTCCTATACAGAGACGATACTCAGCGTGATCCATATAAAAACAAGGTAAATAATAACATCCTCCTCTCTTAAAAAGGTTGTTATTAAGTTGCGTGGTGGCAGGATGGGGGGCAGATAAATAATACACAGACTTTTTCTGAAGCACATTGATATATATATTTCGATAACTTTACAAACTTATGGCCCGACCTAGTCACAGCATTCAGGCCGGGCCACAATAAAATATGATCTCGCCGACTTTGGCACACAACTCCCTGCCGTGCGGCGCCGTGGTCGGTTACGCAGCGCTCCAGTGGCGGTCTATGTAACTAGTCCTCCTAACGACATTACAAAATGACGACACATACATGTACGACAAGCGAACAGAAATAAGAGAAGAAAGATTGTATATCGAGGCTTTACGGTACCAGCCAGCAAAGGCTTTATCATGTTAATGTCAATAAATAAATATTTATACTTTATAATGGATCTCAATGTGAATGCTGAAAACATTGAAAAAATTAAAACGTGTCTATCGATTTAATATTTTAATTTGATATCAAAGTCAATGCTTTTAATAGAAATAATATTATCATTTTTGAAAAGCTTCTTTACATACTGGTGATGATTTTCTCGAAAGCTCTGCGCCTTCAGGTCGTGCGAATAGAGAGTGTAGAGTCTACCTCTCTACGTACGGTCCTGAAAACTTACAGTACTATTTATAGAAATATCGATTATCTTATAGAAGCTAGCTGCTGCTAATGCACCTGCTCACCTGTAGAGATTTTACACCTGTATAAAGGTTAAAATTACTATCTTGTTCAAAATGTGCCCATGATTATGAAAGTGGTGTAAGTCATGTTTTATTCGTTCTGAGATATTAAAACGTTTGTGTTTTGATGTTGGTTGAAAACCAACAAAAGTGAAAACTTCATGTTTCATAAAATGCCGTACTTAGATTTTTTAAATTAATGTTCGATGAAGAATAGATTAATTCACAACATTGGGAACTGACATAAATGAATAACTCGTTTCTTACAATTTCTTGACTTACGCCACTTTCATAATGATGGGCACATATATCGAATTCTACTTAGTTATAATTAAGTTGCTAGGAAAATAATGTTGTATTTTCCTAACAAAGTACGTAACTCTTATTTTATAATTTTCAATTAATATAAATTAAAAATATTTAGTTTTGACTCACAATCATTTTAAACGATTACAAACTTAATTGACTCAGTTCAAAGAAGAGCGATTCGTTTGATAAATAATGACACTCTTACGTCTAACCTGCAATCAATGGAACACAGGCGTAAGATTGGTTCTCTTAGTCTTTTCTACCGTTATTACCACGGTCGCTGCTTTCGGAACTTAAAGAACAAAATTCCACCTGCACCCACCCACAACCGACAAACTCGCCTTACACTTGCCGAACATCCACGGTTAATATATGTCGACCAAGAACTGGCAGCTTCCAAAGCTCCTTCGTTATTGCCACCGGTAAGCTATGGAATGCTCTTCCAGCGTCTGTGTTTCCTCCTTCCTACAATCCGGATCTTTACAAGAAACAAATAAATATACACTTTCAATCTCTCCAACCCACACAAAAACATGAACACAACACACGTTTACTCCCAGGTTGAACGTCATAGAGTGCACTGGTCTTGACTGGTTGTACTCTCCTGCATGCGATTACATAAAAAAAAAACTAGACTTAAACTTGTACAAATACTTTCGGGATTCATATTAACCGGAATGTCGGGATTGGCAATCCCTGGAATGGATGGAGATGAACTGCTTCTTTGCTAGTAACGTGTTGGGAAGCAAAAGCGCAAAGTGGAAAATTTCATATTCGATGGGAAATTCGTTTTCACAAGCAACTGAATAAAAAAAAAAGATTTTCCGTTTATTGTATACACATACAAGAGTACACAAACGAATGTTTTTATTTTTATTTTTATTGTAAGCGTCATTGAATTCCGCAGATGAGACTTGAAAATTACTATAACCATCTGTCAGTATTCTCCTTTATATGCTTACATAAAAAAATGGTTACATAGATGGTTCCGATACCTGCAGGGCAAGAGTCTAAAAACTTTATTTTCTTCGTAGTATAAATCCGGTGGATTGGTTTGCAGCAACAAAATCTTTCATCTCGATCTCCACTCCTCTCGATCCTCTGCAGTCCTCTTCAGCTCAGCATAAGAGCTACAACTCATGTCCTCGAACACTTAATGCAAATACTCCCTTTTAGGGCGCCCTCTACAGTTTCTACACTCAACCATCCCTTCCACAACTTTATATAGACTGTGCAATACCAGAGAAATTTTTGAGTTTCAATAAAATGTCAGTAAAACGTTTTATCCTTTGGGTGAACCTTTTGGAAAAGCTCTTAGCCGCTTGAATGTAAGAATACCGTATTTTTCCATCTGCATTATTATTAATTTTCCAATCCACTTTCCATGCCAACTTGGAATGAAACGTGACCTCGGCAATCGATTAAGGTCATGAAATATTATGAAATTCAGCCATTTATTTATTTCTTTACTGGATACCAAATTGAATAATACAGTTAACCCTAGTATGACGCCTACAAAGAAATCGCGGTTTAGAAAAATATTGTATAAATTAATCTCTCTTTTATAATTTTAAATTAATTTTAATTGAAAAATTAACAAATTAAAAATATTTAGTTTTGATTCACATTTATTTTAAATGATTACATGTTTCGGCCTCGCTGGAGACCATCTTCAATAATGATTAAATTAAAAACTGACAGTGGCTTATATAGGTGTTCTTATGTATTAGTATTAGTTCCTACGTTAGTACACACATATTTGCAGATTGTATATGTGTGCGGGTAAAACCGTTGAAAAAAGACATTATAAAATCAAGGGAATGTGTTATCTTAATGTATTAAGCCATTACATAACATTACATTTTTTTGTGCAGTTTAAAAAAATCCTTGTCATTCTTGATGTTCAGCGTAGACGACGTTTTTAATTTGTTCATTATTGACTTGAAAACTAAATATTTTTAATTTATTGTTTTTTTAATTAAAATTAATTTTAAATTATAATTATGCAGTTTCACCAAGTATTGTCAGTTGATAAGCTTAATCCTTTTTTTTATCAAAAAAATCATTCTTAAATGCCACCGGTAAGCTTTGAAATGCGCGCTCGTGATTGGCTGTCGTCTAGCGCCGCAAGTGGCAATCTACGTAACTAGTCCTCCTAACGGCATTACAAAATGACGACGCATATATGTATAACAAGCGAACAGAAATAAAAAAAGAAAGATTGTGTATCGAGGTTTTCGGTACAGTCAGCAAGGGCTATATCATGCTGATATCAATGTAAACTATATGTATATATGTAAACTACAAAGAAAATTTGCCGTTAATGTTTTAGGATTTTTTTTTAAAGAAATTTACGCTATTACAGGGTTAACTGTAATATTTTATATTCTTGTAAAGAGGTTGTGAAAATTAATGTTAAAATCAGAATCCTTAAGTGTTACATCGCTCACCAAAATACGTGTTTCTGATAAAATTAACTGTAAAAAGTATAAAATTTAATTTAATTTTATTAAATAAAATTTTATTAAAAAATAACTATACCTGCCGGCAGGTATAGCTCAATGGTCAAAGCGTTTGCTTGGCAAGCCAAAGGTCGTCAGTTCAATCGCCGACGGAGATTTAATTAAAAAAAAAAAAAAAACGGTTGGTGTGAATTTGATCATTCACCCGTAAAATGCCAGTCGTAGCCTATTAATCAAAATTAAAGACCACCCATTGATAGTAAATTCCTGTAATAATAAGGATGATGCGTGAATCTCGGGCTGTAGTCTATGACGTTAGCGGATTAACACTCCACATGCAGCGCTTAACCACATGTAAGAGTCATAGAGTCTACAGATGAGACTTCAGTATCACTATCATCATCTGTTGGTATCCCTTGAAGGCTGGTGCCGAAAACCTCGATATGCAATATTTCGTCTCTTTTTGTTCGCTCGTCGGACATGTATGTGTCACCATATTGGTTTTCGGTCCGGTCAAGGGTGTCATTATTATTGTTAGTGGCTGTCTGTCAATGGCGCCCCATTAGTAGCCATTTAATTAATTTCGGCGCTAAGTGTCACCGACCACGGGCTCCCGGTGGCCAGTAATTAGTGTTGCGCCGACCACGATGAGTAGCGTGTTGTGCTCCGGCTGAGGTCTGAAAGCATGCGCTCCGCCGCGGATCGAAAGTTTGTCAAGCTTAGAGAAAATATATGTGTTCATGAAAAAGTCTGTGTGTTAGTCATCTGGTTCTCATTCCGCCACCACGTGATCTTATAACTATCCCGGTGACGTGAGTTGTTTTTCCTTATGTAAAGGGGATGTTTATATATTTTATGGGTTGTTATATGTTCTTCTTCTTCGTGTAAGTGACGTTAAATTATTTCTGCCCAGTATCTGGCAACATGGTGTGTTGCCTAGCATTAGGTTTTGAGGTGTGCAGCTTGTTGGGCACATGGAGCAGGATCTTAGGTGTGAGGCGGTTTGCAAGTCTCCGCAGTCGCACAATAGTGACTCTCCTTGCCGAAGAATTCCCCACCGCTCAATGTTGTCTTTTGTTCTACTAACTCCGGTTTTTAATCTGTTCAGGGATTTCCAAGTCCGCCAGTCAAGGTTATTGCCAGTCGGAAGGCTTTCCTTTGGAGTAACAAAATCTTCTAATGCGACTTGTTGCCAGAGCTGGAGTCTCTCATTTTCAGGGCCGCATGTGAGAGGTTGTGTGGATCTAAGAAAGCTGCTTCGCGACTTCAGTCTGGGTGTTGGGGGTATCTGATTATATGTTGATTATCTGATTATTGTTACATCATTGAAGGCAAAACTGCGGTAATTCAACAAGTGATTAAACAGTTCTCAGTGTGATTCAAGTACATACAAGTTGGTAAGTATTTATTCATATGAAATTTATGACATGAAATGTTGTGTTCTTTTGACATTGAAAATGTTCCTCGTGTTTAATTCTAGAAGTTACATACTAAGCACATAAATAGTTCCTTTTACGTACGTTAGAATTCTATATAAAGGCAGCAGCGGGAGCTCCCACATGAACTAACATTAACTCGTTTTCTCAGAGCTTAAAACTGCTCTACCCATAACCTTCATATGTGTAAGGTTCTATCAAACAGTAGCGAGATTTTAAAAATTAGCCTTTGCTACCTTAACAAATTGATACACACAATCTTTTATGACATTTCAATCATATAAGTACACCGGTGCTCGTAGCCATCCATTGCTTTTGATCCCAGTTGATACTTGTGGAGCTTCGAGCACTCAATTTAGTACAATGGCAATGGCGCTCCTGAATGGCCTACCAGCACACCTCGATCCTTTTCTTGCATCCTTTTCCTCTTTGGTCGATGGTATTGTTCTCCTAGATCTGATGATCTTTGACAAGTGTCTTCTTCTTGATATAAGTTATATTTATTTTTTATTATCATTTTTATTTATTGTATATTTATGTATACTCTATGTCTCTTATTATTTGAACCTTGGAACTTCGGTACTGTAAAAAAAATCTGCCTATAAAAAACGATTAAGACGGTACAAATCGTTTCAAGGATATTCGTATATTTCTACGTACACAATTATTTGCCAGCGGGTGTAGCTCAGTGGTTAAAGCATTCGCTTGTCAAGCGTTAGGTAGTAGGGTCGATCGAAGGAGAATAAAAAAATATTTTTAATCGATTTCTGATCTTTTAAACACCGCCGGCTGGTGTGAATTTGATCCCTCACCCGTAAAATGAGTCAAAGCATATTTTTCAAAAAATTGTGGTAGACCACCAGTTCATAATATTCCTGTAATAATAAGGATGGTACGTGAATATCGAGCCGTAGTCTATGACGTTGGTGGATCAACACTCCACATGCAGGGCTTAGCCATTTGCACCACGGTAAACGTCATAAAATTCCACATATCAGACTTCAAAAATACTATCACCATCTGTTAGTATTCTCCTGTATGTGCTTAAATAAAATTGTAAGGACGTCAATAATTTGATTTATTTATAATCACTGACAAGAGTCACCAAAGAGTTAACACTTGAAAGTGACGGGTTGAAGAAGGCTTCCAGTTAGTTGTAACTGAAGTCTCATAAACAGGCAGTGAGACACTTTCTCATGGAGTGCATCATCCAGGAGAATAGGAGACGCATTCTGTGTTGTCGCCTGGAAGTCTCTACCATTTCTTGGGAGGATTTTCCTGAACTTAGTTCTGACGGTCCCTTGCTGTTAAATTTCATCAAGGAAATAGTCGGGGCAACACGTGTGGTTAACGAGGCTGCTACGGAATAGGCTCCTACGTTCTTCAACTATTTGTCAAACGTATAATCTAACATTTTGTACAACTTGCAGGGCACAATACGCATCTCTACATATTTTAAAAAAAAAAAAAATTTAGATTAAAAAAAATAGTGAATAAAAAAAAATAAAGTGTCATAAACAGAGGTCATACTTAACACGATCCATGTAAAAACAAGGTAAAGAATAAATATTTATATAAGCAAAAATAAATTATGTATTAAATATTCTATTATTTAAAATTTAAGAATATATCCACTTTATTTATTTATTATTTAATAATTTATTATCGCTTGTGTATTTAGGTTTGATGATAACATTTGATGGAGGAAACACAGATGCTTTCATTTAATACCTAAACTAACGACTAACGACGCTTCAGTAGCGTAACTTTACAAGTGTCCCTCTCGTCCTTCCACACACTGTACGTGTATAGAAGTAGGTAGTAGAGCTATACAACTAGGTTGTGTTATTGCGGTACAAGAAAATTGCATTACCGGCTTACGATGTTATGTCAGAGCGCCGTAACCGCGTTTACCCTTTATGGAAATGCATTTCGTCAGCCATTTATTAAAACTACGTAACTCTACTTTGCTTAGACTACATTAGCGATAGTGCATTATGTATTAAACTTGTATGGTATATAACATATTTTATATAATGATAATATCGTTCAAGCGTTTACCTGTCATCTAGTGCGCAATATCTGGGACTTTACAGCAACATTTTTTTTGGCAGTAATTAATTTAATTAATGAGCAATAATTATAAAGCAAGCGGTCAGTAATAAATACCCTGAAAGGTAAGTAAAATCTTTCGTCTCTTATTAATGTTCCCTTGCCAAACATGTATGTGTCGCCATATTGGCATTTTTTTTATGTAAACGCATGCATGAGAGCACGCCCGGTCAAGACCAGTGCACTCTATGACGCTCAGCCAGGGAGGCTAGACGCTGCATGCGGGAAACGTGTGTTGTGTTCGTGTTTGTGTGTGGGTTGGGGAGATTGCAAGTGTATATTTGTCTGTTTCTTGAAGAGATCCAGATTGTAGGAAGGAGGAAACACAGACGCTGGAAGAGCATTCCATAGCTTACCAGTGGCATTAAGGAAGGAACTTTGGAAGCTGCCAGTTCTTGGTCGACATATATTAACCGTGTATGGATGTTCGGCAAGTGTAAGACGAGTTTGTCGGCTGTGAGTGGGTGCAGGAGGAATTAGTTCTTAAGGTTCCGAAGAGCAGCGACCGTGGTAATAACGGTAGAAAAGACTAAGAGAACCAATCTTACGCCTGTGTTCCATTGATTGTAGATTAGACGTAAGGGTGTCATTGCTTATCAAACGAATTGTTCTTCTTTGAACTGAGTAAATTAAGTTAAGAAGGTGTTTTGGGGCTCCAATCCAAAGGTAACTGCCGTATTCAAGGATAGGTCGGATTTGTCCTTTATATAGAAGAAGAAGTTGTTTATCGTTGAAATACCGACGTGATCTATATTTTGGACAAGTCCGGTCACGGGAGTGACGTTAGTTATAGAGATCGCCACTTGCGGCGCTGGGCGTCACCGACCACGGCGCGGTGCGTGAGTAATTGTCCATCGACCGTGACGATTTTCCGATTGATTGGCCCGGCCTGAATGCTGTGACTAGGTCCGGGGCAGAAGTTTGTTATCGAAATATACATGTCAATGTGCTTCAGAAAAAGTCTTTATGTTGTTAATCTGCTCCTCGTGTTGCCACCACGCGACTGAATAACAACCTTAATTAGAGAGGAGGATGTTAGTATATACCCTTTTAAATGATGTATTGAAACCGAGTTTTAAGATTGTCCTTCAAAGTCCTTCAAAACTCTAGTCTCTCCTTCCAGTCTCTCAAAATCGTTAAGGAAGTTTGCCTCCTTTATTTAAAATTTGTTAAAGATACAGAGAACGCCCAAACGTACATCAAAATGAACAGCCGTTAAAGTAAAGTTGCCTTAAAACAGGAAAAACTACGGGTATTAACAATGGATACTATAGGAAAAGATAGCGTCTACATAATAGTAAAAATGGAGTTATAGTTCTTTGTAAGTATCAGCTATTAAGCAAAGATCTTCAACGTAAAAGGACAGTTAGAACAAATTGAACGAAGAGGCAAGACCTATGTTCTAGAACAGCGTATTTCAAACATTCCTTCTACATTTCTTTGCGGAACACATAGATTTTTCATCTTCTTCCATTCGCGCTGCCTAATTGTAGTTTCTTCTTTCCATACCTGGTATGTATTATCAACATAAATTGGTGTAACTTAGTTCTGTCAGATGTCGCTGTCTATTTTTCGCTCTAGGACATATCTGCCTCTGAAAGTTTGCTGGCGGGTATTGCATAGGTCATGGGTTCGATCTTTGACGGAGATTAAAAAAAAATGATTTTCAATCGATTTCTGAGCTCTAAAATACATTGGTGTGAATTTGATCTCCCACCCGTAAAACGCCAGTCTTAACCTATTATTTAAAATTGGTGGTAGACGAAAGTCGTCCCGGTAAGACCACCCATTCATAGTAAATTCCTGTAATAATAAAGATGATGCGTGAATCTCGAGCTGTAGTGTATGACGTTGGTAGATTAACACTCTACATGCAGCGCTTAGCCATATGCAACATGATAAGCGTCATAGAATTCCACAAATGAGACTTCAGAATTACTATCACCTATTGGTATTCTGCTGTATTTATTTACATAAAAAAAATACGGCCAATACCTTGAAATAGTTACTGAACAGATAAATAAAGGCCTTAAAAAAATCATTCTTTGATATTCATTCATAAAAAGTTACACCTACGAGTATCTTAAAATATATTTTCATCTCTATTCCAAGAATAATAATACAATGCAGGGCAAAGAAAGCTTAAGTTTTCTGATTAAGAAAATATTCTCCAGAGATTTCTCCGTACCTTCAAATATAACAACCATGCATTTTATGTTTCCTGGAAGGACGAGAAACTATAAAAGATCTACTTTCTGTGAAGAATAAACTCATTTCTTGTAGGAGTAATAATAATGAAATTCAATGCAACTATAAGCGAAGTTAATGTTTACTTTTTCATGAAAAGTAATAGAAGTTGGAACGTTTCTTCAGGAGAGTTTGTTTTCTTTTTAATAATTCATATTATACAACGATGATGAAGTTTGTTATACTCAACTCAATATAGTTTGATCCCTGAGAATTTGTTTATATAATTGATATTTATAAGAATTTTTAATATTTCACAGGTTTGCTTCGAATAACTAATAGCTTGTACCTACTTTCAGTGATTTCAAGCATTAAAACTTTTATGCAAGTCTGAATTCTAGTGAATACAATTTATCTAGTTAAATTAACTGTGTATTCATAACTGCTTCCTTTTCTACTAAATTTGTTTCAATTTTGGATCATATGGTCACCAAAAATTGATTTTTTTATGTAAGCACGTACAGGAGAATACCGACAGGTGGTAATAGTAATTCGGATGTCTCATCTGTGGAATTCTATGACGCTTACTTGCAAACTTGCTAAAAGTTTGAAAACTCTTAATCGATAAAGCAAGTTTGTGGACATTAACTTTGTTTTTGAGAGAGGACAGATTAATCCACCTACGTCATGATGCTTAACTCAAATGGACAGGATTTGTAGAACTTTTATGCGAGAGTTAAAGATTCGGAAGAAAACTGTGAATCTTGGCACCTCACCAAAAGCCACATATTTTTATGCAAGCACATACAGGATAATACCGACAAATGTTGATAGTAATTCTGATGCCTCATCTGTGAAAATCTATGACGCTTACCATGGTGCATATGGCTAAGCGCTGAATGTAGAGTGTTGATCCGCCAACGTCATAGACTACAGCCCGAGATTCACGCATCATCCTTTATTATTACAGGAATTTACTATGAATGGGTGGTCTTCACGGGACGACGTTGCTCTACCACCAATTTTAATTAATAGACCATGACTGTCATTTTACGGGTGAGGGACCAAATTCACACCAACCGAAGTATTTTAGTGCTCAAAAATCGATTAAAAATCCTTTTTTTTTTATAAATCTCCATCGGGGATCGAACTTCGAATTCGATTCTGACCATTTATTTTGTAACCAAATAAAATTATTCTATAATCGTTTTCTTAATGAGCGTATCATCTCAACACGTGTCGAAACAAACCTATTCACTATCGAAAAATATAAATCATGTTTTCGGTGCACTAAAAAATCTAAAGAAAACATGACGTTAACCCTTTCGTAACGGCTCGGTGGAATACAAATTATACTGTCAATACGGCGTGACTTTGAAACCTTTTTTTTTGCTTAAAACTAGTATTTGAAGGTAAGATGTACTTATCTGACCTATTTTCAAATATCACATTGGTTCTTGTATTCTTTAGCTATCAGATTATGCATAAAAACTATTATATATAACAAACGTTCATTATGTAACTCCATACATGTGGAGGCATTGACACATGTGGTTTACAGAAAAATCGCTCCTGTGACGAAACCTAACGATATTTATTTACATGCTTTACAAGTTCCTGTAAAGAATACATGTAAATTGATAAAGCGAATGACACTTCCAATTTCCTACCTTAGATGTCACAATAAGTACTGAAAGTAGCAAAACAATATATCACGGCTATCGATGTCAACGGTAGGGGAATCTTAGACGGCATATATCGACAACCGGTTAACAAAAGATATGATGTAAAAAATTATTATGTTGCAATATTTTCATCACGACAATTGAGGCTTGTCGCGGTCTTTTCATGAAGAATATGTTTCTAAAACAACTCTCATATTTCACCGCTTCCTTAACTTATCAATATTTCACTTATCACATGTGTAGCCAGTGGCGTATCGAGGTCCTCGTAAAAGGAGCCTGGACGGCACATTTCATAGAGCGGCATTACACCTTTCGTATATATAAATTTCTGTAGCTGAGAGACCGAAATTAATACTTTTACGCAATGTAATTATTACTTACGTGAATCCTTTAGAAAAAAAATGAGCAAATACCTTTCTTTCATCTCTAAGTGAAATGGTGCGTCTTGAGTCTGCTTCTGAAGGATGCCTCCGTCTTCAGATCTCTTATAATTTCTGGCAGCTAGTTTCAGGCTGTTAGTGAAGCGAAACTGAAAGCACGGTTGCCAAAAACCTTGGTGAGACTACCTCTCGTCAGCTTCTGGGCAATTCTACTTGTTCTGGCTGATCTGAGTGTCTCTCCACGCACACTTATATCCAATGACTTGGAAGCTCTATAAAATAGCTCAGTGCAGTTCCTCCGTTTTTAGTATTGAGTCAGCCTCTTACAATTTCCGGCAGCGAGTTCTAGATCGTTGGTGCCGCGAAACTGAAAGCGCGATTGCCAATGGCCGCACTAAGACCACCTCTCATATAAAAGTCTCCAATATAATATTCTCCCTGAGTATATGATATATATATAAGGAAGAAGTAACTTTTCAAAATAAATCGATCGACAGGCGTATACAACTGGGATGGGCAGCATTTGGAAAACTAAAGTACATTTTTAAAGCGAAAATTCCGCTATATCTTAAAACTAAGCCGTTTATCCAATTTATTCATCCTGTATTAACTAATGGCGCAGAGATGTGGAATTTTATAGCAAGTCTTACCCATAAAATAAAAGTCACCCAGTGTGCTATTGAGAGATCCATGCTCGGAGTGTCGCTAAAAGATAGAATCCGAAACGAGGAAATACGCAGAAGAACTCAAGAGGTGTATGCTGCCCAACGAATAGGCACACTCAAGTGGCAATGTGACATATCTGTCTAAGAGACGTCGGTCGATGGGGAAGAGAAGTATTGAAATGGTGCCCAAGAACTGGCAAACGAACCATTGGCCGACTCCCTGCAAGTTGGACTGAAGACATAAGAAGAACAGCGGGAGTGAATTGGATGCGGAAGGCGGAGGATCGAAGAGGATGAGACTCATGCGGGAGGCTTAAGTTCAACAGTGTACGGATGCAGGCTGATGATGATGATGATATATGTTATAACCCTATGGTACGCCTTTTTATGTAACCTTTCCGTCTTCTACGCTTGTTTCTGAAACTTTTCAATCTTCCCTGAAAAAGTTAGCAAGTATATCATTTCCCGACCGAAAGTGTTTTTTTTTCGAGCGCACTTTCTCTTTTTCATACACAACATCATGAATATAAGATAATATTGTTATTATCGACGCGGGCCGCTCTTTTTCAAGAAAAGCTTACCTTCCACAATATCATCTTTCTTGTTTATTTTTCATGACCTTTTTCAGGATATTTTTCAGGTAGAAAATTTAGAATTTGAATAATATGAATACAGTACTGTGTGTATTTTTATATGCTTAATATCATTTATTGAGAAGAGAATTAAAGTAATAAATATATATTCTAACATAATAACATCCTCCTCTCTAAGTTAGTTATAGAATTGCGTGGTGGCAGTATTCGTAGCAGATTAACATCACACAGACTTTTTCTGAAGCACATTGACATACATATTTCGATAACTTTTAGGATAACACATACAGGAGAATATCGACAGATGGCGATAGTAAATTTGAAGTCTCTTCTGTGGAATCCTATGACGCTTACCATGGGTGCATATGGGTAAGCGCTGCATGTGGAGTGTGGATCCGCCAACGTCATATATTAAAGATTAAGATTCACGCATCATCCTCATTTTAACAGGAATTTACTATGAAGGAGTGGTCTTCACGGGACATTTTACCGGTGAGGGATCAAATTCACAAAAATCTTTTATTTTATTTAATCTCCATCCGGGATCGAATCCACGACTTTTGGCTTGCAAAGCAAACGATTTGACCATTGAACTATACCCGCCGGCAATGTATACATTCAAGGGACTAAATGTCCCTTTGGCCGGAATAAATTATCCCATAGATGAGGAACGATGATCCCTTAGATCGGTTAACTCATACCCTTTTCGAACAAAACGCTAACATCATCAAAGAGATGTACTTCATACGTTTCGACGACTCTATTTATTCAAATGAGAGACAAATCTATAAAGTAAATGCAATGATACTGAGAATTATTACAAAAAAATGTCTTTTGAAGCTACATCGTTCTTCATATGAAAATATCCTGGGCAGTCCGAGTCACTTTCTGCCCGGGCACCGTCAGGTATACACCATTTATTGTTTGTACAAAAATGATAATTACCGATGTTTTTCAGTCTTTTATATAAAGTAAAAGTCAATGTGCTTCACGACGATTTCTTTGCTTAGTAATCTGCTCCTCATCCATTCACCACGCGTCCCGATGACAATCCTTGTGATCAGGAGTCTTCCTTTATTTCGACGGGGGATTTCAATACTGTGTGTTCACTAAAATTCGCTGTAGGATCCGATATTATATGTTCTTCTATTTATGAGGTCTATTTTTTAAACATGTAATATTTTAAAACATGTTTCTTTGTCAAAATAATAGTAACTGTAAATTTTTAATCAATTAGATTAGATCAAAAATAGGCGAATTCGAAATAAAATCGACTGTTTGTTTGACTCTACGTATGCAGAGATATTCCTTGACTTGAGATAAGATATAAAGTCAGTGAAGGGCTGAGGGTTCCTCACTTTAATCATTCTAAAGCAGAGTAGCTATTATAGGTTGGTTACCAAATGTATATATATTTTTTTATGTAAACGAATGCAGTAGAGCACATCCAGTCAAGACCAGTGCACTCTATGACGATCAGCCAAGGAGACTGGAGGCTGCATGCGGGAAACGTGTTTTGTGTTCTTGTTTGTGTGTGAGTTTGGGATATTACAAGTGTATCTTAATCTGTTTCTTAAAGAGATCCAGATTGTAGGAAGGAGAAAACACAGACGCTGTGCAGAGCGTTCCAAAGCTTACCGGTGGCAGTAAAGGAGAAACTTTGGAAACTGCCAGTTCTTAGTCGACACACATTAAACGTGTATGGATGTTCGGCAAGTGTAAGACTAGTTTGTCGGTTGTGGGTGGGTGCAAGTGGTATTAGATCTTTAAGTTCCGATGAGCAGCGACCATTATAATAACGGTAGAAAAGACTAAGTGAACCAATCTTACGCCTTTGTTCCATTGATTGCAGGTCTGTATACGGATCTTAAGTAAGTTACTTTAAATCGAACAAAAAGTGACTCTGCATAAGAGTATAATATAAGAAAAGAACAATGTATTATATCATAATAACTGAAAGCTCGTTATAACTAGCTCATATATAAAATAGTGTACAGAAGTTCACGTAACGTAGATTTAATTCGCATAATGTAAAAGCGTACTTTATTATTTCACGTAAATTTAACATATTAAAATCTGAGTTTTCACCGAAGCGGTTGAAATTTTCATTCAGTATTCGAAGCCTCGCATACCTGGCGATAGAGTAGCATTAAGCCCTTCCCACACTAAAGTATTATAATTAAAATTTTATAAATTACAAATAAATATTGATATCAGCTTGATAGCTCTTTTAGGCTGATGCCGTAAAGCTTTGAAAAAAGATCTTTTGTCTCTTATTTATGTTCCCTCGCCTGACATGCACATCTAATAATGTTAATCTTAACTAGATGTCAGAGTGCTCCGGCAGTTGTCAATTACCTGGTGCCCGGCCGGTGACACGCCATGCCGGTCGGGCGTAGAAATTAAGTCTTTATTTAAAATAAACGTGAATCGAGCTTCGAAAACAAGTTCTTTCTGTTATTAAACAGCTCCTGAATTCTGTCACCAAGTAATTCGATACCCAACTTAGAGAGGAGGATATCAATAAGTTAGATAATAAATTATTTAATCCATTTTTTTTTTTATTTCAATGGCTAATCTCCTTCATCATCATCATCATCAGCCTGTGTACGTCCACTGTTGAACGTAGGGCTCCTGAATGAGTCTCCATCCTCTTTGATCCTCCACATCCAGGCTACTCCCTCTATTTTTCTTATGTCGACAGTCCATATTGCAGGGGGTCGACCAACGCTTCGTTTGCCAGTCCTTGGGCGCCACTCTCACTTGTCTTGCCTATCGATCGTCGTTTCTTCAACAGATGTCATTCATTGTGCAGCCTCCACTAATTAAGTTCATCTTTGAATATCCTTGTTTTAGATCATATTTTTTAGAGACACTCTACTCATGGATCTCTCCATGGCACGTTGGTTTACCTTTATTTTATGTGTAAGACCTGCTGTTAGATTCCACGTATAAGCGCCATAAATTAATAAAAAGTGGAAGCATTGCTTAAAGATCTTAGTTTTAAGACATTGCTGAATTTTCTGTGTGAACGTCAACGCCCGGACGGAGACTTAAGGCCGGTGATAGTAAGAGTCACTGCGCCAAAAACTACATAGCGGCCATCTATGAAACTAGCCACTCCCGTATGATATAATAATAAAAATAAAAGCTTTTATTCCAGCAGGATTGGGTGGGCTGTGCAATAAGTAATCATATTTTTAGATACATATATATAGTACATCGAAAATAATAATTATATATAAACATAATAATTCATGGTGGTCGCTGCATCATCTCCATCCAGCGATGGCTCAGAGAGGAGTTGAGCCATTCAGAAGCAGTCAGGATGATGGTATTGTTAGACTTCCTTATCCTGCTCCAGAAGCCGGCAACACGGTGACGCAATAATGCTGGAAATGAATGGATTCTGGCCCCCGCAAACATGTCAGATGCGCTACAGAATCTAGGGAGTTGCATAAGTTGTCGATATGAATTATTATACGCAACTTTGAGCTTCTTCCACTCTCGTTTAGGATAGGTAGATCATAGTTCTGAGGTATATAATGCCATACAATGTGATATGTAGCGATTGTCAAAATACTATAAACCAAAACTCAGCCATAGAAACAAACAAAATAATAGACAAAAGATCGTATATCGAGTCTTTTCAGCAACAACCTGAAAGAGCTATATCGAGTTTATATAAATTTTATGTGAAATATGCGATAAGCTTAAAGCGTTCTCTTTCCACTAGCAGGGTACTAGGTTGAGCTTTGGAAGAAAATCTCAATATAAAGCTGGGTTCAAACTTTGCTAATTAATTCCTGAACCACGTCGCCACGTGGGCAAGTTGGGTAGAGATTTTTTGTATTTTCCGATACCTGTTAAGTTTATTGTAAACAGTAGACACGTCCCATAAATATTTATGAACACGAATAACATGCAAAACGACCTCTTTATTTAATGTTTTATTTAAATTTACACAACGTAAGATGCCTTCTACAAAAAAGTAAAAAAATAATGATTAGCGTTCTGATTCGTTGATTATTAGAATGCATTAAACAGGCCAAATTGAGTACACTTATGGTCATTTCCTTCGCATATTGATATCGATATGCTCCCTTCAGGCTCACACTAAAAGAATGTGACAAATGTTCTGTCATCTAGACTTCAATAGAGCAGATACCTAGCCAAGCGAGTATCGATGTCATTTTGACTAGCTGGAGTTTTTTTTTTTATATAAACACATATAGGAGAATACAGACAGATGGTGAGAGCAATTTGTGTTGACCATATGTAACAAATAGAGGAAGTTTTTTTTCGTGGAATTTACTGCTGGACTTTATTTTTGATACGGTGGCACGAAAGTTTACATTTTTTAAAAATAAATTTCGTTGCACAGTAAAAAAGCTCATGTCACGTTTTTGACATGAAAATTAAACTTTCGAATGAAAAAGTTTCATAAAAATTTCGTTCCAATGAAGTCACATAAAGTTTTCGTCGAAAAAAGCTCGTTGCGAGCTTATTTTAAAAGTTACTTCTTAACTTCAGTAAAATCTCGTTTTAACATTTTTGTAATAATATTTCCTTAGATTTATTAAATTATTACTTATATAAAAAATATTTTCTGCGTAAGACAAAGTAAAATTATTTATACATTAATATATGGATTTTTAAAAATATTTATTAGAATATTATTTTATTATTTCAATATTCTAATCTACTTTTATAGATCATTGACTATATTAAAATATTATTAGTAATTAAATATACATATACTATACATAAAATTCTTTAAAGTAATTTACAGTACTTAAGTAATAATTTTAAGCTTGTAAATAAATGAAGACTGATTGAATAATAAAAAATAAAAATATACATACTTTGAATATATACCATAGCGACATCTATCATACGATGAAAACAATGACATAAATACTAGTTTCAACGTGAGTCAGCTCAGGCATAGCAATAGCCAAGTCGGCTGAGCGGTATGAATACCTGGGCATAGTTCGTTTCCAAGGTCCGCGGTTCGCATCCCGCTTCTGCCGTTATTTTTCTGCTTGAATTGACGCGTTGAAAAGAATTTTATGTATGGTATATGTATATTTAATTACTAATATACATTAATATTTCTTATTTTGTAAGCGTAATTTAAAAAAAAAGCTTGTAATAAAGCTTGTGTATAAATGTTGACTGATTGATCTTAATGAAAATAATAATATACATACTTTGAATATAAACTACAGAGACATCCATCGTTATTTGATGTTAACAATGGTATGTGATTCTAATATCACAAGACAGCATAAACTAGTATAAGTAATGACTCCCAACTGATGTCTGCCATTCTGGAGAATCCATTTCCCAACCTAACCATTTCCTTATCCATTCTCGCTTATTCAGTTGTTAGTAACGTGTTACCAAAGAAGACAATTCGAGACTCACTGTAATATACATCAGGTTTCGCGTATCTGTCCAGGCAGAGAATGGTCTTGTGACAACGCGGTGTATAGAACGAAGCCAAGGTGCAACGCTCGAGGTTCGACCCCGCGTCTGCCGATATTTTTTCAAAATGAATTAATGCGTAGAATTTGATGTAGAATTGTATGAGTGAATTTAATTATTGTTAATGAAAATACATAATTGATTCAAATTTTTGAATTTTTATATTGAATAGTTCTGATTTTCAGCAGTTACAAAACATTTTCAGGTCTTTTAAGTCGATATCTATTTCGGTTGTAGATCAATCACTGAAAAACTCCGCTTTCAGGAGAGGAGATAATTGGAGCTTTTTTCAGCTGTTCAGATTTGGGACAGGCGGCTCACGTTAGATCACTGAAGTTAAGCAACATTGAGCTAGGATCAATATTTGAATAAGACACCACCTCTTGCTAACCACGTGCCGCGGATCGAGCCGCTTTTTAAGACCAAATCTTCCTTGATTATGCTGAGAACCTTATTGTTCGTGGCGTGGTCTCTCCATGAAATTCCGAGAATTCTTCTATATGACCACATCTCAAAAGCGTCTTGTCTTATTTTATCACTTTCAGATAAGCACCATGTCTCACAGCCGTACATCAAGACGCTCTAAACAAATGTTTTGGAAAGTTGCTTGCGGAGCTTTAAATTTGTATTCTTTGACTCAAAAAATTTAGTTTTTTTATTGAACGTCAGCCTTGCTTGATGTATGCATCTGTTGACTTCTCTTTTTGTTCTGCCATCCCAAGTGATCGTACTTCCAAGGTATATAAACTATTTTGCATCTTTAAGGGTAGCTCCTAGCATTGATATATTAATGTTCTGCTGCTCATTGCGGCTTACTCTCATACTTTGGTTTTTGTGCTGTTTATCTTCATATTATAGGCTATATGAAGATGATATCAACCCATACATCCTCGTGTAGAAAGACTATATCGAGGCTATATCGAGTTGACATCAGTATTTTATATTACTTTGATCTTGTTTAAATTGACATTATTTCCATACTATTCCATACAAATCAATACGTAATTTCTTATATAATAAATTGTAGGGAAATTTCAGATCTTCGCATTCGGTATTGGAAGAAGCTTTGAATTTTGAGGTTTTCGCATACGTTATTGCCTCTCAAAGGTCCCTTGTATCCGACGAGCCGATAAGCAAACTTGCTAAAAGTTTGAAAACTCTTAATCGATAAAGCAAGTTTATGGACAGGAACTTTGTTTTTGAGAGAGGACAGATTAATCCACCTACGTCATGATGCTTAACTCAAATGGACAGGATTTGTAGAACTTATATGCGAGAGTTAAAGATTCGGACAAAACTGTGAATCTTGGCATCTCACCAAATGCCACTTTTTTATGTAAGCACATGGAGGAGAATACCAACAGATGGTGATAGTGATTCTGAAGTATCAGCTGTGGAATTCTATGATGCTTAACATGCTGCATATAGCATAGCGCTGCATGTCTAGTGTTGATCCGCTAATGTCATATACAACCCGACATTCACGCATCCAAACGAATAGGCACACTCTAGTGGCAATGGGCAGGACATATATATCGAAGAGACGACGGTCGATGGGAAGAAATGTATTGGAATGGCGCTCAAGAACTGGCAAATGAGGAATTGGCTGACCCCCTGCAAGATGAACTGACGACATAATAAGAATAGCGGGATCGACCTGGATGCGGAAGGCGGAGGATCGAAGAGGATGGAGACTCATGCGGGAGGCTTACGTTCAACAGTGGACGGATACAGGCTGATGATAATGATGAATTATTAAATGTATAAATATGATTCAATATCAAATGTTTTCTTTCATGTCCTGATTGATGCCTGTTACAATCTATTAGTATAAAATAATAGCATCCTCCTCTCTTTAAAAGTTAGTTATTGGCGTCACATGCATGTCGACAAGCGAACAGAAATAAGAGATGAAATATTGAAAATTGAGGTTTTCGGTACCAGTCAGCATGGGCTATATCATGCTTGATGTCAATAAAAATAATAGTACACTTCTAACAAAGCTTCAGTATATTCAAGTACGAACTTCAGTATTAACTGAAGTGTAGCTTATAGATGTCGATAGTGGAGAAGTCAGCCTCTCAGACGTAATTAACGACTGTTGGACCCTCTTAATGTTAATGGAGCTTACATTAGTGAGGTGCTTCTGATAAATTACTTTTGATAAAGTTATAACGAGCTCATTCTAACAATAATCATGTTCAACCCTTTCGTTACGGCTCGGTGGAATACAAATTATACTGTCAATACGGCGTGAATTTTTCAAACAATTCTTTTTTATTAAAACTAGTATTTGAAGCATAAATGTACTTATCTGACCTATTTTCGTATATCACATTAGTTCTTCTATCCTTTAGCTATCAGATGATGCATAAAAAACTATTATATTTATCAAATGTTTATTACGTAACTCCATACATGTGGTGGCATTAACACATGTGGTTCACAGAAAAATCGCAAATGTGATGAAACCTAACGATATTTATTTATATGCTTTACAGATTCCTGTAAAGAATACATGTAGGTTGAGAAAGGGAATGACTGCACTTCTAATTTCCTACCGTAGATGTCACAATGAGTACTGAAATTAGCAAAACGATATATCACGTCAACCGATGTCAACGGTCGGGGAATCTTTGACGGAACATACCCACAACCGATGCGAAAGGGTTAAAGCACTATTTCATGTCAAATCAAGAAAATAAAGTAATATTGCACCACTATTTCTGGCGGATACAGCTTAGTTGTTAGAGCGTTTGCTTGGCAAGACCGAAGGTCGTGGGTTCGATATCCGACGAAGATTAAAAAAAACTAATCGATTTCTGAGCTCTTAAATAAAATATCCCCGGTCGATTTGAATCCCTCACCTGTAAAATGCCAGTCATAGCCTTTCAATCAAAATTGGTGGTAGATGAAAGTCGTCCCGTGAAGACCACCCGAATTTTCCAAACCAAGGATACGAATTTTCTCATTTTTGAACGTTTTTACATTAAAATAAAAAAAATCAGCATTCACTTTGAGATGCCTTATATATTATAAATATGATTTTATTTACATTGTTTTTACATCACGTAAAATATTGTCTCTGTTTAGAAGATTGCAGTTTCGACTAACTCGTAGCCTTCCTCAATCCATCACTTGTCAAGATACAACTGAACTACATAGTACTTCATAAGTGGCCTAACTCATTTAATGTAGGAGAGGAGGTAGAGGTTTGTTTATCAGGGAATAATAAAAGAGGCAGAAATATATTGTTGCAAAGATGTGCTGCAGTCTCCTAAACAGAGGGCAAACTCAAGTTATCCATGTACAAACAAGGTAAATAAATAAATATTTATTGATGCATGATATAGTCCTTGCTGTCTGGTACCGAAAACTGCGATAAAAAATCTTTCGTCTCTTATTTCTGTTCGCTCTCTGGCTTGGCCTAATGCTGTGACTAGGTCGGGTCATAGGTTTGTAAAGTTTATCCTAAATACATGTCAATGTTGCTTCTGAAAAAGTCTGTGTTATCAATCTGCTTCTAATCCTGCCATCACGCGACTGAATACCAACCTTTTGAAAGAGAGGAGGATGTTATTATTATTGTTTTTTTTTCTTACATTTTTTCAGGTTAAGGTACCAGCAATGAAATAAGCAATAAATCTACATCACTTGACGAGTTGTATGGAAATATCCCCTGGCCTAGCGTTTCATTATTTTCTTCGCATTATTCATAAAATGCTCGCTCGTGTACCTGTCGGTGGCGCTCGTAACTCAGAGGCATAATCCTAGGTAAAAATATTGCCTTTCAGACGAGACATATTGACAGACTTATTGGAAATTAAAATAATTTTATAATTTAAAAAAATGCTTGAAAATAAAGGTAATACAGGTCTTCAAAATATTCCTTAAACTCAACTAAAAAACAGTTTGTATGCTTGAAGTTTTAAGGAATAAAATTACAATTACAATGATTTACAATTCCAAATTATAATATTACCAAACCATGTTTTTCAATGATTTTTTTGATAAAAGCTATATCAACTCTTGGGCATCGCCCTACCAAACATACGACTTGAACCACCAAGAAGGAGCTCTCCAAAGCAATCCACGACACTCTATGTTTGGATATCAAAGATGACCACACGGTTCAAATCAAGAAGAAGTAAGTTTGTTGAGCTAGAAAAGGAGAGAGAAAAGGTGTCCACCAGAAACAACCTACTCCCAAGTGCCAGGTAAAATCTGGGAAGTTCAACCAAACCTGATCCGCACAAGTGCTCTAGCCCTCTGTTTCTCTGCTGGCGAGTATGCCGCGCCAGTATGGGCGAGGTCTGCCCATACCAAGAAAGTGGATATTGCTCCGAATGAAACGTGACGGGTGGTTACGGGATGCCTAAAACATACCCCAATATCAAAGCTATATCAACTCTCAGGCATTGTCCCACCAAACATACGGCGAGAAGTCACCACCTAGAAGGAGCTCACCAAAGCAACCCACGACGCACTCCACCCTCTGTTTGGGTATCAAAAGATAACAAGTTCAAATCAAGAAAAAGTTTTCTACAGTCGACAACTGAACTGGTGATACCTGAGGCCACCCTGCGGCTGAACATGTGGAGAAGCGACACTGAGGTGAATACTTAAATTGACCCGAAAGAGGACTTAGCTCCTGGACACGAGCAGTGTTGGAATATATGGAGGTCCCTTAACAGACTTCGGACCGGAGTATGCAAGACGAGGACACAAATGAAAGCCTGGCAGTTTTACAGCGGGCCGACTGAATGTCACTACGACGTGGAGAATACCTTGTCCCATCTTCTGGAGTGTGTGCTGTATCCGAGTGGCTGCACTCAGGAAAACCTTATGATAGCCGGGAGTAATATTATCGACGTCGCCCACTTCTGGGCAAACAGGATCTGACCCAGATGTTTTTTTTTCGATACGATTATATATAATGATTTTTGTCTCCTTATATCCGTTCCTCATCTAGAATATATATGGGGACTTCAAAATGCTACCATTTAGTTCTGTCAGTTGCCATTGTTCATGCCACGTCTCAATACATGTCGTCATCAAATTTGCTGTCATTTATTCAGTATGTTTTGATATGCATGTCCGATGAGTGAACAGAGCGATAAGACACAAAAAATCGTATATAGAGGCTTTTTGGCACCTACCTGCAAGGACTATATCGAGCTGATATTTTTTAAAAAGATGTCGCTCAGACTTTTTGCTTATTTTTCTGCTTTTCGATAAAGTAAGTTCGTAAGCCTTCTGCTTTAGTTGCACAATTTAATGATCGTTATTTTGATGCAATTCAAATTTTCTTTGCACAAGTTTCCAGGAATCGCTTCGAGAAATATGCTATTACTGCCTCCCTGCTCATCTTTCGGGAAATAACTCATTTATCAGCAAGCAACTCATCATTCATGAAACAACTTACCAATTACGTGATGAAGCGTTCACGCTGATGAAATGTAATTTGCATGCAAACATTAAACATGCTTTGTTTACTTTATCGCATATAAACTGAAGTTAATTGATCGCATAATGTTTGCTTACACATTGCACTAGTTGAGTAATCAAGTATTTAATAAAATATAAGCGGTAATTGACATTATTTGAAACATTTATTATGTTGACATCTCCCATCTTTAAAAAGGCGACAACTACTCGCGGGTTCGTCATTGGGACGCGTGGAGGAAGGATTCAGGAGCAGGTCGCAAAGCAAAGAACTTGTTCAGAAGCACAATTTGCGTTTATGTCCAACATAAAATTTCGGTTTCTCTGCCCGACCGTAACATGTTATATCGTGGGCCTCGTTCGGACGGGGACAGCGGACACGGGCTGACAGACTTGCACGGTTACAGTCAGCGCCCCAAAGATAATCGCGGCTAAATCATAAACTAAAGTTCACAGATGAACCTACATGATTTAGAGCAAATGTCAAAACAAATAAAATGGTGTATGCAAACGCCGTGTATTCATGTATATATATATATTTTTTATCTCTAATTTTTGTTCGCTCGCCTAACATGCACATCTTATATGTATATATACGGGACGACTTTCGTCTACCTTCAATTTCAAATAATAGGCTATGGCTGGAATTTTACGGGTGAGGAATCAAATTCATACCAACCGGGAGTATTTTAGAGGTTAGAAATCGATTAAAAATCATTTTTTAAAATCTCTGTCGGGGATCGAACCCACAACCTTTAGCTTGCAAAGCAGACGCTTTAACCATTGAGCTATACCCACCGGCATATTTGTTATGTTTTGTTTGTTATTTCGTTCATGTTTAGTTAATTTATTACAAATATTTTTTCAAATGTATTTTTACTCCCCTATTATTATAAATACAAGAGCATCGTAAAGACCCAATACTAGGAAAATGACTTATCTCTGTTTGGTTTAGTCTATTTGGAATTCGATTACGATACCCAACTTTTCATTGATCCCCAAACTTTGCCGAGCGACGAAGAGGCAACGGGGATCGAGGATTATATGTTCAAACTGTTAGGGATCAACTGACAGACAGGCTCAGTCAAATGGACCCTCATCACTTACGTAGTCCACAACCTGACAGTATTTTTCCTGTCAAAAGCACTTTTATCTACTGCCAGACAGCGGACGCAGGGGATATGTTTTCCTGTCAAGTGAACGTATGATGTGAGCTCTCTTTGACAGACACGTTAAACCTGTTTACATCACTGTTTTAGAAATAAATATAATATTTATTGCGATACGAATACAATTTGTGACTTTTTATGTGAAAGCATGCAGGAGAGCAAAATCTATTGAAACGTGTACTCTATAATGTTTAGCTAAAAGGTCTAGACGCTGCATGTAATAAATAAACAATAAATTTACTAACATCCTCATCTCTCTCAAAATGGTGTGTTATTCCGTCGCGTGATGCAGGGTGAGGAGCAGATTGATAACACAGACTTTTTCAGAAGCACAATGACATATATTTACGTTAAAACTTTACAAGCTTACCGTCAGGTGGAATAACATGCCGCCGGCCGTAATGCGACCTTCTCGGTCGTCATCACATAACTGACTCGTGCGGCCAAAACTATATAACTAGTCCCAATATGACGGACACATAAATATATAGCAAACGACAAAAATAAGGGACGAAATATTGTTTATTGAGGTTTTCGGTACCAGTCAGCAAGGAATACATCATGCTGATGTAATTACTTAAATAAATAATACGTCACAAATGTCAAGATGATAAGTCGTTCAAAACATATACAACAAACCCAACAAACAACACAAAAGTCATGATTCTGAAAGATCATCATCGTCAGTATTTGTCCGTCCCCTGTTAAACATAGACCCATGCATCCAGGCTACTCGCACTATTTTTCTCATGTCGTCAATTCAACATGCAGGAGATCAGCCAACATTCCGTTTGCCAGTTTTAAGGTGCCATTCCAACAATTTCTTACCCATCAACCATCGTATCTTATGCAGATGTCACATTGCCACTTGAGTGTGCTCATTCTTTCGATAGCCTCCAATACTTGAGTGGTTCTTCGAATATCTAAGTTTAGAATTTTATCTTTTGGAGACACTTCTCTCATGGATCTCTCCATGGCAAGTTGAGCGAATTAAAAAAAATATTTTTTTATGAGGTTCAGGAGAATACCAACAGATGGTAATAGAAATTCAGAAGTCTCATCTGTGGATTCTATGACGTTTAACCATGTTACATATAGTAAAGTGCTGCATGTGGAGTGTTGATCCGCCAACGTCAGCCCGAGATTCACGCATCATACTTATTATTACAGGAATTTACCATGAATGGGTGGTCTTCACGGGACGACTTTCGTCTATCACCAATTTTAATTATTAGGTTACGACTGGCATTTAACGGGTGACGGATCAAATTTTCACAAGCCGGTGGCATTTTAAAGCTCAGAAATCAATTAAAAAAACTTTTTTTTTAATCTCCGTCGGGGATCGAACCCACTACCTTTGGCTTGCAAGCCAAACATTTTGACTATTGAGCAGTACCCACCAGCAATGAACTTCTATTTTATGCGTAAAACTTGCTCTTAGATTCCATGTCTCTGCCCCACAAATTTTACTGGCATAATGCATTGATTAAACGCCTTTGTTTTAGGACATTTCGCTTTAAAAATTGTACTTAAGTTTTCCAAATGTTGCCTTTCAAAAACGTCTCCTAAAGATATTGACATTCTCCTTTCTAAGTTAATTATTGAATTGCGTGATGGTAGCATGAGGAGCAGATGAACAACACTCAGATTTTTTCAGAAGCACATATATATTCACGATAAACTTTACAAACTTCCGGCTCGGGCGGAATAACATGCCGGGCGGACCATAATACGACCTTGTCGCGGTCGGCACACAGCTGACTGCCGTGGTTGGTGACACTTTATATATCTATAAAACTAGTCCTCCTAATGGCATTACAAAATGTATACAAATATCGATGTTTTCGGTACCAGTCAGCAAGGGCTATATAATGCTAATGTCAATATAATACATAAATTCACTTGTAAGTCATCCTTTTAATAGGCTTCAAACAAAGCGGTTAATAATTTACATCTAAGCCCACAAAAAACGTCAAATCTAATCACACAAATACAATTCCAAATAACAAGAGCCGGAAAAATAAAATAATATTTTTAAAAATTTCCTTCACTTGGATATGAATTATTTCGTGAAGTGCCCGAAGCGATGACGCCTAGGCACGAAAAAAATAAATATTTAAATAGACAACGATTTCCCCACAATGGAAAATTTCCATTCTGCGCTTGTTTCCCCTGAATTTATTTCATTATTTATACAGGCAACACTCCTAAATGTCAAAATATAATTTATCCCTCGGGCCGAATTTTCGTACATTTTTTTCATAATTTTCCGACGCCACAATTTTTGTTTGAAATTCTATTAAATGAGGCGTTTTATGTGGTTTTTTTTCACGCCATTTTACGAGTGAATTTGTGTTTTTTTTTTCAGTGTTTGTAACGTGGCTACTGAATTGATGTGCACGTTCGATCATTATTCATGTTGATAAACAACCATTTGTTACTTTTCTTTTATATAAGCACATACAGGAAAATACCGACAGATGGTGATAGTAGTTCTGAAGTCTAATCTGTGGAATTCAATGACGTTTACCATGCTGCATATGGCTAAGCGCTGCATGTGGAGTGGTGATCCGCCAACGTCATAGACTACAGCCTGAGATTCACGCATCATCTTTATTATTACAGGAATTTACTATGAATGGATGGTCTTCACGGGCGACTTTCGTCTACCACCAATTAAATTTTTATATATATATTTTATCGCAAACGCAGTTATATTGTTAGACTTACAAAGTTAAGAGACGTTTTTGCGGATAACATGGATGGGCTTACCACATGTTGATAATTGCTGACCAAATTGAAACAAGGTACGAATTATTTATCGATTTAATATTTGAAAAGGATCTCAAATTGAATGCAATAAATACTGACATCCCCGGTCTTTAAAAAAGCGTGACAAGTTGTCAGGTGGCCGCGTGGAGGAAGGATGCAAGAGTAGGTCGCAAAGCAAAGAACTTGTTTTTGAAGCACAATTCGCATTTATTTTTAATAAAGACTTGATTTCCTCGTCCGACCGGTACATGACGTTACGCCGGCCGGACGAGAGTTCACTGACAACAGCCGGGACACTGTGACATGTAGCGCTTACATAAAAATTCCATATTTGTCTCTAAACCGACTGTAGTATGGAAGGATATCTTGCGGCTAATGATATGTACTAACATCCTCCTCTCTCTCAAAAGGGGTGTTATTCCGTTGCGTGAGGGCAGGATGAGGAGCAGGTCAGCAAACAAACACTTTTTTTAGAAGCACATTGATTATATTTACTTAAAACTTTACGAGCTTCCGACCAAGCGGAAACATACCGCTGGCCGTAGCGCGACCTTGTCACGCTAAACTAGCGCCACGAGCGGTGATATTTATAACTACCACAGCCATTAGCAAACCGTCCAAAATGACAACATGACGCACATAGATGCACAACAAGCGACCAGGAAAAAGAGACGAAAGATTGTATATCGAGATTTTCAGTAACAGTCAGCAATGACTACATCATGCTGATATCAGTACCACGATTAGCGTTATAGAATCCAGATATGAGAGTTCAGCATCGCTATCACGATCTATCAATATGCTTCGGTACGAGTTGAATCATTACAAAAAAACTTGTTTAAAAACGTATTGAAATTACTCTTTGAACAACGTAATACAAACAAAGAGAATGCGAGTGAGCAGAGATGTCTCTTAAATGCTGGATTACTATCAAATTAGTTCAGACGTATGAGTTTGCAAGTGTCTCTTCACTGTCTGAGTTAGTGTAATTGGATATTTGAGAGACACAAATTACAATAATACCTGTGCCTTAGAGGGAATTAAGAAACATATAAATTACACCGAAAAAACAAAATTACCTAATTGCGTTTGTAACGTATCTTGTAACTCGTATATTAAATTTCTTTATTTAATTACTTCTTATAAGAAATAACGTTCTTTTTATGTTGTATTTAAACAAAATTAATTAATTAAAAATATTTTAATTTTAATTGAAATTAACTAGTGCGATTTCAACAAAAAAAATCTCAAATCAAGAAGAAGTTTCCTACATTCGACACCAAAACTGGTGATACCTGAGGCCACTCTACGGCTGAACATGTGGAGAAGCTCAACTGAAGGAAATACTTCGATTACCTCGAAAGAAGACCTAGCCCCTGGATACGACCAGGGGTAGAATATGTGGCTAACAAGATAACCGTGTAGATCTCTGTGTCGGCGCGGGTATCAGGACGGTCGATGAAGCGCCAATCAAAAACATAACGGCCAAGCAAGGTACTTGTTTCTCTTCGGTTGTTTCTCTTCCGAAAGCAAGCTCCATCAACATGCTTGGATTATCAATCTCGAATAATGTCAAATATTACGAGTCAATTAAGTGTAAAGCCGGTCTCGCTTCCAAAAAACTAGGTGTATTATATAGATCACTGAGGTATTTTAACGATAAACAATTTCTTCTTCTATATGAAGGACAAATCCGACCTATCCTTGAATACGGCAGTCACCTTTAGATTGGAGCACCAAAATACCTTCTAAACTTAATTGACTCAGTTCAATGAAGAGCAACTCGTTTGATAAACAATGACACCCTTACGTCTAATCTACAATCAATAGAACATAGGCGTAAGATTGGTTCTCTTAGTATTTTCTACCGTTATTACCACGGCCGCTGCTCTTCGGAACTTAAAGAACTAATTCCTCCTGCACCCAATCACAGCCGACAAACTCGTCTTGCGCTTGCCGAACATCCATACATGGTTAATGTATGTCGACCAAGAACTGGCAGCTTCCAAAGTTCCTTCCTTAATGCCACCGGTAAGCTATGGATTGCTCTTCTAACGTCTGTGTTTCCTCCTTCTTACAATATGGATCTCTTCAAGAAACAGATAAATATACACTTGGAATCTCCCCAACCCACATACAAACATGAACACAACACACGTTTCCCGCATGCAGCGTCCAGCCTCCCTGGCTGAGCGTCTTAGAGTGCACTGGTCTTGACCGGGTGTGCTCTCCTGCATGCGTTTACATAAAACAAAACTACTCCCAACGTGGTTCGCATTCTGAGATCTACAACGTTTGCGAGCGGGTCAAGGTTGAGTCGATCCTGAGTTTGTATCGTTCTCCTGGCTGTTGCGCAGCCTCTGACATTTCCATTAACATGCCTTAGTTTAAAGTTAAGATTTTTTATTTTTTTAAATATATGAGAGTTATATCAAAGTCGTGGCTTAAATTAAGCTGGTGGGTAAAGATCAATGGTCAGACCATTTGCTTTGCATGCCAAAAGTCGTGGGTTCGATCCCCAACAGAGATTAAAAAAAATATATTTTTAATCGATTTCTGAGCTTTAAAATACCCCTGTTGGTGTGAATTTGATCCCTTATCCCTAAAACGCCAGTCATATTAATTAAAATTTGTGATAGACGAAGGTCGTTCTGTGAGGACCACCTATTTATAATAAATTACTGTAACAATAAAGGATGATGCGTGAATCTCGGCCAGTAGTCTATGACGTTGGCGGATCAACACTCCATATGCAGCGCTTAGCCATACGCACTATGGTAAGCGTCACAGATGGAGATTTCAGAATCACTATCGCCATCTGTCGATATTCTCCTGTATGTTTTAACATAAAAAAAAGTTAATTTACACTTTGGTGTCAAAATATATAAGCATATAATTTAAATGTAATGGTACGCGGAAAAACTTTTTAAGTCAGTATAATCAAATACTCAGTTAGTCGTGAGAGGGAATTTGCTTCCTGAAAAGTTGTACTAAATAATCCGACAATTTTCAGCGGAATTTTTCTTTCAGCATACTAATGTAAGCTGAAAGGTATGAATGACAAGTAAAAAATACTCGATTTCCGTGCGAAGGGTTAAGCAGAGTTCAATCTTTGACAGCGTTTATTTACTTATTAAATTAATATATTTGAGGTTATGCTTATCAATCTTTAGCCCTTTCGTTACGGCCTGGCGGAATACAAATTATACTGTCAATACGGCGTGAATTTTTTAAACTATTTATTTGCATAAATCTAGTATTTGAAGCATAAATATACTTATCTGACCTATTTTAATATATCGCATTGGTTTTTGTATCATTTAGCTATCAGATGATGCGTAAAAAACTAGTATATTTAACAATCGTTCATTATGTAACTCCATACATGTGGTGGCATTGACACATGTGGTGTACAGAAAAATCGCTGCTGTGACGAAACGTAAGGATATTTATTTACATGCTTTACAAATTACTGTAAAGAATACATGTAGGTTGATAAAGGGAATGACTGTACTTCCAAGTTCCTACTGTAGATGTCACAATGAGTACTGAAAGTAGCAAAACGATATATCACGTCAACCAATGTCAAAGGTCGTTGAATCTTTGACGGCATATATCGATTACCGATCCGAAAGAGTTAACAACTAAAATATTAAATTAAATTTTATACTTTGTAAATGTGTTTTAAGCTTGCCTGAAATTAAATTCCACGTGTCATTATTCAATGTATTTTTTAAGTTATTGCTCAACCACATTCCGACACATTACACAGTGCGGCCTACCATGACCTTTGTTTCAACCTACTGATAAGAGAAGTATTGTAAACACAACTCAAATGTGACAGTTAAGTGTCAAAATAATTTATAAGCAGTCGAGAATTTTACCATTGCACCAAATTCATTTTCTTACTTTGTTGTAATTTGATATTCCCGCCAGTTTTTCTCAACTGAATCCCGCGGAATGGAACGTTTTTATCTATCAACTTCCGGCCGGAAAACACGACTTCCGTCTTGTAAATTCTTTTCGAATTTAAATTTAAATATTCTTCATGCCACGTGCCTTCATACACCTTCGGTATATTTGATTACTGTATTATCATTTGAAACTTTGGCTTGATAACGTATTTTATAAACCTCAAATTAGAGGGAACGTTGTTAGATTCAAGATATTTTTGGTGTGTGTATACAAAATGCATCAAAAACTTTAAAAACAACAAATCTTTGGATTTAAGCACCAAAATACTTTCAAAGTTTAATTCATTTTGTTAAAATAAGGGTTATTTAATAAATAATGATACTTTAACGCTAAATTAGCATCAATTGAACTATTAGTTCTGCTAACTAATCGTCTGTGGAAGTGATGTAACGTCGAGATTCGTTGGTGGTATGTGAGGCCTTTAGGTATCGAGGACAGTAGCATGTCCTGATGTGCCGGGTTCTGGAGACTAGCTGGTCTTAGCCCTCGTGGTTAGTGGCATGTCCGTATAGTGTTGCCACAGAACACACACGCAAAATTGTTTCACTTTGTCTTTAACCATTATTACCACAGTCGTTGCTATTGTAACATAAATAATTAATTCCTTTTGCACCCACCCACGACCGAAAAATTCGTCTTTCACTTGCTGAACATCGATATACGGTTAATATGTGTCGATCAAGAACTGGCAGTTTGCAAAACTACTCTAAATTATATCGGTAATCTCTGGAATGCTCTTCCAGCGTTTGTCTTTCCTCCGCCATACAATCTGAATTTCTTCAAGTTTTCGGCATGCAGCGTCCAGCCGTTTCAACTGAACGTTGGGGGAGCAAAGAAGGAACCTCCGCGTGGTGCCCCCTGGAAACGGTTATTTACAATGCCGGCCAATCCTTCTACTACGGAAACAACATCCCCTGTTGTTTCCGACACGATTATATATAACTGAACGTCATAGAGTTCACTGCTCTCGACAGATTTTGGTCTGTTGCATGCGATTGCATAAAAGAAAAGCAAATCTCAGGATATAAGGGAATGGTTATGAACTTATAATGAATACTAAGAGTAACGTGGTTTGAGTTTATGGGAAATAACAAGATGAGAAAGCGGACAAGGCAGCTTTCTATACTTAGTCGGTCAAGTTGCATTTTTTTTTATATAAACGCATACAGGAGAATACCGACAGATGGTAATAGTAATTCTTAAGTCTCATCTGCGGAATTCTATGACACTTACCATGCTGCACTAAAAACTGCATGTGAAGTGTTGATCCACCAACGTCAAATACTACAGCCTGAGATTCACGCATCATCCTTAATTATTACAGGAATGTACTATAAATGGGTGGTCTTCACGGGACGACTTTCGTCTATCATCAATTTTGATGAATAGGCCATGACTGGATTTTTACAGGTGAGGGATCAAATTCACACAAACCGAAGTTATTATAGAGCTCAGAAATCGATTAAAAATCTTTTATTTTTTTAATCTCCGTTGGGGATCGAACCCACGACTTTTGCCTTGCAAAGCAAACGCTTTGGCCATTGAGCTACAACCGCCGGAAACAAATATTGACCCGGTTGAACATTACTGAACTGAATTGCGATGAGACGATGATAAAAGCGACTGACAGAGCTTTGTGGCGGCAGCCCGTGACGAACATGTGCTCCAGTTAAGGTAGCAGACATTTATTTATTTATTACACAGAACCGAAGTTCCAAGGTACAAAATGAGAAACAGAGTACTCATAAATATACAATACATACAAAGGGTAATGAAATATAAAAATAACATAAAGGAAGATGAAGATGACACGTGTCAAAGATCATAGAGATCTAGGAGAACAATAACATCGACAAAAGAGAAAAAGAATGTAAGAAAAGGATCGAGGTGTGCTTGTAGGCCATTCAGCAGCGCATTGCCGTTGTACCAAATTGAGTGCTTGAAGCTCCACAAGCATCGACTGGGATCAAAAGCAATGGATGGCTACGAGCACGGGTGTACTTATCTGTAACATAGAAGTTAAAACATTCGAGAATCCCAGGGTTGTGAATTGCACCGCGAAGGAGAAGGAATGAATGTTTGAGAGTAGCAATTTTTCCCCGGGACTCGAAAATAATAAAATATTATTTTATTATTTTCAATATTCTAATCTACTTTTATTGATCATTGACTATATTACAATATTATAAGTAATTAAATATACATATAATATGCATAAAATTCTTTAAGCGTGATAAATATTAAAAAAAAACAATATAATAATGTCACCTTGAGACAATATCAAGAAGGTAAAATTATTCATCAGGAACACAGGTAAAATGACTGGTTATAAAGTCCGAGTCGGACCTATAAGTAGTCGTTTCTCATACATTCAGTCTATAGTTCGGTTCGAGACCCGAGTGGTACTTAATAAAATAAATAGACTGTCGGAAAGTAATAATATTGAGCTTGTGAATAAATGCAGTCTGATTGAATAATAAAAAATAAAAATATACATACTTTGAATATATATTATGGCGACATCTATCATACGATGATAACTTATATAGAAGTTCCAAGCGAGTCAGCTCAGGCGGAAGAAATGGCCACGGTGGCCGAGCCGTATAATTACCTGGGAAAAATGGTTGGTTCCAAAGGTCCGCGGCTCGCATCCCGCATCTGCCGATATTTTTTCTGAATGAATTGACTCGTTTAAAGAAAAAGAGTTGGTTCAGACATGCTGATGATGATGATGACAATTATTTCGAAGTCTTTGCTTGATAATCAACTGTTAACCGACGCGTTCACGAGTGGGTACAAACTTTGTGGAGTAGAAGAAATAGTTTAATTAATATCATATTCCGTTTGCTGAAGTATTATACTGTTAACTAGTCAACATCAAAAGGCCCATTCAACGTGTGCTTGTCATGTTCCCTACCCATTCATAATTCAGTGGAAACTGTGGAACTTTACTACTATCTACGCAAACACAGACGTAACTTCATATTAACATTTATATTTTTTTTATGTAAGCACATACAGGAGAATACCGACATATGGTGATATTAATTCTGATGTCTCTTTCGTGAAATTCTATGACGTTTACCATGGTGCATATGGCAGAGATTCACGCATCATTCTTATTATTACAGGAATTTTACTATGAGTGGGTGGTCTTCACGGGACGACTTTTGTCTACCACCCAACATTTTAATTAATAGGCTATAACTGGCATTTTACGGGTGAGGGATCAAATTCACAACAACCGGGGGTATTTTAGTACTCAGAAATCGATTAAAAATCTTTATTTTTATTTCCTTCAGGGATCGATCCCACGACCTTTGGCTTGCAAAGCAAACGCTTTGACTTAAATAACACAGCTAATAGCAGCTGGCAGAACTATTTGACTGCAATATGTGAAGACTATATACTGAAGCATGAAAATTGGAATTTTGGTGCGATATTGAAATAAGGAGAACTTTATAATGCGTATATAAATCATAATAATTTGAAAGAATTCGCTTAAACTTTTGACCATAAATTCCAGAATTTAATAAACCAAATTAAACTTGACAGTTATGTATAATGGAAACATGTTTCCGCAATGGATTTGATACGTTTATGTACAAAGAATTTTGAAATATTATTTTTGGCAACACTCCAAAAATAAGTATGAAAAACGTAATTTAAAATCAAAAAGAACATTTTTAACACTCGAACGATCATTTTAAAGATTTCAAGATCCACAGCCGTATTGTTTTATGAATTGAAAAAATAATTTAATTTGAAATTAATCTTTTTAATGACGCTTCATGAAAAAAAATATATATACACGTACAAAATATATTTTGCCGCGCATATTTTTATTACCCTCTTCAAAAGTCAAGGACACAATTTAAACTTGGAACATTTCCAAAGGCAACAAAAACAACATCGCCCAATCAAATTTCCTGAAAAAAAAGCACGCCGTAACTGAAGAAGCTTTTGAATTTCATATCGTGTCCTGAAAACAAAAGTTTATGACTTTTTTACAACAAATGACTTAAATTTCAAATATCATATCAAGATTATGAAAAAGTATACATTTTTAAAGCCATGTAGTGATATCAACATGATATACTCCTTGGATGGTATCCGTCCCGTTGCTTGTATAATCAGATACCCCCAACACACATACTGAAGTCGCGTAGCAGCTTTCTAAGATTCACACAACCTCCGAGAGTCTCCAGCTCTGGCAACAAGTCGCATCAGAGGATTTCGTTACTCCAAAAGAAGGCCTCCCAAATGGCAAGAACCTTGACTGGCGGACCTGTAAATTCATGAACAGATTAAGAACCGGAGTTGGTAGAAAAAAGGACAACCTCAGTAGGAAATGCTTCGGCGTCACTATTGTGCGACTGTGGAGACCTGCAGACCACCTCACACCTAAGATCCTGCTCCATGTGTCCAACAAGCTGCACATCCCAAGACCTAATTCTGGGCAACACATGGGCTATTGATGTTGCCAGATACTGAAAAAAAAAATTTTACGTCGCTGACACGAAGAAGAAGAAGATTAACTGAAAAATACTGAAAATTGATATTTTCAGATATTTGTAGTAAAACGATTATTAATATCACAAAACGCTACAAGGACATACAATGAAGTTATTATTAATATACTTAATTTCTTTGGTATTAAATTGTGTATTATAAAAATAAAAAAGGTAATCTTTCTTTCGAGAGATTTTCGTACTGAAAATAGTATTTCTAATTACAGAATTCCTTTCAGTTTACAATGAATAGGATTTCTCTTAGATATTTTTAATGCGTGTAATTTTATATCCGCCAGTAAAAAAGATTATTTTTGTATTGAAAATACAAGAAAAACCCACATATAATTTATATTCTTAACAAGTGTATCTGTTTCATGAAGATATCCAGATGGTATGTAATAGAAAGGAGGAAACACAGATGCTAGAAGAGCATTCCAAAGCTTAGAGGTGGCGTTTAGTAAGGAACTTTGAAACATGCCAGTTCTTGGTCGACACACATTAACTGTTGTCATCCTCATCTCTACGGAAGATACATCACGTCGCCAGGATAATTGTCGGGTCACACTGTGGAAGTATGAGGAGAAAGCTAACAACAGACAGACTTTTTCCGAAGCACAAAACAACTTTAATGGTGACACATACGTGTCCGACAAGCGAACAGAAATAATAGACGAAAGATTGTATATCGAAGTTTTCGGCACCAGTCAGCAAAGACCATATAATGCTGATGTCCCCGTGTATTGATGTTCGGCAGGTGTAAAACGAGTTTGTCGGTTATGAGAGGGTACAGGAGGGATTAATTATTTAAATTCCGAAGAGCAACGACCGTGATAATAACGGTAGAAAAGACTAAGTGAAACAATTTTACGCCTGTATTTCATTATATATTTACACTACATATGGAGCTCCCTTTACAGAATTCTGACCGAAGTATGCAAAACGAGGACACATATGAAATGCTGGCAGTTTTACAGCGGACCGACTGAATGTGACTGCTGCGCGGAGCAGACCCTGTCACACCTTCTCCTTTGTGCGCTGTGTCCGAGTAGCTGCACCCAGAAAGACCTGATGATGGCCGGGAGTAACGCCACCAACGTTGTCCACTTCTGAACAGACAGGATCTGTTGTTTGCGACACGATTATATACGAGGTTATATATTATATACGAAGAGCTCAAAGAAGCGGTTCTCAGGTATTTGCGTGGCTTGACGGCAGATTTTTTTGACTCGGGCATTCAAAAACTCGCACACTGCATGTTAAAATACATTGACCTCAGTGGCAACTATGTAAAAAAATAGGTAAATGTCTGAAATTTCCAAAACGTACGCATTCATGGAATTAAACATGTTTTACACTGTGAAAAATCACTGTGATTTTTTTTTGCGGATAACTCTTCAAAACAAATTAAGTTAATGTGTTTGTAATCTTTAAACGCTTAACTGAAAATCGCTGAAAATATCGACCGCTGAAAGCTGCACGCCGACCTTTTACGTCAGTTCCATACAAAAGAGACTGAAAACCTGAAAACATGAAAAACCCTTTGTTGTTCCAAACGTCGGCCTTACAAAACGTATTCGCAAGGTCCTTGTACTATTGTGGACGAAGCTTTTAGGGGCGAGCGCATCGCCAGACCAGCGACGCTATTAAACGGATTTTTCGCCATATCCGCTTCACATTTGAAGGATATGAACACCAAAAACTGTCATTTCACATTTCACAGCTCATATTGTCTATAACTTGTCCCAGAACACCTTTATACCAGAAGGTATACATATGAAAGTACGAGTCAATGCATACAGAGAGCCTCCAAGGTAAGAAAGAGCCTGCGAACTTGCATAGACTGTCGCTGTAGTATCAGTGAAATATTTGAGTGTTTAATAATAAGCATTTTTAAGAAAATTGGATGATCACCCTGACGCTCCCAAGGCTCAACCCTACCGGGGGAACGTATATAGTAACATCCTCCTCTCTAATTTAAGGTTGTTATTCAGTCGCGTGGTGGCAGGACGAGGAGCAGATTAACAGCACAAAGACTTTTTCTGAAGCACATTGACATATAAATTTCGATAACTTTACAAACTTCTGGCGCGGACCACAGCATTCAGGCCGGGCCGCGATACAATGCGATCTCGCCGCCGTCGGCTCAGGACTGAGCGCGCTCGTGACTCAACACTACAAGTGGCGATCTATTTAACTAACGGCACACCCGTTTTGACCAAAATGCCAATACGGCGACACGTACATGTACGACAAGCGAACAGAAATAAGAGACGTAAAATTGTACATCGCGGTTTTCGGTACCAATCAGCAATGGCTATATCATTCTGATATCAACAGCTTAGATTTTTTTTTTTAAATCAAGCTTGGTCGGGATTTGAACCAACCGCGTCTGCATGACAAGCAAACGCTTTTATCACTGGACTATGCCACCCGGTTTGAGCGCTGGCAAATCGAAATGAAGAATTCGCGGTCTTCAGGAAACGACAAAAAACTACTACAATTACTTTACGTTTTGGCGTATTTTTACGTTTTGTTACGTTTTTTTACGCTTTCATCACAATATAATGGATGAAAGCGTAGTTGTCTTTAAAATATGGTTCTCTGCATTTTTTTAGTCATTTTGCGTACGCCATTTTATTTGTTTTGACTGTTGCTCCATATCGTGTTGGTTCAACTGTAAACGTTAGTTTATTATTTAGCCGCGATAATATTTGGGGCACTGAATGTTACTGTACCAGTCAGCTCGTGCCCGCTGACTGTCCTGGTCCGACCGATACCCACGATACAACATGTTACGGTCAGGTGGGAAAACCAAAATCTGGATTCGAAATAAACGCGAATTGTGCTTCTAAACAAGTTCTTTGCTTTGCGATCAGTTCCTGCATCCATCATCCACGTGTCCCGATAACGACTCCGCGGCCTGTTGTCGTTTTTTTAAAGATAAAGGATATCAATACTATAAAAAAGGCACTTTGTTTTGATCAATTAAAGTTGCGAGACTCAAATATTGCGCATGGAATAAAAAGGCGATCCAGCGTTTCTAAGACAGGAAGCAAGTTTCTTTTGCAGTACACCGTTCTCAGTGACGACTTGTACGCAGAGATATATGAAACCATCTTAATGATCTTTTAACCATCTCAAGAGTAAACACTGTCCACTTGAATGTGAGGAGTTTAAATTCACACAGCAATGCGCTTGAAAGAAAGAACAAAAAATCCCCAATAATGTTACATAAATACAATAAAAGAAATGGCTGGATTCAAAGTTATATAACAAAATAAAGGACAATATCTATCCGAGAGATGTCGTTGGAAAATACTTAGAATTTGTGTGTCCGATGGCAGAGAAACGATAAAATCCACGCTGTGTTTTTCTCTTTCGAAAATACGTGGTATCAAGTATGGTGATTGATAATTTGTTTATATAAATTGACATCCCTCTTTAGTAAGAAAACAACTCAATGTCGCCGGTATGGTCATTGGGACACATGGGGAGGGATGCGGAGCAAGTAACAAACAACATTTTTTTAAAGCATATTTTAATTTATTTAAGACAATAGATTAGCAACTTCGGTATCGCTTGGTGAAAACCCTCCCAGTCCCATTCTGTTTTTGGATACCCAAATTCGAACCCGTTACTTTTTAGACTTGCTTGTTGGAGAGTGGTTGAAAGCTTTTCCGTGATTCTAGGTGCATCAGTTAGATGTCACATAGACCTCAGTCTATGGCTGCAAAGTTATTTTACTACACCGAGTCTCGAATTGCCTTCTTTGGTAACACGTTGCTAACCGCGAATTCACGAGATAATTCGTTCGACGACTTCGGTTACGACGTGGGGCACATTGAACGTCTGGTGCACGGAAAAACTGGTGCACTGGATGTCTCGCTAACCTAACCTTACCTAAGTTATTTCATTAACGAGACCTATGGATCTATGGACTCTAAGATCACTGGACAAAATCCTTAGGTAAGGTTGGAATAGTAAAAGTTAGCGAGACATCCAGTGCACCAGTTGTCCCGTGCACTAAATTTCCCTCGCACCAGACGTCCATTGCGCCCCACGTCATTATCGATGAGTCATTGAATGAATTGTCTGGAAACAATAAGTCTTGACACCGTTTCTACGAACTATGATATACATCGACTCAAATACTTCATGAATTAATGAACATTAAATACAAAATAAATCATTATCAAATTTTTGTGATCAACTTATTTCTGTTAAATTTCTAACATCGAAATAAATGGCTTTTTAAGTGTGTTATGACTGTACATTTAGCCCTACAAATTTATGAGCCATAATATGCAAAGCGGTTCTGCTGAAGATGGAAATTATATATTTTCTCCTGAAATTTCTCGCGATATTTTTCAGGACCCGCTTTGTGTCTTGCTGAAGGCTGGATTTGAATTTTTCAGACAGTTTTTTTCCGCGAAAATCGGCCGTTTTAACACCAAAAGCACGTCAACACAGAGATTCCCAAAATGAAGCCTTTTTTAAAAATAATCTTATTTTATTAATATATAATACATTATTATTGCGTTAAATCGCCTTATACAGACGCACACATCACGAAAGGCTAACGTTCAATAAAAAAAAACAGCAATTTTTGAGTAAAAAAATATTAATTTAAATTAATTTCCGCAAGCAACATGCCAAAAAAATTCTTTAGAGCATCTTGATGTACATGTGAGACATGGTGCTTATCTGAAAGTGATAAAAAAAAGACAAGAGGCCATTGAGATGTGGTCATACAGAAGAATTCTCGGAATTTCCTGGTGAGACCACGTCACGAACAATAAGGTTCTCAGCATAATCAAGGAGGATATGCACCTAGTAAGAACCATCTCAGAGAGGCGAGCCCGATGGATTGGTCACATCATGCGCCACGATGGTATTCTTCTCGACATTGTGGAAGGGATGGTTGAGGAAAGAAAGTGTAGAGGGCGCCCTTGATGGGAGTATTTGCAGCAAGTGTTCAAGGACATGAGTTGTAGCTCTTATGGTGAGCTGAAGAGGATTGCGTAGGACCAAGAGGAATGGAGATCGAGATGCAAGATTCTGTTGCTGCAAACCAATCCACAGGATTGATACTACGAAGAACTACTCTCCTTTTAGATAAAAATGGTACAGGACTCAAGAGTATCGGACTAGTCCACTAGTCATTCAATTTCCTCATGTAAATCGATATTTAATAAGTCATCCAAAAATATGCCCCGGATGCTATAGCAACCGTATCTTCGAGTACTCGGATTTCTGCTCTGAAGGTTGTAGGGAGAAAGTCGTCTTACACTTGCCAAACATTCATACACGGTTAATGTGTGTCGAACAAAAACTGTCAGTTTCCAAAGTTCCTTCATAAATGCCACTGCTAAGCATAAAATGCTCTTCCAGTTTCTGTGTATCCTCTTTTATACAATCCGTATCTCTTTAAGAAACATATAAATATACACTTACAATCTGCCCAACCCACACACAAAAACGAATAAAAAACACGTTTTTCGCATGCAGCGTACAGCCTCCCTGACTTATAATCATAGAATGCACTGGTTTCGACCGGCTGTTTATTCCTGCATGCGATTACATAAAAAAGTTTTAAGTAACTTGCGGCGTTACCGGCGCCTCTCATGTAGAGCGCCATAGTTCTCCAAGTGACCACTGAATTTATTTCGACGCTATACTGTCACAACTACCGGCCATGTCAGACATTAACTCTTCATGAAGTCATGAACCATGAATATCCTAAGTAACCCTGAAGGAGACCCATGTAATGGCGGTCGAAATGTTGGAAGAAAATAACTCGCCACATACTACGGTATTCTTTCGTCCCGGACAGACGACCGAACTTTGTCAACTATTGTATTTAAATAAATTAAAATGTGCTTCTCGAAAAGTTCTTTGTTTTGGCGACCTTCTTCTCATTCATTCACCCCGCGTCCCTATGAAGATCCCGGTGACGTAGAGTCACCCATTGTTAGACTGGTGTTTGTTTCGAAAAAAGTTTGCAAGTTTGTGAAACCCGCCTTATTGGATCACCGTAATCGAGTGGATATGTTTTATTCGATCCTGAAAAGTTGTTTTGTATTCTGGAAAAAATCTTGAAGGTTTCAGGATTGGGTTTCTTCTCCGTATTATTTTCGCTAGTAAATCTAATTTAACGTTTTTTTCATTTAAAGTAGAATCAACGCATGGCAATCATTATATAAAAAAACCTATTGTCATGTTCTCGTATATAATACGCGATAATACACAGAGTAGAATGACGCATTTTTTTTATGCAACCACATACAAGAGAATACCGACATATGGTGATAGTGATGCAGGTGTCTCATCTATGGATTCTATGACACTTGCCATGCATATAACTACGGCTGCATTAAAAAAACAGCTGCAGTTTATGAATAAATTCAATCCTTCGGGCTCGCACCTTCCTGGAAGGCCGTCGAAAACAATATATAGAATGTACTTTACGAAGCTATAAGAGGCAGAACTGACATGGAATGCGGCGAAGATTCGGTGGCTAACAGCTTTATTGTCTATTCGCTGCATTCAGGAAAGAAAATGATTTTGAATTTTCAAATTTTCGAACTGTAGAACATACTCTTTTTTGCATGTTTAATTTTCGAATTTTCGAAGTATATAACTTACTTTTTTTGCATGTTTAGTAATTATTATCGTGATCGTTAATTTATACTTATAACTACTTTTGGAATCATTAAAAAACCACATTATAATTATGTATCAAATTAATTTCATTATGGGTAGTCTCGCAGTGTATTCCAATTTAATTCAGACACTTATTGGTTTTCCTTTCAATACAATTACTACTTTACTAATACATTGAACACACGTCATATTAATAGGGTTATATTTCTAGTCGTGGCTTAGATAAATGGAGCCAGCTGGCGGGTATAGCTCAGTGGTTAAAGCATTTTCTTGCCAAGCCGAAGATCGAGGGCTTGACGCCCAGAGATAAGATTAAAAAGTAAGACTAGCGGCGCTCGCAGCATGGCAGAGCATATGGCATATTCCTTCCTTTCTTCCGTCCGACTGAATGGAGATGCCGTAGTTGATTCTAAATCATTGAACTAGTCAATTCATGACTGGTCACGGCAATTTTGCTACACTCTTCAAGTTTAGCCTCGTTGATATTTCAGACTGCCCGTGTGGTAGCCCCTTGCAGGTTCTGTAGCATTGCCCAATATTACACTTAAGTAGGTAAAGGCTCTTTAGCGTAATCCAACAGAAGCCTGGACCGATTGGATATGTCGACTCATCGCTACAGAGTTCAACTACCATGCCTTTTCTGTATACGCGGCGACCTTCGGCAAAGAAGTCAAAAAGTTTAAATTATATAGTCTGAACTACGAACTTTTTTTACCAACGTTTGGTGTTGCTCACCAAAGCCCGTTACTTGTATAACGAGAAAGTGAGAGAAAGCCAATGTCTATACGGTTTTCCCTACGCGTGATAAGAAAATTAATTCTCAAATTGAATGTATGGTTTTAATAGTCTGTGTACATACAAGCTAGTGTAACTAAATACATATTATCTAAGCTCCAATTATAATATGTTATGAACTATCAATTATTGGATGAAGTTGTAACCGCATGATGGCAAGAAACTGATCTTCTTACACTTCAAAAGTACAGTCGAAGCTATAATTTTTAATACATTTTAATGGAGACCATGTTCTATAATCCAGGGAGGCCGAAACATGTAATCGCTTAAAATAAATGTGAATCAAAGCTGAATATTTTTAATTTGTTGATTTTTTAATTAAAATTAATGTAAAATTATAAGTATGCAGTTTCACCAAGTAAATTAAAAAGGAAAAGAAAAATGTAAAAGAAAAAAGAAAGAAATAGAAAATGGGAAAGAAAAATGAAAATAAAAAGAGAAGGGAAAATATATAAAGAATGAAAAAGGAGAACAAATATGAAAAAGAAGAAAAAATAAATTAAAAGAAAAAGAAAAAACGTATTCATAAAATTTTGATTTGTGATGTTCGAGTATTTTCTAAGAATTAAATGTAAGACCCAAAGATAGGATGCCAGATTAAAGCATAATTTACATGCGCCTTTTTCCTGCTCGAGCAGTCTTGAAAGGCCGTCGGGTACTATACACACAATGTAGTCGGTGAAGCTGCGGGATACGGAGCTGACATGAGATGAGGCGAGGACAGGCTAAAAAAGTTTTGTGGCGGCAGTTTGTGGCGTCCATATGCTCCATTAGAAGAAAAAGTGATGGTTTATTTTAGACAAATACTCGTAAGTACGTTATTTTAGTTTTGATTGATGTAGAGGAAAATCTTTCCAAGTTGTGCCAAATTAGGCCGACGCTTCCACTGTAAATTAAATATCCAACGATTCCATAAATAAACTGGGAGCAACTGAATTGTTAAATTCCATTTTCACACTCCTGAACGACAAAAATAAAAAACGGCTCATTTTCTAGGCAATCTATATTTGAATACAGTTTCTTTAAATTTTGACAATTTTTATGACAATGTTCTAAATATTTATATTAAAATCAGCATGATATAACCCTTGCTGACTGGTACCAAAAACCTCGATATACAATCTTTCTTCTCTTATTTCTGTTCGCTTGTCGTACATGTATGTGCCACCATATTGGCATTATAGATAAGTCCGGTCACGGGTGTGACGCTAGTTACGTAGATAACCAATTGCGTCGCTGGATGAGAGCCCATCACGAGCGCGTTCCGTCGTGAGTAACTGAAGAAAGTAACATCATGTTACGGTCGATCGGGGAAACCAAGTCATTATCAAAAATATATGTCAATGTGCTTCGAAAAAAGTTTGTGTGTTGTTAATCTTCTCCTCATACTTCCACCACGCGATCCGATAACTATCCTGGCGACGTGAAGTCGTTTCTATTAACGCAATTTACGCAGCTTAAACAATAGATTTTGCAACTTATGTAAGTTTGATCGCAATCGGTTGAATGGTATAGAAACGGAAATATTTCTGTTCCCGTCTTATTTGTATGCCATTTCCGTTTCTACTTCAATCCTGTTCTCGACCAGTTGCTATAGTAATTTTTGCAAAGACTTCTGTGAGATTTATCGCAATCAGTTAAATATATAGACAAATATATTCCATTTCCGTTTTATTCCAGTCCCGATACTGTTCCCGTTTTCATCCCATTCCATTCTGTTTTCACTCCTGTTACGTTCCTCTTATCGTGTTTTAATATAAAATTTGCGGGTATACACGCAACATAAATTGTATGTTTCATCTCAATCGGCTTTAGTCCATTCCTGTTTTATTGCTGTCCCGTGACCATTCCTGTTTTATTGCTGTCCCGTGACCATTTATGTTTTATTGCTGTCCCGTGACCATTCCTGTTTTATTGCTGTCCCGTGACCATTCCTGTTTTATTGCTGTCCCGTGACCATTCCTGTTTTATTGCTGTCCCGTGAACATTCCTGTTTTATTTCTGTCCCGTGACCATTCCTTTATTATTGCTGTCCCGTGACCATTTATGTTTTATTGCTGTCCCGTGTCCATTCCTGTTTTATTGCTGTCCCGTGACCATTTCTGTTTTATTGCTGTCCCGTGACCATTCCTGTTTTATTGCTGTCCCGTGACCATTCCTTTTTTATTTCTGTTCCGTGACCATTCCTGTTTTATTGCTGTCCCGTGACCATTCCTTTTTTATTTCTGTTCCGTGACCATTCCTGTTTTATTGCTGTCCCGTGAACATTCCTGTTTTATTTCTGTCCCGTGACCATTCCTGTTTTATTGCTGTCCCTTGACCATTCCTGTTTTATTTCTGTCCCGCGACCATTCCTGTTTTATTGCTGTGCCGTGAACATTCCTGTTTTATTTCTGTCCCGTGACCATTCCTGTTTTATTGCTGTCCCGTGACCATTCTAATCTCGTGTCCATTCCCGTCCCATTATTGTTTCCGTGTTTTTATAAAATTTTCCCAAATATACACGCAATAACTTTAATGGTATAAAAACATATGTATTCCCAATAATTTTTTTTAATCATATTCGGGGATCTGACCCACGACTTTTGGTTAGGTAAGCAACGCTTTCACAACAGTATATTTGTCTCTCTAATCCTTGAAACGTACAGTAAAAATAATAATGCTTTTTTTACAGATTATTTAAAAAATAAATATAGTTTTATAAAAAAACAAGAGTTTAAATACAAAAACTATATCGTCTTATAATAATTTTAGATGAAAGCATTTTAGCGTCATTTTCAGTGCCTTTCATACTGAATTTCTCCGCCACTCTAACAAAAAAGACCCAGGCTTTGAATTTCAGCTGAAAAATCAATAAGTGCCGCAACAATTCCGATCCACCTTACGCGATACTCAGTATTCCTTCAGTATTTTAGATGCGCCTTTTCAGATATGAACGCTTCTAACAGGTGTCGTTCCTGAAAGCTACATTCTATACAAAAAGTATCCGAAATTGTTAAAAAATATATTTTTTAAAGATACATATAATAGATCATAAATTATATATATCACGTCGGTATATCAACGATAAACAACTTCTTCATCTATATAAAGGACAAATCCGACCTATCCTTGAATACGGCAGACACTTATGTGTTGGAGACACAAAATACCTTCTACGCGTAATCGACTCAGATAAAAAAAGAGCAATTCGTTTGATAAGCAATGACACTCTTACGTCTAACCTGCAGTCAATGGAACACACGCGTAATGGTTCACTTAGTCTTTTCTACCGTTATTACCACGGTCGCTGCTCTTCGGAACTTAAAGAACTAATTCCTTCTGTACCCATCCACAACCGACAAACTCGTCTTACACTTGCCGAACATCCATACATGGTTAATTTGTGTCGACCAAGAACTGTCAGTTTCCGAAGTTTCTTTCTTAATGCGACCAGTAAGCTTTGGAATGCTCTTCCAGCGTCTGTGTTTCCTCCTACATACAATTTTCAAGAAAGATATAAATATATACTTGCAATCTCCCAACCCATACACAAACACGAACACAACACACGTTTCCCGCATGCAGCATTCAGCCTCCCTAGCTGAGCGTCATAGAATAAACAGGTCTTAACCTGTGCTGTGCTCTTCTGCATGTGATTACATAAAAAAATATATGTTAACAATTGAGATTCATTCATTCAAATTCATCATCAGCCTGTATCCGTCAACTGTTGAAAGTAAGCGTCCCGCATGAGTCTTCATCCTCATTGATCCTCTGCCTTCCACATCCAGGCCACTCCCACTATTCTTCTTATGTCTTCAGTCCATTTTGCAGGGGGTCGGCCAATGCTTCGTTCATTTTGATGTAAACACATACAGGAGAATACCGACAGATGGTGATTTCTGAAGTCTCATCTGTGGAATTATATGACGCTTACAATGGTGCATACGGATAAACGCTACGTGTGGAGTGTTGATCCGCCAACGTCGTAGAATTCAGCCCGAGTTTCACGCATCATCCTTTATTATTTCCTTTATTATTACAGGAATTTACTATGAGTGGGTTGTCTTCACGGAACGACATTCGTCTAGCACCAATTTTAAATCATAGGCTATAACTGGCATTTAACGGGTGATGGATCAAATTCACACCAACCGTGGGTATTTTAGAGCTCAGAAATCGATTAATAAACCTTTTTTTAACTTCCGTCGGGGATCGAACTCACAAACTTTCGCTTGCAAAGCAAACGCTTTGACCATTGAGCTACACCCGCCGGCAAGTCGTATTGTTTGTCAGTTTTTGAGCGCCACTCCAATACTTTTTTTCCCCATAGACCGCCATATCTTCGACATATATGTCCTGTCCATTGCCACTTGAGTGTGCCTATTCGTTGGGTTGCCTCAACTACTTCAGTTCTTCTGTGGATATCCTCGTTTCGGATTATATTTTTTTATCCATTTAATTGATAAAAAGATATAAAAATAAAAATTTGCAGCAAAATTCATCTTAAACATTATTTATCCCATCAATAAATATGAGAAAAATAAACTTCGGACGCTGGGATTCGAACCATAAACATCAATGTGATGACTGTTCGGTCACTTACGCCACAATTAGTTACAAAAGAAAGCTTTTCGAATACATTTTCCGCATTAAGTATATGCTTCAGTGATTTTCAGTAAAAATTGTGCGTATTTCAGGTTTTTCAGAATTTATTTATTATTTCGTGGTAAAGTACTCGTATGAAAAACACGCTTTGTTGACGTGAATGAAATTATACTTGTATGAGATTTATCTTTGAAATAAAAAACATAGATTTCTTTTTAATAGCTATTGAGTAATTTTAAGTAATAAAATCTTCCTCTCTAATTTGCTATCGAATAGCATGGTGGTAGGATGAGGAGCATATTAATAACACACAGACTTTTTCAGAAGCAAATATATTCACGATAAAATTTACAAACTTCCGGTGGAATAACATGCCGGGCCGGTTAAATACGACCTTCTGACGGTCGGCACACAGCTGACTGGGCGCCGTGGTCGGTGACACACAGCACCGCAATTGGCGATCTATAAAATTAACGTCACATCCGTGTCCGGACTTGTCCAAAATGCCAATATGGCGACACATACATGTACGTCAAGCGAACAAACGTAAGAGGCGAAAGATTGTATATCGAGGTTTTCGGTATCAGTCAGCAAGGGCTAGTAAAATAGTCATGTCACACATGTCACACACAACATGTCAGTCAAAATAAACAAATATCTTTCCATTTATTAACTTCTTAATGATTAATTTGAAAAATAAACTAAGCGCTTCTTGCTCTACTATACACGAAAGAATTTTTGAAAAAAAAGTTAAATCTATGAAACAATGCCATACAATTTATATTCCTAGCGGTAATGTAGTATAGTAGCGTGTGAGCACTATATTCAAATAATGTTTACTAGGTTGAAATGTCTATCTTACTCCAGTATGAATAAAAATTCTTTGACTTCTTACTTAACGCGCGTTAGCAGTGACGTTTTTTAAGACTTGAGGTGATACTTGTTAAATATTTTTTTTCTAACAAGTATATCATTTTCAGAAGATTTCTTTGAAACACAAAGACCACCACTGCCTGTCTCTGTAAAGCTTAACAGATCGATGAACAGAATGTTCTTGACGGCTCGCAAACATTATAAATATAAATAAAAATTAAATATATATCATCTGCTTCCTTATCATTTTACAAAAACATCTCTTTACATAGAGTTGTGTTGTAAAATATATCAAATTCGTTATTTTTTCAGAATCAATATATTTAAGTACTATTATATTTCATATAAACGTCACATAGACAGAAAGGTACTGAAGCCACCTTGCGGCTGAACATGTCGTTTCGAAAGTCCAGTTAAACTTAATGAAAATACATAATTAATTCAAATTTTTGTGTTTTTCTATGAAGTAGCTCTGATTCTGAGCAAGCAGAAAAGAAATTCAGGTCTTTTAAGTTGGTGTCTATTTCGGTTTCAGATCAATCACTGAAAAACTCCGCTTTCAGGAGAGGAGATAATTGGAGCTTTTTTTCAGCGGTCATTTATCAAGCTTTAAAAGCTCCCGTAGGCCGGCGTGAATATTTGAAATCCCACTCGATCAACGCTGTACCCTTGCGGGTATTTCATGAAGTGAAATATACCGCGATTGTGTGTGAATGAACGGCCACGTGTAATGACGTCATTAAGAAGGAGATGTGTTTGCTTTACAAATGAAAAGGGTTTGTCTTTCAATTATTAAACCTATGTTATGTCAGTAATTAAATATACACATACATCAAATTATTATACGCATCAATTCGTTCAGAAAAATATCGGCAGACGTGGGATTTGAACCACGAGCCTTGGAACCAACCTTTGCTCTGTTCTTTTACACCGCCACTCGACTATTTCTCCGCCTAAATGGACACGTGAAATATGATGTATTTATACCATTTTTACCATAGTATAACGATAGATGTCTCTATAGTATATATTCAGAGTATGTATATTGTAAGTTTTTTATTTTTCATTATTCAATCAGTCAACATTTATTCACAAGCTTTTTATATTATTACTTAATTATGTATTTTATATCATCACGATTAAGTATGTTATATCATTCACAGTAACTCGTTTATTCTTTAACATCCCTTTCTCTTTAAAAGGTTGTTATTCAGCCGCGTGGTGGCAGTATGAGAAGCAGATTAACAACAACACGACTTTTTCCGAAGCACGTTGACATAAATTTTCCATAAAGAATTGGTTTCTTCGATCTATCGGGACTTAACAATGCGATCTCGCCGCCGTTGGCGCACAACTGAACGCGCTTGTGATTGGCTGTCGCCCAGCGCCACCAGTGGCGTTTATATAACTAACGTCACACCCATGACCAGACTTCTCTAAAATGTAAATATGGTGACACATACATGAACGACCAGCAAACAGATATAAGAGACGAAAGATTGTGTGTCGAGGTTTTCGGTACCAGTCAGCAAGCTATCAAGATCAGAAATTGATTAAAAATGTTTTTTTTTCTCTCGAACTCACAACCTTTGGCTTTTAAAGAAAACACTTTTACCATTGAGCTTTACCGACCGGAAAAAAAAATACGTACAATAGAATTATGTTTAGTGGTCACAAAGTCTGCGTGCAAACTTTTTAACAAAACAAATTACAGTCCCAAAAAAATGTGCTCTCACAGGGACAAGAAATGTTTGACACTAAAGTAAATGAATTCAATCTGGCTTTAGATAAAGTTATTAGCTAAATATGAATACACCAGTAATCAGGGCGTATACATTCAGCAGAGGTGGGTGGATCTAAAACTATACCGCTTGGTATCGCACCACCAAACATAAGACGCAAAGTCATATAAGCTGCAGAAATACGTAAGGCAATCAATCAAACGTCCCGCTGCTTGTATAATCAGATACCCCCAACACCCAGACTAAAGTCGCGAAGCAGCTTTCTGAGATACAAAAAACTTCTCACATCCGGCCCTGAAAATGAGAGACTCCAGCTCTGGCAACAAGTCGCATCAGAGAATTTCTTTACTCCAAAGGAAGGCCACCTAACTGGCAAAATCCTTGACTGGCGGACCTGGAAATCACCTGAACAGATTAAGAACCGGAGTTGGTAGAACAATGGACAACCTCGAGTGGTGGGGAATACTTTACTTTTTCCTTTACGTAGTACTTTTAAATTACTTTGTAAGAGAGTTACTATTGTGCGACTGTGGAGACCTGCAGACCGCCTTACATCTAAGATCCTGCTCCATGTTCTCAACAAGCTGCACATCCCAGGACTTAATGCTGGGCAACACACAGGCTATCGATGTGTCCAAATACTGGGCAAAAATAATTTGACGTCGCTAAAAGAACAAGATCAAAGTAACAACTTCGCGTCGCCGGAATAGTCATCGGGATGCTTGGGGAGGGATGCTGAGCAAGTCACAAATAACAAGAATTTTTTCAAAAATCACATTTTTATATATTTAAGATGATATATTGACTACTTCAGTATTTGACTCGGGCCATGAACAATGAGCGATCTACCTCCATCGAGACCCGAGCCAAAAGTGACGGGAGTGCGCTGTATAAGTATAAGCAGCGTCCTCTCATCACCTGTCAGTCCTTCTACGAACCATCTCTACTGTCACAACAAGCAAAATGATGACGCAACGTCTTTTCTTTTATTACTGGCATATTTATTTTTGCGTCGACGAAGAAGAAAAGACACGATGAAGGAGAGTGGCTACATTTTTATTCAGCCCCTGAAGATTTTTTTCAGTATTTATTAAATAGGTTGGTTGCTACTGGTCGGGATCGTTACACGGCTTAAGTCTTCACGACACACGCCTGGTGGTGTTTTCCGAATGAATGCTCTCTAACGTCTTACACTGTCGGCACAGATGAGCAGGTTCCGATACGATCTGGATATTAATTCCACTTCACCTGGCGCAATCGCGCATCTACCTGCTGAAAAACTCGAACCGAGAATAATATATATACGATCTATATAAAATGATACAACCCATATAAAATAAATAAAAAAAACAAGTAAAATGGCATTTTTAGTGATATTACTCATAGAATGCAGAAACTTTGTGGTTAGTTTGTTTCATACTAAAATAATAAAACAAGTAAAACTTTGTATGAAACTACTGAGTTTTGATAAAAAAAATACTTTACCGGTTTCGGTATTCTCCTTTATGTGTTTACATAAGCAAATATATATAGCGTTTAAAGCGCTTGCTTAGCAAACCGAGGGTTGTGAGTTCGATCACTGAAGGAGATTAAAAAAAATATTGTTAATCGATTTTTAAGCTTTAAAACACTCCTGGTTATTGTGAATTTGATCCCTCGCTAGTAAAATGCCAGTCATAGCCTATTAAGTAAAATTTGTGTAAGATGACTATATTTGTTGAAGAGACGTCAATGGTGAAGAAAATTAGTGGAGTGGCGACCAAGAACTGGTATATGACGGTATATGGCTGAGGTATAAAATACCCCAGGTCGGTGTGAATTTCATTCCTCACCCGTAAAATGCCAGTCATAGCCTGTTAATCAAAATTGGTGGTAGACGAAAGTCGTTATGTGAACACCACCCGTTCAAAGTGAATTCAAGTAATAATTGTATGATGCGTGAATGTTAAGCTGTAGTCTATGGCGTTGGCGGATCAACACTCCACATGCAGCGTTTTACCATATACAACATGGTTATCATCATATATTCCAAAGATGAGACTTCAGCGTCACTATCACCATCTATAGGTATTCTCCTGTATGTGTTTACATAAAAAAGTCACTAAAAAAAACTAAAAAAACATTGTCTTTAAAACCATCCATTATTCGGCTCTAATATCAGTAATGTGTTATTTGATATAAACGTTTGATGATGTTGATGCATAGTTTTGTTTTGAAGGCGTCGCGTGATTTCAGGTCATTTACTCGTACGACCGAAGTAAAGGTCAGAACATCGATTGGGCCTCGCATAAAAACGCGAAAATGCCATTTTCGTATTTACTTGCGCACGCACAGACGTGAACTTGATACGATTCCAATTGAAGGTCGAAAATGAAGGCAGTCAGAAACCAAACACAGAATGTACTCAGCGGTGTAGCCTATTCTTCAAGAACTCGGATTCTTGTATCTATCGGAAATTATACATTTAATGTCTCGCAGGAGGCAAAGCTATGGGATAAGTCCAGGACCACGGCAGTTTGTAACCATAAGCCCCAATTAATGAAGCGAACATGGTAATGATGATAATGATGGATTTTTTAAGCCTCCAAGCTCGCGTTGACCTTGAAGTCCGTCGGGAACTATACATAGAATGAACTTGGCGAAGTAACGGAAGTCAGAGATGACATGAGATGAGGCGAAGGCCATGTTGGCTGACAAAACTTTTTGCCGGCAGTTCATGACGACCTTATGCCCCAATGAAGAGAGCGAACATGGAAATGATTCTTTTAAATGTAATCACAGCTTACGGGCGGGAATAAATCAGAGGTTAAAGCGTTTGATTGGCTTTTTTGCTGTATGTGTTTATTTTTAAAAAAAATACGAAAATTGTCCAGTGAAGACCACTGATTCATAATAAATGAATTACTGTAATAATAAGGCTGATGCGTGAATAAAGGGCTGTAGTCTATGACGTTGGCGAATCAACACTCCAGATGCAGCGCTTATCCATATGTAAAATGGTAAGCGTAATAGACTGCACAGACGAAACTTCAGAATCTCTATCAACATCTATCAGTATTCTTCTGTATGTGCTTCCATAAAAAAAACTTGAAAATGCTCTCGCGAAATTTTGTACAGTGTTTTGGTTCTAAGCAGTCGTTCTGTCTATGCAAATACAAAGGCCGAATATGTGTTTTATGGTGACCATTTGTTAGGTTCATTTTGTTAGCAAGTCACCTTTATTCACGCGTCCAAAGACTGATAAAGTAAATCTACGAGTACTACAAATTACTACACTAATACAAAATATACTATAGCAAAGGTGCTTCACTATAAAAAATACATATATTCATCATCATCAGCTTGTATCCGTCCACTGTTGAACGTAAGCCTTCCGCAAGAGTCTCCATCCTCTTCGATTATCTGCCGATCGCATCCCACTATTCTTCTTATGTCGTCAGTCCATCTTGCGGGAGGTCGGCCAATGCTTCGTAACGAATAAGCACACTCAAGTGGCAATGAGCAGGACACGTCTGTCGAATAGACGACGGTCGACGAGGAGTGGCGCCCAAGAACTGGCAAACGAAGTATATATATTATTAAGCATAAAAGTATAATTATATATTTTTTTATATATATATTCGTAATTTGACTTATGAGTTTAATTCATTCCGAAACCTTACTCGTATTACAAATTGCTCGTATCTTAAAGCAAATTTTAACTTACCGCAAAAGCACACTGATGACTGATTCTCTGACCGTGGCCGGAGGATTCACGCAAGAAAGCGTGACGTGCAATTCGTGTGCAACCGGCCAACTCGCTAAGCCGATTTCTCGTATCTCAAATTTTGCTCGTATTTCAAAGCAAAAAATCGCTCACTCGGCGGCTCGTATCTCAAAAAAATTGGTACATTGGGGCTACTTGTATGTCGAGGTACCACTTAGTAAAGTAAAAAAGTAAAGTAACTGTGCAGAAAGTTATTTTGTTAAATATATAAGAATTTGATACCTTGTTTTAACACGCATCACACTGAGCACTGTTTTAACACTATCCAGTCCGCGCGGTACGCGATTAAACTTACGCCAGAGGCCGACTGCTTTTTTTTAAGAATTGCTTACAAAAAAACGCATATATTTATTTGTTTATATTTATCCATCCTCCATCATCGTCGCTGTCTTGGATCTCCTCGGCGTCTGAGGGAATATCGGACAGAGCATCAGCGTATATAAGGAGACTCATTCCAACCAAAAATATATTGCATTGGAATATAAAATAAAATAAAAATAATTTATATTTTGGGAAATACTTATTTTTGTAACAAACATAAAAAAATTAAATGCATACAATCGAAATATTGATCGAGAAAAACGATCAACGTTTTCCCAATTTAAAAATAATATTTATAACATGCGAGATAAAGTCTAATCGCACATTATTTTTTTTTTTTACAAAAATTGCTCGTTTTAATTTTGTATCGTCATATGTTCCAATAAAATTAAAATTGACCCTCACTGAAAAGGTTTGAGATCTTTGAATTATGGTCAAAAGTAAAAACAACACATATGTTGTGCGGTCGGCCACTAACGTTTAAAAAAACATAACACAAGATGAGTATAGTCGGCCACTAAGCGTTGGTGGAACGATCCGCATACATGGTTTGTGACTCGCCTTTAACGTTCGGCCTGGCGATCAAACACATGTGTAACGGGACTGAATAGTGTATGCAATACTGCAGTTTCGCGATCTATGAACTATTATTGCCGCTAAGCGCTACATAGACACTTTTAAAAATATTTTTAATTGTTATTTTATAAATTTAATTATTATTCTGCTAATTTTGAAGCACCCTTTATACATTAAATGTCGTTAAATCTTCTTGTTCATACTAAGTACGGTCAGGCAAGACGAAAGTTATTAAATCCGCAACAGTTAAAACTTCATGACTGACATTCGAGCGAGAAATATGACTCAAGAACCTTCATTTAATTAGAATTAATATTATTTTTAATTCAAAGCACTCACTCACTTATTTAAATAAAATTAATAAAAAAAAAAAAAAGTAATTTTCGGATTTTTTCCATTATATTAGAATATATTTAATACTCTAATCCTTCATAGTTAATGGATCTAGATTCTAGACCAATATTACAATAAGTGACACATACTCGTACATACGTTTCTACATGCCTACGGGTGTAGCTCAATGGTCAAAGCGCTTGCTTTGTAACCCAAAGGTTGTTGGTTTGATCCCCGACGGAGATTAAAAAATATTTTTAATCGATTTCTGAGTTTTAAAATACCCCCGGTTTTTGTGAATTCGATCCTTTACCTATAAAATGCCTATTTATCAAAATTGGTGGTAGATGAAAGTCGTCCCGTAAAGACCACCCATTCATAGTAAATTCCTGTAATAATAAAGGATGATGTGTGAATCTCGGGCTGTAGTCTATGACGTTGGTGGATAAACACTCCACATGCAGCGCTTGTGTAATGTAAACACTTACAGGAGAATACCGATAGATGGTGATAGTAATTCTGAAGTCTCATCTATGGAATTCTATGATGATTACCATGCTGCATATGGCTAAGCGCTTCCGTCTCGTGGTGGCAGGATTAGTAGCAGATTAATAACACAGACTTTTTCAGAAGCACATTGACATATATTTACGATAAACTTTACAACCTTGTGGCGCGACCTAGTCACAGCATTAGGCCGATCCACAATACAATATGCTCTCGCCTAAGGGCGGGACACTACTGCTGCCCCGTGAAAGGCTGTCGCACCAGCGGTGGTCTATATAACTAGTCCGAAAATGACAATATGGCGTCACATACATGTAAAATGGTATGACAAGTGAACAGAAATAAGAGAAGAAAGATTGTATATCGAGGTTTTGAGCGCTTCTGCGCGTCCGTCTACAAGAGTGCAGATGCAAGTAATGACTTCTAACTGATGTCTGCTATCTGCAGAATGCATTTCCCAAACTCACCATTTCTTTATCCATTCCCACGTATTTCGTGGTTAGCAACGTGTTACCAAAAAAGGCAATTCGAGACACGCTGTAGTATACTAATTTCGCAGCCTTAGACTGAGGTCTATTTGACATCTAACTGATGCACCTAGAATCACGGGAAGGCCTTCAGCCACTCTCTAATATGTAGCTTTTTGCGTGCGCCCAGTAACAGGTCTCCATTTGGGTCTCCAAAAACAGGACGGGACAGGGAGGGTTTCCACCAAGCGGTCGTCAACACATAGCTGACGTGCTCGTGTTTGGGCTCTCGCTGGCGCTGCGGCTCTCGCCCAGCGCTCCAGTGTCCATGTCTATAACTCACACACCTGTGAGCGGACCTGTCCAAAATGACAATATGGCGGTCACATAAGTGTATGACAAGCGATCAGAAATACGAGACGAAAGATTGTATATCGAGGTTTTCGGTACCAGTCAACAAGGGCTATATCATGCTGATGTCAACGTTTATATATTTACTTAACTTTCAGTTATAATTTTCAGGCTAGACGTCCCGGAGGAGTCATTACATTATGTATTTAACTTTGCGCTTCTGAAAAAAAGTTTCAATTTGATTCAGCAAGTGAACATGAAAAGTTTTTCAGGAGATGAGTTTTTTTTCAGTTCTCGCCGAAAGATGAAAGGAATCATTTTCGTTTGAGCGAAGTTTTGAAAGCGAACTAAAGTAATTAAATCTTAAAAATATGCCGAAAGGGTATAATGATTCACTGTCATTCAAGCAGTCATGAGTTTGAATAAAGCTACCTGTAAATCTGTAAATCAAAAATTAAATATACCTTTTTTATTTTTTTATGTTTTTTTTTGCGTCGGGTATCCTAACAAGGTAGCATGATAAGAAGTGACTCATAAATTTGTGCGCTGTGGCGGACTTGTGTCTCATATATGTTGTTAGAATCGCCGTCACCAGAGGTCGTTTCAAATACTATTCCACCTTTCAAGATGGTAGTTGAGCAGGCTCTATATAAGCAAATGACCACACGTTGCAGATCTCTTCTCTCTCGACGCCTTCGTAACCTGATCAATCACTGCCGCCCGCTGGAAGACGCCACTGTGTTACGCGCCCGCTCAACGAACGACAAAGTTACATCTACCTACTAGTAACTTTTCATCATTCTAAAATTGTTAACTTTTCAACCTTTAAAACTGTTTAAATATTAAGCTTAATAACTGACATTATACCGTGTTATTAATGCATTTCTTTCTTGTTGGGAATGTCGATGTATTTCCATTTATCTCTTCCTAACACGGATAACAACTCCTTCTCAGCAATCCACAGATAACAACACTTCCACAGCATAATCCACATACCGACACTTCTATAGTTACTATATATATATATATATATATATATATATATATATATATATATATATATATATATATATATATATATATAATCGTGTCGGAAACAACGGGGTAAGATCCTATCTGCCCATAAGAAGGTGTCATCGATAGCGTTACTCCCGACCATCATCAGGTCTTCCTGGGTGCAGTTACTCGGACACATCGCTCACTCCAGAAGGTGTGACAGGGTCTGCTCCACGCCACAGTCACATTTAGTCGGTCCGCTGTAAAACTGCCAGACTTTCATTTGTGACCTCGTCTTGCATACTCTGCTCCGAAGTCTGTTAAGGGCCTCCAAATATTCCACCCCTGGTCGTGTCCAGGGTCTAGGTCCTCTTTCGGGGCAATCCAAGTATTCCCCTCAGTTGCGCTTCTCTACATGCTTAGCCACAGGATGGCCTTAGGTATCCGTTCCGTTGTCGATATTCAACAGTTACTATATTATTAAAAGTAACAGTGTCCGTTCTTCTATCTTCCATCTCCATCTCTTTACAACCCTTGAATACGATTTAAATCTCTTTAACGGGTTATTTCTATTAGCACTTCTGTGCAGTGGCCACAAATGTTAAAAAGGGACTCCCACTGTACTTATCAGTTGTTAACTGATCATAATCTGAGTGAGCGCGTCATCAAGGAGACCTAAGTGTCCTCAGGTGTGATGCGGGTGTGAGGCGGGTAAAGTCCAGTCCAGTGTACGTTCTGTTGCCACTTTATTCCACACAGTACATTACAATCATACGTTTAATTCTAGTATAAAGATAATCAAATTAGAGTAATATACAATAACGACCCATAAAATCTAATCAGTCCTTCACAGAATCCCATAGAAAGCTTATCCCTACAGTAGTATGGTTCGTTTTATTTCCCACTTTAACGATCTCAAAGTCAGAATAATTATTTTATTATGGCGCACAGCGTACAGTTATAGCGTCCCCTGTGTGCAAACTGAGTTGTTAAAGCGTACAACTATTACGTGAGAGTCGCAAAGTTCAAATCCCTGCAGTGAAGTACATTTGTATAAGTATACTAGCACACACGGTAGAGTACCAAATGCATCTCACATTTGAATCACATTACACTGTGAGCAAAAAATATCGGGAAATTTGAATTTATATTTCGCGGAATAAGCGATTTGAAATAATATGTTTATATTGGCACTACTGACACTGATATCTGTGCCGAATTTCTCGTCAAAATATTCATTAGTGTTTGAGATACCCGTCCATTTTTAAGCACTTAACCCTTTCATTACGACTTGTTTTGAATACAAATTATACTGTCAATTTTAAAACTAGTATTTGAAGCATAAATGTACTTATCTGGTCTATTTTCATATATCACATTGGTTTTTGTATTCTTTAGTTATCAGATGATGCATAAAAAAACTATTCTAAGAAAGTAGCAAAACGATAAATTCACGGCCACCGATGTCAACGGTTGGGGAATCTTATGACGGGATATGCCGACAACCGATGCGAAAGGGTTACAAGTGTTTTTTTTTCTGTAGCCACGAAATTTAAATTCAAATTTCTCGTTATTTTTTGCTCAAAGTAGTATATATTTAAATTAATTCGTAGGTTTTCACAGTCAGATTTGAAATTGCGGTTTTTAGGTGTGTGACGAATTTCTTCTAAACGATATTTCGATGGACGAACCGCCATCGGAACGTCAGGCTTATCATGTAATTTCTTAAAAAAAATCTAATTATCAATTCATTTAAAAATATGCTTTACATACTATACATACTTTAACTTTAAGTACTCGGACTTCTGCTCTGGAGGCTGCTGGGAACTTTAAACGTTCCCAAGTGGATATTCAGGTTCAGAGATGTTTTGAAGTATGGATAATTGCAACTGACAGAACTTACACGGTTGATGTGTGTCAACTAAGAACTGTCAGTTTCCAAAGTTTCTTCATAAATACCACCTGTAAGCTTTAGAATGCTCTCACTGCACTGATGCTGTAGGAAAGAGAAAACACTCCTTCCTACATTTATTCGGATCTCTTCAAGAAAGAGATAAACTTGCAATGTCTCCAACCCACACACAAACACGAACACAGCACACGTTTCCAGCATACAGCGTCCAGCCTCCCTGGCTGAACTTCATATTTGTGCTATTCTGCATGCGAATAAATAATAAAATAATTAAGTGGCGGCGTTTGGTGGTAAAGGAATGGAACGAATATAGGAAGAACATGCTTCCGGCGGGTTAACTCAATCGTCAAAGCGTTTGCTTTACAAGCCAAAGGTAGTGGATTCGATCCGCGACGGAGATTAAAAAAAAAGGATTTTTAATCGATTTCTGAGCTCCAAAATACCCTCGGTTATTGTGAATTTGATCCCAAATTCCAGTCATGGCCTATTAATTAAAATTAGACCTAGACGATAATCGTCCCATGAGGACCACCCATTCATAGTAAATTCCTGTAATAATAAGTATGATGCGTGAATCTCGGGCTGTAGTCTATGATGTTGGCTGGTCAACACTCCACATGCAGCGCTAAACTATATGTACAATGGTAAGCGTCATAGAATTTCACAGAAGAGACTTCAGAATTATTATAACTATCTGTCGGCATTCTCCTGTATATATTACAGGGAAAAAAATCAAACGCCATTGCAGGGGTCATCCTCAGGGTTGACAATTATATAAAAATCGATTTGAAACTCCACAGCTTCCGACGTTTCTTTTTTTAAAAATAATTTTTGTGTTAAATACGCAAATTAATTTCCATTTAACTTAAAACATAGTTTGTTAAATAAATATTATATTCAATGCAGGTAATCTAGTGTAAGATATTTAAATTTTATTTATGAGAACTGTTAAATACGTTATATAAGCATATTATTACAATGGAAAATTCTATGTAAATGACGATTATTTCTATCGAATAGATAAATATGAAATTACTGCTTTTAACATAGATTACACTGAACACTAACAAATTAATGACCGTATAAGCATTTTTACCATCATCATCATCGAATGAACGTAAGCCTCCCGCATGAGTCTCCGTTCTCTTCGATCCTCCGCCTTCCGCATCCAGATCACTCCTTGCAGGGGGTCGGCCAATGCTTCGTTTGCCAGTTTTTGGACGCCATTTCAATACTTTTCTTCCCCATCGACCGTCGTCTCTTCGACAGTTACGTCCTGCCCATTGCTACTTGAGTGTGCCTCAATGTTGGGTAGCATCCACTACTTGAGTTCTTCTGCGTATTTCCTCGTTTCGGTTTCTATCTTTTAGCGACACTCCGAGCATGGATCTCTCCGAAGCACGCTGGGTGACCTTTATTTTATAGGTAAGACCTACTGTTTAATTCCACGTCCTCATCCTGCCACCACGCGACTGAATAACTACCTTTTAAAGAGAGGAAGATGTTAATATATATATTTATTGAATGTGAATGCTAAAAATTTCAATTAAAAAGTAGTAATATACTATATTTATGCAAAAAAAAAAAATTAGCTGAACCATCATAATTTCGGTCTACAAACTCAAAACGTTGTTAACTTTCTACAATCTTCAATTATAAACGAAGTCTACTGAAACGTTAGCGCTCGAGCTTTTACTGCCCTACGCCTGAATGTCACAGTAAAATTCCTACAACGTAACAACGTGACGGGAGAGGCTTGTTACGTTTCGCGTTTTACGACTCACGTTTCCGTTTCCCACGCACAGCCTTATTTTCTGCGTAACTCACTAAAAAGAGCACTACTAGTAGGTTGCGACCTCCACTAAATTTTAAATCAAGACGCTTATTCAATGCATCCTCCCAGTATTAACTTATGGCGCAGAGACATGGAATCTAACAGCAGGTCTTACACATAAAATAAAGGTCACCCAACGTGCCACGGAGAGATCCATGAGAAGAGTGTCTCTTAAAGACAAAATCCAAATTGAGGATATCTGACGAAATATTTAAGTAGTGGAGACTACACAAAAAAGAGGCACATTCAAGTGGCAATGTGACATACTATATTTGTTGAAAGGACGTCGATGTTGAAAAAAAATATTGGAGTGGCGTCCAAAAACTGGTAAATAATGGTATATGGCTGAGATATAAAATAGCCCAGGTTGGTGTGAATTTGATTCCTCACTCATAAAATGCCAGTCATAGCCCAAGTCAAAATTCACATTGAATTCCTGTAATAATAAGGATGAAACGTTAATGTCAGGCTAGGAATAGTCTATAACGTTGGCGGATTAACACTTCAAATGCAGCGCTTAGTCATATGCTGTATGGTAAGCGCATAGAATTCCACAGATGGGATTTTATAACCACCATCACCATCTATCGGTATTTTCCTGTGTGTGCTTACATAAAAAAAAGATTAACGTGTATTTTTTCGAGTTTAGTTTAAATAATGTATATACGAAGTGTGAGAAGTATTTACATAAAAAGAAAAATAAAATGGTGCGTTGATCGATTAAGATGAACTGACGACATCAGAAGAGTAGTGGAAGTAGCTGCCACATAAGGGATCAGAAATGATGATGATGGATAATACTCGTAATTACTTAAATTCTGGACTGAACTCGTGATCTTTCGCATGACTTTCGGGCGCTTTAACCCTTTGACCCTAGTTTATAAAATGGCGGCAACTCTGACCCTTCAGAATAGAGGACAAAAGCAGCCATCTCAAAAACACCGTAAACAAAATGGACTACGATAGAATCGACAATATGACCGCAGCGCGTTGAAAAGGGTACAATGTTTTTCAAATGTGTAAATTGGGGCATGCGCCTAGTTTTTTTGGTGATGCAATCCGGTCGACATTTACTAAAATTCTCATTATATCCAAGGCATTGTAGGATGATCCTTGATAATTTAATTAAATAATTGATATTTATTTAAGAATTTAATGTTTCACACGTTTTTTCTGAATAACTAATAGCTTGTACATAGTTTCAATGATTTAAAACATCTAAACATTTCTATAAGCCCTGATTCTAGTGAATACAATTTATTCAGTTCAATAGTCAGGGATTATCCTATATTGCTTTGAGTTTAACACCAGTATGCAAAGACTTTAAGGAAAGAAAGCTTTACAATGATCAAAATGAGGAAACATCATCCCTCGTTGTACCTAAAATCATAAGAAACGACTATCTATAAGGATTGAATTCGATTAAAAGTATATAAAAAAATCTTCTGAGTGTGCGTTGTGTCCGATTAGCTGCACCCAGGAAGACCTGATGGCGGCCGGAAGTAACGCCATCGACGTCGCCCACTTCTGGGAAAACAGGATCTGACCCTGTTGTTTCTAACACGATTGTATATATCGTAGATAATGAAAAACATTATTTTGTTTTAACCATTGTATTGAAGTGAGCAAAGAATTAAACTCCTCTTAGTGTCGCCTGAAATCCTGATATTTTGTTTGAAATTGGTTTGTTTGTCCCTGACAATTATTTAAGGATAAGGAGGCACAGATTGTTTGTTCTTCCTAGAGTTAATACTAACCTGCCAGGGACTATGCCTCTTTGGGGAGTGATCAGACTGTTCAACGATATCGCCTCGAATATTGATATATTCCACTTGAGAGAAGCCCAGTTTCGACATGAGCTCCACGAATTTATTTATCAAAGTAATTTCGTAGAGTCTTCTGTTTAGCGGGCTGGCTATTTATGTTTTTATTTAATTTTTATTTATCCTGTATCCTGTTTTAGAAATGAATTAAATATGGTTATTTGTAATGTTCTTAAAAGAAAATAAATTGAAATTGAAAAAAAAATGAAATGATAAAATAAAATGAGTCAACAAATCATACTGTTTTTTTATTTAATGTCATATAATTTTTCTCTTTAACAAGGAGACGTATAAGCGTTTCCGCTGAGAGTTGCAAGATTGTTGTAAGGTAAGTGGTGAAGGAAAGAAAGGCGCAGGATGAGAGATGTTGAGATGAAGCGTGACTGGAATGGTAAATAAGGATGTTGTCGGGAAAAGATAACAATCCCAGAGGACTCGAAAGGGACAATGCAGATTCCTTATTGTGGGTAGACTAGGAAGAGATTTTCAAGATTTTACAGTAAAAAGAGAATTCTAAACCTTTTATTTTTTCATGTAAACACATACAGCAGAACACCGACAGATGGTGATAGTAATTCTGAAGTCTCATCTGTAGAATTTTATGACAATTACCATTGTGCATATGGCTAAGCGCTGCATGTAGAGTGTTGATCCGCCAACTTCATAGACTTCAGCCCGAGATTCACGCATCATCCTTATTATTACAGGTCTTCTTCTTCTTCGTAGTATCAATCCGGTGGATTGGTTTGCAGCAACAGAATCTTGCATCTCGATCTCCATTACAGGTATTTACTATGAATGGGTGGTCTTTACGGGATGACTTTCGTTTACCACCAATTTTAATTAATAGGCTATAACTGGCATTTTATGGGTGTGAGATCAAATTCGCACCAACCGGGGGTATTTTAGAGCTCAGAAATCGATTAAAAATCATTTTTTTTAATCTCGGTCAGGGATCGAACCGACGAACTTTGGCTTACAAAGCAAACGCTTTGACCATTGAGCTATACCCGCCGCCATTATTTGGTTACAGTGGAACACAGTTCTTTTATTCTGTCTTTTCTTGTTTTTTCACATATTTTATTTTGATTTGAAATGGTTCCGAAAAATACGCATGACATCCCTCGTCTAATAAAAATGACTCCATTTCTCCTGGATTGTCTTCAGGACGCATGATGAATAGATGAGAAACAGATCACAAAGCAAAGAACTCGTCGAGAAGCACGTTTATTTTAAATTAAATATTCACAATCATCGGTATTCTGCCCGGGACATATACAATTAATGATTTGTACCCGACGTTGACCGGGAATGACTTGGACTGGTGTCAAATAGTGCCAGTCATAGCCTATTAATTAAAATTGGTGGTAGACGAAAGTCGTCCCGTGAAGACTATCAATTCATAGTAAATTCCTGTAATAATCAAGGTCGATGCGTGAATCTCTGGCTGTAGTCTATGAAGTTGGCAGATCAACACACCACATGCAGTGCTTAGCCATATTCACCATGGTAAGCGTCATAGAATTCCAGAGATAAGACTTCAGAATTATACTATCACCATCTGTCGGTATTCTCCTGTGTTTTCATAAAAAAAAAACTTGAACTGTTTGAAGGCTTCTACTGGTGCACGACAAGGTTGTATACTAGACCCGTTTCTCTATTCATAATATTGAAGTGTATTCTTACACCAAAAAAATTAATATATGCAATTTTAAATAACTTCTTAGATTTGTACGGCCAGATTAGATATTGTGGCTTTTGGTTTTAGCCGTGTGTGCCGAAAGGGTTGATGACTTTAAAGTCATCAACCCTGAAGAAGACCCCTACAATGGCGGTCGAAATATTGGAAAGAAGAAATTCGCCACACACGGCTGAACCCAAGAGCCCCAAAAATGCAAAAAATAATATTATTTTAGTCTTGCGGGCCGCATATCGAAAACTCCTGCACTAGAGTATACGGAACACTCCAAGATAACACATTTTTATGTTTCCATATGTTCCATCTCAGATTCGGGGATATATACTTGTATATATCATGGATATTTCTCGTTTGTATCTTATGTATTCCTCATGTCTCTTCTTCGACAGCTATAAAGTGTGATTGAGATGATTCTGAATGTCTCTTTCACCGAAATTTATGCAGAATTTTCCATAAAGAGTAATGTTTGCATCGGAATTGTCTGTAGCAAAATAAATCTGAATAAATGGTGATTAATCATGACATCAGCATGATATAGTCTTTGCTGACTGGTACCGAGAGCCTCGATATACAATCTTTCGTCTCTTATTTCTGTTCGATTTTCTTACATGTATGTATCGCCGTATTGGCATTTTGGAAAAGTCCAGTCACGGGAGTGACATTATTTATAGAGATCGCCACTTGCAGCGCTGGGTGTCACCGACCACGGTGCGATTCCTGAGTCAGATGTGTGCCGACCGCGAGAAGGTCATATTATGGCCGGCCCGGCATGTTATTCCGTCCGGGCCAGAAGTTTGTACAGTTTATAGAAAATATACAGGTATGTGTGCTCTGAAAAAGTATGTGTGTTGTTCATCTGCTCCTCATCCTGCCATCACGCATTCGATAACTAACTTGGAGAGGAAGATGTTAGTCAATATATTGGCTTTCAAACATGCTCCAAGAAAAAGTCTTCAGGAACAGGTTGTTTACGAAAGTATGCTAAAAAAATTAAATACTCATAATTGTCATTGGAGAGATTTAGAATAAATTTTACGCATCATCATTACTATTACAGAAATTTACTATGAATGGGTGGTTTTCAAGGGACGACTTTCTTCTACGACAAATTTTGATTAACAGGCTATGACTGGCATTTTACGGGTGAGGGATCAAATTCACACCAACAGGGAGTATTTGAGAGCTCAGAAATCAATTAAAAATCCTTTTTTTTATCGCAGTCGATCGAAGGGATCGAACCCAAGGCCTTTGAATTGCAAAGCAAACGCTTTGACCATTGAGCCAAATCCACCGGCTATGATATTAAATATGATATTTATTTATCAAAAAATCTGAGAAAAATAAACGGCAGACCCAGAGATTCAAATCGTGAACTTTTGCAAGCATGTTCATTTCATTACGCATCACTAGCCGCTCGGATATTAGCACCACCTGTTGAGCCGAGAAATTAACGCGTATTGCATTTTTAACGTAAGATTTATGTTAATTAATTGATTTTATCTTAATAAATATACATGACGGATAATCAATAGGCCATAGTCGCAAAGGTTCATGATTCGAATTCCAGTGTGCACTGTTTATTTTCTCCGAATTTTCGATGAGCGAAATGTTATATAAGATGAAGTTTACTTTATTTTTCGATCATAAAATTCGATAAATAATATTTCTACATCAAAAAGTCATATTTGTGTTTCAAATTCACATGAAAACATTATTAGGTATTAAAATATTCTGAAGAATTGCTGAAAATCTATGAATAATGTCAATGCGATAATGTTTCAACTTTCAAAGGGATTATTTTCAGGGTGTATTTATATCCGAGCCATGAAAAATAAATCCTCCGTGAAAAGTCCTCAGTAAATATTGACACCAGTATTATAATAATATCAAGCCTTTAACACTCTTATACGCTGAGTGACAGCTTTTCAGGTTTTTTTTTCAGGAATTCTGAAAATTAAAATTTACAAAAAAATATATATACTTAAAATGATAATTTATGACTTGGTTTCTCTCTATTTTATATAAAAATTCTGTACTTCTAAGCCATTATCTGCAATAAATAATATTCCAATAAGTAACAGAATTATAATGGTATATATAATCTGAAACGAGGATCATCATCATCATCATCAGCCTGTATTCGTTCACTGTTGAACGTAAGCCTCCCGAATGAGTCACAATCCTCTTCGATTCTCCGCCTTCCGCATCCAGGTCACTCCCGCTATTCTTCTTACCTCATCAGTCCATCTTGCAGGGGGTCGGCCAAAGCTTCGTTTGCCAGTTTTTAAGAGCCATTCCAATATTTTTTTCCCCATCGACCGTCATCTATTCGACAGATATTTCTTACCCATTTCCACTTGATTGTGCCTACTCGTTGGGTAGCATCCACTACTTGAGTTCTTCTGCGTAATTCCTCGTTTCGGATTCTATCTTTTAGCAACACTCCAAGCATGGATCTTTCCATAACACACTGGGTGACCTTTATTTTATGGGTAAGACTTGCTGTCAGATTCCACGTCTCTGCGCCATTATTAATAAAGAGAGGATGCATTGGTTAAATACCTTAGTTTTAAGACGAAACGAGGATATTCGAAGTAAAATTCAAGTAGCGGAGACTATACATCGAATAAGCACACTCAAGTGGCAATGGGTGGGACATATTTGTCAAAGAGACGACGGTCGATAGGGAAGAAAAATGGTGACCAAGAACTGGCAAATAGGCGTAAGAGTCCGTGCAAAATAAACTGATGACATCAGAACAATAGTGGTAGTAGCCTGGATGTGGAAGGTGGACGATCGAAGAGGATGGAGATTTATGCGGGAGGCCTACGTTCAACAGTGGACAACAGAGTTCTACATGGTAACATAGACGGCAGAGTTTCAAAAGTGAATGGGGGTATTGGAATAACACTTTTGATCTTGCTGATAACACCACAGATGTTGTATGTTCATTGAGTATTTGTTGTCAACTGTCAGTTGCCACTGTAATAAAGACGTTCTTTTAGCAGCACGTATCATCTTTATCCGCAAAACCCAGCGTTATCCTAACTAAGCTTTGGTTGTTAAATTATTTGAATTTTTAAGGAGATCTGAACAGTTTTATTTTTTCCTTAAGGGGTGGCTCAACCCTAACAAGGGCATGTATAGAGCTTAGATTTGTTTTTTTTTTTTTTTAAATCAAGTTTGATCGAGATTTGACAGCGTCTGAAAGACAAACAAATACTATTACCACGAGACTATGCCACCCTGTAGCAATTGCATCTAAAAAATTTACTTATTGACTAATTAATTAATTACGATGTCATAAGCTATGTATATAAAAACGATCAAAAATAAATTAATTTTAATCAGAAATTTAACTCTTAACCGTTCACTTAGTAAGTGAGAGCTTTTATTTTATACACTGTTCAGTGCAGGTACTTTACTTAAAAGATACAGAGCTTTCAAAAGCACGCGTAGAGATTACGAAAGGTACAAGTGGTAACAATGGATTCCCAAGACCGAAAACCCCCTTCTCGACGCCGCCTTCAAAACTTATCCAAATTTCCAAGACGTTTTCCATTCAAGAGATTTTCCAGAAACTGGAACGCGATAAGAAAGGCGTCTGCTATCAATCTCTTCGCAGCTCTCTTCTTCTATTATTGTTTAATCTGAGCGGGGATAAACTTACTTGGGATTCGGAAAACTGAAGACTAATTGTTTTGAAATTTGACAACTGGACGATGATCAAACTTAAATTTGTTTTGAAAACTTTCGTTCGAAAAGTTTTCTCATTTTGAAAATGCAAGGGTGATAAATTCAACTATTATTTTACTATTTATATTTTTAATATTCAAATTGCAATATTTTTTTATGTAAGCACATACAGGAGAACACTGCCAGATGGTGATAATAATTATGAAGTCTCATCTGTGGAACTCTATGACGCTTACCATGATGCATATGGCTTAGCGCTTCATGTGGAGTGTTGATCCGTCAATATCATAGACTACAGCCCGAAATTCACGCATCATCCTTATTATTACAGGAATTTAATATAAATGGGTGGTCTTCACGGATCGATTTTCGTCTACCATCCATTTTAATTAATACGCTTTGACTGACATTTTATGGGTGAGGGATCAAATTAACACCAACCGGTTTATTTTAAATCTCAGAAATCGATTAAAAAATTTTTTTTTTAATCTCCGTCGGGGATCGAACCCACGACCTTTGGCTTCCAAAATAAACGCTTTGACCATTGAGCTATACCTGCCGCTAAATTTTTCACAGATGTTCGTGGGGAATTTCAATTCGTGGTGTTTATATGTACAAATTATGGAACTTAAAAGGCAAAATATCATATTTAACGTTCTTAAAAAAACATAAATATATTTAGTGGATGGGTCAAACTTTTGTGATTTGTTGACAGCAAAAAATACTTTCTGGTCAATACTAACTAAATAATCAAAGTTATTTGTATCTAGCCAAAGGATCGACAGTAAATACATTCAATATATAAACTCGTATATACAGCAAAAGGTTAAGGCTTATGTAAATCAGCGCTGCTAGTAAATTCTCCATTAACGAGGTGCTTTAGAATAGTTCAAAGGATGTATAGTATTTACGAGATCATGAAACTTCTGTTAAGAATACTGAAAACCTGAAAACAAACCAGTCAAAAGAAATAGAAATAAACTGTGCAATGTATATTTACTAAGTTTTTAACAGATTATGATAACAGATTTTTTTCAACAGATTGTGATAGTGAATCTAAAGTCTCTTCTGTAGATTACATGACGCTTACCATGCTTTATATAAATTTATTGATATCAGCTTGATATAGCTCTTTTAGGCTAATACTGTAAAGCCTCGAAAAAAGATATTTTTTGTCTCTTATTTTTGTTCGCTCGACTGACATGCACATCTGTAAGTTTTAATTGTATAATGTTGCACGGTGTTTGCATACGCCATTTTACTTCTTATGACAGTTGGCCCAATTCATGTAGGTGCCATTATTACTTTTAAATCGATTTTTCTGCCATGACTGTTAGCAACGCTAGATGTCAGAGCGCGCCGTCAGTTGGAGCTCGCTCACGACCATTATAGCGAACGTCATTAGGCGTCCGCTATAACGGTCGCGACCGTTATAGCGGACCTATAACGGGTGGATGAAAAAGCAAGTGTTTGAGAAATAAACGCGAATTGTTAAACGAAATTAAGTGCTTTGTATTGTGAACCTGATCCTGTATCCTATGACCCAGTAATTCGATAACCATCTAAGAAAGGAGGATATCAATAGCTATGCGTAGAATGCGGTGTTTTGACTCGACAACGTCATAAACTACAGCCGGACATTCACATATCATAAAATTATTATAGGAATTTGCTATGAATGGGTGGTCTTCACGGGACGACTTTCGTTCACTATCGATTTTGATTAATAGGCTATGACTAGTATTGTACGAGTGATGGATCAAATTTACACCAACCGGGGATATTTTAGAGCTTATAAGTCGATTGAGAAAATATTATATTTTAACCTCCGTCGCGAATCGAACCCACGACCTACGGTTTGATAAATAATTACTTTAATCACTAAACTATAACCGCCGGCAGGTATGCTTTAGTATTGACATATTCAGTGTAAGCAAATTCGAGTCCAGTACAAGTGGCGACGCAATACCGAGCGCTGAGTGTCAAAATTGAAACAATAAACATCACGTCATTAGTACATTATATTTCACGCAACTTTCTTAATCCTTTTGCATCGGACTTCGGTAGCCGTGATATATCGCTTTGCTACTTTCAGTTCTCATTGTAACATCTACAGTAGGAAATTGGAAGTGCAGTCATTCCCTTTAACAAACACCATGTATTCTTTTCAGAAATCTGTAAAGCATGTACATAAATATCGTTAAGTTTCTTCACAGGAGCGATTTTTCTGTAAACCACATGTGTGAATGCCACCACATGTATGAAGTTACATAATGAACGTTTGTTAAATATAATAGTTTTTATGCATCATCTGATAGTAAAAGCATACATGAATCAATATGATATATGCAAATAGGTCAGATATGTACGTTTATGCTTGAAATACTAGTTTTAAGCCAAAAAAATGGTTTGAAAAATTCACGCCGTATTGACAGTATAATTACTATTCTACCAAGCCGTAACGAAAGGGTTTAATAATAGGCACATATAATAGATAATTAACGATGTAATTAGATGAATGAATAAGTACATACAATGTTACCGTCGAGTTGTATGACCTTATATGAAGAGTGAAGTGTTTTTCAATCGATTTTACTCGTCCTTGGTGGGCTACGTTGATTAGGTCACGTTCACCGTCTGCACGATATACAGTCAGCAAATATACTTCTTGCACTGCTTCAAAAGAAATTTCTTCTAAAATGATTGATTTCAGTAAACAATTGATTGATATTTATATCAACCGGATGACAAATATTCTCATGTAAAATGGCTGAACAATTAAACGGCTTGCGGTCAACATAAAATTTAAAATGTTTAACTAGTTCCATGATTGAATATTGAATATTGACTATTTATTTCCAAATATTCATAAATAATAAAGTAAATAAACACTTTACCCGCACACATATACAACCTGTAAATATGTGCGTAGGAACTAATTAATTGTCCATATCTATATAAGCCACTGTCTGTTTTTATTTTTTCATTACTGAAGATGATCTTCAGAAAGGCCGAAACATGTAATCATTAAAAATAAATTGTGAATCAACTAAATATTTTTAATTATGACATTAGAATAGCGAAAGTAGCCTGGATGCAATGGGGTTGAGAAGGATTGAGACTTAGGCGGGAGGTCTGCGTTTAACAATGGACGGATACAGGCAGATGATGATTTTGAATTTAAATTTATTTTAGCGATCAAACATTCGAATTTTATTCGCTTTTATAAACCGTTCATTGCCCTCAGTACACCATTTGATATTGCAAGACATTCTAAATTAAAATATTACATGTTAATAAGCATCAAATACAATAAAAAAATTAATAAGACTGTTTCGAACTTATTTACATTTATTATTCCAGACATCGCATACTAGAATGTTCATAAAACATGATATGAACTTATTTATTTATTTTATGAGATGTGTAATCTTTTTCTAGTTTTCTCTTTTATCGACTTTCGAACGTCTCATTTCAAATATCTCGAAAGAAAATCACATGTTAATAAAAGTTTCCCTTCTGTTGCATTTTAATATGAAAGCTCCATTGTGAGCTTTAAGGCGAGCTTTCTTTCCATTTAACTTCAGAAAGGCTGCTATATTATGTCTATTTTTATTACCCTTTGTTGGAATCGTATGCAATATTAAAAATCTTCATTCAAAATCGTTCAAATGAGCTTTGGAGCGTATTTTTATTACTTGAAGAATAAGATAAGTTATTCATAAAATAGTATTAAAAATATATATTAAAAGTTAACCATTGGACACAAATTAGACATAACTGGAACATATGGTCATCACAAATTGATGCAAATCATTTCTTTTAGTTGTCATTGCTTAAAGTTTGGTAAGGAGAAGATTTTTTTTTTTTTTACTTAAAAAATGTAGAAAAATATCTTGTGGCTCCGATGATTTCCCTGATGAAGTTTAACAGCAAGGGACCGTCAGAACTAAGCAGCAATTCAGGTAATTTCTCCCAAGAAATGGTAGAGACTCTCAGGCGACAACACAGAATGCAACTCCTGTTCTCATGGATGATGCACTCAACGAGAGAGTGTCTCACTGTCTGTTGCATGCCTGGATCACATGGACATGCGTCGCGAGAAGAGAGGCCAATTTTTTCAGGAATTCTCTGAAAATTCCGTGTCCGGTAAACGCTTGAGTGAGATGAAAGTCCACGGAGTTTGTCTTTTTCCACGTCACTAAGTGCTTGGAGATTTTGTGATGAAGAGAACTTTGTGGTGGCAATTTTTGATTTTGGAGTCAATAACACAAGCCATTATATAGATAAGCGTTGAATTTAGAGTGTTGATCCGCCAACGTCGTAGACTACAGCCCGACATTCACGCATGACCTTATTATTACAGGAATTAACTATGAATGGATAGTAATCACGGGATGACACTCGTCTATCATCAATATTAATTAACAGACTATGACTGGCATTTAATGGGTGAGGGATCAAATTTAAATCAACTGGGGTATGTAAAGAGCTTGATGAAAATCATTTGCTTTGCAAGCTGAAGGTTGTGGGTTCGATCCTCGACGGAGATAAAAAAATATATTTCTTATCCATTTTTGAGCTCTAAAAAACGTCCGATCCCTCACGTGTAAAATGACAGTCATAGCCTTATAATAAAAGAAATAGTGGTAGTCGAAAGTCGTCCCGTGAAGACCACTATTCTTAGTAAATTCCTTTAATGATAAGAATGATGCGTAAATCTTGGGCTGTAGTCTATAACGTTGGAGGATCAACACTCCTTATGCAGAGCGTAACCATATGTAACACGGTTGGTGTCATAGAATTTTCAGGTGAGACTTCAGAATCACAATCACCATCTGTCGGTATTCTCTTGTATGTTTGTACATAAAAATATATGTTATATATATATATATATTTACACAAAAAAAAACTCCAATGACACAAGATTACAATTTGTATCAAAATTGTCAACAGCCTTTATGTCTTAAGTTAGAACTTTTCAAAAAAAATTACATTGAAATAAACAAGTTCGCTCATCATCATTATCAAAAATGAAATCTTTCAGATGCTGAAAAATACTGAAACGTTGCAAAGTTAATTGATACGTTTGTATTTAGCGCCGGATTCCAATCTCACTGAGTTTTTAATTAGTCTGAAAGTATGTGAAGGATTCCTGAATAACGTTTACGCCCGCAGGTTTTTGTGAATCGTGATGCGCATAGTTGAATCGGAAACATTAAGTAGTTAGCGTTATAAAGAAAACAACAAAAACACTAAAAAAGCGTATTTATGCTGCAGTAATTCACTCGATAGCGAACGCCAGAAAGGTAAGAGGGAGGATCAAAGGCAGAGAGTTTAGTCGGTAAGAATCCGACACGAATCAACATTCGAAGAGTGAAGATCTATGAAGAATTTCTCCTCCTATTGAAAAAAAAGGTTTGGTTTAGTTAGGTTAGGTAACATTAGGCTATATCGGGTAACATTAGATAAGTACATCCGCGCTCGTAGCCATCCATTGTTTTTGATCCCAGTTGGTACTTGTGGAGCTTCGAGCACTCAATTTAATACAACGGCAATGGCGCTCCTAAATGGCCTACCAGCACACCTTGATCCTTTTCTTACATCCTTTTTCTCTTTTGTCGATGCTATTGCTCTCCTCTATTTCTGTGATCTTTGACACGTGTCATTTTTTCTTCTTTTATGTTATTTTATTTTTTATTATCTTTTGTATGTATTGTATATTCCCTGAAAATGAGAGACTCCAGCTCTGGCAACAAATCGCACCAGAGGATTTCAGTTACTCCAAAGGAAGGCCTCTCAACTGGCAAGAACCTTGACTGGTGGACCTGGAAATCCCTGAACAGATTAAGAACCGGAGTTGGTAGAAGGGGGAGACACTATTGTGCGACTGTGGAGACCTGCAGACCGTCTCACACCTAAGATGCTGCTCCTTGTGCCCAGCAAGCTGCACATTTCAAGACCTAATCATTAACTTTTTAAAATAAATCACCTTAAAGAGTTTTTATTTAAATTAACTAATGTTAAGTATTCTGTAATTTGGGTTTTGAAAATTCTTACTGTCTGCCTTATGTAAGAAACTTTCACTTTGAAGTTTATAACCATACAAGTAATTGAATAGGTTGTTACGGTTATTACGGACCGTGAATTTAGGTGGAATTTGCGCCATTTTTGACTTGTAATGTACGCCGGCTCTGGTTGATTTTTGAGGTACGTTCACAGCAGTGGGGAAGGAAGGGAGAGGAAATTAATTCCCCTTGGTGTGGAGCGCTAATATTATCATTCATACGTCGGGCCGACAACTTTGCAAATCAACACGGAATTAAACACAAACACGATGTATTATTCAAATTATGTTTTGTCAGACTTCAATGTTGGTAACACTTGTAATACCAAAACTTAGAAAATTCATATTAATTTATTCAAAAGCGCTATATATTATTTAAACGTATGTATATCTATTCCATAGTTATATTTTCTACGTAATTTCTACAAGCTTAAAATGTATTTTTATTTATAAAAAAACTAATAGTCTTAAAAGCAAATTTACATATAATGTTAATAAATATTGCCGGCGATCATAGCTCAGTGGTCAAAGCGTTTGCTTTGCAAGCCAAAAGTCGTGGGTTCGATCCCCGACGGAGATTTAAAAAAAGAGGATTTTTGATCGATTTATGAGCTCTAAAATATCCCCGGTTGGTGTGAATTTGATTCATCATCCGTAAAATGTCAGTCGCAGCCTATTAATTAAAATTGTTGGTAGACGAAAGTCGTCCCGTGAAGACCACCCATTCATAGTAAATTCCTGTAATACTAAAGGATGATGCGTGAATCTCGGGCTGTAGTCTATGATGTTGGCGGATCAAAACTCCACATGCAGCGTTTAGCCATATACACCATGGTAAGCGTCATAGAATTCCACAGATGAGACTTCAGAATTACTATCACCATCTGTCGGTATTCTCCTGTAAGTGTTTACAAAAAAAAATTTAAAACTTCCCATATGACACGAAACTTCTATTTCCTTTCCTGTTTTAGGCGTAGTTAAGTAGAAAACAGTCGTCATAGGGTTAATAAGATAAAAGAGCATTATCGCCTAAAGACAGGCAAGCCAAACAGCATGATGTTAAGAGGTTTGTGGAAACCTAAATATCAGGCGCACGTAGGATGAAATACGCCAAAGTGTTTTGTTATGAAGTTTTAACCTCGTAATAACAAAATAATAATTAAAACGTCTTTTATACGAGTGCTTTAAGGAAATAATATATTTTCAAATAATTGTTTTATGTTATATATATACACGCGAGCTTCAAAAAGCTTCAATATTTTTTATTATAATTCCTACTACACTCACACAAGTTAAATATTATGAGTCGAATAAATCAGAATGTGAATGTGTGAGTAGCGATCACTGGATTAGTGAGAAGGAATTGTTCTGCGTGTTAGCGAGACACGAACATTCCGAACATTTAGAGTGCAAAATAATACACTGTATAGTGTCAAGGTGAATTACAGGTAGGCAATAAAAGCTTATATTTACAAAATATACAATTTAGAATGGTCAGCAGAATTATTTACAATCAGATTTGAGCTTATTTATGATTTGGTTAATAAATGATTTTAATTTCGTTCATTGGAAGTTTCTAGAATTGATTTCATAAATATTCAAACGTTACGTATGCAGTTGAAATTTGGTCAGAAGGAGTTCCGGCAGCGTAACACAGTTAATGGATCCGGCGGGCGGCTAAGAGATTATTAGAGTTTCGACGACGGATGCGGCAAAGAGAAAAAGGGCTTAGTTGATATGGTCGTCTCCTTATATAGCTGACGCACGTATTGATAGATGCGACAGTAATTAATGCGGCTTCTGATGACAGCGATTCTAACGACATCTTTGACAGTGATTCTCTCTAGCCTCGCCATTTCCCATCATCTGGGGTCGGCTCTCCTTGTGAACATTCGCAGTGTTTGTCTATCCTGCGTTGCATTCTCGGTCAAGCCCAGTGTTTTCAGATCCTTGTCTACAGCTGCATTCCAGGTTGCCTGTGGTCTTCCAGGTCTTCTTCTTAGCGTGGGTATGTTGAGGGCTTTTTTCACCATGTGGTCTTTATTTCTTCGTGTCACATACCCATACAATCTTAGGTGGTTTTCCTTAGCTTTTCATGTATGGGGGTCACCCAAAATGAACCCCGAATATGCTCATTTCAAACTCTGTTCACTTTAGTCACACCGCCCACTTAGCATCTTCATCTCTGCCACATGAATCATATCCATGTCCCGACTCTGTGGGGTCCAGCACTGCGATCCGTAGAGCATAGCTGGCCTGACAGAAGTTTCGTAGATTTTACCTTTGGTGCTAACTGGAATCTTGCTATCACACAAAACCCCAGAGAGAGATTTCCATTTCAGCCATCCTGTGTTTATTCTATGCTCTAAGTCGGATTTAGTTTTGGCGTATAAGGTTATCACAGAGCCGAGATATTTAAAAGTATCAACCTTTTTTACATTTTCATCTTTGACAGTGATTTTGAGGACATATATGGGACATACAAGGCACACATGAATAGTAAAAAAAGAGATTCAGAATTTTGTACAGTTGATCATTCCATTGTAAATCTAAAGCCGGTGTCACATCCAATAAACTAGGTATGCTATAAACATCATGTTGGTATTACACTTTCAAACAAATTCTTCTTCTCTATATAAGGGACAAATCCGCTCAATCCTTGAATAAATAAATAATCAATTTATAATAAAAAACAGTAAAAAAAAATATTTTTTATGTGTTTCCAATTCTATCTTCGGAATAATTCCAAAGGGAATATTTGTCATTCTATCTATGGTCCGTGAGGATCAAAATATGCTTAAACAGTGGTTTTCAACATCGTTACTAAAGCGTTAAGAACTTTACAAATAATATTATTTTGAAATACTTGCGGTTAACGTAGGGCATTTTTTTGAAAGTAGTTAATTGAATTAATGGCCAGTTGTTATTCAGCAAACGGTTAGTAATAATAACATAAAAAAGGTTAGTACAAAATAATTATTTGACAGTAGAAAAAATTCAATCGGCAGTTGAAAAATTATAAACTGGCAGGAAATAATTAATGAATGGTAATTAATTATAGATTAGATGAGATTGCCATTTAATGAGTTAACTTTTAATCAATTGTACATAATTTTGTACCAATAATGAATATATTACTACCATTTTAATTTTATAACTGACCTCATTCATACTGACACAGTGGATACTGCTAATTAATTAGTTTTGTTTACTGCCAATGGATTTAACTGCCAAAATCTTGAATTAGTTGCTGAACAAAAAAATATAGGCTCTTTTCAGTTCATATGAGCAGTGGCTTCTATGGCAGCTCCGCCGTCTACATTCTATGTATATATTTCCCGACGGTTTTCCAGGACGAGGCGTGACCAAGGGCTTGAAGAAAAGGCAGCTATAGTTAATGCTCTGCTGCGGCAACCTTAATATATTTCCCAGGCAAGTTCACCTTTGCATCTTCACCAATTGTATTATAAAATATGCCTTGTCCGCTCACTCACTTCAGCATTCCTTACAAATTCAAACCATCGTACACCCAGTATTCTACGCAGACATCTGTTTTCAAAACTCACTATGCGGTTTTATTGGCTTTTGGTGATATTTCAAGATTCATTGTCGTAAGAAGAAGAATAAGGATGATTCATGTCGTAGTTTTACATATATTAAATATCAGAGTCAATTAACTAAAAAGCCGATCTTGCTTCCAAAAAACTAGGTGTATTATATAAGATCACTGAGGTATTTCAACGATAAACAACTTCTTCTTCCATATAAAGGACAAATCAGATCTATCCTTGGATACGGCAGTCACTTATGTGTTGAGACACAAAATACCTTATAAACTTAATTCACTCAGTTTAAAGTAGAGCAATTTGTTTGATAAACAATGACACTCTTACGTCTAACCTGCAATCAATTTTACAGGCGTAAGCTTGATTTAGTTAGTCTTTTCTACCGTTATTACTACAGTCACTGCTCTTCGGAACTTAAAAAACTATTTGCTACATCACACACCCACAACCTACAAACTCGTCTTACACTTGACGAATATCCACACACGGTTAATGTGTGTCGACCAAGAACTAGCAGTTTCCAAAGTTCTTTCCTTAATGCCGCCGGCAAGATTTGGAATGCTCTTCCAACGTCTTTGTTTCCTCCTTCCTACAATCTGGATCTCTTCAAGAAACAGATAAATAAACACTTGCAATCTCCCCAACACACACACAAACACGAACACATTATACGTTTCCCGCATGCAGCGTTCATCCTCCCTGGCTGAGCGTCATAGAGTGCACTGGTATTAACCGGCAGTGCTCTCCTGCGTGCGATTACATTAAAAAATAATATCTACGTATAGTTTGGCATGCACTGGTTTCAAATAGATATCGATATCAACGTTTTTTATAGGCTGGTATGAAATCTTGTTTTGCGGCCTGTCGTATTTCTCATGGTATTATTTTTAGATCTTTTCCTTCAGGGCATATCTCTGTTCGCTTCACAGGATCTGTTACATGACAATAAAGAAAACTCTCAAATGAAGATTTTTATGACAACAGTCTTGCCTCGGGCAATGTCGTTATAGTAAAAAAACAATTTGTTATGAATTAAAGTCTTTGGTTCGAATCCGGGATTATGTATATATATTGACATCAACATGATATAACCCTTGCTAACTGGTACCAAAAACCGCGATAAACAATCTTTCGTGTCTTATTTCTGTTCACTTGTCGTACATGTATGTGTCGCCGAAGTGGCATTATGGACAATTCCGGTCACGGGTGTGCCGTTAGTTATATAGATCGCCACTCCCGTGATCAGACTTGCCCAAAATGCCAATATGGCGAAACATACATGTACGACAAGCGAACAGATATAAGAGACGAAAGATTGTATATCGATGTTATCGGTTCCAGTCAGCAAGGGCTATATCATGCTGATGTCAACAAGTATAACTCGTTCTCTGTCAAATGTACTGAAACTACTCTTATTACATAACATAAGGAGTAATTTCACTTTGATAAAAGGACGAATATTGACCTATTCGACTGAAAATATTTTCAGGAATCACTTTGATGTTCCGTTTCAGTTTTTTTTTCAGCAACTTTCCACGTTTGTTACGAGCAAGTTAAGCAAAAATACTACTTTATATTTGATCCGACTTACTTACATCAAAACAAACATATAAAAAACTTAAGCTTACGTAATATACCTGTACGTTACTGCTACGTTCATTTACTGAAAGTTATTTTATAAATCAATTTGCATAGAGGTATTGCTTAACTCTTTATTTACTGAATTATGAAATAATTTATAACCTTAACTCATTCTTTTTATACGAATAAGTGTTGATGGTATATAGAGAAAAATTAAGAACAAAAAATGTTTTTATTTCTAAAATAAGCATTTATTTCATAGTTTTATAAATCCAACATAAAAGTCCCGTCAGAGCACAACTGCAGCAAAATGCACGATCAGTATTCGATTTTGTGGTACGGGACTTATAAGTTCCGACAGTAAATAAAAGGTTTAAGTTAAAACGCTTGACTGTGACATTATTTTATCATACATGACAATACCAACAGATGGTGATAATAATGCTAATGTCTCATCTGTGGATTTTATGAAGGTTACCATATTACATACGGTCACGCGCTGCATGTGGAGTGTTAATCAGCCAACGTCATAGACTACAGCCTGATATTCACGCATCATGCTTATTATTTAAAAAAAACATTATAAATGGATAAGATTTACGAGACGATTTTCTTTTATTACCAATTTTAATTAATAGACTACGACTGGTATTTTACGGGTGATGAATCAAATTCACACCAACCAATATTTTGGAGCTAAGAAATCGATTAAAAATCACTGTATGACATCGAACTCACGATCTGTTTTGCAAAGAAATGCTTTAACCACTAAGCAATAACCGCTGGCTACAATATTGACGTGAGCCTCGGATGCGTCAGGATTATCATCCGATCTTCATGAAAAAAGTAAAATATTATTTTTATACAACAGAGGCCTTCTCTTTAAGTCGGTAACTATATCTGTTCTCGGCTAGACCTTCAGGTGAAGACAGGTGTCTTAGGACGATGCACAATGGCAACTGACAGAACTGAGTGGTGGCAATTTATGCTGAAAATAAGTCCCACATACAAAATGGAATAATAATATACACACTCTGAATATATACTATAGAGACGTCTATCGTTAAACGATGGTAACATTGGTAACATTGGTAACAATGTTATAAATGCAAGATTTTCGACGCATTGATATGGGCAGTAGATGGTCGTGTGGTCAAGGGTGATGAACTTGAACAATTGGTTGGTTCCAAGGTTCGCTGGTTCGCATCCCGCCTCTGCCGATATTTTTTCTGAGCGAATTGATGCGTATAAAAAGAATTTGTATGTGTATATTTAATTACTTATAATATTGTAATATATTCAATGATCTATACAAGTAGATTAGAATATTGAAATGTTAAAAAAAATATATAATAAATATTTAAAAATCCATATACAAAATGGATGTTGAAAGAAACACTTTTGTGTAAATTATTATTATATTTTATAAAATAGTTGATCTGTGAAAAATCAAAGGCAAAGGTGGACCTAGATGGGTCATAATATACCACAGCAACCTTCTTTATAAGACGTTATGCTCGCATCTTTGTCGGAAACTATACATAGAATATACTCGCGGTGGGCAGGGTTGACATTATATGAGGCGAGGATTAATGCACTGTGTATGTAACAGAAATAAGGTACATAGTTCGTGATTCGAATCCCAGCGTGTGCCGTTTATTTTTCTCTTTATTTACGAAAGAAATGTCATAAAATATGATATTTCATGTAAATTTGTATGTGTGTATCAATTTACTACATAAAAGCTTTTTTTAAATACTTGAATTATCTTCAATTGGTAATTAAATACACACATACAATTAAACATCAAATTTTATACGCATCAATTCATTCGGAAAAAATATCGGCAGACGCGGGATTCGAACCACGAGCCCTGCAACCTTTGCTCTATTATTTTACACCGCGCATTCCACTCGACTATTTCTCTGCGAATATACGCGAAAGATGGTGTATTTATACCATTGTTGCCATCGCATAACGATAGATGTCTCTATGGTATATATTCAGAGTATGTATATATTTTTTATTAATTATTCAATCAGTCAACATTTATTCACATGCTTTGTATATTATTACTTACCGACAGTCTATTTGTTTAGTAAGTACCACTCGGGTCTCAAACCGAACTATAGACTGAATGGATGAGAAACAACTTCTTGTAAGTCCTACGCGGACATCTTCAATTGAATTACACGTACGAGTATATTATTTATTTACTTTAGAGTATATTATGTAATGGTAAATAACAATATTCTGAAAGCGTTATTGCTGTTCGGAATGACGCTTATATACTCTTTGAATGGAAAACGTTTTTTACGCGATATTTGAACTTTTGACCTTAAGTTTTCAAAGGTCATACCACCGCAAAGACCAGACACAATAAATTAATTTTAATATATATTAAAAAACTTAAGTTATTGAATTTATAATTTTTTTAACGTTAAATTGTTAACGTTTTACTGTAGAATACATTTGAATTTTCTGACGCTTTATAGAAAATTGTAATATGTATATAAAAACCAATATTATAATATGGTTACGCCGCATTTCGTTCACAGCCAATCGTTCAACGACTCATCGGTAACTACGTGGAGCGCAAAAGACGTCTGGTGCATGGGACATTCGGCGCACGTGACAACTGGTGCACTGGATGTCTCGCTAACCGATTATTTTTTATACGGGTATTGTTTATTTTTTTACTGTCAAATTAGTATTTATACTTACCTCCACTACTTGAGTTCTTCTGCGTATATCTTCGTTTCGGATTCTATCTTTTAACGATAATTTACATATATTTATATAATCTTACACTTACTTAAAATGGATTTTTAATCGATTTCTGAGCTCTTAAATAATACCCCAGTATGTGTGACTTTGATCCCTCTCCCGTAAAATTCCAGTCATAGCCTATTAATAAAAATTGGTGGTATACGAAAGTCGTCCCGTGAAGACCACCCATTCATATTGAATTCCTGTAATAATAATGATGATGCGTGAATCTCGGGCTGTTGCCTTTGGTGTTGGCGGATCAACACTCTTCATTCAGCGCTTAGACATAGTGCATATGCACTATGGTAAGCGTCATAGAATTTCACAGATTAGTCTTCAGAATCACCATCTGTCGGTATTCTCCTGTAAGTGTTAACATAAAAAATAAAAATAAAATTATATTTAAGAATATGGCATAATATATAATCAACACTGCTGGAATAAAAACATTATCAACAATCCTAATAATTATAAAGTATTAGCTCATATTTGGTCCCTATATGCGAAAATGTGTGTTCGTACAAAACATAAGTCACATATTATTTATTTATAATAATAATCCTGAAAAAGACGAAGGAATTCACATCATTTAACTGAAAGGCATTTCTGAAAAAAAAAAATCACTCACCCAAAAATATTTAATTTTTTTCACTCCAAGCTGTTTCCTTTTTGCACAATATTACTTGAAAATATTCTTCTATTTTCTACCTTCAAAACGTTTTGTTTATTTATTTCACTATTTGCACTTCTTAAATGCCAACGCGCTTAAAACACTGTATGAAAAGAATGAATAGAATAAAAATAAATATAAAAATTAAAAAAAAAAACAATTGAATATTAATAACCTATAATGAATGATAAATATATAGATAACGTTATTTAATTACAAGTTATATTTTAGTTTTTAATTTTTTTATTTTTATTCTATTAATGGGCATTAATTACTTAACAAATGGTCAGTAATAAGTAACTAAAAGGATAAATAAAAAGTAATCATTTGGTAGTAGAAAAATATCAATCGGCAGTAGAAAAAAAATATCAGGAAATAATTAATGATTAGTAATTAATAATAGGTTAGGTTTCCATTTTATGAGTTATTTATTCATTCATTTGACATTTATTTTTACCAATATTTAACATATAACTGCCATTTCAATTTTATAACTCTTCACACTGATACTGACACAGTGGATACTGCCATTTTATTTAGTCTAATGCCAATTAATTTTATTTACTGCGAATTGATTTAACTTAATACCTCGAATAAGTTACTGAATAAAGAAATGCAGGCCAAAAAATATTTAGTTTTTTATCTTTATATATATTTGGATAGGTTTCCATTTTATGGTTCGATTATTCATACATTTTACATTTAATTGAAATATCATTCAACAACTGAAAATCATACAAATTCGCATCAAACATCACCTTATACGACATTTATCTCATCGAATAATCGGAGAAAAATATATGATAAGAATAGACGCTGGGATTCGAATCACAACCTTTGCAACCATGCTCATTTAATACACAATAAAGGAATATTAATATATGTTTTCAAATGTATTTTATGCCAAACAAAAACAATTTCATGTAATTTTATTCGAACCTCTCATATTACAAATTGAAAACCTTAAATTTAATCACGAAAGTTAAACTTTATTTGCAATTAATAACTAAGAGAACTTTATTATTAATTAATAAACTCTTGAGAAGTATTAAAATGATATTATTTTAATTCAAACCTTCAAATTTATTTACCGTAAGTTATTTTTATTGTTCCGTTTTTATTTATTTTCGATTTTACTTTTTTCCATATTTTCCATTTTTTTTTGTTAATTTTCACGCAATGACTTCATAATTTGACTGATTTTTAAAATTTATTTGTTTCTTCTAAAATCATGTTTTATATCACAAAAACACTATTTTATACATTTATACATTATTTAAATATATCACATCAACGGGTTAAATCTTTTATTTAAAAATAAAATAAAATAAAAAACAAATTATTTAATTTTAGAGTTATTTGCAGAATGACTTAATTTATTTTTATTTAATAATCAAGTAATTTTTAATCAATAATTTATACCATTATAAACATTTAATCAACTTTAACTTAAACACATTTTTAAATAATTTAAATTACAAAAACACATTTTTTATGCCATTATTTTACAATTGGCAAAAGAGTTCTTTTTTTAACCACTGTTAAAGAAGTTTTTTAAAAAATTATAAAAAAATTACACCAACAGGTATAATTTAATTTACAAAATATTTCGTATAGAAAACAAATAATTCATTTAATTATTCAAAAAAAAAATGATATATGTTAAGAAGCTTTTAACGAAATTAATAAAAAAAAATCACACCAACTAATATGTATAAGTTACGCATTAATTTAAAAAAAATACATAAATTATATAAAAACTATATTTTTTTTAAAATAAATACAAATAAACAGTTTAAAATTAAACATTTTATGAAACATTATATTTATAAAATAAAATAATTTTTTAAGCCACCTGCGGAGAAACATTTTTTTTTTTTTAATAAATTCACATCAACAGGTACAAATGAAACTTTTTATTTATAAAACATTAACTAAATAAATACGCAATATTATATTTATATTTCACCTGCGATATAGTCGTTATTTATATGTTTTTTCGTTCGCAAAGTATTTGAGCTTTCGTGAGCTTTTTTTTCAGCGAGCGCCTGACGAAACGCGTGCAGGCAAACCGACACACAGACGAATACTGAAACCTAGAAGGCTACCGCGCCATACAGAACCGCGCTGCACAGAACGAACGCTGATGGAATACAAGACTGACACAACGCTTCAAATTGTGTGAATCCTGAAAATATTACGAAGCGCTTCAAAATGACCTTCCATCACATATTAATCCTATTTTTCCATATGTCTTTCTTTTGTTTTCTATTATTTTTTCTTACTGATATTAAAGTTTTCAACTATGCATGTTATTTTTTCTTACTTAAATTAACTTGAACATGTATTTGAAACTTCATTTTGTGTTATTTTGTCTCATTATATTTACTTTTCAATATATGTATGGCTTTATTCTGTATTTGACTGTCTTTTTTTGTCTTCGTGCAATCTTTTTTTTCTGTTTTGCACTGTCTGTTATCTATATTTATGTAAAATTTTCGTAATGGGTCTTTCTTATCAAATAAAATAAAAGACTATTTAGAAACCCTACTTTTATTTACTTTTCCACGTCTGCATTTTTCTATATTGTATTGTCTGTTATTTTGTCTTTATCTTACCATTTTTTTCTTTTTTGTTCAGTCTGTCATCTGTATTTATGTAACCATCGCGTAATAGGTCTTACCTAATTGTCCATATCTATCCCTTTTCTGTATTCTATTAATTGCCATTTCGTCTTACTTATATTTACTTTTCCATGTATGTTTTTATTCGGTATTTTATTTTCTTTGCTCTTATCTTGCTAACATTTTATTTTCTAAGCCTGCTTTTCTTCCAATTATTTAAATATACACATATTTTAATGCAACAAATTCTTTATACGCATCAATTCGTTCAGAAAAAACATCGGCAGAGGCGAACCTTGAAACCAACCATTTGATCAAATGCATTACCCTTGACCACTCGACCATCATCAGCCCGAACTGCTTTACGGAATAAATTGCATTTATACCATTGTGTATCATATAACGATAGATGTCTCTAGACATATATGGTTATATTTAAGTTAACTTTAATAGATTAATGTTACCATTATTATTCGGACCAAAATTTTAATTTCATTCCTACCAAAAAACTGATTTTCATTCTGACCAGAAGCCGTAGAATACTGAAGGTATGATAGTTTAAATTTGTGAGGAATGACGATTTGAAAGAGTGGACAATGCAGCCGTTCATAATTAAGTCAGTCACGATACACCTGTTAAATTTATATATTTAATTTCCTGTTATTTCAAAAGAAAAAGTTAATAAATATTTAATAAAATAAAAAAATATCAGATGTGTCCTCACTTTATCAGAGAAGCGTTTATCTATATTCTCATGTATCAATGCTTTATTCCAAGGTGAATTCACCTGCCCAGGTCCGATCCCAGTAAGAAGCGTCCTTGCCCTAGCTGGGCCTTAGCACGTACCCCGGCGCGCGTAGCATAGCGTCAAAAAACACAATCCAAAAATCAAGTATTTCTTTTTTATATATTTATACATTCACAGCAAATAAGAGAAACATATTTCCTACCACGTTAAGAATGGGTCACACTGAGCACTGTTTAACCGCCCAGAAACGAAAGTTTTTTTTTTGATAAAAACTAAAGTTTTAAGCTTTATTTTATCGGCATGTATTGAAATATTGAAATATTGAAAATCTAGCAAAAACTTCTGTTTTTTGTATGGATTCTAACCTCGGCTAGCCTTTGGGGTTGAAATACAGCTACACCGAAAATATTTAATTTATTACCTTCTCACATCAACATATTGTTGTACGAAATGAATTAGTAAAAATTACGTAAATCATTTTTTAAAATATTGAAAATTGTATTTCCTCTTGTAAAATATGCATTTTGTCGAAAAAGAATTCAACCCGAAATAAAATAACTCACTAGGGTACTAAGTAAATGTTTTCGTTGCCACGGCTGCAAAACAACTGTGGTGGAGACACTTCTTAACCGAAACTGAGCGAAAGATACATTGTTCAGGTAGAAAAGGGACCGGAGTAGGTATAAATAGACAATAGTGTTCACTGATACCATACGGTCACGCTCGTATCTGGAGAGTTTTAATCACTCGCTAGAAGACCGCAGTTTCACCTTCAATGAGAGCTTCCACGGTTTTTAACGTGTAACTTTTTACACACTGATGTGTAAAAAGATGCAGATACTGATGCTTAAGTTTCATCTGTGCATTCAATGACGCTTACCATTTTACGCGCTGCATGTGGAGTGTTTATCCGCCAACGTCATAAGCTATAGCTCAAAGTTCACGCATCATCCTAATTATCACATGAATTTACTATGAATAGGTGGTCTTCACGGGATGACTTTCGGTTACCATAAATTTTCATTACTAGGCCTGTAAATTGCCAGTCATAGCCTATTAATTAAAATATAATGGTGATAGACGAAAGTTGACCTGTAAAGACCACCCATTCATGGTAAATTTTTGTAATAGTGAGGATGATGCGTGAATCTCGGGCTATAGTCTATGACGTCGGCGGATCAACACTTCACATGCAGCTCTTAGCGATATACACCATGGTAAGCGTCATAAAATTCTGCAGATAAGACTTCAGAATTACCATCACCATCTGTCGGTATTCTTTTGTATGTGTTACATAAAAAAAACGGGGGTATTTATAGAGCTTAGAAATCGATGAAATTGGTGGCAATAAGTTCTAAACTATCGGCTTTCATATTCCAGGTGATCAAAGATAAAGATTGCGAGCTCTCCTGTGGTAACTGTCCTCTACTTGGAGCATATATCAATCAATATAACTTATATGAGATAGGAATGTTTTTATAGACTTAGGACTCTTTGTGTCTGTCGAACCTCTGTCATCCCTCTTGCACTTACTGCGGCCACAATTGGAGAAAGCGAGACAGCTATCTTCTACTTTGATCCCTCTGTTTCACACAATGATACACAATATTAATTATTGGTAAAGTTTTTGGGATGACGATTGAAGTGAACCGAAATTGTGGTGACCATGCGATATAAATTATTTTATTTTAATTTTATTTTAATTTATTTATATTTTATATAAAAATACATTTTTTTTTAAATACCGTAGAAGAGTATAAACTACGTCTGCCTTTTCTTCAAGCTTCTGAGCTATTATCGTTATTCAGTGATTTAGGATGAAGTGATGACCATGGCAACTGAGAAAAAAAATTGGCAGCTATTTGTAGCAACCATACCTGTATGCTCTAGCTAAAAAGCAGTGTAGCAATTACATCATTTTTTTTTTGTTCTTTCGATATTCGTTCTATACATGGTAAATATCATCATCATCATTACTACCATGTCCATTTCTCTAACTGGAGCATATGGCTGTCACGAACTGGCCTCAAAAAGCTCTGTCAGGTGCCATAGTCTTCGCATCGTCTTATGTAAGCTCCGCCGAGTACATTTTATAGATACTTAGAAATTGCAACTGTAAATTATGCTTTCCTGCGGTATTTTTAAAACATGTCCTGACCAGGTCCAACATTGTCTATTGACCGACTGTATTATGAAACAACACGAACAACACAACATATGTACATTAATTCTGTAGATTGCCACTTGCGGCGCTGGGCGACAGCCCATTACGAGCGCGCTTATTCGTCAGTCCAACCAGCGAAACGTCATGTAGCGGTCGGACGAGGAAATCAAGTATTTATTTAAATTAAATGCGAATTGTGCCTTAAAAACAAGTTCTTTGCTTTTCGACCGGCTTCTACATCCTTCTTCCGCGCGGCCACGTGACAAGCACGCGACTTGTCGCCTTTTTAGAGGGAGGAGGATGTTAAAATCTATTTTATTTAGTTTTGAAAGGGATAAATAAAATGATACTATAAGAGTCTGAATTATTTTCTAACCAGAAACGAAGTTAATTTCGAAGAAATATTCTGGTATTATTTCTTGTGTCAGAAGCAATTTTCAATTATCTTTAGAGTTATACTGAACAGAAATTCTTCACTCATTGCACGTCTAGAATCATTTTACTAAAATAATTAATTATTTTTAGAACTCGATTCATTAAATTAAATAGGTCGGTATTTATTTGTTCAGTAACTAATTCAAAGTTTTTGAAGTAAATTGAATAAATTGAGAGTAAATTAAATAAACTGGTAGTAGATAAAATAAATTAGTATTATCCTCTGTGTGAGTACGTATGTGGTCAGATATAAAATTAATGTCAGTAATATACTCAATACTGCCAGTAATAAATGTAAGAGTAATGAGTAATTAACACATAAAATGAAAACCTAAACTTACCTGACCTATAAATAATTTCCATTGATTAATTATTTATTGTCAATTTATTATTTTTCTATAACCATTTTTTTCGGCATTTTACTGACCTTTATAACATACAAAAAAGGAGCGCGAAGACTCGAAGAAAAATAGCAGCTGTAGTATCTGCATAATTTTGTGATTTGTTAATTTTGAATGATATTAGATAATTAGCTTGATGCTTGTGAGGCTTGAACTATTTGGTTACAACAGCTTAATTCAACCAACGACATGCGGAAATAATAAAAATACGCGTTCAAGTCTTATCTAAGTCAAGTGGTTAAAGCGTTTGTTAACCAAACCAAAAGACGTGGGTTTGATCTCTGACTGATATTAAAATAAAAGTTTTCTAAGCTCTTGAAATACCCCCGGTTTGTGTGAATTTTATCCCTCACCCGTAAAATGCCAGTCATAGCATATTAATCAAAATTGGTAGTTAACGAAATTCGTGCGTGAACACCACCTAATCAGATTGAATTCCAGAAATTATTGGATGATGCGTGAATGTCGGACAGTCTATGACGTTTACCAATCAGCCGTCTACATGCAGCGCTAAGCCATATGTAGCATGGTAAGCATCATAGAATCTAAAGATTAGACTTTTGCATCACTATCACTTTGGGTATTCTCTTGTATGTGTTTACGTAAAAATAATATGTTTCAATAATGGTCACAACAATAGTATCACAAACAATTCGTTATTCATGTTGTGGGACTTATAGGCATTTGAAACTTTGCATATTGTGACCATGAGTTCTGCGAACCACGGTACTGTAGTCTTTCTTTAGTATTTCACCAATGGGAATATCTAACGATACAGCCATATATATTGATATCAGCTTGATATAGCTATTTTAGGCCGATGCCGAAAAGCCTCGAAAAATGATCTTTTGTCTCTTATTTTTATTCGCTCGCCTGACATGCACATCTAATAATGTTAGCTTTAATATTGTATTAAATTACACGGAATTCGCAAATGCCAATTTCTTTGTTATGACAGTTTCTCCATTTCATGTTGGTTCAACTGTTATCTTTAATTTGATTTTTTGCCGCAATCATTGGCGGCACTGCATGTCACAGTGTTCCGGCAGTTGTCAGTTAATTCTCGTCCAGCCGGTGAAACGCCATACCGGTTGGACGAAGAAATCAAGTCTTTAATAAAAATAAATGTGAATTGTGCTTCTAAAACAAGATTTTTGTGTTGTTAATCTGCTCCTGCATCCTTCCTCCACGCGGTCACTTAACGAACCCGTGTCATGTCGTCTTTTTAAAGACAGGGGATGTCAATGTGTTCTCATGGATTGACTCAACCTGACCAAAAACAAGCGTTAAACAAGAGGCGTTGACCCATCTGAATTGTGATGCACGTCCAATGCTGCCTAACTTCGGTGATCTAACGAGATCCGTACTCACAATGCGCATCATCGCAGATGTAGTATGCGAAACATATATGTAGTATTTCGATGATTGAATTTTTTCAAATGTGATTAGCTCAATCATGCCAAGGCCTAAGTAGCTGCTAAACCTAACTAGCGACACGAACTAAGCAAGACGCGGTGACCCATCCAAGTTTTGGTGCGCTCCAAATGTTGCTGCAGTGTACGAAAACCGCGCTTACAAAGCTCTATCGTAGACATTGTTTTTACAAAGCTCTTAACTCATCATCAGCCTGTATCCATCCACTGTTGAACGTAAGCCTTCCGCATAAGTCACCATCCTCTTCGATCCTCAGCCTTCCGCATCCAGATCACTCTCACTATTCTTCTTATGTCGTCAGTCCGTATTGCAGGGGGTCGGCCAACGCTTCGTTTGCCTGTTCTTAGACGCCATTCCAATACTTTTCTTCCCCCACAAACCATCGTCTCTTCGACATATATGTACTGCCCATTGCCACTTTAGTCTGCCTATTCATTATTATTATTATATTAGTATTTGTATAGCGCTCTTTTATGACCGAATGATCATTCCAAAAGCGCTTCTTTGCCTTTCTGAGTAAAAAAGTGGGTCTTGAGTCTGCTTCTGAAGGATGCCTCCGCTTTAAGCTCTCTTATGCTTTCCGGTAGTGAGTTCCAGGCCATTGGTGCAGCGTAGCTGAAAGCTCGATTGCCAAAGACCGTGCTAGGACTACCTACCGTCAGCTGCATGTCGTTGGGTAGCATCCACTACTTGAGTTCTTCTGCGTATTTCCTCGTTTCGAATTCTATCTTTTACCGACAATCCGAGCATGGATCTCTCCATAGCACACTGGGTGATTGTGTCAGATTCCACGTCTCTGCGCCATAAGTTAATACAGGGAATTTTCACTTTAAAAATGTACTTTAGTTTTCTAAATGCTGCCCATCCCAGTTGTATACGCCTGCCGAAGTTCTTAATTATGAATATATTTTTTTTAATTATTAGATTGAACAAAGCATTGTGTATTATATTTTTTACTCTTTAATTTTATATTAAAAGCATTAAATTTTGATGAAAATTGTTTAACTGGCGCCCGTAAAATGTGTTTCAGTTTTCTTTATTAAAAAATTCAAGCGACAAAGAACGTTTATCGCGGTTATACGGCTCTTTAACGCTGAAACTGAACTGAAATAACCCCTCCTGAAAATTATGACTGAAGGGTTTTTATGGTTGACTTCCAGGCAAAAGATTGAGGGTTCAATTACCAACAAAGCTTCATAAAAAGCATCGTACAATTTTGAAAAAAAAATCAGAAATTAATTTGCTTTTTGTAAATGTTGCTGAAAATACGCTTTATATATATTTGAAAGGGCATCAACCAAAAAGTGTTCTATAAAATATATTATTTTTTCTTAGGAAAGTCTTGCTATATCAGTTGTCAAAATAAACAATGACTTTGCAGCTTAAGTATGAAAAAAAAATGCCGGCGGGTATAGCTCAATGGTCAAAGCGTTTGCTTTGCAAGCCAAAGGTCGTGGGTTCGATCCCCAACGGATATTTAAAAAAAAAAGGATTTTCAATCGATTTTTGAGCTCTAAAATACCCCGGTTGGTGTGAATTTGATCCCTCACCCGTATTTAGTAAAATGCTAGTCATAGCCTATTAATTAAAATTGGTGGTAGAAGAAAGTCGTCCCGTGAAGACCACGCATTCATAGTAAATTCCTGTAATAATAAGGATGAATGATGCGAATCTTGGGCTGTAGTCTATGACATTGGCGGATCAATACTCCACATGCAGTGCTAAGCCATATGCACTATTGTAAACGTCATAGAATTCCACAAATGAGACTTCAGAATCAATATCACCATCTGTCGGTTTTTTACTGTATGTGTTTATATAAAATTAAAATAAACATACAGTTTTGAAACCCTCAAAATTTACAGAACATCATAGAATCCGCAGATTAATTTTCTACATGACAACCTGACGGTATTCTCCTGTATGTGTTTATATAAAATTAAAATAAGCCTTGAAATTTGAATGCTATTTAACTACTTGATACTTTGAACCTTCTGAAAGGATCGTAAAAAGGCATTTAGGACCTTGAAATTATATTCATTAAAAACCAAACAATTGTATTGTATATATTTTTTTAATTGCAGAGCGTACTTTAAATTTATGCCCGGAGGCTTAAAGAAATTTTAAAAAATAGTGGCTAAATAGTTTGCTTGCCAAACCGAAGGACGAGGGTTCGATCCCCTACGGAGATTTTTTTTTTTATAGATTTCCAAGCTTGTTTAAATACCACCTGTTTATGTGAATTTTATCCCTCACTCGTAAAATTCCAGTCATATCCTGTTAATCAGAATTGCTGATAGACGAATGTTGTCCTGTATTGACCACACATTCATAGTAAATTCCTGTAATAATAAGCAAGCTGGGTTAATGTCAGATTGTTGTCTATAACATTAGCGAATCAACACTCCACATGCAGCGCGTAACCGCATGTAAAATTTTAAGCATCATAGAATCCGCAGATGAGACTTTAGCATCACTATCACTATCTGTTGATATTCTCCTGTAAGTATATATTTTCAAAGCCCATTATTCAGCTGCATTGGATTTTGGTGAGATGTCAAGATTCACAACCGTAAAAAAGAATGGGAATGATGCAGGCGCTGCAAAGATTTTTTTGATCATGTAAAACTACTAGTCCCAGATATTGCGCATGGAAGTGAAAGAAATTGAAAAGAAAGTAATTTTTCAGCTCTTTATAAGAATATATAAAAATATATATATATAAAAAATCCATGCAAATTTAATTTGCGAGCGTTTTTTTTAAGTGATTAAATTTTCAATTCATTTCAAAAAGAATGAACAGAAAGGGAAGGGTTGAACGTAAAAACTTTATCCATCAAAAAGTCTCAAAAGAAGAAATAAACAATAAAAAAACAATATTTCGCCCGGCGTTAATCATAATTAAAGGCATTAGCGAAATTATTAAAATATTAATTGTCTGTTGCAAAGTTTGGAAAATGTTTGTAGAATAAAAAAATTGGTCCAAGCGGACAAAAAGGTGAAACTTTAGGCAAGTTTGGGAGCTCTTAAACGACTGGTTAGACAGGGATAAGTAAACGGGGATCGCGGTACAAGATTTCACCCTAATTTTGTATAATAGTATTTTCATTCATTTAATAAAATGTAGTTTAATGTTATAAATATTTATTTATTTACCTTGTTTTTACATGGATCACGTAAGATAAGTTCTCTATTAGGAGACTGCAGTCTCAACTAACTCGTAGTCTTTCTCAATCCTTAATAGATAACTGAGCCGCGATAGTACTTTGCAAGTAGTCTAACCCATTTTATAACGATGTGCGAAATGGGTGTTATATTTTCATTTTTTTTCCTTAAAACATACTAACATTTAGTTTAACTTTCCACATCAGTATCGGCTTGAAAATGAAGAACTCGTAAACCTTTATTGAATGCAAAACCGCGGTGCATAGTTGAAGAAATTCGCCACACACGCCTTAACCCAAATGCCACAACTATAATTGTCGTAATGGTAGGTGTATAGTGGAAATGTCTCGATTTGTAGATTTTTTACAAGGAATTGTTATACGTGTTAATAAAAGATCAATGGAAATACACGGACATTCCGAATATAGAAAGAAAAGAAATAAGAACACGATGTAATGTCACTGGGAATTTACTATCAGTAAATAAGTTTAATATTGAAAAGTTTCAAAGGTTGAAAAGTTACAGAATATTTACATTAGATTTGATGTGAATGATTAACGAGATTATTAGCAAGTTTTAAAAATTATTTTTAAAATAATGAAAGGTTACTTGTAAGATGTTTTATCTTCGGCCGGTTCGTAGAGCAGACACGTAACACAGGGCGCATCCGGCGGGCGGCTGATGATTGATCAGGTTACGGAGGCATAAATCCACCACAAAAATCTTACCAGGAACCTACGAATTTATTTGTGTTTATCTTTCTTTTTAAATCAACTGAAGTAACAGTATGTTGTAATAAAACGCTATCAATTATATTCAAAAGTTGTTAATTTCTGATGGATTTTATTCGAGAATGTTCGTATTTTAAAGTTTTCGTCCCGCACTAAGCGAGGCTGTGCTTAATCTTAACAAAACAACTGTTTCAGGACCAAAACAAACCGCTGCCTTTTTTTCAGAACCTGAAAAGTTTCCAAGAGCGCCTGAAACTTTCCTTCAGCGCAACGTTCGCAATGTCTGCTTTTGATTAATTAGTAAGTGCTTATACAAATTAAGCATTGAAAAAATATGTCAATCCTAAGTTTTTACAATAAACACACATAAAAACTCATAACAAACATCAATTTAGACAACATTTTACACATTTTTTTCACTTTACATATCCGTTGCGTACATGGTATACATTTTTTCTGACTTGAACCAAGAAATCTTTAAACTCGGATGTCTACTTGAAAACTGAAAGACGACATATTTCTACCACAAATTTTTGATTAATAGGGTATGACTGGTATAGGGGTGAGGGTCTTAATTCACACCAACCGAGGCTATTTATGATGAACGATAGAGATGATTAGGCCGATGCTCCCAAGAACTGGATCATTTGGTCTTAAAAAGCGGCTCAATTTTACCAGCGAAACACTAATGTTTAATGACAGGCGGCGACATATCCAAATTTCTTTCCGTGCTCAACGTTGCTTGACTTCGGTGATCATCAAATATACAATGTATACATTAAACGGCCATCGGAATGAGAGACTCCAGCTCTGGCAACAAATCGCATCAGAAAATTTCATTAGTCCAAAGGAGAGCCTCCCAACTGGGAAGAACCTTGACTGCCGAACCTGGGAATCTCTGAACAGATAAAGAACTGGAGTTGGTATAACAAAGGACAACCTTGAGGCATGGGGAATGCTTTAGCAGGGATAGTCACTGTTGTGTGACTGTAGATACCTGCAGACCGCCTTACACCTGAGATCTGCCCCATGTGCCTTACTTCACTGCACATCAAGACCTAATGCTGACCAACACACGGTCTTTTGATGTTGCCAGATATTTGACGGAAACAATTTTCTCTCACTGGCTTAAAGAAGTAGAAGACTGACGGCCTCCAGGGCAAGAGCCAAGGCAATTTAAGAGACGATGCTGTAGTATCTTTGGGATATTTGAGTGTAATTTATTTGTCATTTTTAAGAATATTTCAGACTGAATAATTTAATTCTAAGTCACGGTTAAATACTGACATCAGCAGTCCTTGCTGACTGGTACTAAAAACCTCGATATACATGTTTGTATCGCACTATTGGCATTTTCTTATTATTCATCTGTATATATGTGCTTCAGAAAAAGTCTTTGTGTTATAAATCTGCTTCACATCCTGCCACCACGCGTCTGAATAACTACCTTTAGAGAGGAGCATGTAAATACATACAAATTTAAATAATAATTAAAAATTAAAACAATTATTTTTATTTATAAGAAAATTTATTACAAAGTAGAATTTAATGATGATGATGATGATGACATGAAGATGATGAGTTTATAATGAACATGATTGCATTTAATTTTACAAAAATTTACATACATTTAATAGATTTAAATTAAATGATGTTATAATATCTTGACATGGAAAAAATGTTATGCCAAAACTGGATTCTTGTTAAAAAAAGAAACGTTTTTTTTACGATGAAATGATGAGTTTTTTTTTTAACAAGAATACAATATCTAATATAATAAGTAGTAAATGCCTAACGTATGCTTTAACTCGTATGTTTAATTGTAATTATGAATGTCATGATGAGTGTCATGATGAGTTTTTATATATTTTTTTCATTATCTGTGATGATTAAAAAGTAATTTACAACAATTCATACGAGTTTTCTTAAAATTAAGGATGATGATGATTGTGATGAGTTTTGATGATGAGTTTCAATCCTTGGAAACTTATAAATATACTTGATAATAATACTAGAAAATTTCAGTTTTTTGAACTTATACTTCTAAGACGTTTTTAAATATATCAAATGATGAGTTTTTTTTTCATAAGTGATTTTAAATTTTTTATTTATCGTAGAATATGACTGCATTTTTTAAATTTGGGGGAAAATGTGATGATTTTTATTCTCGAACTGTGTTCTCTAAATCTTGATTTCATTGACTTATTTTGTATAACTATAATGATGTTGACTGCGATGAATTTAATGATGAGTTTACATGTTAAGATTAAATTTTATTTTCAATATTTACTCTGTTATTGTTGTACTCGCAATATATTTTTACTTTAATACTTAACCCTTTCGCATCCGTAGCCGATATATACCGTCCAAAATTCCCCTACCATTAACATCGGTAGCCGTGATATATCGTTTTGCTACTTTCAGTACTCATTGTGACATCTACGGTAGGAATTTAGAACTGCAGTCGTTCCCTTTATATAAACCTACATGTATTCTTTGCAGGAATATGTAAAGCATGTAAATACATATCGTTAGGTTTCGTCACAGAAGTGATTTTTCTGTAAACCACATGTGTCAATGCCACCATATGTATGGAGTTACATAATGAACGTTTGATAAATATAATAGTTTGTTATGCATCATCTGAGCATAGAAGAACCAAAGTGATATTTGAAAATAGGTCAGATAAGTACATTTATGCTTCAAATACTAGTTTTAAGCAAAAAAAATGGTTTGAAAAATTCACGCATAATTTGTTTTCCACCGAGCCGTAAGGAAAGGGTTAATGATGTTTTAATGGTGATGAGATTGGTGACGTGTCTTATTCATATAATAAGATTTATTTTGGCTTATGTTTCTTTTTTGCAAAAATTTATGGTTTTTGATGTAAGTATATTTTATATATATAATTAACGTAATTGTGATGAGTTTCATGATGAATTTTTTATATGATTCAATTTATTGAGAATAATATTTTTAGTATCATATTTCAATGAATCTTTAAATTAGCAGTTTTTTTTTTTTTTTTTGACAAAGAATTATGATGAGTTTCATACTTAAAATAACTTTAATTCACATGATTAGTTACTTGTTAAGTCTTTCTTTTGTTGTATTGCTATTTAAGTTTTTTATAGAAAAAATATGATGATGAGTTTTATGATGAGATTGATTCTCAAAAAACATCTTAGAGCATTATCATTGTTTGGGTGTAAATTTTTTGATATAGCATTGAAATTTGTTTTGTTTTTTTTTATATAAAAAATGTGATGAGTTTGGTGATGAGTTTTTTTTTTTCAGTTCCTAGCCCTATTCTGCTGTTGCTGTTGATTCTGCTGCTGATTCTGCTGCTGATTCTGCTGCTGATTCTGGTTGGGCTGATAATCAGCATCGTTTCTCGGTCTATTGTTGTTGTTGGGCCTATGGGACTGAAAATAACATCATCATTATTTTTTTATTTAAACACAAGAGAATACCGACAGATGGTGATAGTAATTCTGAATTCTCTTCTGTAAAGTTCTATGACGCTAACCATGCTGCATATGGCTAAACGCTGCATGTGGAGTGTTGACCCGCCAAAGTCATACACTACAGCCCGAGATTCACGCATCATCCTTTATTATTACAGGAATTTACTATGAATGAGTGGTCTTCACGGGACGACTTTCGTCTTCCACCAAATTTAATTAATAAGCTATGACTGAAATTTTGCGAGGGATCAAATTCACGTCAACCGGGGGTATTTTAGAGCTCAGAAATAAATTGAAAATCCTTTTTTTTAAATCTCCGTCGGGAATCGAACCCACGACGTTTAGATTGCAGAGCAAACGCTTTGACCATTGAGCTATAACCACTGGCAATGTGGACCTTCAGATGCAGATATGTCCTATAGCGAAAAATAAACAGCGGCATCTGATAGAACTAAGGTACAGCAATTTATGGTGATAATATGTACCAGATATGGATTGGATATGGAAAAAAGAAACTACAATTAGGCATATTTTTTTTTTAATCTCCGTCGGGGATCTAATCCACGATCTTTGGTTTGCAAAGCAAACGCTTTGACCATTGAGCTATACCTGCCGGTAATGATATGTGTATGAAGTCATCTATATTCTGTGACATAATTTCATTGTTTTATGACATCATGCCTGTAGAACCAATGTCAAACATAATTCTGAGCAGTAACTAACAATGCAGCACTGCTCCAACTGCCATCTTTCAATAGAGTACTGTACAAGTTTTAGCGAGCTGCTTTAGCGTTTTAGCGAGAGATTTGTATAGGGATTTAGTAATTAAATATATACATACAATTTTATTTCAAATTTTATACGCATCATTTCAATCAGAAAAATTTCGGTACGGGCGAAATGCAAACCACGAGCCTTGGAACCAACCTTTGCTCTTGCTCATTACCCTGGTCCACTCGACTGTCTACTGCCTGAACGGATGCGCGATACAAGTTGTATTTATGCCATTGTTACCATCGTATAACGATAGATGTCTCTATAGTATATATTCAGAGTATGTATATTATTATTTTTTCATAATTCAATCAGTCAACATTTATTCACAAGCTTTTATATTTTAATATTACTTTAGTTTAAGGATTCAGTTTGTACCTGATGAGGAACATTTTGGTTTTCTTGGAGTTCATCTTCAGGGGGTGGAGGCAATGTAGTGGGAACATCGCAATCGTCAGTCGGGGGAACTACGCAGCGAAGGGAACGCCTGAAACATAAAAATAATAAATATATATTGATTATTTATTAACATCCTCCTCTCTCAAAACAACAAGAGAGGGGCGTTATTACATCACGAAGGCCAGGATGAGGAGCAGAGCGGCAGATACAAAGTTTCTTGTTGAAGCACACTGATTTTATTTACTTAAAAACCTTACAAAGTTTGGGCCGAGCGGAAACATACCGCCGGCCGCAACAATGAAGTTGTCTCGGTTATCGCTCGGGGCTGACTGACGCCGACTGCACTATAGTCCATCCAAAATAGGAAGAACCCTATGACACATTTATTGCCCCTTGTAAAAGGGATGGGGCAAAAATATTTATTTCGATTAGGTCGATTTTTTTTCTCTTCTTCTTCGAAAAAAAATCGAATTTGAATTCGAAGTGAATTGTTTATAAACATCTCTATTTCCGCATGGCGGCTTCATGGCGGATCAGTACAAATGTTTGACTTTCAGTAGCGTGTTGTTCTTCGATCGATTCGTGTTTTTTGTTGTTGTAATTATTATATTTATTGTTAGTATTGTTATAGTTGTTTAATTGAATCATATTTTTGTGTTTTTACAATGCCGAAGAGACAGAAAAAAACTGTTCTCAGGAGTGAATCACGTGAATTTGTCGTACGCTTGCGAGATTATTTTCATCAAGAAAAACAAAATGGTGGACCATTGCTGTCTGTTGAAAACATTCGAGATCGGGTCGCGGATTCCCTAGGAATCAGTAAATCTACAGTGTCTCGGATCACAGAGGAGAAATACGGTGAATCTTCATTAGAAGAGAAAAAATTATTAACACCAAATAAGAAACGACAGAAGAAATGCTCAATAACAAAACCCGATAGCTTTGATTTGGCAGCAAATAGGAATCACGTGTATGCATACTATGACCGCAACGAAATACCAACACTTCTTAAACTGGTAGGTTCTCTAAAGTCAGTCGGATTATATCAAGGCAGTGCGACGTCTCTTAGTAAGGTATTGAAAAACATTGGCTTCAAATATAAAAAATGTGAAAAAAGAAAGTTTATAATGTGCGCACGGATATTTCCCTGAAAAGATGCGATTTTTTGAGGCAAATGAAGAGCATTAGGAATTGGGAGAAAGTCGTTTTTCTCTACGAAACTTGGCTCAATGCTAATGATACTGTTGGTAAAATATGGACCGACGACACGGCTAAATCCAGGACGAAAACTCCTGAAGGGAAAGGCCAGCGCCTCATTATTTGTCATGCCGGAACGTCAAAAGGTTTTGTGCCCAATTGTCTTCTGGCGTTTAAGTCAGTTAAAACGACAGAATATCACGAAGAGATGAATTTTGATAATTTCAGACAATGGTTTATGACCTTATTGTCAAATTTACATGAGCCTCACGCCATAGTAATGGACAACGCTTCGTACCATTCTGTCCAAATCAACAAAGCTCCTACTACGGCAAACAATAAAAATGAAATTATAAGTTGGCTTCGTGACAAAGGAGTGCCAAGTAATGAGGCAATGTTAAAAATGAGCTGCTCCGATTGGTTAATTTGTATAAACCTCCAACACCAACATATGTATTGGACGAACTGGCCAAAACAAAAGGCCACACGGTAATCAGATTACCGCCATACCATTGCCAATATAATGCTATTGAAATGATATGGGCTCAAATAAAAGGTATAATAATATAATTTATCACTTCTACCTCACGCCATTTTAATCATTATTTATGTAATGAATATCCTTTTTTACATTTAGGTTATGCGGCTAGAAATAACACGTCTCCACCATTCACAGCGAACAAGATGTTGACTCTATTGAACGAGGCATGTGACAATGTCACGGCAGAAGATTGGAAAAAAGTGGTAGACAAAACAAAAAGAGAATATTATGCAGATTGGGATCGCGATGTACGCTTTGACAATTTAAGTAAACAGAACCTGATTATAAATGTGTGTGAAAGTTGTAGTTCTGATTCCGATAGTGACGAAGACAATTTAGAATGTACTGCTTTATCGGATTCCGACTAAAATATGTGTTTTTAAGGTTATGTGCTAATATTTATCTCTACACTTGCTTTTCTTCATAATTTTCATATTACTAATATTATTATTTATAGTTTGTTTTACATGTCTCTTAAAACCTGTTAATATTCACTTATAATTGATAATAATTCTAATATTTAATTTTAGTAGGTATTTACAAAAACAATCGAAAATACGATTATTTATACCCCAACACTGGTTTTCGCAGTAATGTGACATGGCCTTCTACGTGCGTCAGATATTATAGTATTTTAGTTACAAATTGCCGTATTTTTTCTAATTTGTAACAATATGCATATATTTTTTATTATTTTGTTTTTATTGTGATATATTTACCTAAATAACTTATTATATATAAGAAGAGAGGCTTTTGTTTATGTTGATAAAATTAGTATAGGTAGCGAACGTTTTTACAACGTTATATCGGACGATATTTAGCACAGGGCAATAAATGTGTCATAGGGTTCTTCCTATTTTGGATGGACTATAGCGCGGCTCGAGGCCGTCCGCGCTGCCGGTGGCGAAACTATTTACTAGTGCCTCAGTGTGGCCACATACATAATTGTATGGCAAGCGACAAAAAAATATAAGACGAAAGGTTGTTTATCGAGGTTTTCGGTTACAGTAAGCAAGGACTACATCATGCTGATGTCAGTATTAACATCCTCCTCTTGTACAAAAAAGTTGTTATTCAGTAGCGTGATGGCATGATGAGGAGCAGATTAATAAGACAGACTTTTTTTGAAACACATTGAAGTATATTTACGATAAGCTTACAAATTTCTGGCCCAGGCAGAATGACATACCGGGCCGGCCGTAATGCGACCTTCTCTGCTTTCAGCATACAACTAACTCCCCGCACTCGTCAAGTGGCAAGCTATGTAACTAGTCCAAAATGCTATTATGGTGACACATCATGTTCGACAAGCGAACAGAAATAAGAGTCGAAAGATTGTAAATCGAGGTTTTCGGTACCAGCCAGCAAAGGCGTTATCATGCTGATGTCAGTATTGATATCAAAGGTAAAAAGAAGCCACGCCCTTCAGGTAAATATTCAGAACTACAGAGAGTAGTTTGAATATTTTTTCACAATTACAGATAAAATTAATAGCTTCTCAAAAGAAATCGAGAGGCGTATACAACTGGGATGGGCAGCATTTGTAAAACTAAAGTACATTTTAAAGTGAATATTCCGCAATGTCTTAAAACTAACGCATTTAACCAATACATCATCCCTGTTGGCGTAAAGAAGTGGAATCTAACAGCAAGTCTTAAATAAAGATCACCCAGCGTGCTATGGAGAGATCAAACAACAAAGAGCTCGTAGCGGGCGAAAGTCCAGCGCTGCAAGTGGCGATCTGTAGAATTAATAGCGCACTAATGACAGCAACCATGTACATAACTAATGTCACACTCGTGACAGTACTTGTCAAAATACTAATATGGCGACACACGCCTGTCTGACTAGCGAATAAGAATAAGAGACGAAATATTATATTTCGAGGCTTACGGCACCAGCCTGCTAGGGCTATATCACTCACAAGGCCAACATGGGCACGGTAAGGGCACTCATCTTGACAATTCTAAATGCTTTCTACGAGGATAATTCCCATCGATTCACGAGCGAATGGCCGCAAAGTGGCTCGTTCCGAACCACTACACAAGCCAGCCGCTAACCGGACACGGATTCTTCCGGAGCTACCTCGACAGGTTTGGACAGTTGGAACCCACATCCCAGGCAGAGTGCCCATGTGACGGCAGCTCTCCGCAGAACGCACCTCACGTTCTGTGGAACCGTCCGCTGCACCACTCTGTGAGGATTGCGCTCTTTGAAGTGGTCCGGCCGGCATCAGGTTCAGAGGATACCAGGACTTCCAAAGTGCAGACGCAAGTAATGACTCCTAACTGATGTCTGCAATTCTGCAGAATCCATTTCCTAACCTTAACATTTCCGTATTCATTCCCACGTATTTCGTGGTTAGCAACGTGTTACCAAAAAAGGCGATTCGAGACTCGCTGTGGTATACTAATTTCGCAGCCTTAGACTGAGATATATTTGATATCTAACTGATGCACCTAAAACCATGAGAAAGTCTTCAACCAATCACTAAGAAGTAGCTTTTTGCGTGCTTTCAGTAACGGGTCCAAAAACAGGACGGAACAGCGAGGGTTTTCACCAAGTGGATCCCCCGATATCATGCTGATATCAACATATTTATAATATTCGTCTAATCATAAAATTTGCGATGATGAATAAAGGATTGACATTTTATTTATGAATGGCAACTATTACGCATGACGTGCGTAAACCTGACCACAAAATAACATATGAAATAGCATATTTATTGCCTAAGTAGCCGTCAATTTGAGGGATTTTCATTATTTTATGGAGCAATTGCCGAACCGGGAGTTGTAAAAAAGAACTAAAAATAAACTCACCCAACATTGATTGGAGTGCTCTGAAAATAGACTTCAAAAAGATGTACAAAAACGGCATGGTTAAATGGTAAATGTACTTCATTGCCGTGCGAGCGATTGTTGAGTTCAATCTTAGCGAAGTTTAAAAAATAGTAATTTTATTTGCCGGGCGGCATAGTCAATTAATAAAATATTTTCGGTGTGAAAATCTATCTTCCATCTTCATCTCTTTACAACCCGTGAATGCGATTCTAATCTCTTTCACGGGTTCTTGCGGGTGGCCACAATTGTTCAGAGGGGACTCCCACTAGACTTGTCAGTTTCTAACTGATTATTATCTGAATGAGAACATCATCAAGGAGACTTAGCTTTGATGCGGGTGTGAGGCGGGTAAAGTCCAGTCCAGTTCGTTAATAAAAGCGTTTGTTTGTCACTCAGACTCTGTTGATTCAAATCTCGATCAAGCTTGATTTTTTAAATTTATTTAATAAACAAATTTAACCTCTTTACATGGATGTAGCAGCGTTGAACCATTAGTTGTAACCCTTTCGTTACGGCTCGGTGGAATACAAATTATACTGTCAATACGGCGTGAATTTTTCAAACCATTTTTTTTTGCTTAGAACTAGTATTTGAACCACAAATGTACTTATCTGACCTTTTTTCATATATCACATTGGTTCCTCTATGCTTTAGCTATCAGATGATGTATACAAAACTTTTATATTTAGAAGCTTTCATTATGGAACTTCATTCATGTGATGGCATTGACACATGTGGTTTACAGAAAAATCTGATCTCTTTAAAAACATTGATTATTGAACTCCCAAATATTTCTCACGTACTACAGCCGCAGTCTACGCAAGTTCGCGTGCTCTTGCCCTGAAGACTCCCGCAAACCATATATGTTCCCTTGTGGACCTCCTGGTATACAGGTGTTCTGGGACAAGGCATATACAGCCTAAGCTTACAAAACTGTGAAACGATATTTTTGGAGTCTATATGCTTCAAATACGAAGCGGATATGTTAAAACCAATTAAAAAACCTACAGAAATCTGTGGATTCTATGACGTGATTACATGCTGCCATGTATGGTCGCATCACATTAATATCATGCGCTTATTTTTATAATTTGTTCAACTTTCTTGCAGTACCGACTGAAGAGAGCTGAAAAAAAGGTTTGGAAGACAGTGGAAAACATCCTAAAGCATGTTACAATGTTAAAGAGATTTCCTTCGATGAATTTCAAGATTCCTTTTTAGGCGTGGAAGACACGTCTCAGCAAGTGTATAATTGCAAATGAAGAGTATTTTGAAATAATTTTAACCATTATTGCCAGTCTGATCAAAAAAACATATTTGTCTCAGAAAATGCATCTCATTTTGTAATGGCTCCTGTATATATGGTGTAAGCATATTGATATTAACATCCTCCTCTCTAAGTTTGTTATTGAATTGCGTGGTGGCGGGATGAGGAGCAGAAGAACAACACACAGACTTTTCCAGAAGCACATATATTTTCATGATAAACTTTAAAAACTTCCGGCCCTAGCGGAATAACATGCCGGGCCGGCCATAATACGACCTTCTCGCGGTCGGCACACAACTGACACCCAGCGTGTGGCGATCTATATAACTAGTCTTCCTAACGGCATTACAAAATGACAACACATGCGTGTCCGATGAGCGAACGAAAATAAGAGACGAAAGATTGTATATGGAGGTTTTCGGTACCAGTCAGCAAGGGCTATATCATGCTGATGTTAATATGTAATGATTTTATTATATGCCTTTGAAAATGTGACTTTGATAAAATGCCACGAGAATTTTTCCTACGTGCGTCATATGAGTAGAAATTGTTATTTTGCTGTTTCAGGTTTTTTTTTCATGAATTTTCGTGTTTTAAAATAGATACAAAATTTCTTCACTAGACAAGCTTGCGACAGCAAGTTTATGTACATACGAGTACTTTGATGTTGAAATGCACATGCATATACGAGACTCTTGGGAAATATGCACAATGGAGGAAGGTTCATTGATCTACCTAGCTCGTCAGACTATGCACGATGCTTTTAGTGACAGATTAAACTCATTTAATTTACATAAAAACTCTAATTACTCTTATGGAGAGCTCTTTCAAACTTCAGAGCACATATTCTTATTATCAGTTTTGCTTATTTGATTAAAACTAACATCCTCCTCTCTAATTTAAGATTGTTATTCAGTTAGGTGTGATGGCAGGATAAAGAGCAGATTAATAACAAAATTCCTTTTTTAAGCACATTGATATATATATTTCGTAATTAAATATAGACATACTATAATGCAACCAATTATTTTTATACGCATCAATTCGTTCAGAAAAAATATCGGCAGAGGCAGGATGCGAACCAGCGAACCTTGGAACCAACCATTTGTTCAAGTTAATTACCCTTGACCACACGACCATCGACTGCCCGAGTCGATGCGTCGAAAATCTTGCATTTATAACATTGCTACCAATGTTACCATCGTATAACTAATATATAGTGCCACAAATGGCTATATAGCAGAACTCTTGTATAACCGAAGATCCGCATGGGAACATAGAAAGTTCCCGGGAGCCTCCAGGGCAAGATCTCGCGAATTTGCGTAGACTATCGAATGATGAACCCGACGCTTCCAAGTTCTGCGCATTTTTTTTGTCTTTAAAGGGTGACTCAACCCTACCGGGAGCGTTTATATTAGATTCGATTAAATAAATTTAAAAAATCTAGCTTGGTCGGGTTTTAACCCGACTGCGTCTAAATGACATACAAAAGCTTTTACCAGTAGACTATACCACCCAGCGAGTTAACTTATCGATTTTGTATATATATATAATGAAATAATAGCATTAAGTGTGGCCACATGTACAAAAAACATGTATTTATTGTTGTCGTATCATAGTACGAGTTATTTCCATTAGACCGGGGAAATTCGATATGGGGAAAACTTTTGCTTTCTTTCGTTATTTTTTTTTTTCGGATATTTACAAAAATATTAATTCGGAAAAGCCGTCGGGAATTTCGGTCGCGGAAAATTTCCCCACAGCTAAATAATACAATGGCGTAAATGGGTCAGTAGGAGAAGGAGCAGAAAGGAAAACAAGAATAGTGGACATGTTAATGACGTTGGGGGGTCTTAACATAATTCGGCGTCCGGCGCCATTTTGCGATTTTGAATAAAAAAATATCGATACAAAAAAATACTAATAAATTGGTCGTCTCAACTTAACCAACGATACGTATTGATCACATCCAAACAGTGTTTTTGTGTCATTATCATCATCAGCCTGTGTCCGTTCAATCAAAAGCGACTCCATGTTGCCGGGATCGTCATTGGGACGCATAAGAGAAGGATAAAGAACAAGTCACAAATCAAAGAACTTTTCGATAAGAACATTGTATAATATTTAAGATAAAAGAATAACGAACTTCGGTCATCTGCCTGAGACATAACTTTCTGGTTTCATCACAGGTCCCGAACAGATGACGACTGACTTCGACTGCATATCGGCACCCTCCGACTACATATCGGCTATTTGACGAACTATCTGCTGTCACATAACATTTAGCTGCTACGTGATAGCTCAAAAGAACCAAGGTGCATCTCCTACTCCTTTCATCTGACTTTTTTCAGGAGCAGATTGACAATACAAACAATTTGTTTTCGAAGCACAATTCGCGTTTATTATAAAGACTTGATTTCTACGCCCGACCGCCATGACATTTCACCGGCCGGGGCGCGAGTCCATTGACAACTGCCGACACTGTGACATCTGGCGCCCCAAGACAGTCGCGGCAAAAAGGAGAATTAAAGATGACAGTTGCACCTACATGAAATGGAGCAACTGTCGTAACAAATAAACTGGCGTATGCAAACTATATAACTATAATTAAAACTAACATTATTAGATGTGCATGTCAGGCGAGTGAACATAGAAGAGATAAAAGATTGTTTTTCGAGGCTTTACGGCATCAGCCCAATAGGGCTATATCAAGCTGATATCAATGCGTTTCAGACGAGCGAATAAAATTAAGAGACAAATAATCGTACATCGTGGTTTTTGGTACTAGCCTACAAGGACTATTTTGAGCTGATGTCTAAGCATAATAAATTACTACTCATGTAACGAATTACGTAGTTTTCAAAGGGATCTCGGAATAACTGAGTGAATAAATCATCGGTACTCCTATCAGTTTTGTCAAAGGTTTGATGGGTGCGACACCTGGTCTTAAATCCTCTCGGTCTTTCGGTATCTGGATTCGTTTTCAAGAGACGACCTCTCTTAGTTCTCAAGTGGATCCTACAGAGCTTTTGAAGATAAAGTTTCATGGTACTTATCTAAGGTATGGCTACTTTACAGGTAAACAATACTTGATAATGATGTACTATATTCGTCGCTCGACACTCAAACCGGGCGGACGTGTCTAGTCATCCTACCTACAGGATGGCGAACTGTTGCGATTGTGATATCGCGCAAATAAATCGTCGCTTAGACGATCACCGTTTGCTGCTGGAGAGGCTCTTAAAGGCTGTTGGATGCGGGATGGATGATGCTCTGACATCCGTTGGTGTGGACCCTCCACCCAACCCGACAAGTCTGCCGACTTCCCGCAGAAGGCGCTTACCTCGAGCGTGCAAATCAATTCCGGCTACCTACGCTGAAGCTGTCAACATTCCTGTGTCGATGTCGCTTAACTGTGACAGCAGAGACTCCGAACCTGCCGTCAAAGAATCCGCTTCGAGTGAGGCCACCGAAGAGGACTCCTCGGAAGATACTATCGAAGGAGCCCCTGCTGTTTCGAGCAAGGCTCCCAAGGACTCCCGTTCTCAGCCGGGACGAATCATCGTTCGAGGAACTGGAGGACCTGAGTGCTTTCTCCGTGGATGTCCTCTCCCTCCCCGAGCAATCTTTCCGGAGAAGTTCAACGTTCTAAGTTGAGTCGCGCCTCTCCGCATGCGGAAAGGCAACAACATTCAGCACGTCTGATGATCCGTGGTTCTGCAGCTCCTTCAAAAACGTTACTGGAGTGAAGATGGCGTATCTTCACGCCAAGGGCCTTCACCCAGATACATCGGCTGAGGACTTGCAGAGCTTCTTGGCAGCGACCGCTGCATTCAATCCTTCTTGGATGACCATCAGGAGGATTATCAGCAGGCGGACGCTGTCAACTTCTTTCAAAGTCGGGGTCATCGCGACTTCGCTGGAGTCTCTCATGGAGCCTCAAGTGTGGCCTGAAAGGACCATCGTTCAACCCTGGATACGCATAAGACGAAAGAATCGCAGTGAACAGTGGTTGAAACCAACTTGAGTGAAGATATTGTCATATTTAGTGTTATATTGCTTTAAATTCAGTACTGGTGTTTATGGAGGCGAAATGTTACACGTTTTATTTTGTGACAATAATGCCTTGTTATTTGTGAGTCAGGGTTTTTGTTGTTACAAGTCAAACTGTTTATCTTGAGTCTCCTGACGCTAGTTCTGGGTGTGAGGTCAGTGATACTAAATGTGTCTATAAATTTACATCACCACATTTATGGTACCTATTGTATTTATATTTTATAGTATATTATTGTATTTATATTATTGTACTTCAGAAATGCATTGAATTGATAAAATTTGTAATGTTTCTGCAAGGAAAAAAAAAAAATAAAATTGAAAAATTGAAAATTGAAATAAAACTCGAAACGTATAATACTGTGGACAAAAAATACCGGCTCTTTAAATTTATTTATTATGCGGGCTAAGCGATTCGAATAAATTTTTTTTTTTATGCTGACACTACTATCACTGACATCTGTGCCAAATTACAAAGTAAAATATTCATTACTGTTTGAGATACCCATCCATTTATAACAGCAAGGGGTAAATTGATTAAAGACACAATTGTTGAGCTTACTCTTATTAATTTAAATTAAAATAAAATAATTGAACTTAAAACTATAGCATGCGTTAATTTTAATTCCATGACAGAGCCACGGCCAAGAGAATAATCTAGAAGCAAGATCGACTTAACTGTGACCCGCTCGCAAGTGTGGTAGCTGAAAGGGTCTTGAGACCACGTGGGAAGTGATAACTTCCTCAACCTCTGTATCTTTGAGTGGCGCTACAGAGAAGCACGATTCTTTCGTAGACGCAACTCAAGATAGTGATCTTGAGTTGCGTCAGAGAAAAGCGTGGTTCTCTCGTTGACCACTAATTGGCAGTGTTAGCTTTTGGTTAGATCGTGATGCACAAAGGTGATCGACACAAGATGACGACGAAGAACATCAAAAGTGCGGTTTTCAATAGATCATATAAGTCAAACAATATTATAAGCATTCTAAAGCTTGGATGCGATACTACCTGTTGCTTACCGCGTGTCGTGGATTATGTTGAGTTACTCCTTATTAACACTATCCAGTCCGCGCGGTTACGCGATTAAACAACGCCTGGAGGCCAACTGTTTTTTTAATGAATTGCTTACATGAAAAAACTGCATATATTTATTTGATCGGCCTTTAACGTTCGGCCTGGCGATTACACAAACGTTGTGTATCGGACTGTTTAGTGTTAAAAATATTTTAGGCTCAATAGCGTCTACTAATCATCGTCAGGCGCGAACCAAAGTTTTGTTAAGTAACTGCGTGTATCTGATCGGATTGAGCCACTTTTCAGGATTAATGGTTTTTTTTTTTCATTTGACTAAATTTTTTGTCCTTTATATCCGAATTTAGTTGAATATATGTCCGTTATATTAAGGTTTTATTGTATCTTCAAGTTACCTGTCAAAGACGAGCATGGCAGGACATCTCTGCAGACGCGGGTAGCCTCCCTGGCATTGCCAGTATCGGTTGCAGGACTTGCCAAGAGGAACGTTGCCGTTGGGGTCTTCGTTACAGAGAGCTGAAAAAAAGAAAATATTTACCCATGAAGAAAAGCATGTATCGATAATTAGGAAAGAAATTACCTTTTTTTGCGTCACTTTGACGTCAGTTTGTCAACGGTCACCGTTGAGTTAGCACGTCGTGGTTGGTATCATTTTAAAGCTCTATTAATACACTTTCTAATATAACATTGTTATGACTTACGGTGCTTCTGGCATCCCTCTACGTTCTCGGGCCAGTCACAGCTATGGGCGTGCTCGTTGTAGAGAAGTCCTCCGATGCATAGTTGTTCAGTAGCGGTTCCGTTCCAGCACGTCCAGTAGCGCGTGCAAGAAGTTTCGTGCCCGAATATGCCATACAGCCAATCACAGTGCTCGACACCAATGGGAGGGTCTAAAAAAAGCAAAAAAAAAAACATATTTCAAAAGCCATTTTAAAGATATATTTTTATTTAACCACATGCCGAATGCCTTAATGTGCAAAGCGTTTGCTTTGCAATCCAAAGGTCGCGGGTTTGATCCACGTCGGAGATAAAAAAATAATATTTTTAATCCATTTCTGAGCTCTAAGATACCGCCGGCTGCTGTGACATAGCCTATTAATTAAAATTGATGGTGGACGAAAGTCGTCACGGGAAGACCACCCATTAATAGTAAATTCCTGTACCTAATAAGGATAATGTGTGAATCTCGGGCTGTAGTCTACCTTCTATGACCATTTGGTCCTAAGATTTGATACCACGGTTAGCAACAGGCGGTGGCCCATGCACGTTTCGGTCTGTGCCCAATGTTGCTTAAATTCGTTCGTCATCTAACGAGAACAATGTGCTCTTCCCGCTGAACATATTGTTTTTTGTATGTAAGCACATTCAGAAGAATACCGGCAGATGGTGATAGTGATTCTGAAATTTCGACTATAGATTCTATGACGCTAACCATTCTACAAATGGATAAGCGCTGCATGTAGAGTATTGATCCGCCAACGTCATAGACTACAGCCCGACATTCACAAATCATCCTTATTATTATGGGAATTCACTATGAATGCGTGGTCTTCACGGGACGACTTTAGTATTTTTTTTATGTAAACTCGTATCGGAGAATACTGACAGATGTTGATAGTGATTCTTAACGACATTCAGATATCATCCTTATTATAAAAACTATTTACCTTAAATGGGTGGTCCTTTACTTTAGCCTACCACCAATTGTGAATAATAGGCTACGATTTGCATTTAACGGGTGAGGGTTGATAATCACACCAATTTAGTATTTAAAAGCTCGTAAATACATTTTTTTTATCTTCGTCGGGGATTGAACCCACGACCTTTGGCTTGCCAAGCAAACGCTTTAACCAATAAGTTATACCTATTTGTATAACAACATCGATTATATTCTAAAATAAACGCAATTCAAGTGGAATTATTTATTCACACGAATAATTAACGCTAAATTTCCATTAAATTATTGACGATATATTTCAATGAATAAATAAATTAATTTCTAATTTTTCATAGTTGACAAGGTATTATGGAAATTAAATATGTAAAAGAAAACTGTGGAATTAGTGACACAATAGAATATACCCAAAAAATTACTTTACGTCCCGATGACGATCCATTTATGATATTTTGACTCTTATTTTTGTTCGCTCGCCTGACATGCACATCTAATAATGTTACCTTTAATTTTATATAAAATTACACGGCGTTTGCATGCGCCATTTTATTTGTGATGACAGTTTCTCCGTTTCATGTTGGTTCAACTGTCATCATTAATTTGTTTTTTTGCCGTGATTATCTTGGCGGCGCTGTATGTCACAGTGCCTCGGTCTGCGGGCGACTCGTGTCGCGCGGCAGTCTCGTCCGACCGGCGAAACGTCATGTAGCGGTCGGACGAGGAAATCTTATCATTTTGAGCTCGCAAGGCCACCTCATCGCACGGCATTGGCAGCGTGAGTGAGACGATTCGAAATGCTTTCTATGAGGGTTATTCGCATCGATGGCCGCGAGCGAAGAAAAGTATTAGAGTGGATATAGATAGTATTAGACAAAAACTGGCAAACAAAGTATTGGCTGACCTCCTGAAAGACGGACTGACGACATATGAAGAATATCGGAAGTAGCCTGAATGCAGAAGGCAGAGGATCATAGGATGGAGACTCATGTGGGAAGCTTACGTTCAACAGTGAACGGAACAGGCTGATGATGATATGTTCCACCATATGGAATATCGGATACAATTGAGGAAATTTCCGATACGATTGGTTAAGAAAGGCTAAAATATTGATGATTCGCAATCAATCAAGGAAACCTTCACCGAATAATTGGTGAATACAAGCTGAACAAACTATTTGTTGGGCGTATTCAAGGTACTGGTGAATTTCGTAAAATATTCGTATGTATTCACACAATGCAGGAATACTTCCCTTTTGAAATTGCCTTCACCTTCTAAGGCAAATAGCATCAAATTTTCAGGAGTTTCAGTATGCATTGTGTATGGGGAAAAGGCTCTTAATATTTCAGCGTGCGCTACACATGTGACAAAGAAACCGCACCTGATTGCATAACTTATTTTTCTTTTTATATCTGCTGTCAAGATGGAGAATATGGTCGTCACAAATTGATGCCATAAAGTAATTTTGCATGGTTTTTATCTCTTTTCATCCCAAATCTGCCTTATAAAGCACTTCCTAGCTGAAATGGGATAAAAAGAAGACCGTGGCAGCCGACAAAGCTTTTTGGAGTATTCATTTATAGATCCTGATGTTTTTTCAGGAGGGTAAAATCCCGGAGTCTGACAAAAGGCCACTGTATTTTAATTACTTAAGAAACCAAAGATCGTGGCTTCTATACCCGACGAGGATTTAAAAAAAGGTTCTTGAATCGATTTTTGAGCTCTATAAATACCCTGGATGTTAAAACTTGTCTCTGGCCTGTCAATCAAAATTGGTGGTAGACGAAAGTCGTTTCGTGAAGACCACACATTCATAGTGAATTGAAGGATGTGTGAATGTCGGGATGCAGTCTATTACGTTAACGGATGAACACATATATGAAGTCATATGTAATATGGTTTGGGTTGATATCAGCCCAATTTGTCTCTTTTTTGTTTGCTCGTCGGACACGCATGTGTCGCCATATTGTTTGTTTGACAGGTCTAGTTCTGTTAATCGCCACTGTATTAATTGCGGCGCTGGGCTGTCTCCAACTACGGGCGCTCAGTGGCCAGTAGTCAGTTGTGATAGACAATCGACCATCTCGGACAAATGATCGAAATTTTGTTTGCCAATCTTATCTTAAATATATTTTAAAGTGCTTCTCAAAAAGTTCTTTGTGTTGCCCATCTGTTCCTCATCCTTCCGCCACGCGTTCTGATAACTATCCCGGCGATGTGAAGTCGTTTCTTTTAGAAACAGGGGATTATAGCGACATAGAATTCCACAGATGGCACTTCAGAATCACTATCACCATTGTCGGTATTTTCCTGTATGTGTTTATATAAATAAAATCAACATAGTAAATAAGAAAAGAAAACATATTTTTTTTTATAACTTTACTGGGGATCCAACCCGTGATCTCTCACTCAACAAGCAAGTGCTTTAATCTCTCAGTTTTGTCTGAATTTGAACGATTAATTGATCAATTTTCAAATGCGTACCTGGAATGGATCGTACTTGCGAATTGTCTCAATTGAAAGCATACTACAATTACTTCTGTACCCGTAATTCGTATGTACGAGGGTTATCCTTAAAATAAGTTTCTCAGTGACTTTTCACAGTGTAAGACATGTTTAATTTCATGAATGCGTACATTTTTGAATAGTTCAGACATTTACTTATTTTTCTACATCGTCACAACTGAGGTCAATGCATTTTTGCATGCGGTATACGAGCTTTTGAACGCCCGAGTCAAAAAAATCTGCCGCCATGCCACGCAGGTACCTGAGAACCGCTTCTTCCAGCTCTTCTCTATCGCCAAAATGCGTTCCACCCAGGTGTTTCTTCATATCAATGAAGAAATGGTAGTCAACAAGGGCTTAGTTCGGGCTGTAGGGTGGGTGTTTGACAATACCCCATACAAATTGAAAAAAAAAAACCTTGGCATACTCTTAGATGCTCCGTCAAAATCTTGTCGATAGAATAATACACTAAAGAATCACGGGATCCACCATAACAGCACTTTTCAGGACTGGACTGGACTTTACCCGCCTCACACCCGGAGGGCAGTTTAGTTTCCTTGATGACGCGCTCATTTAGATTATGATCAGTTAGCAACTGATAAGTCCAGTGGGAGTCCCCTCTGAACAAATGTGGCCACTGCACAGAAGTGCTAAAAGAAAGAACCCGTGAAACAGATTAGGATCGCAGTCATGGGTTGTAAAGTGATGGAGATGGAAGATAAATTCTCTCACCGAAAATACAAGTAAAGATTGTAAGTGCGTGAAAAAAAAATTTTAGTGGCCACAAAGTCTGCATGCCCGATAGGGCTGAGGCTATTCCCTCGAACTGCAACGAAAAGGACACTTTTCAGGACTGTAGTGCCACGGGAACTTTATTTTACGGATTACCCTCGTAGGGTCAACATAACGTTCCAACAACGTAAAAGCTTCGGGCGCAGAGCCAGATCCAGATTAAAAACAAACAGAAACTGTGCCAAACTAGAGTACAATATATGTATATATACACAACTGCCAATGCCAACTCTCCACTTTCCTTATCGATGTGTTCTTTTTCTTAACCCACCTACTGTCGGATGATTTTATAGACACCACTCACTAACCAGAAATCGCTTGGAGAAAACCCTCCCTGTCCCATCCTGTTTCTGGAGGCATGATTGGGACCCGATAATGGACGCACGCAAAAAGCTACTTGTTTTGATTTATGAGCTTTATTCGGTTGGTGTGAAATTCACTTCCAATCAACTTCGAATTTGATTTCCAATATCGAAGCTATATCAACTCTCGAGCATCGCCCCATCAAACATACGACGAGAAGTCACCACCAAGAAGAAGCTCTCCAAAGCAACCCACGACACAATCCACCTTATGTTTGGATATCAAAAGATGACCACACGGCTCAAATCAAGAAGTTTGAGGTGATATCTGAGGCCAACATATGGAGAAGTCCAATTAAGGCGAATACTTAGATTGCCCCGAATGAGGACTTAGCCACTGGCCACGACCAGAGGTAGAATATATGGAGGTCCCTTATCAGACTTCGGACCGGAGTATGCAAGACGAGGACACAAATGAAAGCATGGCAGTTTTACAGCGGACCAACTGAATGTGACTGCGGTGTGGAGCAGACCCTGTCCCACCTTCTAGAGTGCGCGCTGTGTCCGAGTAGCTGCACTCAAGAAAACCTGATGATTGCTAGGAGTAATGCCATAAACGTCACCCACTTCTGGGCAGACAGGGTCTGATGTTTCTAACACGATTATATATACTTACTATAACCTTCCTATAACGTTTTCGTAAGATCGAAAGATTAGCCCGATATTGCTGATGCATGTACCATTCAGTCCTAAGAGACGGTTCAACCCAAAATAACATTTTGCAAGATATGGTTAAATAAAAAACATGAGCAAACACTATAGAAAAATGTGTTATAGGAGGGTTTAGATTCTACTAAAATTCGTATGAAAACGTTTTCATAGTGCGACTCAAGTATAAGTTCTTGTACGTTAAATATTGATTACATTTTTTTCTATGGTGTGCGAAAATTGATAAAATATATTTTTTTGTACGTACAACATGTATGAAAAGTATGTCAAAGTAGAACGAATACTTTTGATTGAGATACGCTAGATAAGAGTCTCTGTTTGTTTTATGGAAATTGACTTTACGTCTATTTTTGTATTAAATTGCTTTAGCAGACAAATTGCTTATAAGTTAGCATAATTTAGCTTTGACGTAGAACCTAAATTCAAAAAGAAAAATAAATCTAAAGGAAATTTTTTGAAATATCGCTACCTGTACAAATTTACTGAAAACACTTTAACATCCTCCTCTCTCTCAAAAAAAGTGTTATTCCGTCGCGTGATTGTAGGATTAGGAGCAGATTGATAACACAGACTTTTTCAGAAGCACATTGACATATATTTACGATAAAACTTTACAAATTTAGGGCTCGACCTAGTCACAGTAGTATTAGGCCGAGCCACAATACAATATGCTCTCGCAGATGGGCTGTCGCACCAGCGCCACAAGCGGCGGTCTATATAACTAATCCCAATATGGCGGACACATAAATGTATGACAAGTGAACAGAAATAAGAGACGAAAGATTGTATATCGAGGCTTTCGGTACCAGTCAGCAAGGGCTTCATCATGCTGATAGCAACTTATATGACGCTTTAATCATCAATAAATCGGAGAAAAATAAACAGCAGACGCGGGGATTTGAACCACGAACTTTGCACGTTGTCCATTTTTACTCGAAGCGTCATCCCTCACAGAGTCAAACATTGTACCCTCAGTATTTTACGTAAGCACATGTTTTCAAAACCTCTTATACGGCTGCATTGGCTTTCAGTAAGACGCCAATAGTACATTCCATTACCATTCTTCCATATTATACACAATAGTATATAATAAGGATGAATGGGAATAAAATCTCAAAATAAAACATTTTAATTCTTTTTGCAATGTTTCAAATGCTTATTTCACAAAAGTGTATATTTTCAAATTCATCTTTCACAAAAGTGTATATGTTTCAAATTGATATCAACTTGATATAGCTCTTGTAGGCTGATGCCGTAAAGCCTCGAAAAACGATATTTGGTGTCTTATTTTTGTTCGCTCGCCCGACATGCACACCTAATATTGATAGTATTAATTATATATAAAATTCTACGACGTTTTCATACGCCATTTTATTTGTTATGACAGTTGCTTCATTTCTTGTTGGTTCAACTGTCATCTTTAATTTGCTTTTCTGCCGTGATTATCTTGGCGGCGCTGGATATCACACTGTTAGTTAACCATAAGTCGTCAGTTAATCCCTCGCCTGGCCGGCGAAATCTCATGTACCGGTCGGACGAGGAAATCAAGTCTTTATTCAAAATAAATGAGAATTGCGCTTCAAAATTAAGTTCTTTGTGTTGTTAATCTGTTCTTGCATCCTACCTCCAAGCGGCCACGTGACGGACCTGCGACTACTCAGTATATATCACACAATATTCCAAAAAATTTTATTTTTCATATGTATATCGTTCAGAAAGATGCGCTCCTGGATCGTGAAAGGGAACACGTTCAGGGTCACACGAGCGGTTGTGGAATACTCGAGAGGTGCTCGATTATTTATAGTAGAGACTACAGGCAGAGCGTTCAATGCGGTTCAAGTAGCTTTTCCTCACAAAGCCTTGAACGCCATTGAACGTATTCTACAGGCACTTTGCATTTTTAACCGTGTTTTACTTAACTGTAACAAACTTAACATAACCTCCACATTCAAATTATTTTTACATTTTTTAGAATATATTTAAATATTCTAATACTTGATATATGATTTAATATATGGGAGAATTGGTGAACATAGTCCAGTGGTAAGAGCGTTTTTTGTCATTCAAACACCGTCGATTCAAAACACGACCAAGCTTGATTTTTTTAAATATTTTATCAAATCGAAGTTCTATACATGTCCTTGGTAGAGTCTACTCACTATAGCCACCCCTTAGGGACAAATACTAAACAATAAAAACTAGAGCCCATTAAGAGTTCATCATCCAATTTCATCAAGGAGTGGTGTCTATTAAATCGTACCAAGTGTTGATCCGCCAAAGTCATAGACCGAGATTTACGTATAATCCTTATTATTACAGGAATTTATTATGAATTGGTGGTCTTCACGGGTCGACTTTCGTCTATCACCAATTTTAATTAATAGGCCATGACTGACATTTTACGGGTGAGGGATCAAATTCACACAAACCGGGGTATTTTAGTGCTCACAAATCGATTACAAATCATTTTTTTTTTAATCTCCGTCGGGGATCGAATCCACGACCTTTGGCTTGCAAAGCAAACGATTTGACCATTGAGCTATACCCCATATGCTCCAAATTTGTAGCGGATAAAGCAAAAAAGTATCTATACAAAAAAAATAACTATTTTTCAATCTAACTATATTTATGTAAATATTTATTCATTTATCTTGTTTTTACATGGATCACTTAAGATAAGTTCTCTATTAGGAGACTGCAGTTTCGACTTACTCGTAGCCTTTCTCAATCTTTCTCTTAAACAAGAGATGTAACATGTAAAAACAAGGTAAATTAATAAATATTTGATATTATGACTTTTGGGTTTAGTCGTATGTGGCGAATTTCTTCTCTCCAATATTTTGACCGCCATTGCAGGGGTCTTCTTCAGGGTTGATGACTTCGGTCGAAATATTGGATAGAAGAAATTCGCCACACACGGCTAAACCCAAAATTCACAATATCAAATCTGGCCGTGAAAACCTAAGAAGTTATTTAAATAAATATTTATAATTTATAATGGATCTCAAAGTGAATGCTGAAAACATTTAGAAAAAAACTGTATTTTTTTTTCATTTTACTCATAACTTATACAAAAACTACTGAAAGAAACTTAAAAGACTGAAAAAAAAAGTAAAATGTTGTTGAATCAGAATCGGAAAAAGATTTCTCCTTACTATAAAAGTAATATGAATGGGTTGAAAGGGCGAATGAAAAAGGATGAGGAATAATTGAAACAGAATATCAACAGCGGGATCTGAAATTTGAGAAGATGAAATTTTCAGATTATATTTTCAGGATTATTTTTTCGTAAACCATTCCGAGCGGTAGGTATTTAGACATTTGCCCAGAATAATGAAGCGTCTTATCATTCAAATATTCAAAATTCTGTTCCATTTACTACTATAAAAATTAATCAACTATATATATATAATCGTGTCGGAAACAACAGGGTCAGATCCTGTCTGCCCAGAAGTGGGCGACGTCGATGGCGTTACTTCTGGCCATCATCAGGTCTTGCTGGGTGCAGCTATTCGGGCACAGCGCACACTCCAGAAGGTGTGACAGGGTCTGCTCCACGCCGCAGTCACATTCAGTCGGCCCGCTGTAAAACTGCCAGGCCCTCATTTGTGTCCTCGTCTTGTATACTCCGGTCCGAAGTCTGTTAAGGACCTCCATATATTAGGGTGGTTACGGGGTGCCTTAAACCTACCCCAATATCAAAGCTATATCAACTCTCGGGCATTGCCCCACCAAACATACGGCGAGAAGTTACTACCAAGAAGGAGCCCACCAAAGCAACCCACGACGCACTCCACCCTATGTTTGGGTACCAAAAGATAACCACACGGCTCAAATCAAGAAGAAAATTCCTACAGTCGACAACGGAACTGGTGATACCTGAGGCCACCCTGCGGCTGAACATGTGGAGAAGCGCAACTGAGGGGAATACTTCGATTGCCCCGAAAGAGGACCTAGCCCCTGGACCTGACCAAGGGTGGAATTAATCACCTTAGAGCTGAAGTATTAAAATATTTTTCTCTAGTTTGTAACTTAAAACTTTTCTTTTATTACATATACTTTTAACTGTTATTTATTTATTTCTTCTTTGTTCTAACCTATTATTAATTACAATTAGTTTATTATTTTCTGCCATTTTATTCCTATTTTTCTACTGCCGATTGATATTTTTCTACTACCAATTTTTTTTTAGGTATTTATTACTAATCGTTGGCTAAAAAAAAGCGTAAGAAGTTATTGTTGTGATCATATGTTAAAGATATAGAACTGATAGGGAAGTAATGAAATAATGAAATAAATTAAATACTTGAATTGGATCCAAAATGAATGCTAAGAACTTACATAACGTATTTGTATATATTTCGAATTTCACAGTCAGTTAATTGGGTCCAATTAAAATTTCGTTCCAAGCGGGGGATTTTCAAAAAAAGTGGGGAAATTTAGCGAGGGAAATTTTTAAGTATTGTTCTTGACGGTGTGGCGGACAAACAAAAAGGTTAAAGGAACGGGGAAAAGCGGTTTTGCTTTATTCTTCAAAAGGAACGATTGTTTGCCTACCTGTTGACTATTAATTACTGTCACAAGAAATCGTTAATTTTAATTTCATCCCTGGCAATAACCATTGGAATATTTTTGAAAAATAAAAACCTGAATATATATTTTTATATTGTATTTTACTGGAATTGTTTTTATTTAATTTGATTCTTCAAAAAGTAATTTTGATTTTGGTCAATGGACGACAGTTTTTTTTTATGTAAATACATACAGAAGAATACCGACAGATGGTGAACGTGATGCTGAAGTCTCAATTGTGGAATTCTATGACGCTTAGCATGGTGCATAAGCGCTGCATGTGGAGTGTTGATACGCCAATGTCATAGACTACAGAGATTCACGAATCATCCTTATTATTACAGGAATTTACTATGAATGGGTGGACTTCACTTCACCAATTTTGATTGATAGGCTATGACTGTCATTTTACGGGTGAGGGTTCAAATTCACACCAACCGGGTTATTTTAGAGCTCAGAAATCAATTAAAAATCTTACTTTTTTTTTAATCTCCGTCGGGGATCGAAACTACGACCTTTGGCTTGCAATGCAAACGCTCTGACCTTTGAGCTATACCCGCCGGCCAAAGTTGAATACAGTTACGTCTAATTTCCGCTCTTTTGAACACAGATGTAAGATTCGTCTTTTCTATCGTTATTAACATGAAAGCTACTCCTCTGAACCCAAAGATTTAATTCCTCTTGCATCATAATCGACAGACTCTTCATACACTTGTTGAACATACTAACAAAGTTTATGTATGTCGAACCAAAAAGTGTCAGTTTCCAAAATGACTTCTTAACCCTTTCGTTACGGCTCGGTGGAATACAATATATACTGTCAATACGGCGTGAATTATTCAATTTTTTTTTTTTAAAACTAGTATTTGAAGCATTAATGTACTTATCTGACCTATTTTCATATATCACATTGGTTCTTGTATCCTTTAGCTATCAGATGATGCATAAAAAACTATTATATTTAATAAACGTTCATTATGTAACTCCATGTGGTGGCATTAACACATATGGCTTATCATATCGCTCCTGTGACAAAACCTAACGACATTTATTTACATGCTTTACATATTCCTGTAAATACATGTAGTTTGATAAAGGTAATGACTGCTCTTCCAATTTTCTTATTTTGATTAATTCAACTGTTAATTCTTGACGGTGACGGATTGAAGAAAGCTACGAATTGGTCAAAACTGCAGTCTCATAAGCAGAGGTCATACTCAAATAGATCCTTGTGAAAACAAGGTAAAATATAAAATGGTGTCACTCACTTATTTGGACCTTGGGTTGGTCGCAGTAGTTTGACCTCCAGGGGTAGTCACACCCTTCTGTGACCCCCCGATGCTTCCCAGCGAAGACGAGCCCGTTCGGGCAGTCGTACTCAACCTGCTGCCCATTGTCGCACTCCCAGTAGCGGTCGCAGTTCTTGTCGTCGGCCGCGACCCGCGACTTAGTGACGCAGGGGTCCTCAGTGGGGCCGCCCGCCGCGAGCGCCGCGAACCAGCATAGCAACACACCTGGAAATAAAAATAAAATAATATTAACGAAAGTACCGAAGAACCCTGATTTTACGATATCGCATTATACATTTCCTGCATAATACAATTTGCGCATTTTAATTGATATTAATTATACAGTAGATACAATATGCATCTTATCTGAATGTGATAAAAAAAGACTAGAGGCCTTTGAGATGTGGTCATACAGAAGAATTCTCGGAATTCCCTGGAGAGACCACGTCACGAACAATGAGGTTCTCAGCATAACGAAGGAAGATAGGCACCTAGTAAGAACCATCTCGGAGAGGCGATCGGTCACTTCATGCGTCACGATGCTCTTCTTCACGACATTGTGGAGGGGATGGTTGAGGGTAGAAACTATAGAGGGTGCTCTAGATGGGAGTATTTGCAGCAAGTGTTCGAAGACATGAGTTGTAGCAGTTATGCTGAGTTGAAGAGGGTTGCGGAGGACCGAGAGGAATGGAGATCGAGATGCAAGATTCTGTTGCTGCAAACCAATCCACCGGATTGATACTACGAAGAAGACCGAAGAACCCTGATTTTACTTTCTCGTATTATGCTTTTCCCGCATAATACGATTTTTGCATTTGAATTGATAGTTTCATTACACAGTAGAACCTCGAGTTTCCGTTTTCTTATAATAATTTTCCCGCATAATACGTATTTTTTTAAATTCAACTTTCTTTTTGTTAAGTCCCGGCAATCACCCATAAGACACAATGTCAAATATTTTCTCATCCATATCAAAGTTCTTTTGCCCTTAAGAGGTGACTCAACCCTACCGAGGACATGTATAGAGCATAGATTAAATTAAATATTCTTTAAAGAAATCAACATTGCTCGGGATTTGAACCAACAGCGTCTGAATGACAAGCAAACGCTTTAACCACTGGACCATGCCGCCCGGTAGATGTACATTATAAAAAATATATATGGAGCTTAGAAATCTTCCGTTAGATAATCTGTCCGTTGTATCCGAAGTTCGTTACAAATATGACCGTTATATCGAGGGTTTATTTTAATTACTTAAATATTTGTCCTTTTAATTTTTGGCTTGAGATGCCAAATGTTAGTTTGTTTATTTTCTATCAGGCTGTATTTGGTGAATTTCTCTCTTGTATCTAATAAAGAGAGTATGAGAATCTATGCATAACCTTTTATACATATAATATATACATTGATATCCCCCGTCTTTAAAAATACGACAAGTCACGGTTTCGTTACTTGGTCACGTGAAGGAAGGATGCAAGAGCAGATCAAAGCAAAAGAACTTGTTTTTTGAAGCACAACTCGTATTTATTTTGAAGAAAGGCGATTTCCTCGTCCGACCGCTACATGACGTTTCACCGGTCGGAGAGATTATGAGAATCTCAAGGTAAACTTTTATATATACATACTCTAAATATATTGTATATGACACATATGTATAACCCAGCGCACTTCTCTTAAAAGCGTAAGCAAAGGTAATCTTTTAAACCAAAAGCTCCTAATGTACATACAGAGTGTTTCAATTTAAATGAAAATGATATCCTCAGTCGACATAAAGCGACTCTTTCGAATCTTCGTCGGGACGCGTGGTAGATGAATGGCAAGCATGTCGCCAAAGCAAAAAACTTGTCGAGTAGTACATTGTTTTTGGTTTTTTATTAAATGAAGTAAAGGCTGATGAAATTCAGTCGTCCGTCCGGGACACAGACAATGCTGTGTACCTTACAGCTCCCGGACGGACACTGGTTTGCGGTGGCAGTAAGTCACTGCCCCCAACACTCAAAGCGGCCATCTGGCGAACTATGCCGCTACACACTAAGCCTTAAAACTTAGACTTTCATTGTTTATATGTTCTTATCAGACGTAACAAAAATAAGAGACAAAGTATCGGATATCGAGGCTCTTCGGCATCAGCCTAAAAGGGCTATAATATCGAGTTGGTATCAAAATTGATTGATAAAAATGAAATTTACTCTCATATGATTCATAAACAAATATATATTTCAGTAGGAGCTTGTTTCCCACCTTCGGATTGCTTGAGTGTCGATTAATTCCATGCGCAATATCTGGGACTCGTAGCCTTACTCGATTAAAACACAAAGTACATACTATATAACGCCTGTATCATCAGCTGTGACTCTTGGCATCTCACCAGAAGCTAATGCAGCCGTATAGTACGTTTTGACATCAGCGTGATATAGCCCTTGCTGACTGGTACCGAAAACCTCGATATACAATCTTTCGTCTCTTATTTCTATTCGCTTGTCAGACATGTATGAGTCGCCATATTGGCATTTTGGACAAGTCCGGTCACGCTTGTGACGTCAGTTATATTTTTTTTTATGTAAACACAAACAGCAGAATACCGACAGAATGTTATGTTTTTTTTTTATCTTTTTATTATACGAGTATGAAGAATGCCATTTTTTAGTATCATTCGCTTGGCCAGCTTTTCTGCACATGGATTTTTAATCCACCATCGTCATAGACTACAGCAGGGAATTCACGCATCATCCATTTTTAATATAGGTCACTGTAAGAAATATTAATATAAATATGTTTTAAACATACTGTAATGTCATACAAAATACCTGCTTTCTCTGAATCTGATCCTAAACTCCCTTTTGAGGTTATATCCCCCCACGTAATCTATTCACGTATATATTTACGATATCACATCCATTCATTCACATTTATCTATAGAAATATCACAAACATTCACACAACCATCGGCGGGTATAGCTCAGTGGTTCTTCTTCTTCGTGTCAGCGACGTCAAATTATTTTTTCCCAATATCTGGCAACATCGATAGCTCGTGTGTTGCCCAGCATTAGGTCCTGAGATGTGCAACTTGTTGGGCACATGGAGCAGCATCGTAGGTGTGAGGCGGTCTGCAGGTCTCCACAGTCGCACAATAGTGTCTCTCCCTGCCGAAGCATTCCCCACCGCTCGAGGTTGTCCTTTGTTCTACCAACTCCGGTTCTTAATCTATTTAGGGATTTCCAGGTCGGCCAGTCAAGGCTCTTGCCAGTTGGGAGGCCTTCCTTTGGAGTAATGAAATCCTCTGGTGCGATTTGTTGCCAGAGTTGGAGTCTCTCATTTTTAGGGCCGAATGTGAGAGGTTGTGTGGATTTCAGAAAGCTGCTTCGAGACTTCAATCTTGGTGTTGGGGGTATCTGATTATACAAGCAGTGGGACGGTTGGTTGATTGCCTTACGCATTTCTTCGGCGCATATGACTTTGCGTCTTATGTTCGGTGGTGCGATACCAGCCAAGGGATATAGTTTAGAAATGGGTGTTGGTTTGAGGCAGCCTGTGACGACTCTGCATGCATCATTCAGGGCAGTATCCACTTGATTACAGTGGGCTGATCGACCCCTCACTGGTGCCGCATATTCTCCGGCTGTGAAACAAAGTGCTAAAGCTGAGGTACGAAGTAGGGGTGGTTGGGCTCCCCAGTGAGTGTTGGTCAGTTTGCGGATGAGGTTGTTCCTTGTTGCAACTTTCTGTTTGGTGTTGCTGCAATGACGCCTGAAGGTGAGGGTGCGAGAGGGGAGCATGAAAAGAACCTCCACGCGGTGCCCCCTGGAAACGGAATCTCGGACTTCCTCTTCCGGCCAATCTTTTCAACCCAGCGACAACAAAAGCTCAGTGGTTAAAGCGCTTAGTTGGCAAGCCGAAATTCGTGGGCTTTGATCCCCGACGGAGATTAAAAAAAACTATTTCGGAGCTCTACAATACCCCCGGTTGGTGTGAATTTGATCCCTCATCCGCCAGTAAAATTCCAGTCATAGCCTATTAATCCATTTAAGTGAAGACCTCGGTTGGTGAAACCCTTCCTGTTTTTGGAGACCCAGGACGTTACTGAATGCACGCAAAAAGTTACTTGATAAAGAGTGGCTGAAGGCATTCCCGTGATTCTAGGTGCATCAGTTAGATGTCAAAAAGACCTCAGTCTAAGGCTGCGAAATTAGTATACTACAGCGAGTCTCGAATTGCCTTCTTTATTAACACGTTGCAAACCACGAAAAATGTGGGAATGGATAAGGAAATGGTAAAGTTAAGAAATGGATTCTGCAGAATGGCAGACATCAGGTTACGTGATGAACATCAATTTCGTAGTGAATTCCTGTAATAATAAGGATGATGAGTGAATGTCGGGCTGTAATGTATGCCGTTGGCGGATTAAATATGGCTGCATGTGGCTAACCTAGCCGCTGTATGTGGTTAGGTTAGGTTAGACCAAATGTCCCGTGCGTCACACGTCGTTACCGATGAGACGTAAAACGAATTTTCTGGAGACGATAGGTCGTGACACAATAAAAATATATCTAGAAAGAATTTAATGTTTTATATAAAAATATATATATATATTGCTAAGGGCAACGAAAATTCTCTCAAGGCCTTTTCACAATGTCAAAAATACATGGCTCAATTTCTGTATGGTGTAGGGTCCATGTTTGTTTTTGGCTTAAGCCGACCGCAGAGATTAAATGTGGCTTAAACCGGGGGTATTATCGGACGCCGAGGGATCAACCCGGTTTAAGCCGAATGTGGCTTATTTAGGCTTAGCGATCTAATGATAGGATAAGTCATGTGCTTATTAAATAATTAGGATATTTTTTAATGTTTTTTTTTCATTTTATTATTATAAAAATCGATGCCAAAGAAAGTACTAGGACATTAAATGATACGTTATATTTTTATAACATTTAGTGACTAAATACTTTTAAATATATATTTGACTATATTGTATTAGCGGTGCGGCATAGTCCAGTGGTTAAAGCGTTTGCTTGACATTCAGACGCTAGGTTCAAAACCCGACAAAGATTGATTTTTAAATCGATTCAATCAAATATATACATGCTTCCAGTAGGGTTGAGTCATCCCTTAAGGGCAAAATAAAAAAAATTCGGTCCTCGGCAACATCGGGCTGATTATGTGATCTTAAAAACGTTTATTATTGAAAATTCAAATATTTCTCTTGCACCACAGCCGGTGTATATGCAAGTTTGAAGACTTCCGGGAACCATATACGTTCCTATGTGAATCTCTGGGTATACATGTGTTCTGGGACAAGGCATGGATAATCTGAGCTTACAAAACTGTGAAACGGCAATTTGCGGTGTCTGTATGCTTCAAAATATGGAACATAAATGGTAAAAAAAATACATATGACGATTCTTATGCTTCTCCTATCCATTTCCGTATATCTTAAGCATATGGTCTTTACAAATTGCCGCCACTTAGAATTCTATCAGCTGCCATTGTACATTATCTTTAAAAACATATATACTCCTGAAGTTTCACCTGGGAACATGTTCCCAACAACTTCCAGAGCAGAATTCTGAGTACTTGAAGAGCGGGTTCAGTTGTATCCAAGGCATTTTTGGATGATTAGTTAATTGATTTTATTTAAGGAGATCAAATGCTTAGCCTGACACTCATGAGGCCCTGACCTTAAAGGTTCCGAGTCTTAAGGATTAAAATATATAAGCGCATTCTATAAAATTCAATGGAAAGGAAATCCAAAAAAAAAAGCCTTGGATAAATCTTTGTGTCTCTAAAAGATTCCGAAACGATGATATCCGAAGAAGAACTCAAATAGTGGAGGCTACACAAAGAATATGCAAACTCACGTGGCAATGTGACATATCTGTCGAAAAGACGATGGTCGATGGGAAAAAAAAGTGTTGAAGTGGCACCAAAAACTTGACGATTCCCTGCAAGATGTACTGATTAGAAAGATAACGGGAGTGGCCTGGTTGCGGAAGGCGGAGGGTAACTGTCTGATAAATCGGTTAAATCACTATCGTCGTAGTATACTATTTGCCGGCGGTCATAGCTCAATGGTAAAGCGTTTGCTTTGCAAGCAAAAAGTCGTGGGTTCGATCCCCGACGGAGATTAAAAAAAAAATGGATTTTTAATCGATTTCTGAGCTATAAAATACCCCGGTTGGTGTGAATTTGATCCATCACCCGTAAAATGTCAGTCATAGCCTATCAATTAAAATTGGTGGTAGATGAAAGTCGTCCCGTGAAGACCACCCATTCATAGTAGATTCCTGTAATAATAAGGATGATGCGTGAATGTTGGTCTGTAGTCTTTGACGTTGGCGAACACTCTATATGCAGCGCTTAACCATATGTATCATGGTAAGCGTCATTGAATCCATAGATGAGACCATTGATGGGATCCCCATGGAAGATGTTTCGCCTTCATCGGAAAATGAATCAATTCCCCTTTCGGGAGATTGATAAATGTCTTTTTCACTCCGTTTTCCGTCTGGGTTTGAATCAATATCGGTACACACTTTACATCGGGGTGTAGAAATCTCGACTTCATTTTTGATAATATCGAGAAGTACTTGCCTACCATTGCCGGAATAAATATACTTAAGCAGACAACTAAGGCACGTAATTTTACTACATGCGTAGGGTCGACGTTGAATAAATCTTCCAACGAGTGATGATGTCTTACAATGTCCAGAAGAAGATATACAGATGAAATAGACGTGTTGCTTTTTGATGTTTTGATGGTACATGATGAGTTTGAAAGGGCCATCATAAACCCGTTTATTAATCCCGAATTCCATTCTCCCAACTGGCTGTCTGGTTCGTAAGTATTCCAAGCCTCTTGCATTATTTTCTCCTCCTGATATCAGCTTGATATAGCTCCTTAAGGCCGATGCCGTAAAGCCTCAACAAACGATCTTTTGTCTATAATTTTGGTTCGCTTGCGTGACATCTACATCGAATGTTAAACGGTGTTTGCATACGCCAAAAATAATTGTTATGACAGTTGGCCGATTGTCAGTTGGTACAACTGTCATCTTGGCGGTTGGTACCACCGAAATGTGAGAGCGGGCAGGCAGTCGCAACTCGCCCGTCCTCCTTTAACGGGCGACGTTATTGACAAATAAACATGTATCGTGAAACAGACACAAGTTGCTTATAATGTGAACCTGATCTTGCATCCTTCCTCAAGTTAATCGATGTCCAAAATGGAAGAGGAGGATATCACTCCAAATACAGGTCCGCCTCCGGTAGAGTCGAATCTTCTGTCGACGTGCTTGTTTCTGTATTCATACCTGATGTCGTATCCGTCGGGGCATATTTTAACTGAGTAAGTAACTCCTCTTGCTCGTCATCATCTGCTCCCTCAGTTTCTTGAACGATTCCATCGCGGTTCACTGGTATTATCGGATACGAATTTCTATAGTTTAACAGACTTTTTGTATTGCCAACGATGTGGTAAGACCGTAACATTTGAGCGACCCTCAACTTTCAAAATGGATCTCATAATACATGTTTTCATTTAATGTATATATGTATTAATATATATTTAATAATATGTATACATAATAGTATAATTGTTATATAATGTTATGTTGCAGGTCATACAGTCACATGTTGAATGTTCAGTTATGTGCTTATGTACTCCGCCGGCATTCGCCGAGGCTATTTACATATTTAATACATTACCTTAGCCTTATTTGCGATCAATATCTATGGAGACTCAAATGCTTTATGTAAATACGTTATACGAGTATACAGGTTGATAGAAACGTTATTGAAGTTGATTAAAATATGATCAATAAGCATAGTTAGTGGGTTAAAAGTGACGGGTTACGTTTAATTAAATAAGTTAACATGCCCTTTACTTAACCCTTTTGTTACGGCTAGGTGGAATACAAACTTCACTGTCAATACGGTGAGAATTTTTCAAACAATTTTTTTGCTTAAAACTAGTATTTGAAGCATAAATCTACTTATCGGACCTATTTTCATATATTACATTGTTTCTTGTAACCTTTAGCTATCAGGTGATGTATAAAAAAAACATTATATTTAACAAACATTCATTATGTAACTCCATACATGCGGTGGCATTAACACATGTGGTTTACAGAAAAATCGCTCCTGTGACGAAACCTAACGATATTTATTTACATGCCTTACAGATTCCTGTGAAGAATACATGTAAGTTGTTATAGGGAATGACTGCACTTCCAATTTCCTACCGTAGATGTCACAATGAGTACAGAAAGTAGCAAAACGATATATCACGTCAACCGATGTCAACGGTCGGGAAATCTTTCTCTTAAAGTTAAAACATTCAAGAATCCAGGGCTGTGAATTGCATCGCGAAGAAGAAGGAATAAAAGTTTGAGCGTAGCAATTTTCCTCCGGGACTCTTACGAATGGAAACAAAGCATTCGTAGAAGAAAAATAGTTGCATAATGTTCGGAATTGATTGCATTCAGTGGATAGTTTCCGTGCCATTTTGAGCCATCCTGTATAGACGTCACGTTGCCGTTTGCTCGCAGGTAACGGTGAAGGGGCGGGACTCGAAGAATACGACTACCGGTTAACGTGATGCTTATAACCACCGCCTGTGCTAACCAGGTGCAAACAATACTGGGTTCATTACAAAAAGTAACGAATATTGAAAAAATATTTTTATTAAAATTTATCAAAATACTCTCCCCCTGCATCAAAAATCTTGCGGAGACGTCTCTGCCATGTACGGAGGACAACATGAAAATCTTCAAAAGGAATTTCTCTCAGTAACATTGTAACATTCTTGTGGATGTATTCCTCTCTTCTCCCGATGCTTTTCTTTCAGCTCTCTTGTCAATCGGGTAATACAAAATCAAAAATAAAATTCAACCAGGACGAAGTAACTTCACAAAATAAATCGACAGGCGTGTATAACTGGGATGGGCAGCATTTGGAAAACTAAAGTACATTTTTAAAGCGAAAATTCGGCAATGTCTTAAAACTAAGGCGTTTAACCAATGCATCTTCCTTGTAGCAACTTATGGCGCAGAGACGTGGAATCTTACAGCAAGTCTTACCAATACAATAAAAGTCACCCAGCGTGCTATGGAAGATGAAAACACAAACACAGTAGAATACCGACAGATGGTGAAAATAATTCTCAAGTCTCATGTCTGGAATTCTATGACGCTTACCACGTTGCATATGGCTAAGCGCTGAATGCGTTGATCCGCCAACGTTGTAGACTACAGCCTGAGATTCACGCATCATCCTTATCATTACAGGAATTTACTACGAATGGGTGGTCTTCACGGGACGACTTTCGTCTACCACCAATTTTAATTCATAGGCTATGACAGGCATTCAACCGTTGAGAGATCAAATTCACACCAACCGGGGGTATTTTAGAGCTCAGGATTCGAATAAAAAAAAAATTCGGCTTGACCAAGTAAACGTTTTAACCACTGACCTATACCCGCCAGCAAGTTTGCTATTCTTCTTGTATTTACTTTAAAAAATGTCAATGCTCTTCTTGACAAGATCTTTGCTCTAGTTATTTCTTAAATCTCCGTCGGGGATCAAACCCACGACCTTTGGCTTGCAAATCAAACGCTTTGACCATTGAGCATACCCGCCGGCTAATGATAATCTATCCGGACATTACCAGGGGTGGAATGTATGGAGAGACCTCCATATATTAATAAGGTGCCCAAATAGCTGCACCCAGGAAGACCTGATGATGGCCAGAAGTAACGCTATCGACGTCGCTCACTTCTGGGCAGACATGATCTGACCCTGTTGTTTCCGACACGATTATATAATTATGAGTGGTCTGACATAAATATATATCTTCTACATTCATTTAATTTGTGTTGCAATCAGATTTGAGAACGCCTGGTTTGGCATCTGTCTTCCGTAAGAGAAAGCCGCCGGAAGTGCCGTTTTGGCGAGCGGATGTGACGTCACAGACGTGTATGCGCGGCACGGAGAAAACGGTGCTTTGCGCAACCGAGCAACAATCGTATCCAACATTTGTACTTGCACATGCTTGTATATTATATACAGTTAAGATTACATGGAGACTATTGAACACGGGAGGGAATGAAGTCGGAAGAGCGCGAGACAGTTTGAAATGATGTAGATTGCTGTAACAGGGAGAATCACTGCTGTGTTAAGACTACATCGCAAATGAAATGACAGCATTTTCCAGTACCTTTAATTAAACAATGACGATCGTTTAACCTGTTCGCATCGTACCCGATATATGCCGCGATATATCGTTTTACTACTTTTTTAGAATAGTTTTTTATGCATCATCTGATAACGAAAGGATACAAGAACCAATGTGATATATGAAAATAGACCAGATAAGTACATTTATTCTTTAAATACTAGTTTTCTAATTTACAGTATAATTCGTATTCCAACGAGCCGTAATGAAAGGGGTAATAAATGGTTCTGGCAAAATTACATTTCGCGCATGCAGCATCACCCTGGCTGAACGTCATAGAGTGCACCGATCTTGACCGGTTGTGCTCTACTGCATGTGATTACATAAAATAATCCAAATTTTGGTCGGCGTCCAATGTTGCTTAGTTCTGACAGTTCTTTGCTATTAAACTACATTAAAGACGTCGTCGAAATAAAATGCGCAGTTGACGAAACTGTAATGCAATAGACTATTATATGTTTTGTTTTATTCCAGTGGTAAAAGCGTTTGTTTGTCATTCAGACGATGTCAGTTCAAAACCAAACCAAGCTTGATATTTGAATATTGACTAGTGTTTTACAGGTGAGTGATCAAATTCACACTTACCGGGGGTGTTCTCAGAAATCGATTAAAATCATTTTTTATAATCTCCGTCGGGGATCGAACCCACGACCTTGGCTTGCAAAGCAAACGCTTTGATCATTGAGCTATTCCCGCCGGCATAAGTTGGTTGGAACGTTCTTGATGACAAAATATTCCAGGCCATAGACATCTCCAGGTAGACAGGTGTTCTGGGACAAGGTAAAGACAATCTGAGCTTACAAAACTGTGAAACGACAATTTGTGGTGTCCATATGCTCAAAATACTGTGTGAATATAGTACAAAAATATATCTGTTCAAGCAAAGAATGGTCGTGTGGACAACGCGGTGTATAGGACAGAGCAAAGTTGCATCGCTCGCGGTTCGAATCCCGCGTCTGCCGATATTTTTTCTGAATGAATTGATGCGTAAAATTTGATGCGGAATTGTATGTGTGTATTTAATTACTGATATGTTTGGCTGTGTGCTATTGCCGCTAGACAAATAGGAAACTCTCATTGAATTTCAATAAATCAAATGTACCAAAAACTTGCTTGGGATTAGTTTCACGGCATGGTGCGACATCATGCTCAAGAAGTAACGTTGACGTTATACCCGAGGCGACTTGATGATGAAACGTTACCATAAATAACGTTTAAAAAACACGCCAGCAACATTAGAAATCTTGATCTCGGTATTCTACTTATATAAGAAGCCGTGTGTGGAACTCGAGACTTTTTAACGTCATCGAATTAAACATTTACCGTTAACATCAGTTGATGTGATATATCGTTTTGCTGCTTTCAGTACTCTTTGTGACATCTACGATAGGAAATTGGAAGTGCGATCATTTCCTTTATCAACCTGCATGTATTTTTTACAGGAATCTGTAAAGCATGTAAGTAAATATTGTTAGGTTTCGTCACAGGAGCGATTTTTTTGTAAACCACATGTGTCGATGCCTCCTCATTGTATGGAGTTACATAATGAACGTTTGCTAAATATAATAGTTTTTTATGCATCAACTTATAGCTAAAGGAAACAAGAACCTGTGTGATATACGAAAATAGGTCAGATAAGTACATTTATGCTTCAAATACTAGTTTTTATAAAAAAATGGTTTGAAAAATTCACGCCTTATTGACAGTATAATTTGTATTCCACTGAACCGTAACGAAAGGGTTAACTGATTAAAAAATATTTTTTAAAAACAAGCATATGTGTACATTACATGTAAGTAAGTAGCCTGGAGACATTGTTATGTAAAAACATACAAGAGAATACTGACAGATGGTGATAGTGATGCTGAAATCTCTTGTGTTGATTCTATGATGCTATTCTAAGCGCTGCGTGTGGAGTTTGAATTTATCAACGTCATAGACTAATCCGACATTCGAACATCACGCAATAAAAACTAAAATTCATTATGATTGGGTGGTGTTCATGGGACAATTTTTATCTTCCAACAATTTTTAGTAATAGGGTATGACAAGTGTTTTACAGGTGATTGATCAAATTCACACTTATCAGGGATATTTCAGGGCTAAGAAGTCGTTTAAAAATGTTTTTTTTGTAAAATCTCAGTCGGGGGTCGAACACACGAACAACAAAGTTAGGTTGGGTAAGGTTAGCGAGACATCCAGTGCACTAGTTGTCCCGTGCACCAAATGCCCCGTGCACCAGACGTCCAGTGCGCCTCACGTTGTTACCGATGAGTCGTTGATGTAATTGTCTGGGAATGATAGGTCGTGACACCACGGAAACATGCTGATTATGATGATAAAATATAATAATAACTGACGTGTAATAAGTCACGTGGCTCCATAGAGGAAGGATGCAGGAGCAGATTACCTAGCAAAAGACTTGTTGCGAAGCATAATTCCCATTTATTTTTAATAAGTTGATTTCCTTATATGTATATACATACCGGTCGAGCATTAACTGACAACTCCGGAATCGCGGCAAAAAATCAAATCAAACATGACAGTTGCACCAACATGAAATGTAGCAATTGTCATAACAAATAAAATGGCGTGTGCAAACGCCGTGTAATATTATATAATTATAACATTATTAAATGTGCATGTCAGGCGACCGAAAAAAATAAGAGACCAAAGATCGTTTTTCGAGGCTTTACGGCATCAGCCTAAAAGAGCTGTATCAAGCTGATATCATAACATTTCAAATCTCAGCAGGTAAATGACCTGCAAAAATAAACGAAAAAAATCACGTTTTTTTCAATGATTCTCTCGTTTTGTGTGATAATTGATAGCGTTCTTTTGTATGCTATACATCATTCAGGAGTCCTCCTAGCCATAGTCCAAGCTGATGGATCACCAGCTGATCGCTCCCCTTATGATGGATTACTATCGTATTATTTCCCTACTTTGCTGGGTAAGAGATAATACCATTAAAATCCACTTAATCTTCATATTAAGAAAGTAATCATTTAGAAGGTTTTGCTGGTGAACAGTAATCTGCTTATTGTATTAGATTGTTGGAAATAAAATAAAAAAGTTTTTTTTTAAGATAATCTCACTTTTTATGTAAACACGTACAGGAGAATACCGACAGATCGTGATAGTAATTCTGAAGTCTAATCTGTGGATTATATGACGCTTACCATGTTAAGTATGGTTAAGTGCTGCATATGGAAAGAAAGCCGAATGTCTAAGGTTTCTAACCATGTATATATAATTATGTTCGGAGTGTCTCTAAAAGATAGAATCCTTCAGCATAACTATCAACATTTGTCGGTAGTCTCTTGTACGTGATTACATAAAAAAAACTATAGTCGCCTTCGCATTCGACGACTTCCAAACTTTTGTATTTCTCCTTCAAAACAGCTTCCCACCGCTTCTCGTAAAAATGTATGAACCGCTTCTTGAACTACCTTGTCGTTTGCGTATTTTCACCTTCCTTAATCATTTTTAAGACTGGAAATTACTCAGTGGATCTCTGGCACAAGATATGGATTAGAACAGCTGCTATAGCATATGCTTCAGTATCTTGAAATACTAGTTGTGACATAATTTCTATTACGATTGCTTTCTAGATTTGTCAATGTTTTATCAGTAGCATATAATAGTAGGGCTGCCCAAAGACCATTAATAAAAAGAGCATCTAAGTTGAACAACCGCTTTTCTAATCCATGTCTTGGCCCGGATTTCCACCGAAAACTTTCCGGCCTTTAAAATGACTTGGGAGGGCTAAAATACGCATGTGACGAGGTAGTTTAAGAAGCAGTTTATACATTTTTATGAGAAGCGGCGAAAAGATGGTTCGAGGAGAGAAAACAGTATATTTTGAGTCGATTAAGCTTAAAGTCGGTCTCGCATCTAAAAAATTAGGTTTGTTTTCTAAATCTCTTAAGTATTTAATCGATAAAAGTATATAAGAAATCTGCTCGGGTTTTTTTTTTAATTCTTAAAAAAATGGTAACCGGCAAGTTACACACAAGGTTAGATTTAGCGCCTGAAAAACAGAAGAACGAAGGAGACTTTTCCATGTCAGCCTCGTTAACCGCGCGCGTAACTCTGACGATTTCCTTGATAAAGTTCAACAGCAAGGGACTGTCAGAACTAAGCAGCTGCATGCCTGATAAATAATGGCACATGAAGGAGAGCACAACCGATCAAAACCAGTGCACTCTACGACGCTCAGTCAGGGAGGCTGGACGCTGCATGCAGGAAAGCGTGTGTCGTGTTCGTGTTTGTGTGTGGGTTGGAGAGATTACAAGTGTATATTTATATGTTTCTTGAAGGGATCCAGATTGTGGAAGGAAGAAACAAAGACGCTGGAAGAGCATTCTAAAGCGTACCGGTGGCATTAAGGAAGGAACTTTGGAAACTGCCAGTTATTGATCGACACACATGGATGTTTGGCAAGTGTAAGACGATTTTGTCAGTTGTGGGTGGTCAGTTTTTTTTATGTAAACACATACAGGAGAATACCGACAGATGATATTAGTGACATTGTTTATCAAACGAATTTCTCTTCTTTCGAACTGAGAGAAAGTTTAAAAGTTAACATTTACGTCTAGCTTTCGATACTTGAACACTTAAGTAAAAATGATTCGTTTACTCTTTGATTCATGAAATCAAACACCGTATTTCGCAATTTCACGTTTTTAAATGATTTTAAAAATATGTGAAATTATGCAGTTACTAACCATGCACTTGCAAGTTTAAATATATGTTGAATTATTGCCATTTCTCGACCCTGACTAAGCAAAGTGTGCACATCGCATCTGCCGTGTGCAGTTCTTATGACCTGATTTCTTTAGCGCCTACCGGATACAGCAGCAACTGAGAGTAGACTAATGATGATGATGATGATGATACCATGTCAAATAGAAAACGTATCCGACATAATAGCTCACATATGTTAAGACTATCGCTGAAAGAGATATAATAATACTGTTCAAAACGTTATTTTAAACATAACAATTTTTTAAGTAATTAAATATACACATACTATACATCAAATTCTTTCTACGCATCAATTCATTCAGAAAAAATATCGGCAAAACCGCGAGCCTTGGAACCAACCGTTGCTCTTGTTCATTACCCCCTAATCCACTCGACTATCTCCTCCTAATAAATATTTAAATCCATATAACCATTTTTTATTAAGCCTCCAAAAGCCTATAAAGTAATTTTTACATTCAACTCTTTATCTTAGATTCATACAGTCAGGTACGACACAGGGCATTTTGCCACTCTATGTAAATTGAGCGGATCAAGTATTTTTAGGATGAAATATTTTTTTAATCCTAGACTACAACAAATTGTATTTTTAACATATCCGCTCTATATAGACACCACAAATTGTCTGGTGGATTTGTCTGGTGATCGTAGAGTCTAGAGATCCATTGGTCTCGTTAACGAAATAACTTTAGGTTACGTTAGGTAGGGTTAGGTTAGCGAGACATCCACTGCACCGGTTGTCCCGTGCATCAAATGACCCGTGCACCAGACGTCCAGTACGCCTTACATCGTTACCCATGATGATTCGTTAAACGAATAGTCTGGGGAAGAAATGCGACGGAGCTGTTCATAACTTACTGACATGCCTGTAAATTTATATAATTTTAAAAAAACATTTCAATAATCCAGCAGGTGGAATCGGCCGACAGAGTTAGGAGGAGCTAATACGGCTGCCGACTCTCGCCGGAATGGCTAATGCAATTAAATGGCGTTGAACAAAAGGCGAATTGAATTATTCATTGTTGGATAAATATTTACGAGGCGCGGAATAAAAATTCAATCCATCAAATCGACTGTCAAAACAGTGGAAAAACAAATAATGTTGAGAGCCGTGTGCAGAGAGCGCTCGATTATACGCTGCTGTGTTGCCGGTCCCAGATATTGCGCATTATCTCTTCTTCAATATCGCTCTTCTCGCATGAGTCTCCACACTTCTCGTTCCTTCGTCCTACGCATCCAGCCCATTTCGGCTATTCTTCTGATATCATGTTATCGATCATCATCATCATCAGCCTGTGTCCGTCCACTGTTGAACGTAGGCCTCCCGCATGAGTCTCCATCCTCTTCGATCCTCCGCCTTCCGCATCCAGGTCACTCCCGCTATTCTTTATTATATCGTCAGTCCATCTTGTAGGGGGTCGGCCAATGCTTCGTTTGCCAGTTTGTTATCGATACCCTTGCGGGAAGATGCATCCTATACAGATATGTCAAAGCGCCTTCCATGCGATAGCGTGCAAGTGGAGCAGAGCTGCAGCTGCGGCCGACTCAACAGTCAGCAAGGGCTATATCATGCTGATGTCAGTAGCCACTACTTGAGTTTATCTTAGCATGAGTCTTCATCGTCTTCATCCTCTTCGATCCTCCACCCTCCACATCCAGGCTACTCCCGCTATTCTTCTGATACTGTCAGTCCATCTTGCAAGGAATCAACCAGCACACGTTTGCCGTTCTTGGATGCCACTCTCACACTTTTCTTCTTTATCAACCGTTGTCTCTTCAACAGATAGGTCACATTGCTACTTGAGTGCACCTATTCGTTGTGTGTAGCCTCCACTACTTGAGTCCTTCTTCGGATATCCTCGTTTCGGATTCTATCTTTTAGAAACACTCCTCTCATGGATCTCTCCATGGCACGTTGGATGACCTTTACTTTATGTGTTAGACCTGCTATCCGATTCCACGTCTCTAAAATGTACTTAAGTTTTTTAAATGTTGCCCATCCCAGTTGTAAACACCTGTCGATTTTTTCTTTTGATAAGTATTTTGTACTAGTTGAAGTGGAAAAGTGTTAAATTGGAGCCTAAACACTGGCAAACGAAGCGTTGACCGACCCCTGCAAGATAGATCAGAAGAATAGCGGGAGTAACCTGGATGCGGAAGGCGGAGGATGGAGACTCATGTAGGAGGCGTTCATTCAACAGTGAACGGATAATAGGCTGAAGTTTATGATGATAATAATTATCAGGATCTTGACAGCAGATATAAAAATACGAATAAATTATGTAATCAGGTAATTTTTTTTTGTCGCATGTGTAGCGTACACACAGATACATTAAAAGCCATTTCTTCAAGAGAAATGCTCAGTGGCAGCTGACAAAACTAAGTGGCGGTAATTTGTAGTAAGCATATGTTCCACATATGAAATGGATGTGAGAAGAAAATACATACAGTAGTATTTTCTGTAGATTTTAAAAATAAATAATATAATTTTTAAACGTAAATCGGGCGTAGATCTATTCATCTACGACATTTCAATATTTCGACGTTCGTTTTGCTTATCCGCTGCTTGTTTTCCCTCTGCAAACACCCAAGAGAAAACGGGAGATCGCTGTGATCTAATTTGATAATAGAAACGTTCATTTTTGATATTGTTTCACGACAGAAATGATGCCTCGCTTCCTTCCATTCCCACGGGAATGACCGTCACGAAATGACAACAATGACTTGTCATTTGTCGACTTCGTGACGATTATGTAGTCAATATGTCAAAAAAATGTACGTCAGTTTTTTTATGTAAGCACATATAGAAGAATACCAACAGGTGGTGATAGTGATGTCCACTTTGCGTCCAGTGTTTAGCCATACGTATTGCCATCAGCATGATGTAGGCTTTGCTAACTGGTACCGAAAATCTCGATATACAATCTTTCGCCTCTTATTTCTGTTCGCTTGTCGACATGCATGTGTCGCCATATTGGCATTTTGTGACGTTAGTTATATAGACCGCCACTAGGCGCTTGGCCATAGCCTCAGCGCCGACGAACGCTCGGAGCAGTTATTATTAGCATGTTATTATTCTCCTCCTAATCATGCCCTCATGCGACTGAGTAACACCTTTTATAAAGAGAGGATGATGTTAAAATCATGGTAAGCCTCATATAATCCTTATACGAGACTTCAGCATCAATATTACCATCTTTCGGTGTTCTCCTGTGTGTGATTACATGAAAAAGATACAAGTATTTTTATCGAAAGTAATCTTTGACGTTGGCGGATCAAAAATTTGCATGCGTCATAGAGTCCACAGTTGAGATTACTGCATCACCTATGTGCAGTGGTAAAAATTGTTCAGAGGGGTTTCCCACTGGCCTTATCAATTGCTAACTGATCATAATCTGAATGAGCGCATCATCAAAGAGACCTTATTTTCCTCCGGTGTGATGCGGGTGGGAGGCGGGTAGAGTCAGTCTGTCAGTAATTACCCTGTTTTTTATTGTTTTTTATGTAAGCACATACAGGAGAATACCGACATATGGTGATAGTGATTCGGAAGTCTCATCTGTGGAATTCTATGACATTTACCATAGTGCATATGGCAAAGCGCTGCATGTGAAGTGTTGATCTGCCAACGTCGTAGACTACAGCCCGAAATTAACGCATAATCCTTATTATTTACTATGAATTGGTGGTCTTCACGGGACGACCTTCGTCTACCACAAATTTTAACTAATAGGCTATGACTAGCATTATACGGGTGAAGGATCAAACTCACACCAACCGTGGTATTTTAAAGCTCAGAAATCAATATAAAATATATTTTTTTAATCTTCGTTGGGGATCGAACCCACAACCTTTGGCTTGCAAACCAAACGCTTTGACCATTGAGCCATACCCGCTGGCAGATATAAAAACTTTGCTTACATTAAAATTGATAAACAAATATTTTGTAGGTATTTCATTGTTAAATCGTATTAGTGTGCAAGATTAGGTCGCGTATCGGCTAAAAAAGAAGCCTTATAGTCGGTTATAGTTTTGCATATTTATATCTGAGGAATGTGAAAGCATTTCTATTATTTTATTAGTAAGTATGCAAAGTAATTAAAGCTAAATTAAATTAACGTACATATAAGATTTCCTAACACGATCAAGAAACACACAAGCATACAGAGAGAAAGCGAATTTCTGCTACGTACATTATAGCAATATTTGAATGCTCATTGCGCATGTGCTTTTCGTTATACGAAAAATGTGACACGACAGTTTATTTATTTGTATTTTATTTTGTTAACGGCCTAGGCCAATACATACGGTTTTAAAGTAGAAAATACAATAAATAAAGTGGTAAAACAGAACAAATATTATAGCTAAGACAATACATTTAGACAAAACATGAACATGACTAAATAAACAGATCTAGCACATTAGTAGAGGGATCTGCGAAATGCCGGAAGGTCCTGCCCGAAAAAGTCCAAGTCACTAGAGGAGTTAACCAGTCTACACATTCTTAACATAGGAGAATACAAACTGTAGTTGGTTTTGGATGTCCTTACATGCAGCAGGTCACTGCCTCTAGTGAACCGGGAGGGAACATTGAACGTAATTTCCTGCAATAATGTCATCGATTATGGAGTTCATAATTTTAAAAATAAACAGCAAGTCAGTCACTGTTCTACGTCTCTCCAATGTAGATACATTAAGTCGCCTCTCTATATTTGCATAGGAGTAGCTACCTCTCTCAAGGCCGATCAGTCGTGCAACTCTTGACAAGAAGCGATGTTGGACTGATTCAATCCGGTCGATATGAGTTCGATAGTAGGGAGACCATTTACAGATAGTAGGAGCTTAAATATATAATAGCCCAACATATGTTATACGAATTTTCTGCTAAAATGACATACCATCAGTTTTGATTGAAAGGCCATGACTGTCATTTTACGGGTGAGAGTTCAAATTTGCATCAACAGGTGGAATTTTATACCTTAGAAATCGATTAAAAATATATAGTTTGTTTTCCTTCAAACTTCCATTTGGGGATCAAACCTGGGACTTATGGTTTGTTAAGCAAACGCTCTAACCTGTAAGCTATATCCGCCGGCTAGCTCTATTAAGCAACCATTTCACTCAATTAATGTATAATTATGATAATCAATTATTTAACGTTGTAATATTTTTACAGACGGCATTCACAAATCATCATTTTTTATGGGGATTCACTTTGAATAGGTGGTGTTTCACGGGATCCCGGATAATATACTGATATCAGCTTGATATGGCTCCTTTAGGCTGATGCCGTAAAGCCTCGAAAAACGATCTTTTGTCTCTTATTTTTGGTCGCTCGCCTGACATGCACATCTTATGTTAGTTTAATTATATAATTTTAAACGGTGTTTGCATACGCAAAAATATTTGTTATGACAGTTGGCCCATTGCGGGTTGGTACGACTGTAATATTGGCAGTTGGTACCGCCGAGATGTGAGATCGCGCCGTGAGCTGTCAGTTGGACAAAACGCTCGCGACCGTTAGGGTCACGCCTATATGGCGTGTGCTACAACGGTCTTTTTTGTGGCAAGTGTTTGACGAATAAACGTAGTATGTGAAACAGAAGCAAGTGTTTATATTGGGAACCTGATCCTGCATCCATCATCCAGCAAATCGATGTCCTAAATGGAAGAGGAGGATATCAATACATATAACCCATGTACATTTTCGTATTTCGACCAAATGTAAGCTTTGGCTGTATGTCCTCAGCTACATTGAACACTGATCAAAACCTTAATGGGTAACCGCCTATTGGCTATCGCGAGTATATTTTTACTATATTATACCGCAAGTGGCGATCTACAGAATCAATGGCCCCAAATTACAGCAGCCATGTTCATAACGAACGTTACACCCGTAACCGGACTTGTCCAAAATGCCAACATGGCGACACATACATGTACCACAAGCGAACAGAAATAAGAGACGAAAGATTGTACATCGAGGTTTTCGGTAGCAGTCAGCAAGGGCTATATCATGCTGATGTCAGTATGCAAAAGGCTGTTAAAAATGTTTCCCCAAGTTGACAATATTTTTTCTTGGTGTTTATTTAACAATATGAAAATTGTAATATTTAACATAACCATGTTTTATTTAATATTCTCAATGACGTCAAACGAAAAAAGAGCTTCTCAAAATGTTGTAAAAAACGAATATTTTTATTTTCACGCTTAAATCGGTATCGGGTTTTTTTTTACGAAAACACATACAGGAGAATACCAACAGATAACGATAGTGATTGTGAAGTCTCATCAATGGAATTCTATGACGCTTACCATGGTGTGCATATGGCTTAGCGCTGCATGTGGAGTGTTGATCCGCCAACGTCATAGACTGAGATTCATGCGTTATCCTTATTATTACAGGAATTTACTATAAATGGGTGGTCTTCACGGGACGACTTTCGTCTACCACCAATTTTGATAAATAGGCTATGACTGGCATTTTACGGGTGAGACGTGGAATCTAATAGCAAGTATTACCCATAAAAATGGAGAGATCTATGCTCGGAGTGTTGGTAGAAGATAGAATTCGAAACTAGGAAATACGCAGAAGATCTCAAGTAGTATATGCTACCCAACAAATAGGCACACTCAAGTGATAATGTGACATATCTGTTGAAGAGACGACGGACGATGGAGAAGAAAAGTATTGGTATGGCGCCCAATAACTGGCATACGAAGCATTGGCCGACCCTCTGCAAGATGGACTGACGACAAAAGAAGAATAGCGGGAGTGACCTGGATGCGGAAGGCGGAGAATAGAAGAAGATGTATACTAATGCTGGAGGCTTACGTTCAACTGTGGACGGATAGATGCTTGTGATAATGTGTTAACCTTTGGAGATCAAATTGACAACCTATGACATGGTAATCTAGTGCTTTACCACTGAGCTACAAATTATTTGTTTGGTAAAGTATTATAGTTAAACTACTCGTCAATGAGCCATAAAAGAAACTCTGCAAAGCAACCCACGATACACTCCACCCTATGTTTGGGTATAAAAAGATACACGGCTCAAATCGAAAAGAAGCTTCCTACAACGGAACTGGTGATACCTGAATCCACCCTGCGGCTGATTGTTGGATTAGATTGGATTGCCCCGAAAGAGGACCTAGCCCCTGGACACGAACAGCGGTGGAATATATGGAGGTCCCTTAACAGACTTCAGACCGGAGTATGCAAGACACAAATGAAAGCCTGGCAGTTGTACAGCGGACCGACTGAATGTGACTGCGGCGCGGAGCAGACCCTGCCACACCTTCTGCAGTGTGCGCTGTGTCCGAGCAGCTGCATTCAGAAAGACCTGATAATGGCCGAGAGTAACGCCATCGACGTCGCCCACTTCTGGGCAGACAGGATCTGATCCTGTTGCTTCCAACACGATTATACATATAAAAGACTTCGGACTGGAGTGTGCAAGACGGGGACACAAATGAAAGCCTGCCTGTTTTACACAGTGGACCGACTGAATGTGACTGCGGCGCGGAGCATACTCTGTCACACCTTCTGCAGTGTGCGCTGTGTCTGAGTAGCTGCACCCAAGAAGATCTGATGATGGCCGGAAGTAACGCCATCGACATCGCCCACTGGGCACACAGGATGTCACCCTGTTGCTTCTGACACGATTATAAAAGGTCCGCCATCTAACGTTTTTTTTTTAACTAGTGTTTATTTCGTGAATGGTAACACTTAGCTCATATCTGATTTAGCAGATAATTTGTTTTATTTTTCCGCTAGATGAATATGGTTGTGTATATGCTTGAACAATGCTGGAAAATATTGCAACATTACTTTGAAAATCAGGCCGTTTTTCTTCAAAAATGAGAAAGGAGTGGCCGTTACAGTCAATGGCGATCGTTATCGGGCCATTTTTGTGCACAAAAATTGAAGAGAAGGATATTGGCAACATTTGGTTTCAACAAGACGGCGCTACGTGCCACACAGCCGAAGCTACACTCGATGTTTTGCGCCCCATTTTCAAAAAAAAAAAAGTTATTTGGCGGACCCTATATATAATGTGCCATTATTTATTTGACGGAATGCTGTTTTTTTAAGCAACTCGAAAGTAGAATCTTGTTTTATAAAAATACTTAGTGAACCAATCTTTCATTTGTATTGCAAGGAGTGGAAGTAAACGTAAGTTTTTTTAAAAAATGATTTATTTTTCTTCAAATGCAGAACCTTGTTTGGAGCAGAAATACTGTATAAACAAAGTATGGAATTGTCAAGAGAACGAAATTTCAGGTTTATGTCAATACACTTGGGTCAAATAGAAGTGAATTATTAATTTTCAGTAGTAAACAGGAACTGAAGGCATATTATACGAGTATCTGTAGACGAATACAACGATACTTGAATTTATTATGATTAATTGCAGAATGTTGCGGAGGGCCGAGAGGAATGGAGATCGAGATGCAAGATTCTGTTGCTGCAAACCAATCCACTGGATTGATACTACGAAGAAGAATTGCAGAAGGTAAAAATATATTAAAAGAAAAAAGAAAAAATACAATACCGTTAACCGTTTCGCATCGTTGTCGGCATATGCCGTCTAAGATTTCCCGACCGTTGACATCGGTTGACGTGATGTATCGCTTTGCTACTTTCTTAGAACAGTTTTGTATGTATCATCTGATAGCTAAAGAATACAAGAACCAATGTGACGTATGAAAATAGACCAGATAAGTACATTTGCCGGCGGTCATAGCTCAATGGTCAAAGCGTTTGCATTGCAAGCCAAAGGTCGTGGGTTCGATCCCCGATGGAGATTAAAAAAAAAGGATTTTTAATCGATTTCTGAGCTCTAAAATTCACCGGTTGGTGTGAATTTGATCCATCACCCGTAAAATGTCAGTCATAGCCTATTAATTAAAATTAGTGGTAGACGAAATTCGTCCCGTGAAGACCACCCATTCATAGTAAATTCCTGTAATAATAAAGGATGTTGACGTTGGCGGATCAACACTCCACATGCAGCGTTTAGCCATATACACCATGGTAAGCGTCATATTTATCTGGATCTCTTCAAGAAACAGATAAATATACACTTGCAATCTCCCCAACCCACACACAAACACGAACACAACACACGTTTCCCGCATGCAGCGTCCAGCCTCCCTGGCTGAGCGTCATAGAGTGCAACTGGTCTTGACCGGTTGTGCTCTCCTGCATGCGTTTACATAAAAAAAAAAAAAGAATCCCACAAGAAGATGAGACTTCAGAATTACTATCACCATCTGTCGGTATTCTCCTGTATGTGTTTACATAAAAATAAAGATGCTTCAAATACTAGTTTTATAATTGACAGTATAATTTGTATTCAAACTGAGCCGCAATGAAAGGTTTAAGGAGTGGCTCAACTCTACCGGAGGTATGTATAGAAGTTAAATTTGATTGAATCAATTCAAAAAATAACGTTTGGTCGGGATTTGAACCGAAAGCGTCTGAATGACAAGCAAACGCTTTTACCACTGCAATATGCCGCCTTGCTAAATTTATTTACGTCATTTTGGGTTACTTTATATTAACCCTCTAGGTTAGGTTAACCAAATAATATGAAATATTACCAATGGTATTAGAATTATGACCATTTAGTATAATTCTGACTCACAATTAATTATTATGACCGATACGTTCTGACCATTTCATATTCGCGTTAATCCTAAAGGCGATGTATGGTTGGCACTTTGTTTTGATTGAGTAATTTTACGAGTCCCAGATATTGCGTTTTGAATAAAAATACCTCACACACATAACCTTCGTATTTTCGGTAAGAGAATCTATCTCCCATCTCCATCTCTTTACAACCCATGAATGCGATGCTAACCTCTTTCACGGGTTCTTTCTTTTTAGCACTTATGTGCAGTGGCCACAATTTTTCAGAGGCGACTCCCACTGGACTTATCAGTTGCTGACTGATCATAATCTGAATGAGCGCGTCATCAAGGAGACTAAACTTTCCTCCGGTGTGATGCGGGTGGGAGGCGGGTAAAGTCCAGTCCAACCTACGTGTTTGTAAGATCGCAATTTAACTATAAGTTCGCATTCCTAATGGTTCACCTTAATGATGGCATTAGACTGCGGAAATAGCACGTTTCTATATTTAACTCTTAATCTGTTACGCTTACACAACTTTAGCTCATCGTTTCCGCATGCAGCGTCTAGCCGACACACTTAAGCGTTATAGAACGCATTGCAGAACCTTTACTTTTACTTGTAACTTGTTTTTTTATGTAAACACATACAGGAGAATACCGACAGATGGTGATAGTGATTCTGAAGATTTTCATCTTTGGATGCTATGACGCTTACTATTTTAGAAATGGAAAAGTGCTACATGTGGAGTGTTGATCTGCCAACATCATAGATAACAGCCCAACATTCACGCATCATACGTATTATTACAGGAATGCACTGTGAATGACTTTCGTCTACCAGAAATTTTGATTAATAGGCTGACATTCACGCATAACCCTTATTCACAATTATTACAAGAATTCACATTACAAGAATGCACGATGAATGGGTGGTGATCACGGGACGACATTCGCCTACCACTTATTTTGATTGATAAGCTATTTTACATGTGAAGGATCAAATTTACACCAACCGGAAGTATTTTATTATATTTTAGAGCGCAGAAATCGTTAAAAAAATCAATTTCAGTCGGGGATTCAACCCTCGACCTTCAGCTTGCCAAGCAAACGCTTTTACCACTAAGCTATACCCGTCTGCTTAAACTAGCTAAATAAATAATATTACATAATGCGTGAAAAAAAAATCTGACACTTAAAACAAGTTGTGTATATATAACATTAGTATGTTTATCCTACTACTTAGGTGGAGTATATGAATGTCACAAATTGTCACCATTTAGTTATATCACCTGCTACTATTCCCGTGTGGGGAGCTTATCCCCCATAGGCGCTTCTCCAGGTTGCGGATAGGGGAAGACCTTCCAGATATGGATGGTAGAAGTGAAATAAAATACCTCCCGCGGACAACAAGGCAAACTTCTACACAAAAACCCACACTGAGAGGCTTCTTCAACACATTTTGAAGGAGAGGCTCCCAGTGGAAGACCATCCATAGGCTTCTCCGACATATTCGGAGGCGAGGCTATGATGGATCTATGTGGAGGGCAGGACCTCACAGCTGAGATGGCGGCGGATGAACCGAATTGGTGGTCAAGGCAGCTCTTTAGCTTTCCAAGAAAGCTACTGCCGTTGCGTCAGGTGGCAACCGGCATTAAAAAAATCGCAAAAAAAAACGTGATGCACGAGAAGACCTGGAAGACTACAGGCAACCTGGACTGCAACTGTAAACAAGGATCTTAAAACTCTGGGCTTGACCGAGAATGCAACGCAGGACAGACAGACATGGCGAATGTGCACAAGGATAGCCGACCCCAGATGATGGAAAATGGCGAGGCTAAAGAGAGACTTACTACAGTTCTAAGACATCTCTGCTCCTGAATATCCTTATAATAACTTATAAGGTTCCCGGCGATCTCCAAATCAGGAGCTTAGGAGCTTGAATAGATGGCTGCTATAGTATCCGAAGCATATTTTGAGTGATTTTTACATTGGAGTTACTTAAGTAGTTATGATGACGCTACTAAGCCTAGACCTTTTGTTTCTTAAGGGCAGCTCAACGCAATTAATGGTTCACGGTAAGCAACAGGCTAAGCATTTGTAATCTAATAAGAATCGCGTTTACAGTGTCATTTATCTCTGGTCATATTTTTCTACATCCCATATTTGTTTTATATGTGGATCATATGGTCACCACGAATTTACAAATAAACAAATAAACAATAAAAATAATAAACAAAATAAATCATTAAAAACTCACCTGTCGTAAAACTCAGCATATTTGAAACTTTCATATACAATTAACTCAGTTTCTGCTTCTTTCTTCAGTTCCAGAACACCTTCACTTCTTCAGTAAGTTTCTATCTATTTCACATTAATTTCAAGTACTTATGCAACCAAATACTTGTTGAATCTACTAGTTTACTTGCATTAGCTCGATTAAGCTTGTTTTTTACGAATCAAAGCTTGTTTCGCATCGATTATCTTCGTTTTTTCGAGCTATTTGCTTCGTAGCAGGTATTTTAAGCTTCGATTTTGGATGATCTGCTCACTGTTTAGCGTCCGTTCACCAGCTGCAGCGGACTCTTACTGAGTACCTGTGTGTTCTGCACTGGTCTCTGCAGGTAGTTGCTCGACTGCTTACGACAGCCTTGGGGCTAGTCTGTGACCTTATGGAGACGCGCAACTTTCTCGAGCGGCGTCCGTGGGAAACAACAGCAACTGCAATATATTTAAGCAAACATTAATACGAATATTATATATATGAACGAGCATATAGTATAATACCGGCCGCAAAATAGTTTGCACGGTTCACTATACATGACCGTCTAATTATTCGCAACCTCTATTCTTCACTTGTTCTGGAATATGGGAGCTTAGTTTGGAATCCCAATAAATCCAAATACATTATCATGCTCAAAAAAATAGTATACTGCCGGTCGGCAAAATATTATGCACGATTCACTATACATGACCCTCTAATTTGTCGCACCCTCTATTCTTCACTTGTTCTATCTGTTCTGGAATATGGAAGCTTAGTTTGGAATCAATTTAAAGCTCCGCAAGCAACGCCAAAACATTTGTTTGGAGCATCTTATGTACGGCATGTGAGACATGGTGCTTATCTGAAAGTGAAAGACTAGAGGCCTTTGTGATGTGGTCAAACAGAAGAATTCTCAGAATTTCCTGGGGAGACTACGTCACAAACAATGAGGTTCTCAAGATAATCAAGGAAGTTAGGCACCTAGTAAGAACCATCTCAGAGAGGCGATCGGTCACATCGTGCGCCACGATGGTCTTCTTCACGACATTGTGGAGGGGGTGGTTGAGGGTAGAAACTGTAGAAAGCGCCCTAGACGGGAGTATTTGCAGCAAGTGTTCGAGGACATGAGTTGTAGCTCTTATACTGAGCTGAAGAAGGTTGCGGAGGACCGAGAGGAATGGAGATCGAGATGCAAGATTCTGTTGCAGCAAACCAATGCACCGGATTGATACTACGAAGAAGATACGTGTATATAGTATTCTGCCGGCCGCAAAATAGTATGCACGATTCACTATACATGACCCTCAATTTTTCGTACCCTTTATTCTTCATCGTAGGAGAATTTTTTTAAGATTTTTTTTAGCATTATAATGTATTTGGATTTATTGGGATTCCAAACTAAGCTCCCATATTCCAGAACAGAGAGAACAAGTGAAGAATAGAGAGTAAGAAAATTTAGAGGTTCATGTATAGTGAATCGTGCATGCGCCGGCGGGATAGCTCAATCGTCAAAGCGTTTGCTTTCCAAGCCAAAGATCGTGAGTTCGAACCCCGACGAAGATTTAAAAAAATCGATTTCTTAGCTCTAAAATACCCTGGTTGGTGTATAAAATTGGTGGTAGACGAAAGACCACCCATTCATAGTAAATTCCTGTAATAATAAAGGATGATGCGTGAATCTCGGGTTGTAGTATTACGTTGGCGGATCAACACTCCACATGCAGCGCTTAGCCATATGCACCACGGTAAGCGTCATAGAATTCCACGGATGAGAATTCCGAATTACTATCACCATCTGTTGGTATTCTCCTGTATGTGTTTACATAAAAAATAAAAATAAGACACTTTGCATATAATCATACTTTGCGGTATATTATTGTTTGACTTGTTGGCGTCATAAGCACGCGCATCATCCATTAAGCCACGAAGCTTAAAAAATCTCGAAAGATATTGCAAGCAAAATAAAGAAATAAATCAAAGGAATCCTAAGGTTAATGTGTAGCTGGAATCGTTTTTTTTGCACATCGCATCATAATAAACATAGTTTAATGTTGGAAACGCAAACAAAAAATTGCTAATCTAGATCACCTTGAATGTGCGAAATTATTTTTTCCACGAACGGGATGTGAATCTAAAACAGTGGTCCCTAACCTTTGTTAAGAACTTGAAACACAAGTAAAAAATATACAAATATATACAATAGATACTTGACTAATTCAGTATCAGCCTGTGTCCATCCACTGTTGAACGTAGACGTCCCACTTTAATCTACGTCCCCTTCGAACCTCTGCCTTCCTGATTCGCTAACTGCTTGGAACACCGCATATCAAGAATCAACTTTAGGAGGAATAACCAAGTCTTTCATTCCATCCATCGAACACTTATTGACGTGGAAAAAGATAAACTCCGTGGACTTTCATCTCACGCAAGCGCTTACCGGACACGGAATTTTCAGAGAATTCCTAAAAAGATTTGGCCTCTCTTCTTGCGACGCATGTCCATGTGATCCAGGCATACAACACACAGTGAGACACTCTCTCATTGAGTGGATCATCCATGAGAATAGGAGACACATTTCTTGGTAGGATTTTAATGAACTGCTGCTTAGTTCTGACTGTCCCTTGCTGTTAAACTTCATCAAGAAAATCGTCAAGGCTACACGCTCGGTTAACGAGGCTGACATGGAATAGGCTCCTACGTTCTTCAAATATTTGTCAGAAGTATATTCTAACCTTGTGTGTAACTTGCAGAGTAAAACACGCATGTATTTATATTTTTTTTCTTCAAAAAAAAAATATGATAAAAAAATGAATAAAAATAAATATAAATAAATCCAAACCAATATGATGCACTATTTCTACCTCGCTGTGCACCAATGCTCTGCGGAGCACCAATTTCGAACCTCTGATCTAGACACATTAAACTAGTTTTATGTATAAAACAACGTTGACCTGTACCCTATAATGGTTGGAACATGTTTCGTTTAGGAAAAATTCAAGTTAAACAATCCTTAAATTCTTTAACCGGGTGGCAAAGTCTAGTGGTAAAGCGTTTGTTTGTCATTCAGACACCGTCGGTTCAAAATCCTGACCAAGCTTGATTTTAAAAAAATGATTAAGTAAAATCTATGCTTTGTCTGTTAGGCTCTTGGGTGGTGATGCGCACCTAGCGACTGCTATTAAAACAGCAGTTTATAGCCTCTCACAACCAACTCGACTCCCACCTGTACGTGGTGAGCCCTACATAGTCATGTCACATCAAGATTGAGGTTGGGTTAGGTTACCAAAAGAACTCTCTCAGCTTCAACTAGGCACGGTTTAAACCGGCCATAAGCTCGCCAAGCCGCCTGGCAAGCGTGACGTCTTAAGCTAATTATCCCATTTGACAAGAAAGACTCATGCGGGAGGCTTACGTTCAACAGTGGACGGATACAGACTGATGATGATGAAAGCTCTGCACATGCTCTTAGTAGGGTTGAGCCACCTTTTAAGGATATAATTGTCCTGGCCTCAAGAGCATCGGGCTGATCATCCGATCTCTTTAAAAAAAACGCTGATTATTGAACACCCAATTATTTATCTGGTACTACAGCCGCAGTCTATGCAAATTCGTAGACTCTTGCCCTGGAGGCTCCGGGAAACTACTCTTATCTACGTTCCCATGTAGAACTCCAAGTATTTACATTTTTTATCTCTTTTCCTTCAATGATATTACATAATATACTATTTTAATTCGTTATTGAAGTACTAACGTAAGTGTGATGATGTAAATTTATACATTTAGTGTCAATGACCTCACACTCAGGACAAGTGTCGGAATACACAGCGTAAATAGTTAGGATTTGTGACAACAAAAACCATGTCATAAATATATATCATGGCTGACAAACAACAACACGGCATTATTTTCACAAAATCAAACGTCCAACATTTCGTATCCGTCCACACGGGCACTGAATCTGAAGCAATATCACACTAAATATGTCAAAATTTCACTCAAGTTGGTTGTTATAGGTGTTCTTGGGACAAGTCATATACAATCATGAGCATACACAACCGTGAAACGGCAATTTTCAGTGTCAATATATGCTGAAAATATGGAGCCGATTTCGTAAAAAAAATGTTAAAATTTGTTGTAAAAATTAAACGTTTTGTAGCGCCTGCACAGCTTATGAAACCATAAACGAAGGCAGCTGATATAACTGTGTTGCGCAAAATCGTCATGACCTTACGATCTAGATATGGAACAAACATGGGAAAAAAATATCTTTCAAAATTCTTCCCTTATGCCTGACGCACATCACTTTTTTAAAGTAAATCGCATGCTAGTTGCAACCAGTTGGCTCTATGGTGCTCAGCCGAGACGATTTAACACTCGTTGATATAACAACGTTGTTGTTGTTTTGGGTTGAGCCGATTTTAGGACTAAATGGTGCGCTCGAGAAAATCGGGCTAGTTTTTAGATCTTATAAAAACGTTAGAGAAGGTAAACTCTATTTAAAACCACCGATGTGGACTATATTGCTATAGCAGGCAATGATAGGCGTTTTAAGGGTCAGATCATCAGTCTCACGCCAAAGGTAAATGAGGGTACATTTAGAAAAAGAAATTCGACACATGGATTCGATCCCATAGCCTCCCAATCTATTCCAGCGGTTGACGAGGGTTCGATAGGATTGACGGCGATAAATGCGGGTAGGTGAAATCGATAAAAAATCTCAGAGGAGCTATACTGTAGAGCCTCACATGGAGAAAATTAATATTTTCAGTATGTACTTAATAATACAAAAAAACGTTAAAGGAAAAAACAACTCAACTATCCCATTTGATTTGGAGGATCAACACTCCATATACAGCAATTATTTTCATATATTTTATATTTAGTAACCACGACAAATGACCACCATTAAGCTTTTTTTATTTATTTTTTTCACTTAAAAAAAATGTAGAAAAATATATATATAGTTGCGTGTTGTACCCTGCAAGTTACACACAAGGTTAGAATATACGTTTGACAAATAGTTGCAGAACGTAGGAGCCTATTCCATGTCAGCCTCGTTAACCGCTCTTGTAGCCCCAACGATTTCCTTGATGAGGTTTAACAGCGAGGGACCGTCAGAACTAAGCAGCAGTTCAGGAAAATCCTTCCAAGAAATCGTAGAGACTCCCAGGCGATAACACAGAATGCGTCTCCTATTCTCATGGACGATGCACTCCATGAAAGAGTGTCTCACTGTCTGTTGTAAGCCTGGATCACATGGACATGCGTCGCAAGAAGAGAGGTCAAATCTTTTTTGAAGATTACATTAATTCACAACAATGTGAACTGTTTTTTTAATTATTTTTTTCAATTACTTACACCTTACACAACTTTCATTATTATGGACACATATAACAATTTAATTTAGCTAATTTAGCTTCTTTTTTATGTAAACACATACAGGAGTATACCGACAGATAGTGATAGTGATGCTGAAGTCTCATCTGTGGAATTCTATGACGCTTACCACGGTGCATATGGCTGAGCGCTGCATGTGGAGTGTTGATCCGCCAACATCATAGACTATATATATATAATCGTGTCGGAAACAACAGGGTCAGATCCTGTCTGCCCAGAAGTGGGCGACGTCGATGGCGTTACTTCTGGCCATCATCAGGTCTTCCTGGGTGCAGCCACGATTATATATATATCATAGACTACAGCCCGAGATTCACGCATCATCTTTAACTATTACTGAAATTTAATAAGAATGAGTGGTCTTCGCGGGATGACTGTCGTCTACCACCAATTTTGATTAATAGGCTATGATTGGAATTTTACGGGTAAGGAACCATTTCACACCAATCGGGGTATTTTAGAGCTCGGAAATCGATTAAAAATCCTTTTTTTTAATCTCCGTCGGGGATCGAACCCATGACCTTTGGCTTGCAAAGCAAACGCTTTGACCATCGAGCTATACCCGCCGGCGAATGTTAACCAGCTAGTGGTGTGATGATTTTGAGAGTTTTAGCGCTAGTATAAATTGATAAACAACTTTAGTGAAAGTTTACAACGGAAAACGAAAATGTCGGACATAACTAGTAGAGAGTAGAAACGATGGGATACGGATTAGAATGCTCGGTCAGCCAAGGAGCTTATCGTAGAACGCTCTCTCGTATTTTTATGTAAACACACACAGGAGAATACCCACAGACGCAGAGATCGCATCAACGGATTCGATGGCGCTTGAAAGACTAAGTCTTGATTCGCGAAGTACTCGTACTTCAATATTTTTTTATATTGATGCTTTTGGGTTTAGCCGTGTGTGACGAATAACTTCTTTCCAATATTTCAACCGACATTGCAGGAATCCGAAACGAGGAAATACGTAGAAGAACTCAAGTAGTGGATGCTACCCAACGAATAGGCAAACTCAAGTGGCGATGGGCAGGACATATCTGTCGAAGAGACGACGGTCGATGGGGAAGAAAAGTATTAGAATGGCTCCCAAAAACTGGCAAACGAAGCATTGGCCAACTGACGAACCTGACTGACGAAATAAGAAGAATAGCGGAAGTGACCTGCATGCGGAAGGCGGAGGATCGAATAGTATTGAGGCTCATGCGAGAGGCTTACGTTCATCAGTGGACGGATACAGGCTGATGATGATATGTTGCATACTCGCACAGGGAATGAATATGTGAAGAAAAAATAACTTCAATGATAAAAAAAAACATAAAATAGTTTTGAAGGAAATACTCACTAAAGTACAACAAAATAACATACTTAACATAGTGTAATTTTACTTAATTGTGCCCATAATTAAGAAAGTAGAAAAAGTCATATTTTTTTCATTGTGAAGTAATTAACCTGTTAGCATCGGTAGCCGATTTATGCCTTGTTATATTCCCCGACAGTTGACATCGGTAGCCGTGATATATCGTTTTGCTACTTTCTTACAATAGTTTTTTATGCATCATCTGAGGATACAAGAACCAATGTGATACATGAAAATAGACCAGATAAGTACATTTATGCTTCAAATACTAGTTTTATAATTGTCAGTATAATTTGTATTCAAACCAAGCCGTAATGAAAGAGTTAAAGGTTTTCCTTTTGATGTAAGAACACGATGAAAGTGACAACTTCATATTACATTGAATGCTATATTTCCATGTTTTAATTTACATTGGATGAAATTATTAAAACGATTTGAACTAAAATAAATGAAAATAACGTAATACAATTATTGGAATTTACATACTTGTAGAAAGAAGTAATTTTGTCATATTTAAAGAATAAAACAAGTCAACTATTGCATAAAACCACTGAGTTGTAATTAACAATCACTTGTATTGTAGTGTATAATTATTCATTAAAACTCAGTGGTTTCAAATAAAGTTTTTTTTGTTTTATTCTGGTGTAGATCGAAATTGAAATTAAATTTTCCTTGCCGATTAGAATAAAAAAAAATATTACTTTTAAACGAGGATATGTTATGTTGAATATGTCGAAATAAATCATGATAACCCTTTCATTACGGCTCGGTTTGAATACAAATTATACTGTCAATTATAAAACTAGTATTTCAAGCATAAATGTACTTATCTGGTCTATTTTCATATATCACATTGGTTCTTGTATCCTTAGGTATCAGATGATGTAAAAAAAACTATTATATTCAACAAACTTTTATTATGTAAATCAATACATGTGGTTGCATTGACACATGAGGTTTACAGAAAAATCGCTCCTGTGACAAAACCTAACGAAATTTATTTACATGATTTACATATTCCTGTAAGGAATACACGTAGGTTGATAAAGCGAATGACTGCACTTCCAATTTCCTACCGCAGATGTTACAATGAGTACTGAAAGTAGCAAAACTATATATCACGTAAAACGATATCAACGGTTGAGGAATCTTATGACGGCATATGCCAACAACCGATGCGAAAGCGTTAAACATGTTAAATAATACAGAAGAATAATTATTTTATTTTTTATTTCTACCCAAAAAAACTATCAATTTTTTGATCGGAAAAATACGAATCTTTTTTAAATGTATATTTCATGAAAATGATATTAATTCAATCGAACAGCAATGTGAACTGAAATAAATAAAAAACTATGTTTTTTTTCAGTTTTATGACTTACACCACTTTCATAATTATAGGCACATACTCGTACATAATGAATTGCTTACTTTTTCAGTTCTTTTTCAGATTTTTTTTTCCAGTTTTAAGTCAATTTTGGAGTCAATTTTTTCAAAAGGATTCTATCACGCACAGATTTGATGACGTAAACGCGACGTGTGGACCGTTGCATGCGCGCGCAGCGACTGGCTGAATCGATGTTGGGATTCGAGTTTTACGCACGAAAGCCTCCCAGCAAGACGATGGATCAGCAGTGGTGGTGGTGCTGCGTTAGGTTGGGCATTTTTTTCCATCTTTGCGGCGTCGCAACATCACTTTAAACCTACTACCAATCATTGAATATCATTTTTTTGTACCAATTTTAGAATATCACAATCTTCATCGTCACTGTTCCGGAACCGAGATCGCGGTCCCGAAATTACAGCATCAGCTTATATGGTGATGCCGGAATACCTTGATCCCTTGAATCTACATAGAGTGGCAGATTATTAAGATAGTCAATGCTCCATATCGATGCGTAATCATTCTTTATTAATATTAATATTTATAATACATAGAATTTCATACACCGCAAATTCCTCGATACCTATTGTTTTGGACCTTGATCCCCTCAATTTACATACATTGGAAAAATGCCCTGTGTCGTACCTGACTGTATGAATCTAAGATAAAGAGTTGATTATAATTTATTAATTACTTTAAGGTATTTTGGATGCTTAATACAACACAGTTATGATCAAAATAACGTGTTGAATAATCATTATCATTACCATGTCCGCTCTTCTATATGTAGCATTGGGTCATCAAGAATCGCCGTCATAGAGCTACCATTATCTTCGCCTCATTCCATTTTAGCTGAGATGTATCGTTTCCGAGAACGAGGACTTATAGAAAAGGCTTCGTTATCTCAACGCAATGCGTAAAGTCTGTGAATCGCATCTTGACTCGATCAAAACAAAGTGCCGATTGCACAGCGGCTGAATTATCCTCTTTGATGATGCTTCGTTCTAAGTCATCTCTGCACCCGAAGGTCAACTTGATAACATATATAGTTCCCGACGATCAGCACGACGTAAATCGTCAAAATTGAAGAAACGGTGGTTATACGAGTACTAACCAACATATTTCAGTTTTCATTGATGATTAACCCGACGCACGTGATGCATGTATCAATTGGTCATAACAGGGGACTCGTTACAAGATTACATCGCTCACATATAATAAAGGTGGACAAAAATGGTGGGTCGCATGCGGGCATATTTTTTTTATGATTTTCTTAGATGTAAGATTTAAGTCATAAAAAATAATGGAATCGGGTCATAATCCTATAGATATGGGTCAAGTCACATTTAACGTTGGCGTAAATATAACATAAATAAGAAGGATAATGTGAAAACGGATCATTACGCCTGAAAACGGTCACAAAAACCGGGAAAGGAATACTCACTTCAGTCTCGATAAACTATTACTTTTACAGCCTATTTTGAGTACAGAAAGCACTGCAATTTTTACGAGTCCTCCACTAGGGAGTATAAGAAAGTACTGAGAATAATAAAATTAAAAATATATATTTTTTTAACAATAATTATTATGCAAGTGATAAACATACAAATTGACAGCAAAAAAACAACATATTGTGTGACATTTTTTTCAACAATAATTCGGAGAAAAATAAACGACAGACGCTGAGGGATTCGAAATATTGTTTTCTTGTCATTTTTAACGCTACACAGTTCAGTCAGTTGCAACCGTTCATTATTTCACGTAAGGGAGGCCCAATTCAGACATGAACTCCAAGAGTTTCTTTGGAGGAATAATTTGTTGGCTTCGTCTGTTTGCTGTGCATTGGGACCTTCTGTTGCTTGTCTTTATTGCTTTGTTCTTAGTACTTAATCATAAGTACCTATATACATAAGTATATTTTTTTTATTTTAGATTAATTCTTATTGTACTTCAGAAATGAATTGAGTTGTTCAAATTTGTAATGTTTCTGTAAGGTTTTTTTTTTAAAACTTGTTTAAGACATTCTTGCATCCAAATGTCCAACTGGTAACATTTTGTCCCCGATGACTTCTAAGAGGTTCCGTCGCATTTCGTTTACAGACAATTCGTTCAACGACTCACATGGGAGGCCTACGTTCAACAGTGGACCAACACAGGCTGGTGATGATCATGAACTATAAAACTAAACCATTATAACACTCCTCAGTTATTACAGCTGAGATGACAGCTATTCGATTATATATTTGTTTGTCGAATAGTAGAAGACAATGACGATGGAACGCTTTATGAGGCAATTAAGATTTCAGTATCCGACTGTCTGCTGTTGGAACACAATTATTACTCTGGAAAGATCTTTCTCTATAAGAAGTAGTATTCGTGTCGTTAAAAGTGGATTAAGGATCCCAATAAAACTAAGATAAATAGAGAAAGCCATACTAGATCAATTGGAAAAGTAGTATCCTAAAATAGTAGGAATAAAAATACTTTAAACTAGTATTATTATTTTTTTTAATTCTGGTTGTGAATTCTGGTTAAGCTTATATCAACTCTTTCTACACGTGCGGCCTTTGGGCTGGCTATACTCAGAAGGTCTACAGTGCACTCCGGGTCCAGTATAACAACGCCTTCTAAATGTTGTTGGGTCTGCCGCGATACTGCGGTGCAGGCATGTTGACGGAGGAGGGAGTGAATGGCTTCCATGCCATAATAAAGAAGCGTTGCACTTCTCTGTGGGCGCGCGTTCACGGCAGTTCCAACGCAACGGTCGCTGTGTGGGCGGAAAGGTGGGACTCACGGTCGAGGAGGGGCACTGCATGCGCCTTCGCGTGGCCATCCAGAGGGGATCCGGTGCTCCACTCACTGAGTAGTACAATAATAACAATGTGGTGTATGTGTACATGCCGATTTATATTTTCTTTCTATTCTGTTTAATTTAATTTTTGTTTTTTTCTGTATTTGCTTGGAAATATTGTATGTAAAATTTTGATTATGGCACTAGTGGCTGAATAAATATTTTTTTATTATTATTTTAGCCATTGCAGTCTGGTGCCAAAAAGTCTCGATATGCGTATTTTGTCACTTATTTTTCTTCGCTCGTCTGACACGCTATATATATTTAAAACGCATATATATAAAAATGTGCATCAAAATTTTAGATTTAAGTAGCTAAAAAACGCGGCGATACAAGCGCCATTTTTTTATAGTATTTTAAAAGCCGCTACCTGTAATGTGAGAGCGGATAGTTCGGTAAATGGTCGATAAGTGATCTTCAGGCGCTGTGACTATTACGAGAGGCACTATCAGGTACACATGATTATTTTTTTTGTATGCAAACATATACAGGAGAATACCGACCGATGGTGATTGTGATTCTAAGTCTCTGTATAATTCTATGACGCTTACCATGCTGTATATGACTACGCTACATGTGAAGTCTTGATTCTCCAACGTCATTGACTACAGCCCTATATTAACGCATTATCCTTTTTATTACAGAAAGTCACTATGAATGGGTGTTCTTCACGGGACGACCTTCGTCTACCAACAATTTTGATTAATAGGCTACGACTGGCATTTTACGAGTCTGGGATCAAAATCACACCAATTAAGTATTTAAGAGCTCAGAAATCGATTAAGAATTATTTTTTTTTAATCTCCGTCGGGGATCGTACCTTTGGCTTGCCAAGTAAACGTCTTAACCACTGACCTATATCCGCCGGCAAGTTGTGCACCAGGCAAAACTGAAGTTTGTCACTCTTTTTGTATTTACCTAAAAAAAATGACAATGTTCTTCTTGACAAGCTCTTTGCTCTAGTTATTTATCGACATGGTGTAAGAAAAGTTCACTTTAGTCAAATATGGATACACTAGTTTTACAAACAAAACGTATGGGGCCTATTGATTGTTTTTCCCACGTGCAAGACGATACTCTCGAATGTTTGTTAGCCCATAGTATATTCCCTTTATGTAGTTCATTATCTTTTGTATTTAGAAGCGTTTCTCAACTCAAGCATTCAAATTCAATGAACTCTACATCGGTCAAACTAACAATATACTTACAATACTCAAGCATATACTTTTGAATGTACCAGGTTGCCATGTATGGAAACACGACGTCAAATATTACAAGTCAATAAAGTGTAAAGCCGGTCTCGATTCCAAAGAACTAGGTGTATTATATAGATCACGTCGGTATTTCAACGATAAACAACTTCTTCTTCTATACAAAGGATAAATCCGACCTGTCCTTGAATACGGCAGTCACTTTTGGATAGGATACAAAAAATACCTTCTAAACTTAATTGACTCAGTTCTAAGAAGAGCAATTCGTTTGATAAACAATGACACTCTTACGTCTAACCTGCAATCAATGGAACACAGGCGTAATATTGGTTCACTTTGTCTTTTCTACCGTTATTACCACGGTCGCTGCTCTTCGGAACTTAGAGAACTAATTCCTCCTGCACCCATCCACAACCGACAAACTCATCTTACAATTGCCGAACATCCATACACGGTTAATGTGTGTCGACCAAGAACTGGCAGTTTCCAAAGTTCCTTCCTTAATGCCACCGGTGAGCTTTGGCATGCTCTTCCAGCGTCTGTGTTTCCTCCTTCCTACAATGAGGATCTCCTCAAGAAACAGATAAATATACACTTACAACCACCCCAACCCACACACAAATACGAACGCAACACACGTTTCCTGCGTGCAGCGTCCAGCCTCCCTGGCTGAGCGTCATAGAGTGCACTGGTCTTGACCGGGTGTGCTCTCCTGCATGCGATTACATAAGAAAACACAAATTGTCTCCACTTAGTTCTGTCAGCTGCCACTGTGCATTTCTCGTCCTAAGATATATCTGCATCTGAAGGTCCACTTGGGATCATATACGGTTCCCGACAACCTCTATAACAGAAATCCAATTGCTTGAAGATACGGCCGCTGTAGTAATCGAAGCATATTTTTCAGTGATTTTTCTATTGGTTTTTTGAACGAAATTGGACGATAAGCCCACCATACCCAAGGTATCGACCTTTGGCCCAAAGGATCGACTCAACCCACAATGCAGGCTAGGCTAAAAATATTTTTAAAAACATTGAGTGTAAAATAACGGTACTAAATATACGACACTGAAAGTGACAAAAAAAGACTAAAAGCCTTTGAGATGTGGTCACACAGAGGAATTCTCGGAATTTCCTGGAGAGACCACATCACGAACAATGAGGTTCTCAGTATAATAAAGGAAGATAGGCACCTAGTAAGAACCATCTCAGAGAGGCGAGCCCGATGGATCGGTCACATTATGCGCCACGATGGTCTTCTTCACGACATAGTGGAAGGGATGGATGAGGGAAGAAACTGTAGAGGGCACCCTACACGGGAGTATTTGCAGCAAGTGTTCGAGTTGAAGTTCTTATGCTGAGCTGAAGAGGACTGTAGAGGATCGAGATGAGTGTAAATCGAGATGCAAGGTTTTGTTGTTGTAAGCCAATACACCGGATTATACTACGAAGAAGAAGAATTTACGACATTGAAATTTAAAAACATTATTCAAAGGACATGTAGTCACTTTTCAAGCATTCCATTCTATTTGAACTAAAGTGAATAGAAGCAAACAACGTGACCAATTAGTGGTACAGTTTTGCCTCGTCGTCGCACCGAATACAGAGCGACACAATTATGCAGTCACTGCGGGTCGCTGAGCTGGGCTTGGTGTGATTAGTATGCCGTGCATAGCGGCCAAAAGGAATGCGAGATGCGGAGAATGAACCCTGTACGTAAGCATCGCAGTGTACAGAGACCATTACAAAAGCAATGTACATTTAACCCTTTCGCATTGGCTGTCGATATATGCTGTCCAAGATTATCCTACCGTTGACATCGGGAGCCGCGAGTCTTTGGGCGTTTCCTTAGTGCTGGAATCCGTGGTACTCCGACGTCACTAGTAAGCTGACGTCGTCATTTCAGGACTGAGTCATCTCGCCGTATCGGCAGTACGTTCAACTCTCTCTCTTCAGTCGGGACTGTATGGGGACTGGAGTACCACAGGGGTGTTGTTTTGGACCAAGAACAATAGTAACGACGAAGAACATGCAGCTTATAATAATATTAACAGTTTTATATGAAAACAACGGCAGCGCGGTAAAAGCGGTCGTTAAATGCGTATTACTTTAATTTTTTTACCATATTTAGAGCATGTGGACCCAAAAAATTACCGGTTTTACAGTTCTGTAATCTCAGATGTCTATACCTTGTCTCAGAACAACTGTAAACAGACAGGTCCACATGGTAACACAGATGGTTCCCAGGAACCTCCAGGGCAATAACCCGCAAACTTGTATAGACTGTGGCTGTAGTACAAGAGAAATATTTGGATTTTCAATGATCGGAGTTTTTTAGGAAGATGATTATTCCAATGCTCCCGAGGCCTCCGGTGGCTCTTCAGACATTCGTTATGTTTTTGTCGTTTGTAAGCGTGTATTACTTAAATATTGTTGTAATAACTTAAATTCTTAAATAAACAAATATATAAAAACTTTGGTGTTTCACGTACAACACAGCGGCTTTTTTTATGTAAACACAAATACCAACAGATGGTGATAGTAATTCTGAATTCTCATCTGTAGAACTCTGTGACGCTTACCATGGTGCATATGGCTAAGCGCTGCATGTGGAGTTTTGATCCGCCAACGTCATAGACTACAGCCCGATATTCACGCATCATCCTTTATTATTACAGGAATTCGCTACGAACGGGTGGTCTTCACGGGACGACTTTCGTCTACAACCAATTTTAATTGATAGGCTATGACTGGCATTTTACGGATGAGGGATCAAATTCACACCAACCTTTTATTTTCAGAGCTCAGAAATTTATTAAAAAACCTTTTTTTTAATCTTCGTCGGGGATCGAACCCACGACCTTTGGCTTGCAAAGCAAACGCTTTGACCATTGAAGAATACCCGCCGCCAAGTCCTTGATACACATTTTTGGGATATTTACGTCGTAAGTAGAGGTATAAGTATCTATATCTATATGCTTAGTATATATATAAAAATATATAAGGAATAACTCTCGTATTGATGTAGTCGCATACACTAGAACAAGTACACCAATTGGTACTAAAAACTGGTCAACTAGACTAGAGTACCAAGGACTGGTACCAAAACAAGAGGTGTAGCTGATTAAGTACTGATTTGTCATTCTAGACATCGCGTGTTCGATTCCCGGTAAAGTTTACAATAATTAAGAATACATTTTTAGAAAATTCATGCAGGAAAGTATAACTGGTTGAAACCAGTGTGTTCCATAACGCTCAGAAAAGACGGCTGTACGCTGCATGCGAGAAACATTTGTTGTGTGTGTGTACATGTTGGGGAGACTGCAAGTGTACATTTATCTGTTTCTTGAATAGATCCTGATTGTAGAAAAGAGGAAACACAAACGCTGGAAAAGCATTCTAAAGTTTATCGTGGCATTTAGGAAGGAACATTTACCGTGTATGGATGTTCGGCAAGTGTAAAACGAGTTTGTTGGTTGTGTGGGTGGGTGTCAGAGGAATTACTTATTTAAGTTCCGAAGAGCAGTGACCATAGTAATAACGGTAGAAAAGAATATATGAACGAATTATACGCCAGTGCTCCATTGATTGCAGGTTAGACGTAATAGTGTCATATTTATTTCAAAGTTCCTTCCTTAATGCCACCGGTAACCTTTTGAATGCTCTTCCAGCGTTTGTGTTTCCTCTTTCCTACAATCTGAATATCTTTAAGAAACAAATAAATGTACACTTGCAATCTCCTCAACCCACACACAAACACGAACACAACACACGTTTCCCGTTTGCAGCGTCCAGCCTCCCGGGCTGAGCGTCATAGAGTGCACTGATCTTGACCGGCTGTGCTCTCCTGCATGCGATTACATAAAAAACACTCCATTATCATCTGGTGGTATTCTTCTATATGTGTCATACAAAACTGGTGCAAATACAAAGTATCAACGTTAAAGATTAGACATGGTTTCCGAAACTTTTCGGTAGCATGACCCCTTTTTTTTAATCTACAGGTTAAACTCATACGATTTAGTTTTAAGTTTCGAACCCTATTAACCCCTGTGGACCCCTCTACAGACTATTATCTATTTTAATTTAAAAATTCGCAGACTAAAAAAAAATTATAACATATTTATTTTTAAGTGATTTTACATGCTTTCGACCTGAACAGGTGTTCAAATATTTTATTAAAAGCGTTTTAAAATTATAATTCCGGAACCGAGGTCGCGGTCCCGAAACTACAGCATCAGCTTATATGATGATGCCGGAATACCAAGGATCCGGCACTAAGAATAAATCCAAATACCGGAGTTGAGTTGATACTAATTTATTTGATAAGAGACCATTTTTACACCCTAATTTACATCATGAAATTACATACATACAAAAAATAACTTCTTAGGTTTTCACGGCCAGATTTGATATTGTGGCTTTTGCATACATGCATACAGTTTGAGAAGGAATGGAATAAAGTATTAACTGAGGTATAGAGTGTCTTACTATAGACAGGTTAGGATAAAACCTTACTAGTCAGATGTATGTAAGTTTGCAAAGTGTATTAGAAGGTGACATTGCAATTACAAAATACTCAATTAGATACTTTACTTAAAATAGAGCATGATCAGCAGCGACAACAAATTATTTTTAACCAGTATCTGGCAATATCGATAGCCCGTGTGTGGCCCAGCATTAGGTCTTGAGATGTGCTGCTTGTTGGGCACATGGAGCAGAATCTTAGGTGTGAGGTAGTCTGCAGGTCTCCACAGTCGCACAATAGTGACTCTCCCAGCTGAAGCATTCCCCATCGCTCGAGGTTGTATTTTGTTCTACCAACTCCGGTTCTTGATCTGTTCAGGGATTTCCAGGTCTGCCAGTCAAGGTTCTCGCCAGTAAGGAGGCCTTCCTTTGGAGCAATGAAATCTTCTGATACGACTTGTTGCCAGAGCTGGAGTCTCTCATTTTCAGGGCCGGATGTGAGAGGTTGTGTGGATCTCAAAAAGCTGCTTCGCGACTTCAGTCTGGGTGTTGGGGGTATCTGATTATACAAGCTGTGAGACGGCTGGTTGATTGCCTTACGCATTTCTTTGGCGCATATGACTTTGCGTCTTATGTTTAGTGGTGCGATACCAACCAAGGGGTATAGATTTGAAATTTGTGTTGGTTTGAAGCAGCCTGTGACGACTTCTGCATGCATCATTCAGAGCAGTATCCACTTGATTACAATGGGCTGATCGACCCCATACTGTTGCCGCATATTCTAACCTCTACTATACTAAGCTCCCATATTCCAGAACAGATAGGACTAGTGAAGAATAGAGGGTACGAAAAATGAGAGGATTTCGAAATTGACTTGAAATATAATCTCTTAAGATTCTACTGTTCTATGACTATTCTAAGTCGGTAAATTTTCTTGAACACAATGTGTTTTTTTAATGAACAAAAGTTCATTGTTCAATATATTTTTTTAATTATTTCTTTGTTATTTACAATAACAGTGTTCCAACAGCTTTTACTTTGTGTGGTTCTGCTTAGAAAACGTGATACAATAATTCATAGACCAGCGTATTATGCAATGCCTGACTTCAAAAATATAAACTAGTATAGCTGTGGGATTGACCTTCCTAATCCAGTACTAACTCTAAGTGAATGGGATTAGATTTAAATTGTTCTAAGAATAGGATTTACGACGATTATTAATTAGATGAAATATCACGAAATACGATGTGAAATATGTATGGAAAAATATTACAAAAAAAGTTCAATGTTAAATTTTAGCTAGAATATATTTCGGAATATTGACGTTTGTGTGTTGCGATCGGATTTGTGAGAAGGGAATTGTTGTTAATGTTAGGATGGATCAGACTGGACACCAACATTCCGAACATAAAGGGAAAATAAATAATACACTGTATATTGTCAAGGAGAATTTAATAACAGGGTAACAAGTAAATTTTATATTTACACTGATATCAGCTCGATATATCCTTTGCAGGCTGGTGCCTAAAACCTCGATATACGATCTCTCGTCTCTTTTTTGTGCTCGCTCGTCAGGCACGCACATATAAAAATGTTAGTCTATGTTTTAGATCAGGGGTCGTCAACTTTTTTATGCCTAGCGCCCACTTTTGTCTATTTTTCATGGTAAAATTTCCCTACCTCCCACCAACCTCACAATATTTCAATTCAGTAAATGGGTGGAAAAAATTGTAGAAGGAATTTAGGAAATTTGACCAACGCCCACCGCCCACCACGGAAGCCCGTATCGCCTACTAGTGGGCGGTACGGACCAGGTTGACGACCCTTGTTTTAGATTCAAGTGCTTATAAAATGCGGCGTTTTCAAGCACCATTTTGTTTATTTTTTTTCAAAGGCAGTGAAATCATGTAAGACCGAATAGTTTGCCAAATGGCCGATATGTGGTCTGCGGGCGCCTGACTTACTGCGCAGTCATTTTCTGCCCGGGTACACATCATTGTTTAACAGAAGTTTGTCAATCTTTTTGCATTTACCTGAAATAAATATATATCAATAGCGTATACATGCTCAATTTTATTTTGAAAGCCAGCGATGTCATGTGAGGGCGGCTAGTTCCATAAACGGCCGCTATGTAATTTTGGATGCTCTCACTGCCAACGGCCGTCAATCTCTTCCCGGACGCTGTCAAGTAAGCAGCATTTGTCCCGGGCAGAAGACCGCATTTGTCTAACTAAGTGGCAATTTCTGGTGACAGATATAGAAAGAATATGTAAAGAAGAAGATTTTGTCTTAGTCCAAGGCCACAATTTTAATAAATCGCCACTTTTTAGAAGGCAATATATTTTTTTAAATAAATTATAATTTCGAATTGTTTATTTTTCACTGCTTTTCTCAACCGATCAGTGCCAAATGATTACTGATCTTGATTAACGACAATAGTTGCAGACACAATGCAGCGCTGGGACTAGAACCCGGGGTCTTATCTCGAACCACATAGACTAAGGTCACATCACGATACTGTAGACCTTTCGGTTCGCACGTCTAAATGTAACGTTAATTGTCAACTGTGATAAGAAAAAAACAATCTTCTTTGTGTCAGCGACGTCAAATTATTTCTGCCCAGTATCTGGCAACATCGATAGCCCGTGTGTTGCCTAGCATTAGGTCCTGAGATGTGCAGCTTGTCGGGCACATGAAGCAGGATCTTATGTGTGAGGCAGTCTGAAGGTCTCCACAGTCGCACAATAGTGTCTCTCCCTGTCGAAACATTCCCCACCGCTCGAGATTATCCTTCGTTCTACCAACTCCGGTTCTTAATCTGTTCAGGGATTTCCAGGTCCGCAAGTCAAGGTTCTTGCCAGTTGGGAGGCCTTCTTTTGGAGTAATGAAATCCTCTGATGCGATTTGTTGCCAGAGCTGGAGGTTCTCATTTTCAGGGCCGGATGTGAGAGGTTGTATGGATTTCAGAAAGCTGCTTCACGACTTCAATCTTGGTGTTGGGGGTATCTGATTATACAAGCAGTGGGACGGTTGGTTGATTATCTTACGCATTTCTTCGGCGCATATGACTTTGCGTCTTATGTTTGGTGGAGCGATGCCAGCCAAGGGGTATAGTTTAAAAATGGGTGTTGGTTTGAGGCAGCCTGTGACGACTCTGCATGCATCATTCAGGGCAGTGTCCACTTAATTACAATGGGCTGATCGACTCCACACTGGTGCCGCATATTCTCCGGCTGAAAAACAAAGTGCTAAAGCTAAGATACGAAGAAGGGGTGGTTGGGCTCCCCAGTGAGTGTTAGTCAGTTTGCGGATGAGGTTGTTCCTTGTTTCAACTTTCTGTTTGGTATTGCTGCAATGACGCCTGAAGGTGATGGTGTGATCTAGAGTGACTCCAAGGTACTTCTTCCTCCGGCCAATCTTTTCAACCTAGCGACAGCAAAAACGAATATAGACTATACTTTACTTTAAAAAGTATATAACGTAGTATACAAAAATGCTCACAAAACAAAGAACTCAGTAGGCTTTGAAAATGATTATTTTTTACTCATTGCAAAACAATGCTTTGTGTTCATTTCCCGCGCCTTACACACGAATAAAATCAAGTATTTTTCACCATTGTCGACTATTTTGAAGTTTTTTTTGTTTTGAATGTTGGTACGCCTTGTTGTCTGGAGCTAGTGTTTAGTTCACAGAAGGTTTCGCAAGCTGCGTGGGAAGGAAAGGAAGTAATTGTAAAGTTTTGCGTACGAATGAAGAATTCATTTTCGCAAGTAGTTTTGCTTGAAACTTTTTGATTTTGAAATTTGCCGCGCGAGGCGCTGCGCACGGTGATAGAAAACAAAAGTTTCTGGAACATTTTTTTAAATTTAAAAAATCTTAGCGGACGCTTAAGAGCGTTAGTTAATTTCCCAAAGATTTTCATTGCTTTATAACTAATATAAAAGCCGTTAAACATTGTATTGTGTAACCAAGTATCCTTCTGCAAGAATGCAGCGCAAGTAAGGACTCCTAACTGATGTCTGCCATTCTGCAGAATCCATTTCACAACCTTACCATTTCCTCATCCATTCCCACGTATTTCGTGGTTACCAACGTGTTACCAAATGAGGTAATTCGAGACTCGCTGTAGTTTACTAACTTCGTCTAACTGATGCACCTAGAATCACGGGAAGGCTTCAGCCACTGTCTAACAAGTAGCTTTTTGCGTGCTCCCAGTAACGGGTCCCCATCTGGGTCTCCAAAAACAGGACGGGACAGGGAGGGTTTCACCAAGCGAGTAACCAAGTATAAAAAAATGACAAAACACGGTTCTTACGTAATAGTTAAGCAACATTGCGCGTTAATCTTACATTGATGGGTGACCTCTTAAGAATGCCGTTCGGATAATCATATAATCTCGTTAAAAATGTAAAATAACATTTTTTTCCTTCCCATATATAGAACATATCCATTTTATATTTTTAACATATGGTCACCACAAATTGGCATTATCCATTCTTCGTCCAACGACATCTCTGCACCCAAAGACCACATAAGAAAAAAATTCTTCTCAAAGCACGAGGACTGCAAAAGGCGGCGGCTGTAGTATCAGAGGTATATTTTTGGGTGATTTTTTAATCATATTTTCTGATCTGATGATTATCCCGGTCGCCATCCAGAGGGAAATGAGGAGAGATCTCGTCAGTATGGTCATCTGCTTACATAGAGCCCGCTCAACTCCCATCTTGATAGGTGTAACAGTATTTGAAACGATCTCTGGTGACGGCGATTATAACGACATATATGGGACGTACAAGGCAAAAATTAAGAGAAAAGACATATATACCGAAATTGGTACGATTGATAAAACAGAAGTCCGCCACAACTATATTGTTTATCCTATTTTACATCAAAACCACAATTTATGGTTGCCGTGTAATATTGTATGTGGGTATTCAATGATTTTTAATAATGGTAATTAGTAAAGTGTTGTACTCTTCATTGATATAATTGATTATTATACATTAAGCGGTATTATATAAGCAATTAGTGGGAGGTAACATGATGAAATCGTTACTCAAAGAAATATGTACAACTTGATCTCAGTACAATGGATACTTGTTTAAGGATTATCGTATTCTAATAAAACCTGTATTTATTTGTTCAGTACCTTATTCAAGGTTTTGGTAGTAAGCTAAATGAATTGACAGTAAATTAAATAAACTGGCAGTCCATTAAATAAATTGGCAATATCCACTGTATGCACAGTACGAATGTGTTCGGTTATAAAATAAAAATGACAGAAATATACTCAATAAAGCCAGTAATTAATGTAAAATAATGAATTATTCGCACATTAAATGGAAACCTAACCTAACCTAAACTTACCTAGCGCCACTCTATCACTTTTCTTCGCCATCGACGTCGGTCTCTTCAACAGATGTCGCATTACCACTTGAGTGCATATTCGTTGTGTAGCCTCCACTACTTGAGTTCTTCTGCGTATTTCCTCGTTTCGGATTCTATCTTTTAGCGACACTCCTCTCATGGATCTCTCCATAGCACGCTGGGTGACGTTTATTTTATGGGTAAGACTTGCTGTCAGATTCCACGTCTCTGCGCCATAAGTTAATACAGGGAGGATGCATTGGTTAAACGCCTTGCTTTAAGGCATTGCGGAATTTTCGCTTTAAAAATGTACTTTAGTTTTCCAAATGCTGCCCATCCCAGTTGTATACGCCTGTCGATTTCTTTTAAGAAGATTTTTATTTTCTCGGTAAAAAAATATTCAATCTACTCTGTAAATCTGAAGATTTACCTGAGTGGCTTCTTTTTACCTTTGATATCAATACATAATCAATATGTATTTATTATTTTACTGTTTCAGGCGTTCCCTTTGCTGTATAGTTCCCCCGACTGACGATTGTGATGTTTCCACTACATTGCTTCCACCACCTGAAGATGAACTCCAAGATAACCAGAATGTTCCTCATCAGGTAAAATCTGAATCCTAATACAAATCTCTCGCTAAATCGCTACAGCAGCTCGCTAAAACTTGTACAGTAATCTATTAATAGATGGCATTTGATAGGAGTAGTGCTGCATTGTAAGTTACTACGCAAAATAATGTTTAACATTAGTTCTCCAGGCAGGATGAAGTGGTCATAAAACAATTAAATTATGTCACAGAATATTTATGACTTTATAAACATATGTTGATTTTCATTTCAGTCCCAGAGACCCAACAACAATAGACCGAGGAACGATGCTGATTATAAGCCCAACCAGAATCAGCAGCAGAATCAGCAGCAGCAGCAGAATCAGCAGCAGCAGCAGAATCAACAGCAGTAGCAGAATAGGGCTAGGATCTGACAAGAAAAACTCATCACAAAACTCATCACAAGTGCTCCAGTCAGGCAGTCAGGGGAGCAAAATATGATAATATATATATATATATATATATATAAATTTTGCGTGACTTGCATATTTCAAAGTGAGGTTATGTTAGCCCAGTTTGAAGTGTGCGGTTGAGGTTAAGATTTTCTACATTTCCTGCTCTCGTCAAGTTTTCTCATGAGACTTCAAGTGGTTGTTAGAGTCTTTAAGAATGGTCCTTGAAAGCGGAGCTCATTAGAGGGAGACGCGTAGATCTATACACCTTCATATTGCGGTGAAAAAATCATATATACGAAGGGCATACGAAAAAGAAAATCTGCATTTTATTTTTCATAGTCAGTGAGATAGATTGTTGCAAATGTTAATGACGCGATTGGATCCAGTAAGGACCAAAGGTAAAATCTACAAAACTGCTCTAAGGCCAGCTGTGCTCTACGGATAGTAGTGTTGGACCCCGTAGAAACGTGAATTGGATAGGAATCATGTGGCAGAGATCTGCGAAAAGCGCGACACTATATTCGCATCTCACTCTTTCGTACTTCACTGAGAAGGAAGATGGAAGAGAGTGGGAGTGGGCCCCTCCGGCCACTTCCACGACTAGCGGCAGTTGCTCTCGAGCTTGAAACCAGAATGGACCTATGCCCGTTCCGTGAGCGATGCCAGATGTTTTTTAATATTTCCAGCCAATATATCTCAAATATTATAATTTTTGACTTCAATTATAATTAATTAAGGGGATTAGCTATGAATGTTCTTATTTTTCCTATTTAAAATTGCTGATTTTGTATTGTGTACAGACTACCCAACACCGGAACGCGCGTTTTTTAGCACCGTTAATCTCCGTCGGGGATCGAGCTCACAAACTTAGTTTTGGTAAGCAGATAATTTACCACTGACCTACTCAGTGCTCTACATATTTTTTTATACATTGATACCCTAATGATGTTGATGGAGCATACATTCAGTCTTCTTCGTAGTATCGATCCGGTGGATTGGTTTGCAGCAACAAAATCCTGCATCTCGATCTTCACTCCTCTCGATCCTCTGTAGTCCTCTTCAGCTCAGCTTAAGAGCTACAACTCATGTCTTCGAACACTTGATGCAAATACTCCCTAGTCTAGGGCGCTCTCTACAGTTTCTTCCCTCAGCCATCGCTTCCACAATGTCGTGAAGAAGACTATCGTGGTGCATGATGTGACCGATCACCTCTCTGAGATGGTTCATACTAGGTGCCTATTTTTCTTGATTATCCTGAGAACCTCATTGTTCGTGACTTGGTCTCTCCAGGAAATTCCGAGAATTCTTCTGTATGACCACATCTCAAAGGCCTCTAGTCTTTTTTATCACTTTTAGATAAGCACCATGTATCACAGCCGTACATCAGCTCCAAACAAATGCTTTGGCATTCAGTAGAGCACAAATAATAAAATACTGATGATAATATTTTTATATAAGATCCGTGATCTTGTTTCAAAACAAAGTATGTAGTTCAATTTCACACCGCACCAGATGGTTAAAAATTGTTCTAGAATTTTCCATTCGGCACAGTCATTTCAAAACTTTCATTCCCATACAGTAATATACCTACCTACTTGTAAAATATAAAGAACGTATTTATTATTATTTGTAATAGGTGTAATTACGCCGTATTTTTGTTGTTTTTTTTTAATGATGGCCACTCCAAAATACATGGAATTGTTGCCACACCATTTAGTAAACAAAACATTGTTGCCAACAATCATGTCTTACAGCGAATTTCGTAAAAAAAGAGTAGGTGGAACTTTAAGTAATCAGGGTTGCCTGAAAAAATATATATAAAAAAATAGAAATACCAATTTATTGTTGATTAGCAAAATTTTAACACCCATATGCCATAAGAGATGTTCCATAACTTAAGGTAACCAGCTTAACACCCGTTTGCAAAGACGATTCTTAACTCTTTCATTACGGCTCGGTGGAATGCAAATTATACTGTCAATATGGCGTGAATTTTTCAAACCATTTTTTTTGTTCAAAACTAGTATTTGAAGCATAAATGTACTTCTCTGACCTATTTTCATATATCACATTGGTTCTTCTATCCTTTAGCTATCAGATGATGCATAAAAAACTAATATATTTAACAAACGTTCATTATGTAACTCCATACATGTGGCGGCATTGACAAATGTGGTTTACAAAAAAATCGCTCCCGTGACGAAACCTAACGATATTTATTTACATGCTTTACAGATTCCTGTAAAGAATACATGTAGGTTGATAAAGGGAATGACTGCAGTTCCAATTTCCTACCGCAGATGTCACAATGAGTACTGAAAGTAGCAAAACGATATATCAAGTCAAGCGATGTCAACGGCAATCTTACGCCTGTGTTCCATTGATTGCAGGTTAGATGTAAGACTGTCATTGTTTATCAAACGAATTGCTCTTCTTTGAACTGAGTGAATTAAGTTTAGAAGGTATATTGGGGCTCCAATCCAAAGGTGACTGCCGTATTTAAGGAATAGTCGGATTTGTCCTTTATATAGAAGAATAAGTTGTCTATCGTTGATATACCTCAGTGATCTATATAATACACCTAGTTTTTTGAAGCGAGACCGGCTTTATACTTAATTGACTAGTAATATTTGACATTATTCGAGATTGATAATCCAAGCATGTTGATGGAGCTTGCTTTTGAAAGAGAACAACCGTTGAAAGATATAGGATCCATAGCAGTCTTCTTGGTGGAGAAAGTCCATGATTGGGTTTTGGAAATGTTGAAACTTACGAGGTTGAGGTCACCCCATCGTGAAACCCTTTCAAGAGACATGTTCATCTTCTCCACCAGAGATTCCCTAGCAGCATATAGTTCCGTTTATAATTTATAATAATACACCTAGTTTTTTGGAAGCGAGACCGGCTTTATACTTAATTGACTCGTAATATTTGACATTATATGCTCCAAATATGGTAAAATAAACTGCCATCCCTTCCACGTAATAAACATGACGGTATTAATAGTTTGCGCGTGCCCGTTTTTTGACATTAAAAAAAAAGAATTATTTTTTATTTAAAACTCGCATCTAACAATTATCCGTTTGTTCCGACAGCGTTACACTCGTTGGCTATTCACTTTCATGTCTCGGCGGAATAATACAAGAGTAGGTACCTAACTCGACTAATTATACCTACCTAGCCATTAACCGCTTTATTCTCAGATGTGGCAACACGCACTTGAAAATTTAAAAGTGCATCGAACTTTTTGTAATAGGGTAAAACGTACAGTGAGCAAAACAAATAACCTCACATTTGCCAGCGGGCGTAGCTTACCGCTCTTTCCCACGGACGTCCAGTTTTGCAGGATCGGTTTCTTCAGTCGGAGAAGAAAATTCAAACGCAATGGACGTGAATACTCTTCTGATATTAATGATAAAAAACCGTATGCAGGATGCTAGTGGAAATATTTCAATTAAACTATGTACGTAAGTAAACTGGATACCATTTTTTACTGGATGCAGTCGTCCGGTTTTTAGTGGCAAAACCGTACAAAACATTTCAAACGGATCAGATTTTTGCGGTATCCTGCAAACCGAATGCTTATGTGAATGTTACCACAGTAGCACGCATACTACTAAACGTGATCCTGCAAAAACCGAACCCGCAAAAAACGGGACATTGCCGTGGGAAAGGGCTCATAGTGGTTAGATCGTGGGTTCAATCCACGACGGAGATAAAAAAAAACGATTTCTAAGCTTTCTAAATACCCCCGGTTTGTGTGAATTGTTCCAGTATCACCCGTAAAATGCCAGTCATAGTGTATAATCAAAAGTTGTGTTAGACAAAAGTTGTCCCGTGAAACCATCCATTCATAATGAATTTCTGTAATAATAAAGATGATACGTGAATGTCGTACTGTTGTCTATAACGTTGGCGAATCAACACTCCACATGCAGCAGCGCTTAGCCGTATATAGAATGGTAAGCGTTTTAGAATCCACAGATGAAACATCAAAATCACTATCACTATCTGTCGGTATTCTCCTGTATTTGTTTACATAAAAAATTACAGACATAGACACAGAAATTTGTAGAGTTTATTTTTTAGAAGTCTAAGATGAAAATATAAATTCTTGTGAAATTAGATTATTAACAACCGTATTTTGCACCTTATATAAACATATATCAATAATTCATTAAATGGCTTCATTACTGAAATAAGCGGTCTCACGACCTATCGCCCCAGACAATTCGTTTAACGACTCATGGGTAACGACGTGGGGCGCACTGGACGTCTGGTGAACAGGACATTTAGCGCACGGGACAACTGGTACACTGGCTGTCTCGCTAACGTAACCTAACCTAACCTAAGGTATTTTCCAGTGATCGTAGAGTCCAGATATATATAGGTCTCGTTAACCAAATAACTTAGGCTAGGTTAGGTTAGCGAGACATCTAGTGCACCAGCTGTCCAGTGCCACCACGTCGTTACCGATGTAACCATGCTATTTCGTGAACGATACCTATGGATCTCTGGATTCTACGATCACTGGACAAATCTTTATGTTAGTTTAAGTGAGGTTATCGAGATGGCTAGTGCTCTTGTTGCCCCGTGCACCAAGTGTCCCGTGTTCCAGATGTCCAGTGCGCCTTACGTCGTTACCAATGAGTCGTTCAACGAATTGTCTGGGACGAAATGCAGCGGAACTGTATAAAACGTTGTATGGCAGTTAATACAATAGGATTGAATAAATAAATGAATTTATAAATAAAAAGCCTTGGGCTACTGTTTATAAATAACAAAAAAAGATTAACAATCATTAAACGAGTAAATATTTAAATTTTAAATAATTCTATAATAGAAATTATGTACAACAAGACATGCATTTGAATTCGTTAAAACATTCCATTTTTGCGTTTTAAATGTAAACAAGAAAACAGTTCCATTGATTACATGATTTTAAATTGACTTGTAAACACGAATCGAAGTTTCATGACAAAGTGAAGTATAATTAGGTATTATTCATTTTTTTTAATTAATTTAATTATACTAATTTTTTATCAGTGTATATGACTTATGGGTATTTTATTCGTATTTTTAGCATCTATTTTTCAATTTTAGCGTTTTGGAGCATTTAAAAGTTAGGATTTTAGTATTTTGGAGCATTCAAACCTGATTTTAGCGTTTTGGAGCATTCAAACCTGATTTTAGCGTTTTGGAGCATTTAAAGATGATTTTAGTGTCTATTTAATATCTTTTTAGCATATATTTATATAAGATGCAAATAATTAATAATTCCAATACATTTTTTTAAATTTATTTATTCGTAATATTTACAAATATACATTCTTAACATATTAAATAAAATAATCATAAAAAAGGGCAAAATGCTAAAAATACGGGTCTCTACTTATTAGTAAAGCGTTTGCTTGGCATAACAAAAGTCACGGGTTCAATCCCTGACGGAGATTAATAAAACGATTTGTAAACTTCAAAATACCCCTGCTTGGTGTGAATTTGATCCTCCACTCGTTAAATACCAGACATAGCCTATTAATCAAAATTGGTGATAGAAAAAGTCGTCCCGTGAACACCACCACCCATTCATAGTGAATTTCTGTAATAATTTCATGATGCGTGAATGTCGGGCTGTAGTTAATGATGTTGGAGGATCAACACTCCTGCGCTTAGTCACGTAGGATGGTAAGTGTCATAGAACCTACGGTGGCATATATGTCCTGCCCATTACCATTTGAGTGTGCCTATTCGTTGGGTAGCCTTCACTACTTGAGTTATTCTTCGAATATCCTCGTTTCGGATTCAATATTTTAGACACTCCTCTCATGGATCTCTCCATTGTGCGTTGAGTTACCTTTATTTTATGTGTAAGTCCTGCTGTTAGATTCCACGTCTCTGCGTCATACGGTAATATTAGGAGGATGCATCGGTTAAACGACTTTATTTTAAGTCATTGCGGAATATTCGCATTAAAAATGTACTTACATTTCCCAAATTCTGCCCATCCCAGTTGTATACACCTGTCGATTCCTTTTAAAAAGTTATTTCTTGATAGTTGGATTACTTGTCCCAGATAGTTATATTCATTTACATCCTCGATTTGTGTACCTACAATGAAAAGTTGTTCAGCGTTTCTGCAGCTCCTTCAAAGAAGGTTTGCTGGAGTGAAGATGGCGTATCTTCACGCCAAGGGTCTTCACCCAGATACATCGGCTGATGACTTGCAGAGCTTCTTGGCAGCGACCGCTGCATTCAATCCCTCTTGGATGACAATCAGGAGGATTGTCAGCAGACGGGCGCTGTCAACATCTTTCAAAGTCGGGGTCATCGCGACTTCGCTGGAGTCTCTCATGGAGCCTGAAGTGTGGCCTAAAAGGAACATCGTTCAACCCTGGATACGTGTAAGACGAAGGAATCGCAGTAAACAGTGGTTGAAACCAACTCGAGTGAAGACATTGACATATTTAGTGTAATATTGCTTCGGATTCAGTGCTGGTGTGGACGTATACGAAATGTTGGACGTTTGATTTTGTGACAATAATGCCGTGGTATTTGTGTGTCCACCATGATATACTTATGACATGGTTTTTGTCGTCACAAATGCTAACTATTTGCACTGCGTATTCCGACACTTATGACCGTTCTGAGTGTGAGGTCATTGACACTAAATATATCAATACATTTACATCGTCACACATACGTTAGTACTTGAATAACGAATTAAAATTGTTATATATTTTGTAAATGTCATTGAAAGAAAAGAAATTAAAAAATGTGTAAATTGCATAAAAAGCGTATAAATTTTAAAAAGTCTGGAAAATATGACTTTTTAGTATGGCTTTAGTTTTTTTATCATCATCATCATCATCATCTGCCTGTGTCCGTCCACTGTTGAACGTAGGCCTCCTGCATGAGTCTCCATCCTCTTCAATCCTCCGCCTTCCGCATCCAGGTCATTCCCGCTATTCTTCTTATATCGTCAGTCCATCTTATAGGGGGTCAGCCAATGCTTCGTTTTCTTCCCAATCGACCGTCGCCTCTTCGACAGATATGTCCTACCCATTGCCTCTTGAGTGTGCCTATTCGTTGTGTAGCATCCACTACTTGAGTTCTTCTACGTCTTTTAGCAACACTCCGAGCATGGATCTCTCCATAGCACGCTGAGTGACCTTTATTTTATGGGTGACTTGCTGTCCGATTCAATATACATTATATAGATAATACAGGGAGGATGCTTTGGTTAAACGCCTTAGTTTTAAGACATTGCGGAGTTTTCGCTTTAAAAATGTACTCTAGTTTTCCAAATGCTAGTTTTTTATCCATGTTCATTTTCATTAATAATTAACACAAATTTGTCACTTTTCTCTCGTAGAAATTCATTCAGAATCTATGACCGTTTTCCATAATCACCCAGCGTGACTCTTGCTTTCGTTTTCGCCCATCTTGCCCATAACAAAAGCCGATAATTGAGATCATTAACGAATGCTAATGGCGACCGAAGAAAGTTTTTTTAAAGATAATAACAAAACCTACCTGTCTCGCAACGGTCGTTACACTTAACCCTCCCCTTACTGTTCTAAAAACATGCGAGAGCTCCCATGATATATATTTTCTACACCATATGAATTATCCTTATCGTCCTTCTGGAGTGTGCGCTGTGCCCGAATAGCTACACCCAGGAAGACCTGATGATGGCCAGAAGTAACGCCATCGACGTCGCCCACTTCTGGGCAGACAGGATCTGACCCTGTTGTTTCCGACACGATTATATATATATACCATATGAATTTGTTTTATTATTATTTTTCGTCCAACCAGCGACATGGGGTAAGCAGCAGGCGGTGACCCATGCACGTTTAGGTCTGAGCCCAATGTAGCTTAACTTCAATGATCCAACGAGAACCGCTGAGCAAATTGATTTATATAAATTTTTCAATGGCTTAAATATTTTTAATTTCATACATCAGGGATCGATCGTGTGCCATTATCACTTTTTAAATGTAAGCACATATAAGAGAATACCGACAGATGGTGAAAGTAATTCTGAAATCTCATCTGTGGAATTCTATGACGCTTACCGTGGTGCATATGACTAAAGCGCTGCATGTGGAGTGTTGATCAGCCAACGTCATAGACTACAGCCCGAGATTCACGCATTTTCTTTTATTATTATTTTAGGAATTTACTATGAATTGGTGGTCTTCACAGGACCACTTTCTTCTCCCACCAATTTTAATTTATATGCTATGACTGGCATTTTACTAAATACGGGTGAGGGATCAAATTCACACCAACCGGGATATTTTAGAGCTCTTTTTTTTATTTTTATGTAGACACATACATGAGAATACCGACAGATGGTGATAGTAATTCTGAAGTCTCATCTTCTTGTGGGATTCTATGACACTTACCATGGTGTATATGGCTAAACGCTGCATGTGGAGTGTTGATCCGCCAACGTCATAGACTACAGCCCGAGATTCACGCATCATCCTTTATTATTACAAGAATTTACTATGAATGGGTGGTCTTCACGGGACGACCTCGTCTACCACCAATATTAATTAATAGGCTGTGACTGGCATTTTATGGGCGAAGGATCAAATTCATACCAACCGGGGGTATTTTAGAGCTCAGAAATCGATTATCGAAATCGGTTGGTGTGAATTTTATCCCTCACCCGTAAAATACCAGTCATAGCCTAAAAATTAATTAAAATTCGTGGAAGAAGAAAGTCGTCCCGTGATGACCACCCATTTATAGTAAATTCCTGAAATAATAAGGATGATGCGTGAATCTCGGGCTGTAGTATATGACGTTGGCGGGTCAACACTCCGCATGCAGGCCTTTAGCCATATGCACTTTGGTTAGCGTCATAGAATTCCACAGATAAGCCTTCAGAATTACTATCACCATCTGTCGGCATTCTCCTGTATGTGTTTACATAAAAAAATAAATTGTAAAATCATATAATCGTAAAGCAAGGGTTAAAAAACACTCGCCAGTCTATGCGCCTTTCTGCGGCGCGCATCTTTCATTGTCTATGGTCTAACGGCTTAGAATTTCTTTTTTTAAACATTGACGCAAACTAGAGATAAACAATACATGAACTAAATTCAAAAAATGAATCATAGTTCGCTAGTATTTACCTTAACCCTTTCGTTACGGCTCGGTGGAATACAAATTATACTGTCAATACGACATGATATTTCAAACATTTATTTTTGCTTAAAACTAGTATTTGAAGCATAAATATACTTATCTGACCTATTTTCATATTTCACATTGGTTCTTTAATCCTTTGGCTATCAGGTGATGCCTAAAAAACTATTATATTTAACAAACATTCATTATATAACTCCATACATGTGGTAGCATTGACACATTTGGTTTACAGAAAAATCGCTCCCGTGACGAAACCTAACGATATTTATTTTCATGCTTTACAGATTCCTGTAAAGAATACATGTAGGTTGATAAAGGGAATAACTGCACTTCCAATTTCCTACCGTACATGTCATAATGAGTACTGAAAGTAGCAAAACGATATATCACGTTAACCAATGTCAACGGTCGGGAAATCTTTGACAGCATATGCCGACAACCGATACGAAAGGGTTAATAGGCTATGACTGGTATTTTACAGGTGAGGGATTACGTTCACACTAACCAGGGGTATTCATAGAGCGTAGAGTTAGTTTGTTTTCATTACTTCTTCGTCTTATGCAAAAAACATATTTTTTGTTTTACTTTTTAAAAACATTTCATTCATCTTTTCAGGCCAAACTAATTATTCTACAAGTAAAGCTGGTGTCAAAGCAATGACTTAGACTGCTGCTACAGAACTGGGGAAATTTAACATCAGGTAAATTGTTACTTTGGATTAAGCCACCCATTACGATCAAATAGTCCATCCTTAGAGAGCGTCGAGCTGATTATTCTATCTTCTTAATAATTTTGATTAAAAAAAACACCCAAAATATGACTTCTATACATCAGCTGCAGTAGCACCAAGTCCTTGAGCTTTTGTTCTGGGGGTCGTTGGGAACATTATATGTTCTCAGATGGACAGTACGCGGAGATGTCATGGGACAAGGCATGGACAGTAGCAGATACTTACATTACGAAAATTGACACACTTCAACTTCAACCATAGTCAATCACAGAAATATTTATGAATATCCTCATTTTTCCGGTTTTAAAATGACATTTTCATATGATGTAGAAAATACATATCATCGGAGCTCAAATTTTTGATATGTTTAGATAAGTTTAACAATAAATACTTTTATGTTAACGAATAATTTTAGTAATAAATTGAAACAGCCTGTAAAGAATACACGTAGGTTGATAAAGGGAATGACTGCAGTTCCGTGTTCCTACCGTAGATGTCACAATGAGTACTGAAAGTAGCATCAATATGGATCTCAATTTCATTAAAAAAATTGCATAAACATACTCAATTGGGTAATATACATGATAATAATGGTAGGTAAAAATATTTTTGTTTGTAAGAATGTATAAATTTTATTTTTTTAAAAAATCAACATTATAACAAAATATCAAAATTACATTTGTTTTTTTTTTATCAAAAATATATTATTATTTAAATATGTACATAAAAATAAATTTATTTTTTTAGACACCTAGTGTTATATTTGTAAAGCTAGTAAATATAGTTATTGATGGTTTGTTGCTTGGCTTAAAAAGATTCCACGATACCTCGACAGATGTCTCATAAAATCGTATATATATTAATAAAAATACATAATAATGTTTATTTCTTTATTATCACATTTTAGAACCCTCCTGTTACTTCATATGATGCACCTGTGACATATGAACTTTTGGTTGATGCGAGGAAGGCTATCACTTCAGCAACCTCTAAAATAAAATAAAATAACATTTAAACAAGATTATTTTAAAATAAATTTTAATTAAAAAATTAAAATAATTAAAATTAACTTTAAGATTATTAGTATGCAGTTTCACCAAGTATTGTCAGTTGATAACCTTAATGTTGATTAAACAACAATATAATATGACCGAAAAAACATCTATATTTTTACATTTAATGTTTTTCGATTTTCACTATTCAAGGACTACCTCTCATCAGCTGCAGAGTGATTTTTGGCGGATATAGAAGATGATTTGTGGCTAACCTTCTGGTGCGCCGAGCCTCTTTATCGGAGTCATGTTGATAATCATCTCCTTGACCTTATCTGGAACGTGCCCAGTCATGGGCGACTCAATGAAACCTGGCAGCACAGCGTTCACTCTAAAAAATAATTACAACCCTTTAATTATAACTAAAGTAAATAACACGACAAATGCATTATCTTTAGATCGAATTATATTGTTTATTTTACTTCAATTAATAAAGAATAAAATAATTATTCCGATTATTTTTTATAATATATTCTTTAATCCTTTATAAAGTATTGATTTATAAAAATATTTAATAAATTGATACACACATACAAATCAACATGAAATATCATATTTTATGACATTTCTTTTGTCAATTATGGAGAAAAAGTTGTTGCCATTCAGTTCATAGTTTAGAAGATACCCGGAGGGTACACTAAATAAATATATTGTCAATAGATTGTTGAAAAAATAAAGTTTGACTGAATCTAATTAATATAAAAATATATATTTTGAATTTACAACAAAGCGACACCTGTTATATTATAATATGAAAGTATCAACAATACAAATAAGTTTAATTTCTCGAGTCTTTAGGCAGAAGAATTAGTAATGGTTGATTGCGCTGTGCATAGAACAGAACTGAGGTGTATGGTTCGTAGTTCAAATCCCAGCGACTGCCATTTATTTTTCCCCAGAATTGACGAGAGAAATGTTATAAAATATGATATTTGATGTTGATTTGCACGTGTGTATCAATTTATTACTAAAATTATTCGTTAACATAAAAGTATTTATTGTTAAGCTTATCTAAGCATATCAAAAAATTTATAGTAAGCTATTAATCTTCATAGTTTACTAAAATTCTCTTAAATGTGCTAAAAACATCCGCGAGCTCAGATGATATGTATTTTCTACACCATAAGAAAATATCATTTAAAAACTGGAAAAATGTGAATATTCCTAAATATTGATGTGATTGACTATGGTTGAAGTTGAAGTGTGTCAATTTTCGTAATGTAAGTATCTGCCACTGTCCATGCCTTGTCCCATGACATCTCCGCGTACTGTCCATCTGAGAACATATAATGTTCCCGACGACCCCCAGAACAAAAGCTCAAGGACTTGGTGAGACTGCAGCTGATGTATAGAAGTCATATTTTGGGTGTTTTTTTTTAATCAAAATTATTAACAAGATAGAATAATCAGCTCGACGCTCTCTAAGGATGGACTATTTGATCGAAATGGGTGGCTTAATCCAAAGTAACAATTTACCTGATGTTAAATTTCCCCAGTTCTGCAGCAGCAGTCTTAGTCATTGCTTCGACACCAGCTTTACTTGCAGAATAATTAGTTTGGCCTGAAAAGATGAATGAAAAAATTTTAAAAAGTGAAAAACAAAAAAAAGTATTTTACATAACAAAACGAAGAACTAATTAAAACAAACTAACTCTAAGCCCTATGAATACCCCTGGTTAGTGTGAACGTAATCCCTCACCCGTAAAATGACAGTCATAGCCTATTAACCTTTTCGCATCGGTTGTTGGCATATATCGTCAAAGATTCCCCGACCGTTGACAACGGTTGACGTGATATATCCTTTTGCTACTTTCAGCACTCATTGTGGCATCTACGGTAGGAAATTGGAAGTGCAGTCATTCCCTTTATCAACCTACATTTATTATTTACAGGAATCTGTAAAGCATGTAAATAAATATCGTTAGGTTTCGTCACACGAGCGATTTTTCTATAAACCACATGTGTCAATGCCACGACATGTATGGAGTTACATAATGAACGTTTGTTAAATATAATAGTTATTTATGCATCATCTGATAGCTAAAGGATAGAAGAACCAATGTGATACATGAAAATAGGTCAGATAAGTACATTTATGCTTCGAATACAATGGACAGAATAATTTGTATTCCACCGAGCTGTAACGAAAGGGTTATTTCAAATAGGCAGTAGACTAAAGTCGTCCATGAACGTCCCCATTAAAAGTAAATTCTTATTAAAAATTAATGATATGACTGGCGGATCAACACTCTACATGCAGAGCTAAACCATATGTAATTTATTTTTATTTTTTATGTAAACGCATGCAGGAGAGCACACCCGGTCAAGACCAGTGCACTCTATGACGCTCAGCCAGGGAGGCTGGACGCTGCATTCGGGAAACGTGTGTTGTGTTCGTGTTTGTGTGTGGGTTGGGGAGATTGCAAGTGTATATTTGTCTGTTTCTTGAAGAGATCCAGATTGTAGGAAGGAGGAAACACAGAGCATTCCATAGCTTACCGGTGGCATTAAGGAAGGAACTTTGGAAGCTGCCAGTTCTTGCTCGACATACATTAAATGGATGATTGGCAAGTGCAAGACGAGTTTGTCGGCAGTGAGTGGGTGCAGGTGGAATTAGTACTTTAAGTTCCGAAGAGCAGTGACCGTGGTAATAACGGTAGAAAAGACTAAGAGAACCAATCTTACGCCTGTGCTCCATTGATTGCAGGTTAGACGTAAGGGTGTCATTGTTTATCAAACGAATTGCTCTTCTTTGAACTGAGTCAATTAAGTTTATATATCAAATATGTGGTAAGCATCATAAGATCAACATATGAAATTTCTGCATCACTATAAGAAGACATATCAGGTTTGTTCTCAATGTTTGACAGTGAAAGGATATTTGAAAAGATTTGAGAAGATAATATACAGAGAATTTTGGTAGGAAAATAACATTTTATCTTTTCGCTTTACCTTATATTAGTATATTATATATAATAATATAAAAAGCTTGTGAATAAATGTTGACTGATTGAATAATAAAAAATAATAATATACATACTCTGAATATATACTATAGAGACATCTATCGTTATACGATGGTAACAATGGTATAAATACATCAACTTTCGCGTATCTACTCAGGCAGAGAAATAGTCGTATGGACTGCGCGGTGTAAAAGAATAGAGCAAAGGTTGCAAGACTCGTGGTTCGAATCCCGCGTCTGCCGATATTTTTTCTGAATGAATTGATGCGTATAAAACTTGATGTATAATTGTATGTTGTATCTAATTACTATTGTATACTCTTACCTATGTTTCCATACTTCCCCACGATGCTTGCGATGTTGACTATGGAGCAGTCAGTCATCTTGGCATCGGCCATGGCACGAGCAAAAGCTTGCATCACCAGAAAAGACCCCTGAAATATTTATTACAAGTTATATTTGAATTACGTATTAAAAAAATATTATTATATTTCATATATTGATCCATATTAACCCTCTAGAGACGAAAGTTTTTTTTTATAAAATCTAAAATTTTAAGCTATACTTTATCAGCATGTAGTTTTCTTCATAAAGCAAAGATATTTTTTTTTAAATTAAGCGACACTTTCTTATAGAAAAGCTATGTGACCGTATGGTCACGCTAGTCCTGACTATTGATAACTTATTTTGTATGAAAACTTTATTCATTATTGTGTTTTTAAATCATTTTAAGAAATTGTATTTACTATTTTGAAGTATGCATTTTGTAGAAAAAAAAATCAACGCGAAATAAAATATCTCACAAGGGTACTTGGTAACTGTTTCTGTTGCCGCGGCTGCAGAATAACTGTGATGGAGACACTTCTTAACCGAAACTGAGCGAAATATACAATGTTCAGGTAGAAAAGGGACCGGAGTAGGGATAAATAGACAATAGTGTTCACTGTGACCATACGGTACCGCCTCGTCTCTGGAGTGTTAAATCAATATATGAAATTATTATCTAATTAACCTTTTAACCGGGTATGACGTAATATTTCGTCATGCCAAGAAAGCAGCTGTATTGGGTATGACGATATATTCCATCAAGATGCACTAAGCATCGAGTTGCACGGACTCGCCACGTGTTTTATTTTTTACATTACCGAAATTAAATTTCCCGGTTAACAGGTTAAGTATGTCAGTAGTTTGATAGATCTTGAGATACTTGATTGATAAACGTATACAATTGGGATGGGCAGCATTTGTACAACGTAAGTACATTTTTAGAGTGAAATTTCTGCAATGTCTTAAAACTAAGGCGTTTAACCAATGCAACCTCCCTGTATTAACTTATGGCGCAGAGATGTGGAATCTAACAGCAGGTCTTACCCATAAAATAATGGTCACCCAACGTGCCATGGAGAGATCCATGAGAGGAGCGTCTCAAAAAGATAGAATCTGAAGAATATCTGAAGAAGAACTCAAGTAATGGAGGCTACCTAATGAATAGAGTAGGAACATTTAAATAGCAATCTGTTGAAGAGACGACGGTTGATGGGGTGAAGAAAAGTGTTGGAGTGACGTCCATAAACTGGCAATTGGAGCGATAGCCGACTCCTTCAAGGAAGCCTACGTTCAACAGCGGATGAACACAGGCTGATGATGATGAATTATTCATTTTATATTGCATTTATTTGTAAGTGAGACTGTTTTGGACCAGTACAGGTCTAATAAATGTACTATAACCTTTTACTTATAACCTGCCAAAACATTTGTTTGGAGCATCTTGTGTGGCTGTGAGACATGGTGCTTATCAGAAAGTGATAAAAAAAGACTAGAGGCCTTTGAGATGTGGTCATACGGAAGAATTCTCGGAATTTCCTGGAGAGACCATGTCACGAATAATGAGGTTCTCAGGATAATCAAGGAAGATAGGCACCTAAAAAGAACCATCTCAGAGAGGCGATCGGTCACATCATGCGCCACGATGGTCTTCTTCACGACATTGTGGAGGGGGTGGTTGAGGGTAGAAACTGTAGAAAGCGCCCTAGACGGAAATATTTGCAGCAAGTGTTCGAGGACATGAGTTGTAGCTCATATGCTGAGGTGAAGAGGGTTGCGTAGGATCGATAGGAATGGAGATCGAGATGCAAGATTCTGTTGCTGCAAACCAATCCACCGGATTGATACTACAAAGGAAGGAAACCTTTTACCTTTAGATTGACGCCAATGACTGAATCAAAGTCCAACTCTGACATCTTTAGCATCCAGTTGTCTCTGATGATGCCTGCACAGTTGACGACTATTGAGGGAGCTTTCTTGTACAATTTCAGTGTCTTCTCCAATGTATCGTTCACAGACTTGGCTTGATCCACTTCCAAACAGAACGCCGTATGATCTAAAATTAAAAAAAGTACATCATATTTATATTTTTTCAAATAATATAAATTCAAATTCTACTGGCGTTCGACAAGGCAGCATACTCACTGCGATTTGTATCAATCTTTTCATTGACTTTATTTTCCACAAGTCAATACCACCAGATCAAGGATTGGCTGTTATCATAGAACACTACTGTAGATCTGCAGAACATTATCGAAAGCTTGCAAGAGGACATTTTTCAATTTTCCATTTTAATTCTTTCCCTTCAATGACATTACAAAACATACAATTTTATTTCGTTACTGAAGCACAAACGTAAATGTGATGATGTAAATATATTGACACATTTAGTGTCAACGACCTCACACTCAGAACAAGTGTCGGAATACGCAGGGCGCAAGTAGTTAAGATTTGTGACAACAAAAACCATATCATAAGTATATCATGTTTGACACACAAATAACACGGCATTATTGTCACAAAATCAAACGTCCAACATTTCGTATGCATCCACACGGAAACTGATTCTCTTGGACCGTTCTTCTTATGTTGGAATAGTCTCAAGGGCATTTTACTAAAGCATGACGCCCGTTAGCACCACTTCTTTTACACTATAAAATAAAGTATTTTTTACCTTGTTCCCCGGCAGACATTGCTGTGAATGACTTAATGGTTTCTTCGGCCGTGGCAAGATTTCTGTCAGTTGCGATGACCGTGGCTCCCTCTCTTGACAGAACCTGACACACGGCTCTACCGATACCAGAACCGGCCCCTGGAAATCAGGAAAAAAATATTTACAACCACTTACTTCACTAAGAGGTTTGACGGTAGTACTTTTTAGATAGATTTCTTAACCCTCCATAATCGAGTTACTTTTTCATCAAAGAGGGTTAATTATACAATAGGTTATGCCCGCCCTTCAAGGGTTAATCGGTTTTTAGACTATTATTAATTCAAGGAAATTTAGCTCACAGAAAAAAGGGATATTTAATAAAAATTTAAAATCTGATAGTCAACCCTTTGGTCACTAAGTGTAGAATATTCGACGGACGATTCTTGTGCGAAAAAGACGAAGCATCGAATATTCTCGGCTCATCTAAACACAAGTTGACAGTAATAAAGATTTATTATTTACATCATATATGATATCAAAATCAAAATTTGAGTTTGGATATTTTATTTTTTGATGTTTATATTTTTTTATTGGCAAATATAATTACTATTGATTAAATTTTTATTTGCTTAATCTGAAGTATGAACTGTTTGGAATGAACACTATTTTTATTTTTACAATCTAGCTTAAAAAATATGAAAAATTATGTTAAATTTTTAAAGTACTAAATAATGCTCTAAAATCGCTTCGTTTTTTTTCGCAAGTTCGCTAAGAAAATTCTTAGTAACCAAAGGATTAAGTAGGATACTATATTCAAAAAATTATAACATGTTCTCTGAGTTTGCCACAAACAAAAAATATCTTGTACTTACTTTCAGTAATTTAAAGTATTTTTTTCTTTTATGTAAGCACGGATTCTAGTAAACATAATATATTAATTTAATAATTTTCTATTTAATTATTTTTTTATGTAAACACATACAAGAGAATACCGACAGATATAGTAATTCGTTTCGGTGATAGTAATTCAAAAGTCTCATCTATGGAATTCTATGACACTTACCATGCTTTATATGGCTAAACGCTGCATGTGGAGAATTGATCTGCCAACATCATAGACTACAGCCCGAGATTCACGCATCATCCTTATTATTACAGGAATTTACTATAAATAGGTGGTCTTCAAGGGACGACTTTCGGCACTGACGGTATTTTAGAGCTCAGAAATCAATTAAAAACCCTTTTTTTTTAATCTCCGTCAGGGATCGAACTTACGACCTTTGACCATTGTACCCACAGGCAATGTAAACAGATATAGGAGAATACCGACAGATGGTGGATCTAGAAATCTTACCTGTGGGTTCTATGACGCTTATTATGTTACATATGGCTAGAGCGCTGCATGTGGAGTGTCAATCCGCCAACGTCATAAACTACAGCCTGATATTCACGTATCATCTATTAATTACGGAATTTCACTATGAAGGGTTGTGTTCATGGAACGCTATGACTTTCATTTTGCAGGTGAGGGATCAAATTCACACTAACCAAGATTATTTATAGAGCTTAGATTTTTTTTACAATCTTTTTTTTAATCTCTGTCAGGGATCGAACTTACAACCTTCGGTTTGGTAAACAAACGCTTTTACCACTTAAACTATACCCGCCGGCAATATATATAAATAGTCAGGAATCATCCAAAATTTTCTTCAGTATATATATTTTTTTAAATGTCTTTTATAACATAATTTTGATTTGATTAAGATTTATACACTATAGTGAAGTGTTCCCGATATTAATAGATAATGTTAAAAAAAAAAAATGTGTACATATTTGTTAAAATCAAATAATACGAAATATTATGTTTTTTTTTAGTATGAAAATTGCAACAATAACAGTCTCATACTAAATTCCCATTTAAATTAGTAAGAAACTGAATTATAATGGGTTATAATATACACTAATTCACTTACCGGTAACAAGGGCCAATTTCCCGGCAACAATTCCGTTTTTCATCATCTTTATGCTTGAATTTGTACAAAAACACTTTTTTATAATACGAAAAGTAACCTCTAAATGTATCAGACTAGTTTTATTGGTTAGGTACAAAGGTGAAGATATAGTACGTTATCTAAAAAAACACGGATTATTATATTAACATAATTATAACCTTTGCGGTGTATTTCTTATCAAGTTGCATAATCAAAACAAATTACTATTTTTTAAGCGAGTGGCATGTTTTTGACAGTCTTTATACAATTACACAACAAAACACAAAATGATCTATTTTGTATCGGAATTCTACGAAACATGTACCTTTTTGACTCTGAGGCCTTAATTTAAGAGTAGGAATCTATTATACCATTATGAATTTTCATTAAAATTGTAATGCAATTTTATCAACAGATGGCAGTAAAATTTTAAATAACAATTTTTATTCTATTAAAATGAATAAATCAATTTTTAAATTGGAATTGTAATAAATTGAATACAAATAATTATTTTATTTATTTATTTTATTTTATATTTTTTGGGACACGTTTAAGCTTTTTTTAAATTTAAATGGTCTTGTCATCTATTGAATAAAATGTGAACTTTGTAAGAAATAGACCATAGATGACTATGTATGTCATTCGAAAATGATTCAATTCTTCATAACTATATAAACACTTTTAATTGTTTTTGTACATCAATCGTCTTCGCACCTAGTCGCTGCGTAGTTAATCACTTAATTATTATTTATTTATTTATCAAGGATTATGCAAAGGTCTACCAAGGCATTTAACACGGGAGACGGGCCATTTAGATATTATGATATTACATTATAAAAAGCTACTCACACCAGCGATGCGAATCGCGTCAATAGGTATTTCGGGGAAGTCCCAATTAAATGGAACACTTACAATGCTACTAGTTGACCCAACCTTACCCAAACTGGAGAATTCTTTGACATTGATATTTCGAAACAAATTAACATCATCATCATCATCATACCATATCCGCTCCCCTAACTGGAGCATATGGCATTCACAAACTGCCGCTACAAAGCACTGTCTGCCGCCATAGTCTTCGCTTCATCCCAAGTCAGCTTCGCTTTTCGCAGCTCCGATAAGTACATCCTATGTATAGTTACATCCCGACGGCCTTCAAGAAAGGCGAGAGGCCGGGTGCTTGAAGAAAAAGTAGCTATTGTTTATGCTCTCCTGCGGCATTCTTAGTATATGTCCAAGCCAGGTCCACCTTCAAGTCTTCATTGACTGTATTATAAAAGACTATTTAACCTTGTAATTCTTCACAAAGTCAAATTATCGTACCCCCAGCATTCTACGCAGACATCTGCTCTCGAATACTAGAATACGGCGGCATTGGCTCTTGGTAAGATATCACACATTAACAGCCGTAATTATGTTTAAAAGTGTATTTAAGCGACATCTTATTTTGTTACGAAAAGCATTACCTAATAACATATTTGTGGAAATTTATACATTTTATCAAATAAACAATTTCACAAATACAGTGTCACATAAACTTTATTTTTTATGTAAGCACGTACAGGAAAATATCGACAGATGGTGTTACTAATTCTGAAGTCTCATCTGTGGAATTCTATGACGCTTACCATGTTACATATGGTTAAGCGCTGCATGTGGAGTGTTGATCCGCCAACGTTATATAATACAGCTCGGCATTCACGCTTCATCCTTATTATTACAGGAATTTAATATGAATGGGTGGTCTTCACGGGACGAATTTCGTCTACCACCAATTTTAATTGATAGGCTATGACTTGCATTTTTCGGGTGAGGGATCAAATTCACACCAACGGGAATTTTAGAGCTCAGAAATAGTTTTTTTTTTAAATCTCCGTCAAGGATCGAACATACGACCTTTGGTTTGCAAATCAAACGCTTTGACCATTGAGCTGTACCCGCCGGCATATATATCTAATCGGGTAAAAAGGTATGCTCTATTTTTTCTTCAATCACCATCATTATTATTCCGTATCTGCTCCCTAAGTGGAGCATATGACCTTCACAAACCAAGACGTTAAGGAAGCTAGACGTTAGCGCGCTATAATTTATCAGTATGTTTATAAAAAAACACAAAAAAATACTATTATTATTTATAATATATACAGTGAGGCCCCGCTTAACGCTGTTTCGTTTAGCGCTGTTTCAGTTTAGCGCTCTTCAATTTCAACCCGGGGATTCCCCGAAATTGTGCGCAGCGCCAGATTTAAGTAAGAGTGAAGACTAATAAAGTTCAAGAAACAGCAGCTAGTCTTTCTAATGATGAGCTCAAGGAGCAAGAAGAAAACAAAAGTATTGATAGTAGTGATTTCGCAGAAGAGCAAAAAGAACTTTCGATGGCGTTTGTAAAAAAGAGTTTGACCACTATAACTGAAATTATGGACCAATTTGTTGAATATGATCCAAATTTTGACAAGAGTTCAAAAGCAAGACGGGGTGTTATAGATGCTTTATCCACTTATCAACAACTTCTAACAGAACGCAAAAGGAAAACGCAAACTACATTAGATGCCTTCTTGACAAAAAGGCAAAAAATTGGAAACACAATTAGACTGAATGATCTGACTGACTTAGAATTTTGTTAAATTACATGTTAAGATAGCCTCGTTTAGTGCTTTTTCGCATTATGCCCTACTTTGATGGAACGTTTCTCCCGCGTTAAGCGGGACCTTACTGTATATGTAATAAAGTGAATTATTTATACTTGAAGAAAATTAAGCTTGATACCTGACAATTTTACGAAATAAATTACATTTAATAGAATAAATAGCAATTATTTACGTAAATACTCAGGTATCGTGGCATATTTTATTGAGTTTAATAAGCGGTTGTTTTTTTTTATTCTAAAGCCTTTTTAAAAAAAAAATATATATAAAAGGAACTTAATTTAAATACATACCTATAAGTCATATTAGTGTAGAATTTTTTATTCCAAAATTTTAAATTATTTATTTCATTTACTGTAATAACAAATATGCTTATATCTTTAACGCGTTAACAAGCTCGATAATATCAAGCGTAGGATGCCGCTAATTTTATTTTGACATCTTGTTTGTTTTATCTCGTTTAATATTTAGAGAAATTGCATTTGACCATGACACAAGCCGCGCGGCGAATCATCAAAGCTTTCCACTGACGGGACACTTCATTTAATATTATTTATGGCTATCGAATATCATATGGCCTGCGCAATAAGTAAGTACCTACCGATGTTAAATAAACCTCTGAGAGCATAGTTTTCGTCATCAGGAAAGGAGATAATTTGAATATATATTGAGATAAGTTTCTCGAAATACGAGTGATCTGACGTACGAGATACTTAAAATACAATTTGTCGTTAGAGCGGCGTTTTGCTTTAAAATACGAGAAAGATTTGCGATACGAGCAACATTTGAGATGCAGTATATGAAATTTCTGCAAAAAAATAGTTTCGAAAAGAAGCCGGAGGTGGAGGTGGTTATTTATACATTCTATTTTGTTAGCTGGAATGGATGAACCCTTTTGCATCGGTTGTCGGCATATGCCGTCATAAGATTCCCCGACCGTTGACATCGTTTGACGTGATATATCGTTTTGCTACTTTCTTAGAATAGATTTTTATGCATCATCTGATAGCTAAATGATACAAGACCCAATGTGATATATGAAAATAGACCAGATAAGTACATTTATGCTTCAAATACTAGTTTATAATTGACAGTATAATTTTATTCAAACCGAGCCGTAATGACAGGGTTAATAGCATTTCAATTAATTTCGATTGAAAAAAACCTCCTTGTGATCAGTTTGACATAGACATTATTTTTAATTTAGCTTGTATTTCAAGGTACTAGAGTACCGTAAAAATCTTTTCTTATTTAATACACGAATTAATTAATAATTAAATTAAAGAAAAATAGATTATATCTCACGAGCAGCTACTGAATAATACGTACCTATCTAAAATTACATTGATTAGTAGGTATATTAAACGCAGCAAGCTTGTCCCTGCTTTTTACGGAACGTTTTCCCGCTAATTTAGAATGACAGTCGGCCGCTTGTGTTATTTTAAATTTAAAAAGTACACTTTTAAACCAAATTGAAAATGACTTAACGTGTTTTGAAAACAGTTATTCGGGTATTTTAGGATATTTAAATAATATCAACAGACGGGCGATACGCGGCCAAATGGAACTATTTTCCAGCGTTCAAATTTAAACATATTTGACTAAGATATAAATATTTGACAGTTCAATGATGGCAATATTACCCTCTTTGGCGAGGAGTTGTGGATTATATTATGCTTTTCATTTTTAGGTATGGCTATGTGCTATATGTATAGTGAACAACCAACGTCATTGACAAGTTTGGCATTCACGCATCATCCATTTTTATAATAATTCACTATGAATTGGTGGTGTTCACTGGATGACTTTCATCTACCACCAATTTTAATTAACCCTTTCGCATCGGTAGCCCTTGATACGCAAGATTTCCCTACCGTTGACATCGGTAGCCGTGATACGTGTGACATCTATGGTAGGAACTTGGAACTGCAGTCATTCCCTTTATCAACCTACATGTATTATTTACAGGAATCTGTAAAGCATGTAAATAAATATCGTTAGGTTTCGTCACAGGAGCTATTTTTCTGTAAACCGCATGTGTCAATGCCACCACATGCATGGAGTTACATCATGAACGTTTGTTAAATATAATAGTTTTTTATGCATCATCATAGCATATCAAAGGATACAAGAACCAATGTGATAGATGAAAATAGGTCAGATAAGTACATTTATGCTTCAAATATTAGTTTTATAATTGACAGTATAATTTGTATTCCACCGAGCCGTAATGAAAGGGTTAATAGGATATACCAGGCATTTTACGGGTGAGGGATAAAATTCACACTAACCAAAATACAGAATTCATTGGGCTTAGATTTTTTTTTAAAACATTATTTTAGCCCAACACCTAGACCATTTTTATATAGACAAGCATGTACCTAAGTGGTCACCATGGAACTACGTTCCGCTTCCAATGTTGCTTAACTTCAGTGATCTAACGAAAACTGATGTTTCAATATTCTATTACGATCATTGTAATTTTAAAATAATGTTTTCCGGATACCGACAAAACGCCATCTTTTAGCCTTCAAAATAAGTGAAAGATCAAAGGTTGAAAACAAGTTCGAATGGAATTATTCAAATTGTTTTAAAAAGAGGTTATGTTTTCAATTATATCATAAATTTACTAAAGTAAAGCTTTGTCTATGGTAACAAAGCGATTTCATTGGTAATAAAATTACAAAGACAATCTTTTTGAAATTCCTAAACTAATTGAGTAATAGGGTAAAGCAGTAAGTGTCTGAAATAACTTCTTAGGTTTTTACGGCCAGATTTGATATTGTGGCTTTTGAGTTTAGCAGCGTGTGGCGAATTTCTTTTAACCAATATTTCTACCGCCATTGCAGGGGTCTTCTTCGGGATTGATGATTTAGTTGTGAGTTGGTGTCAGATTATATTTTTACGAGCGTTATTAATAACTCCATGGTAACTCACAACGGGACCACTTTCGTCAACAACTAATTTTGATTAATAAGGTTTGACTGGCATTTTACGGGTGAGGGATCAAATTCACTTTCGTGTTTTTTTTTTTTTTAACACTGAAATACTCGTCGTGATCTAAGCATATCATATTGTTAAATACGATTTTATTTTATATCCATGTGGAGTGTTGATCCGCCAACGTCATAGACTTCAACCCGACATTTACGCATCATCCTTATTATTACAGTAGTTCATTATAAATGTATGACAAAGGTCGTAGGTTCGATCCCCGACAGAGATTATAAAAAAAAAGGATTCTTAATCGATTTCTGAGCTCTAAAATACCCCCCGGTTGGTGTGAATTTGATCCCTGACTCGTAAAATGATAGTCATAGCCTACTAATCAAAATCGATGGTAGACGAAAGTTGTCCCGTGAAGATCAACCATTCATTGTGACTTTCTATAATAGTAAGGATAATGCGTTAATGTTGAGCTGTAGTCTATGACGTTGGCGGATCAACACTCCACATGCAGCGCTCAGCCATATGCACCATTATAAGCGTCATAGAATTTCACAGATGACACTTCAGAATCACTATCACCATCTGTAGGTTTTCATCTGTATGTGCTTACATACAATTTTAAGTATTTCAAAATTTACTTAAACCTTTTTTCTCGTAAATATCGTTGATCTATTGTAGTTAAAAAGTAATAAAGTTCATTAAGCAAATGAGTAATAAAAGTAAAATTAACTTGACAACAGATCTTTAAAAAAATGTGACTAGCTCTTTTCATGTCGTTTACCCTATTTATGTTTAAAATAGATGCATTAGCGACACCGGCCATAAATAATTTTACACCTACAGGTCAAACGGCGTTGAGAGTTTTATTTTTAATCGTTTTTATGGCTGTCGGGCTTTGAAGTACGCGGCCGCGTCTCTGGAAGAACAATAAGTCTACACCACTTGGTATTTTGTGCGCAAAGTGTTGCCGTAAATTAAATCCTACCAATTAAAATGCAGCGGGAGGGAAAATGATGATAAACTGCCGTTTGGAGATGAAAGGGAGTGATGTAGATGTAAGACAGGAAATACGTTTGGATTCCAAAGTATTGAAGCGAATTTTTATTTAAAATTAATTTTTACACGTTCAGAACTAATTCAAATCCGCTGAGATCCACACAACCTCTCAATCCGCTTAACACTTTCATTACGGCTCGGTGGAATAAAAATTATACTGTCAATACGGCGTGAACTTTTCAAACCATTTATTTTTGCTTAAAACTTGTATTTGAAGCATAAATGTACTTATCTGACCTATTTTCATACATCACGACATCAGATGACGCATAAAAAACTATTATATTTAACAAACGTTCATGATGTAACTCCATGCATGTGGTGGCATTGACACATGTGGTTTACAGAAAAATAGCTCCTGTGACGAAACCTAACGATATTTATTTACATGCTTTCCTGTAAAGAATACATGTAGGTTAATAAAGGGATTGACTGCAGTTCCAAGTTCCTACCATAGAAGTCACACGTATCACGGCTACCGATGTCAACGGTAGGGGAATCTTAGACGGCATATATCGGCTACCCATGCGAAAGGAGTTAATTAAAATTGGTGGTACATGAAAGTCATCCAGTGAACACCACCAATTCATAGTGAAGTATTATAAATATGGATGATGCGTGAATGCTAGACTGTTGACTATGACGTTGGTTGCTTACTAAACATACAGCCATAACTAAAAATTACAAGCATCATAGAATCCACAACTCTTCGCCAAAGAGGGTAATATTGCTACCAATTGAGCTGTCAAATATTTATATCTTAATCAAATATATTTAAATTTGACTAAGATGTAATAGATGTCTTATTCGGTGCCATTGCCGAGCGTTCCATGCGACGAAACTTTGCACGACAGTTTTGACGAGCTTGAGCCCGATTCCTTATCTTTAAAAACGCCTGTCGTAGTCTAACAGACGTTAAAATCCCTCAAACAACAAATCGCTGTCAGTTTTTAAGGATGCATGAATGCCGCGCTTCAATTTCAAATATCATCGACGGATCAGAACTCCACGAAACAGCGCTTTTCGTACTCCTAAATGCTAAAACATCACAAAATAAAAAATGAGATTTCTTCATAACTGTATGGAGGGATACTACATTATGTGTTTACATAAAAAATGTATACCCACGGTTCTTTGGTATCTAAAAACCAACATATCATCAAGAAAGACCTTTTTAAAAAAAATATGATTGACATATTTCAGTTTTTGAATTCGCCATAACCAAAAAAATGAGCATTTGTTCACACATCATCATCATCACCATCATCATCATCACCATGTGAGCTCCCCTAACTAGAGCAAATATTCGTCACGAAGCTTTGTCAGCCGCCACGGTCCTCACTTTGTATGAAAAATCTGCCTCGCGCGAGTATAGTTTTTTTTTTATGTAAACGAATGCAGGAGAGCCCAGTCGTTCAGGAACAGTGCACTCTATGACGCTCAGCCAGTGAGGATGAACGCTGCATGCAGTGAAAGGTATGTTGTGTTCGTGTTTGTGTGCTTGTTGTGAAAATTGCAAGTGTATATTTACATGTTTCTTGAAGAGATCCAGATTGAAGGAAGAAGGAAACAGAGACGCTGGAAAAGCATGCTAAAGTTTACCATTTAGGAAAGAACTTTGAAAACTGACAGTTCTTTGTCAACATACATTAAGCGTGTATGGATGCTTGGCAAGTGTAAGACGAGTTTGTCGGTTGTGGGTGGGTGCAGGAGGAATTAGTTCTTTAAGTTAAGAAGAGCAGGAACCGTGGTAATAACGATAGAAAAGACTAATCGAAACAATCTTACGCATGTGTTCTATTGATTGCGGGTGAGACGCAAAAGTGTCATTGTTTATCAAACGAATTGCTCTTCTTTCATTACAGTACATTCTATGTATAGTTCCCGACGGAGGCGTGAGCCCAGGGGATTAAAGAAAACGCATCATCAATTAATGTCCTATTGCTGTGTACAAATTATATGTTCAAATCAGGTCCACATTCGCATTAAAAACTGTATCTAGTATGAAAGGCTACATTGTTCACTATCTCGCCTTGTCATTCCTAGCCATCGAACTCCTAATATTCTACGCATGAATCTGCTTTCATAACTCATTATACGGCTGCATTGGCATTTTTTTACTCATTGAATCATTGTATACAATGTATTCTTTGATGTTTTTTTACAATGAACTTACAATTTATTCTGTAATTCTTATTTTCCCTTATTTTACGTTTTCTTTCCCCAAAGTGCATTTAATGCCTTAACAGTAGAACAATATGAAAAATCTCCATTCTTTTCTTCCACTACTTGTTCATGCACTGGCAGGCTTGGCTTAGTGGTAAAAGCGTTTGATTTTCAAGCCGAAGGTCGTAGATTCGATCCCCGACGGAGATTAATAATTTTTTAAGCTCTAAAATATCGCCGTTTTGGTGTGAATTTGATCCCTCACCGTAAAATGACAGTCATGGCATATAAATCAAAATTGGTGGCAGACGAAAGTCGTCCCGTGAAGACTACCCAATATAGATTTTATAAAATAAATTGATGATGCGTAAATTTCGTGCTTTAGTCTGTGCGTTGGCGGATCAACGCTCCGCATGCAGTGCTTAGGCATATGCAGCATGGTAAGCTTCATAGAATCCACAGATGAGAGTTCAGGCTTACCATCCCCATTTGTAGGTATTCTCCTGTATGTGCCTACATAAATAAAAATGTTCTCTAATTCTTTTTTCTCTTATTTCACTTTTTCTTTCCCTAAAATGTAGAGACTTAATGCTTTAACAATAGAACAATGCAAAAAAAGGTCCCTTATTTTGTTCCACTACTTGAACACGTCCACAAAATATGTATATTAGGTTATTCGGATGATAATAATTTTAAATAATTTAAAATTTACAAATTAAAATTATTTCCCTTTGATTCACATTTATTGTAAGCGATTACATGTTTCGGCCTCCGTGGAGACCATCTTCAAAAATGATTGAGAGGCTTTTCGGCATCAGCCTAAAATAGCTACATCAAGCTGATATCAGTAGGTATATTTAAATCGCATAATTTTCTCTTCTATAGATAAGTTATAAAAACGTTATAAAGACATTCTTTTTGTATAATTTGAATGTAATATTTACAACTTATGGTGAATCGATGAGAAATTAATTCCTTTTGAATTTGAAAACAGGGTTGAATTGCGTGTAAAGAGAACCGCAGCGCAGTTATTATACTTACATTACTATTGTGTTTGGTTCATGCGATCTGCTTTCAAGGGGAAACGAATCAAGTCATTCGTTCGAACTAACTTTAAGAATAAAGTCCACTGATTTCACTATGGGAAAGAGATTACCAAGCCAAGGACGCTACATTTTTTTGACCGACGTGGAGCATAGAATAAACACAGGATGGCTGAAACGGGAGGTCTCTCTCTGGGGATTAGCGTGATGCCAAGATTCCAGTTAGGACCAAAGGTAAAATCTACAAAACTGCTGTAATGCCAGCTATATAGATCGGAGTGTTGGACCCCGCTGAAACGTGACTTGGATAGGATTCATGTGGCAGAGATGAAGATGCTGAGATGGGCGGACGGTGTGACTAGAGTTGACTGAGTTCAAAATTAGCATATTCGGGGTTCATTTCGGGTGGCCCCCATACCTAAAAAGATAAGAGAAAACCGCCTAAATGGTATGGGCATGTGACACGGAGAGATGAGGACCACATGGTGAAGAAAGTCCTCAACATACTCACGCTGAGAAGAAGACCTTGAAGACCACAGGTAACCTGGACTGCAGCTGTAGACAATGATCTGAAAACTCTGGGCTTGACCGAGAATGCAGCGCAGGACAGACAGACATGGCGAATGTGCACAAAGAGAGCCGATCCCAGATGACAGGAAATGGCGAGGTTAAAGAAGAAGATAGTGCCTTAAAAACCTAGTTACTTAGGCGAAATTCAGAGTATAAAATTACATTCTTTGATTTTTTTTTAATAATTTTTAAACTTAGAAGCGCCGTCTTTTTTCTCAAAATTTCTATCTTGACTATACCTGCTACAGACTCTTGTTTTGAGGTCCACACGGTGGAGCAAGACCCCTAATTTTGCATGACTTGGGGCCAGATTTCGCCTTTGTACTCTGGGGGCGTCCCAGTTTTCGCAAACGAGATCGAATAATAAGAAAAATGCCAACAATGGACGCCGTAATCAGGCCATTGTTGACAGACGTGTGAGTGTAGATGGGTTCGATGCCGTTTAGGGGGGAAACTAAACGCTGAGTGCGAATACTTAAAAAATGTTTTGAGTTTTTTTATTTTTTATGTAAACACATACAGGAGAATAACGACAGATGATGATAATAATTCTGAAGTCTAATCTTTAAAACTCTATGATGCCCACCATGGTGCATATGGCTAAGCGCTGCATGTGGAGTATTGATCCGCCAACGTTAAAGACTGCAGCCTGAGATTCACGCATCATCATTATTATAACAGGAATTTACTATGAATGGATGGTCTTCACGGGACGACTTTCGTCTACCACCAATTTAAATTAATAGGCTATGACTGGCATTTTACGGGTGAGGGATCAAATTCACACCAACCGGGGGTATTTTAGAGCTCATAAATGGATTAAGTTAGAAATCGGTTTGTTTGTCTCCTGACAATTATTTAAGGATAAGGAGGCACAGATTTTTTGTTCTTCCTACAAGTAATACTAACCTGCCAGAGACTCTGCCTCTTGGAAGAGTGATCAGACTGTTCAACGATATCGCCTCGAATATTGATATATTCCATTTGAGAGACGCCCAGTTTCGACATGAGCTCCACGAATTTATTTATGAAAGTAATTTCGTCGAGTCTTCTGTTTAGCGAGCTTCGGGATATTTTAAAATTATTTTTAACCCTTTACGTGCGAAATAAGATTTCATAAAAAGTCACGAAATAAGTCAATTAGTCAATGAAAAATAAAGTTGAATATTAAGGGACGATTTTTTATGTGTTTTAATTGGTCAGTGGTGCATTTATATTCACCTTCAGAAATAAATTAAATAAATCCATTATTATTTTTAAAAAAGGGCAAATTTCAAACATGTGTAGAATGACCCACAACTCGATACATATCGTAAAAAAAAAATTGACGAAGGAATGTCGGAATACAAAACAAAATAATATTCAATATAGTATTCGGATAAATCCGCATCTCGCACTGAAGCGACGCGTTTTTTTCAGGGCGTGGGATAAATCCGCACCTCGCACTTAAGAGCAGTGCAAGTTGGTGCTGATATTTCCGCACCTCGCATCTAAAAATTTAATAAACATAAATTCCTGTATTTATAAATTGTTTGTATTTTATCTTATTTCAGGATCGTATTAAATATTTGAATTTGTAATGTTTCTGAAAGAAATAAATAAAAATGTCTTTACTGTTGGCTTATAAACAATGAGAGTAATCGAAACGATACACAATGCTCAGCATGAGTTAAAATGGCAAACGTCACATAATCTGCAGATGACGTCTCGACATCGCTGTATGGTACTAGCATTCTCCTGTATGTGTTTGTCTAAAAAATAAAAATAAAAAACGTTTTTTTTTGGGACGTGTGGATTTCAAGAACCGTAGTATTTTCACGTCTTTTTTTGCCCGTGATCTAGACGGCGAGCGTGTCCCTATCAACAGTGCAGAAATGTCATTAGGCGGAATCAGGGATGACCATATGCACCGAAAAGAGAATATTAATTTTTAATTTAAAGAAAAAAACTCACTTCTTCGTCTTCTACTGTACCCAGGATGTAAAAATACAGTTGACCTGTTATAGCGTCATTTTCATAAGATTAGATGATCAGTCCAGCTTAGCCTTAAAAGGTGATTCAATCCAAAATAACAACAAAGATATACCGTTATACAAACAATCGCTGCAAACCATAAAAGAAAAATCTCCGCTTAAAGTTAACATCCTCCTCTCTTTAAAAGGTAGTTATTCAGTCGCGTGGTGGCAGGATGAGGAGCAGATTAACAACACAAAGACTTTTTCTGAAGCACATTGACATATATATGTCGATAACTTTACAAACCTATGGTATGGACCTAGTCGCAGCATTCAACAGGCCGGGCCAACAACAATACGATCTCGCCGGCGTCGACACGCGACTGATGGGCTGTCGCCCAGCGCCTATATAACTAACGTCACACACCCGTGACCGGACTTGTCCAAAAAGCCAATATGGCGACACATACATGTGCGACAAACGAACAGAGATAAGATACGAAAGATTGTATATCGAACTTTTCGGTAGGGTTTCATCATGCTGATGTCAAAGTATAAAAAAACGTGTAAATGATTGTAGTAGACTTTAGTGACTGGAGTACTTCTCAGTAGAAGTATTTCAAACAAAGGTTTCGACAAAATTTGGATTCAAATTGTTATCCTAATACTTAAATTTTTATCAAATTCTAATCTTTTGTCGGATTCAAATTTTTGTCGGATTCGCCCCTAGCTCCTCACGGCCTCGTCGCCCGCTTGTCAGCGAGCTCGGTGCAGCGGAACTGCCACGGGGGGCGCCGTCGGATACCGAGAAGACGTAACCCAACCCGACAATCCGACAACCCGACAATCCGACATCCCGACAGTCTGTCAACCGTCGCGCTGATTCATGACTCTTTGTGAGATCGCACGGTGATGCAATGCACAGCTGTCCACAAATCTCTTGACTATCACTGACACCATTGCGAAAGAGTTACAAATCATTTACATTTTAAGCCACTCGATCAAAACTAAATTCAAATTAAACATCGTATGTAATATCCTTATTGATATCAACTCTATATAGCCCTTTCAGGCTGGTTCTGAAAAGTCTCGATATACGATATTTTGCTCGCTCGTCTAACACGTATTAACTGTATTATCTTTGATGAGGATGAAGTCCATGACGAAGGTGACGAAACGTAACAAGTAAGAGCAAAAAAAAGGCATTTTTTTCTGGCACTATTAAATTCAAATAATGGGCACTAATTATTTAGCAAACGGTTAGTAATAAATACCAAAAAAGGTAAGTTAAAAATAATCATTCGGAAGTATAAAAATATCAATCGGCAGTATAAAAATAATAAATTGGTAAGAAATAATTAATGAATGTTAATTAATAAAGTAATTAGGTTAGGTTTCCATTTTATCAGTTAATTATTTAATAATTTTGCATTATTATTTACCAATATTGAATATAATCCTGCCATTTTAATTTTATAACTGACCACATTCCTACTGACACTTTGGATAATGCCAATTTATTTAGTCTACTGCTGATTTAATTTATTCACTGACAATTGATTTAACTTACGACCAAAACCTTGAATTACTCACTGAACAAAGAAATACCGGCCATTGTTTTCTTTCTTTAACAGTTTATTACTTTTGATAGAATAAAATTAAAATATGCCGGAAATGCTGCTTTTCACTTTTGCTTATTTAAAAGGGTGCCAACAAAAAACTACTGCGTAGAATCAATCAAGCTTTCCCACAAGCAAGCCTTGATATATATAAACTCGTATTATTTTATATGATTTCATATATACATACAAATTTGTATAAAAAATCTATACATATAGTAAAAAACAACAAAAAAGTAGTGAATAAATCAATTACTAAACTCTAATTATCTTAAATTTAAAAATTTAAAATATCAAATAAAATAAATCAAAAAAGAACATAAGTTTCACTTATTTGAAAGTGATAAAAAAGGACTAGAGGCCTTTGAGATGTGGTCATACAGAAGAATTCTCGGAATTTACTGGAGAGACCACGTCACGAACAATGAGGCTCTCAGCATAATCAAGGAGGATAGGCACCTAGTAAGAACCATCTCAGAGAGGCGATCGGTCACATCATGCGCCACGATGGTCTTCTTCACGACATTGTGGAAGGGATGGTTGAGGGCAGAAACTCTAGAGGTTCGCCCTAGACGTGAGTATTTGCAGCAAGTGTTCGAGGACATGAGCTGTAGATCTTATGCTGAGCTGAAGACGACTGCAGAGGGGCGAGAAAAGTGGAGATCGAGATGCAAGATTTTGTTGCTGCAAACCAATCCACGTGACTGATACTACGAAGAAGATGCATTTTTTTAAAAACAATTTGTAATAGAATATCATTTAAAATTTAAACCATTTAAATAAAATTCTTTAAGCTTTTTTTAGTTCTAATAAGATCGTGCTTGAGAATGATTTTTAAGAACCCGGTACCCCTTTTATTGAAGCACCGTGAAGTGAGCGACGTTTCACATACTGTCAACCATCCAAAAAGTGCGAACTCACAGAATATAAAGCAAAAGCTTTAACTCAATGGTTAAATCACTCGATTGTCATACTCAAACTTTTGGTTCAAGCCACATTTATGCCCATGATTAAAGTATGAAAGAAGTATAAGTCACGTTTGCATTCGTTCTGAGATATTTAAAGGTTTGTGTTTTGATGTTGGTAGTTAACATCCATCTCTCTTTTAAAAATATAGTTATTCAGTCGTGTGGTGGCAGGATGAGGATCAGAAGGACAACTCACAGACTTTTCCAAAAGCACATATATTTTCATACAAACTTCCGCCTCTAGCGGAATAACATAGCGGGCTTGCCGTAATACGACCTTCTCGCGGTCGGCACACAACTGGCACCGGGCGCCGTGGTCGGTGACGCCCGGCGCCGCAAATTGTGTTCTATATTACTAGTCTTCTTAACGGAATTACAAAATGACAACACATGCGTGTTCGATAAGCGAACGAAAATAAGAGACGAAAGATTGTATATCGAGGTTTTCGGTACCAGTCAGCAAGGGCTATATCATGCTGATATCAATTGAAAGCCGATGAAAGTTACAACTTCATGTTGCATAAAATGATATAATTCCATTTTTTTAATTAACGTTAGATCAAGATTATATTAATTCACAACAATGGGAAACTAGAATCATTTCTTCTAAACTTAATTGTCTAAGTTCAAAGAAGATCAACCAGTTCAGCTATCAAATTTGTATCTTTCACCGTTTGTTCTCTTCCAAAAGTCATCAACATCCTTGGATTATCAATCTCGAATAATGTCAAATATTACGAGTCAATTAAATATAAAGCTGGTCTCGATTCCAAAAACTAAGTGTATTATAGAGATCACTGAGGTATTTCAACGATAAACAACTTCTTCTTCTATATAAAGTACAAATCCGACCTATCCTTGAATACGGCAGATTTTGGATTGGAGCCCCAAAATATCTTCTAAACTTAATTGACTCAAAGAAGAGCAATTCGTTTGATATGTCTAACCTGCAATCAATGTACCACAGGCGTAAGCTTGATTCTCTTAGTCTTTTCTACCGTTATTACCACGGTCGTTGCTCTTTGGAATTTAAAGAACTAATTCCTTCTGCATCCACCCACAACCGACAAACTCGTCTTACACTTGCCGAACATCCATACACGGTTATTGTGTGTCGACCAAGAACTAGCAGTTTTCAAAGTTCTTTCCTTAATGCCACCGGTAAGCTTTGGAATGCTCTTCCAGCGACTGTGTTTCCTCCTTCCTACAATCTGGATGTCTTCAAGAAACAGATAAATAAACTCTTGCAATCTCCCCCAACCCACACGAACACAACACACGCATGTTTACCGCATGTATCGTCCAGCCTCCCTGGCTGAGCGTCATAGAGTGCACTAGTCTTGAATAGCTATGCTCTCCTGCATGCGATTACATAAAAAAAAAAAACAAGTGGAATATATCAATATTCGAGGCGATTTGGTTGAACAGTCTAATCACTCTCCCAAGACGCATAGTCTCTAACAGGTTAGAATTACTTCTAGGAAGAACAAACAATATGTGCCTCCTTATATTTAAATAATTGTCAGGGACAAACAAACCGATTTCCAACAAAATATCAGGATTTCTGAACACACCGCGCACTAGCACTAGAGATGTCCTGATATAAAGCATAATGGCAACTAACAGAACTGAATGACGGCATTTGTGGTGACCATATGTTCCAACTATGGAACGGATATAGCGTAAAAAATATATTTTAGCCTTTTTTGATCATCTTATTATTATTAATACGTACCATACTAATTAGCGTTGAATAAAAAATAACCCTCTAAGGACCAAAGCAATTCTCTTGAGTATTTAAAGACATCCTTTTGCCCATCTATCAGCAGCGACGTGCTAAATATTTACAGTACCCAACCAGGTCCACCCCAGGGAATACACAGACGTACCCTCGCATCCCTTCACCGCGAATGTGTTGTTTTGTGCAGTTTTTTTAGCTTCTTAGCCGTTCCGAAAAAGGTATACCGTAAACTACGTCTGTAAAAACTGTCACTAGCAAAAATGATTGAGGTAAAGATCATCATCAGATTTCAAATCGATATCTGAGCTTTAATACCCCCGGTTGGTGTGATTGATCCCTCACCCGTAAAATGCCAGTCACAGCCTATTAATCAAAATTGGTAATAGAAGAAAGTCGTCTTGTGAAGACCACCCATTCATAGTAAATTCCTGTGATAATAAATCTCGGGCTGTAGTCAATGACGTTGGCGGACAACACTCCACATGCAGCGCTTACCCATATGCACCATGGTAAGTGTCATATAATTCCACAGATGAGACTTCAGAATTACTATCACCATCTGTCGGTATTCTCCTGTATGTGTTTACATAAAAAAAATGTCAGTAGGAATGTGGTCAGATATAAAATTAAAATGGTAGTTACATATTCAATTTTGGTAAATATTAATGTTAAATGAAAGAATAATTAAGACATTAAAATGGGAACCTAACCTAACTTACTTATTATTGATTACCATTCATTAATTATTTCCTGCTAATTTTTCTACTACAAACTGAAAGTCGTCTCGTGAAGACCACCGATTTATAGTGAATTCCTGTAATAATTGAATGAAGCATGAATTACGGGCTGCAGTCTATGACGTTGGCTGATCAACACTCCACATGCAGTTCTTAGCCATAAGCATGGTAAGTGTCATAGAATCCTCAAATTAGACTTCAGCATCACTATAAGCGTCCATTTCCCATCCGTTCTCATGTTTTTTTTTATGTAATCTCATGCAGGAGAGCACAACCGGTCAAGACCAGTGCCCTCTATGACGCTTAACCAGAAAGGCATATGGGAAACGTGTGTTGTGTTCGTGTTTGTGTGTGAGTTGGGGAGATTTCAAATGTATTCCGTGGTTAGCAACGGGTTACCAAAGAAGGCAATTCTCCACACGTTGTAGTATACTTACTTCGCAGCATTAGACTGAGGTCTATTTGGCATACAACTAGTGCTCCTAGAATCAAGGAGAGGTCTTAGCCACTCTAACAAGTAGCTTTTTGCGTGCGTCCAGTAACGGGTATCCATCTAGTCTCCAAAAACAGGACGGGACAGGGAGAGATTTTCACCAAGCATCTATCGGTATTATCCGATATGTGCTTTCATGAAAAAAGTTCAGTTTAATCAGAGTACGAAGAATATTGTATGCGAAAGAGATGCAATATACAAATCTCTATAGGAAAGACAGAGACAGCACTTACGTGTCGAACGCGTGTATTTTTTGTAAGCGTCACTAAACATGGGGCGTATCTATTATTTCTCTCAAGGGAGCTATCTTATAGTCGGGCAAAGCGCAAAACGCCGTGTAAAATGATCACTAAACATGTATTTGTTTATTACGATGTTTTTTATGAAGCCGTGAGTAAAGTGAGCAGATTTTATGTGACAAGGCTCGAGGTTAAGGCATCCTGTTGTATTTTATTTTTATTTTTCAAAACATACTTTAAGAATTTGCTTTAAACATTAAGTTATTTTAATGGGATATATATAAGTGTATGTAACACACTACAAGCGAGTATATAGATTTTAAACAAAAATTTATACGCGTATGATATTATTAAAGCTCCGCAAGCAACATTTGGAGCATCGTGATGTACAGCCGTGAGACATGGTGCTTATCTGAAAGTGATAAAAAAGACCAGAGGCCTTTGAGATGTGGTCATACAGAAAGAATTCTCGGAATATCGTGGAGAGACCACGTCACGAACAATGAGGTTCTCAGCATAATCAAGGAAGACAGGCACCTAGTAAGAACCATCTCCGAGAGGCGATCGGTCACATCATGCGCCAGGGTGGTCTTGTTCACGACATTGTGGTAGGGATGGTTGAGGGTAGAAACTGCAGAGGGCGCCCTAGACGGGCCCATCACGAGCGCGGCATTTGTGTGCTGACGGTCGAGAAGGTCGCAGTACGGCCGGCCGGCATTGTCATTCGCCGGACGCTTGTAAAGCTTATCATAAATATTTATGTGTTATCAATCTACTCCTAATCCTGCCATCACGCGACGGAAAAACAACCTTTTGAAAGAGAGGAGGATCTTAACCATCATTGTAGCTTTTATTTTTAGCCGTGTGTGGTGAATTTAGTTAAATACCGACCGCAATTTACTATCTAGCTTTTTTTCAGGCTTGACAATTTTGTGAATCGTCAAGTTGAAACAGCGGCTTAACCTAAAAGCCGCAACACCAAAACTCCCCGGAGGATGAAAACCAGCTTTTGGGATACTTTTTAAGCCGACGGTTTATTTTTAACCGTGACAAGTTAAACACCGCGAGATTTACTCCCTAGCGGTAAATTTAAAAAGGTGACATTAACATGTTAAATCACCGGAGGTTAAAAAATGGGTAAAGATGCAGAAGAGCGTGACATTTCAGAACAGATGAAGATAGATCTATCAACAGATCACTGACTAACGACAGAATAGAGATACATTAGTTTGTGGAGGGGTAAAGCGAACACCATCGAGTTTTTTTTAACATATATTTGGAGTATATGAACACCGAAAATTGCCATTTAACAATTTTGTAAGCTCAGATTGTCTACGTCTTGTCTTATAACACCTATTGACCTGCAGGTCCACATGGAAACATCGCCCAAGAACTGGCAGTTTCCAAAATTCCTTCCTTAATGCACTCTTTCGTCTATCCTGCTCCACAGCGCCTGTATCGTCCTTATTCTTCTTTACAACTTAAAAATATTTTTTAAGAAAATCCTCATACCCACAACCGACAAACTCGTCTCAGATTTTTGAACATGCATACACGGTTAATGTGCATCGACAAAGTTCTGACATATGATAAGACGAGGATCATGGCGACTGACAGATCTTTGCGGCGGCAGTTCATGATAAACATATTCTTCAGTTAAGGGAGCGGACATGATGATGATTTTTTTATGTAATCGCATTCAGGCGAGCACAGCCGGTCAAGACCAGTGCACTCTATGACGCTCAGCCAGGGAGGCTGGACGCTGCATGCGGGAAACATGTATTGTATTCGTGTTTTGTGTGTGGTTTAGGTATATTGCAAGTGTGTATTTATCTGTTTCTTAAAGAGGTCCAGATTGTAGTAAGGAGGTAACACAGATGATGGAAGAGCATTCCAAAGCTTACCGGTGGCATTAAGAAAGGAATTTTGGAAACTGACAGTTCTTGGTCGAAACATATTAACTGTGTATGTATGTTCGGCAAGTGTAAGGCGAGTTTGTCTGTTGTGGGTAGGTGCAGGAGGAATTAGTTCTTTAAGTTCCGAAGAGCAGCGACCGAGGTAATAACGGTAGAAAAGCCTATTTGAACCAAACTTACGCCTGTGTTCCGTCAATTGCAGGTGGATGATTCAATGATTCAAAAAGGTAAAACAATGATTTTTAATGCAATAAATCAATTTTAAATATTTTTGAAATTTTCGAAATCTCCTAGTATGAAAAGTGTCACGCCCCCGATGATGTATGGCTGTAATTACTTTGGACAGTTTCACGGGAAAATAGTCGCAAAAAGCTCCAAGCGCCGCGGCGATACGGAACATTACTCCCGGCAGTTAAATTAAACAGCTCGTTTTGAACTTAAAAAAATCTAACCATACATTCTTACTAAGGAAAGATATATAAGTACAACGAAAATAATTTATTTATATTTTTTTTATTTAAATATTATAAATTTAGGTCAGGTTATAATTACAGTTAAGTACTGACATCCCCCGTCTAATAAAAGGAGACTCCAGATCGCCGGGATCGTCATTGGGATGCGCGGTGGATGGATGAGGATATTTATTTTACGTAAAAAAAACGTTCACCTGTGCGGGACAGACAATGCTGTGTACCTTACAGATTCCGAACGGACTCTGATTCTTCGGTGACAATTGGTCACTGTCCTCGAAAACTACTAGCAGCCACCTGGCGAACTATCCCGCACGTCACAGGTAAGTAACCAAAATGGCACATGCAAGCGCCGCCTCTTATAACTACTTAAATCTGAAAATTAGACTCCCATTTTTGGATGTGCGTGTCCGACGAGCTAACAAAAATATGAGACTTTCACCACTTTGAATGGGTGGTCTTCACGGGACGACTTTCGTCTAGCACCAATTTTGATTAATAGGCTATGACTGGCATTTTACGGGTGACGGTTCAAATTCACACCAACCGGGGTATTTTAGAGCTCAGAAATCGTTTTTTTTTAATCTCCGTCGTGGATCGAACGCATGACATTTGGCTTGCAAAGCAAACGCTTTGACCATTGAGCTATACCCGCCGGCAAAGTCAATATAAGATTTTTTTTAAATATTTCAATATTTTCCAACAAGATCAATATTCATTTCTTCCGACTGTTGCGTGGCGTGTTCGGGAATCCTAAATTTTTGATGTTAGTCGGTTTACATATCCCTGATAAATATCTAAGAAGTCACATCAACCTGCCAAAGACTATGCCTCTTGGGAGACGAATCAGACTGTTCAACAACATCGCCTCGGATGTTGATATATTTCACGCATGGGAGGCCCAGTTCAGGCACGAACTCCACGAATTGAGCTATACCCGCCGGCATAAACTAATTATTTAAATGAACCATTGGTAAAACCCGCATTTAAACACGTTAAGCACCTATAACGTCGGTGCGTACACGTGGTTCTGAGACAAGTAAATATGATTATTGTCGTGTGATTTTCAAAAGTGGCGCCAGCACGGTCGCGGATGGAACTAATAATAAAATAATAAAGATTTAGCGGGAAACACGCGCGTGGAGGGAACCATAACTCACGACGCGCATCCGGTGGACATCTTGTGTTGACAGCCCAGAAAGTTTATCGATCAAGACAATGTTCAGACCGAACGTACGAATACAAACGAAAAATGTTAAAGAAAGTAATTCAATTAAATTCAATTCAATTCTTTATTTTTTTCCATCAATAACATTACAAAATATTTTACATTTGAATTAACTATTGAAGTACTTACATATAAATGTGGCGTTGTAAATGTATTGACACATTTAGTGTCAATGACCTCACACTCAGAACAGGTGTCGGGGTACTCAACGCAAATAGTTGAATATGCAACAACAAAAACCATGTCATAAGTATATCATGGTTGACACACAAATAACACGACATTATTGTTACAAAATCAAACGTCCAACATTTAGTATTTGTCAACACCAGTACTGAATGCGAAGCAATATTACACTAAATATGTCAATATCTTCACTCAAGTTGGTTTCAACCACTGTTCACTGCGATTCTTTCGTCTTACACGTATCCAGATAGTTGAACGATGGTCCTTTCAGGCCGCACTTCAAGCTCCATGAACGACTCCCAACTGACGTCTGCCATTCTGCAGAATCCTTTTCCCAACCTTACCATTTCCTTATCCATTCCCACGTATTACGTTATTATCAACGTGTTACCAAAGAAAGAAATTCGAGGCTCGCTGTAGTATACTAATTTAGCAAATTCAGACTGAGGTCTATTAGACATCTAACTGATGCACCTAGAATCACAGGAAGGCCTTCAGCCACTCTAACAATTAGCGTTTTGCGTGTGTCCAGTACAGATTCCGTATCTGGGTCTCCAAAAACAGGACGGGACAGGAAGGGTTTTCACAAAGCGAACGAACACTGCTTGGACTGCAGGTAGCTTGGTGAAAACCCTCCCTGTCTCGTCCAGTTTTTGGAGGCCCTGATGGGGACTTGATTACAGGACGCACGCAAAAAACTACTTTTTAGAGGGTGGCTGAAGACCTTTCCGTGATTCTAGGTGCATCAGTGAGATGTCAAATAGGCCTGTCTAAGGTTGCGAAATTCGTATACAACAGTGAGCCTTGAATTGCCTTCTTTGGTGACACGTTGCTAACCACGAAATACGTGGGAATGGATTAGCTGCAGGTAGCGAAGCATTTTTCATAATTTTAAATATAACTGTGTCGGAAACATCAGGGTCAGATCCTGTCTGCCCAGAAGTAGACGACGTCGATGGAGTTACTTCCGGCCATCATCAGGTCTTCCTGGGTGCAGCTACTCGGACACAGCGTACACTCCAGAAAGTGTGACAGGGTCTGCTCCACGCCGCAGTCACATTCAGTCGGTCCGCTGTAAAACTGCCAGGCTTTCATTCAGTGTCCTCGTCTTGCATACTCCGGTCCAAAGTCTGTTAAGGGACCTCCATATATTCCATTCATGGTTGTGTCCAGGGGCTAGGTGCTCTTTCGGGGCAAATCAAGAATTACCCTCAGTTGCGCTTCTCCACATGTTCAGCCGCAGGGTGGCCTCAGGTATCATCAGTTCCATTGTCAACTGTAGGAAACTTCTTCTTGGTTTGAGCCGTGTGGTTATCTTTTGATAATAATAATTTTATCATCAGCATATACACTGTTGAACGTAAGCCTCCCGTATGAGTCTCCATGTTTCTTAATCTTCCGCCCTCCGCATCTAAGATACATCCGTTACTCTTTGATGTCATCGGTCCATTATGATTTAAAAGATAAACATTCTTTAACTTTAAAGTAAAGAGATTATAAATCTTTTTCAGTTATCACTTTTTTATTCAATCTTAAAGTATATTTTTTATACAGACTTGATTTCCTCGTCCGACCGGTATGGCGTTTCGCCGGCTGGACGAGAGTTAACTGACAACTCCCGGAACACTGTGATCGTTTACCGTGATTGTTTTGGCGGTGCCAAAAATTAAAGATGAAAGTTGAACCAACATAAATTAGAGCAACTGTCATAACAAATAAAATGGCGTATGTAAACGCCGTGTAATTTTATATATTATTAAAAGTAACATAATTAGCTGTGCATGGCAGGCGGGCGAACAAAAATAAGAGACAAAAGATCGTTTTTCGAGGCTTTTCGGCATCGGCTTAAAAGAGCAATGTCAAGCTGTTATCGGAATCATAAAAATGACTAATTAAGACTAAAATTTAAAATATTCTTAAGATATACTAATTCACAGGAAATTGGTATGCATTATTATGGGATTAAGAGTATTTGAAGCATGCGGAAATACTTGCTAGGGTCTAGACACGAGCCTTGTTAGTAGTAAAGGACATAACTCATTCAAAGGTTATGGAGATGCACGGCAGAAATGTAGGGAAAAATATGTCATAATTTTCTCTTGTTTTCTCTCTAGATTGAAAAGAATGGCTGGAGGAGGTCCGAAATTCCGTTTCTAGAAGGGCACCGCTTGGAGGTTGTTTTCATTTTTTTGAGAGGTTCAAATGTCTCGGCGTACACGTCACTGAGAACTGTGGCCTATAGAAGAAGCTCGATTCCCATCTTTAAATTCCATGCGCAATATCTAGGACTACCAGCTTTTTTCGAACAAAACGTAATGCCATATATACAGTCTACTTGCATCGACATCATTCTTCTTTACGGCTGTGAACCTTGGCATCTGATAATAAGCCAATGCAGCCGAATAATGGGTTTTAAAAACAGATGCCTATGCACTGAAAGTGCGATGGTTTGACTTCCTTAGAAATGTCAATGTGAGAAAACGAATGACGCAGCCTTTCATATTACAGTCGGTCACCAGATGGTGACAGTGATGCTGATGTCTCATCTGTGACTCCTATGACGCTTACCATATTATATATGGTTAAGCGCTGCATGTGAAGTGTTGATCCGCGAACTTCATAGACTACAGCCCGATATACACGCATCATCCTTATTATTACAGGAATTTACTATGAATGGGTGACGACTTTCGTCTACCACCATTATTAATTAATAGGCTATGACTGGCATTTTACGGGTGAGGAATCAAATTCACATCATCCGGGGTATTTTAGAGCTCAGAAATCGATTATTTTAATTTATTTTTATTCTCCGTCTGGGATCGAACCCACGACCTTTGGCTTGCTAAGCAAACGCTTTGATCATTGAGCTTTACCTGCCCTTTAAATCATGATGTATCATCATCATGCTCCCCATGATGATGATACATCATGTTAATGATAATCTGATTCATGCAGAATTTTCACATGCTGCTTCAAGCCAACACCCATCTCAAAGTGATACCCCTTAGCTGGTATTGCATCGACAAATTCGAGCTAAGAAAGAGAATTTGATTATAATTCAACAATTCATACATTAAAGACTTTTGGATAAATAATTATGTTCAAATAACGTTTTGAACAGGGAGCATGAAAAAAATCACGAGTATCGTATTAATTCAACGCAAATACCTGTTTCTATAATTTATTACATGGCTGCATTAGCTGCATGTGCAAAAAAATCTCCGTTATGACCGTAATGACAGCTAGAGTATCTGCGGACAGTACAATTAGCTACCACACAGGCAGTGAGAAATGTCGAAAATGTCAAAAATGTCATCCCTATACTTCCCTTGATAATATTTATTACAGGATCTGGGCGGTGCTGATTTTTTGTCGATGTAAACACATTCAATACAACACCGACACACGTAGTTTTTTTTAAATCAACACATACAGGAGAATACCGACTGATAAATCTTATTTGTGGATTTTACGATGGTAACGTTTTGGATATAACAAAACGCTGCGTACGGAATGTGATTCGTCAACGTCAGATACAGCCCAGCATTTACGCAACGTTATTTTTCAACATGAATTCACTATGAATGGGTGGTGTTCATGGACGACTTTTATCCACCATTAATTTTAATTAATAGGCAATGACTGATATTTTACGCATGACAGATCAAATTCATAACAACCGGGTAAAAAAAATCTAATCTCCATTGGAGATCGAACCCACGCCCTTCGGTTTGACAACCAAACACTCCACGAGCAGCGCTTAGCCATATGCAGCATGGTTTTTTTTTTCACTTAAAAAATGTACAAAAAATATATATAGTTGCGTACTGTACCCTGCAAGTTACACACAAGGTTAGAATATACGTCTGAGAAATAGTTGAAGAACGTAAGAGCTTATTCCATATCAGCCTCGTTAACCGCTTTTGTAGCCCCGATGATTTCCCTGATGAAGTTTAACAGCAAGGGACCGTCAGGTCTAACTAAGCAGCAATTCAGGTAAATCCTCCCAAGAGATGGTAGAGACTCCCAGGCGACAACACAGAATGCGTCTCCTATTCTCATGGATTATGCACTCAACGAGAGAGTGTCTCACCGTCTGTTGCATGCCTGGATCACATGGACATGCGTCGCAAGAAGAGAGGCCAAATCTTTTTAGGAATTCTCTGAAAATACCATGTCCGGTAAACGCTTGAGTGAGATGAAAGTCCACGGAGTTCGTCTTTTTCCACGTCAATAAGTGTTCGATGGATGGAAAGAAAGACTTGATTATGCCTCCTGATGTTGATTCTTGATATGATGTATTCCAGGCAGTTTGCAGCGTGGTAAAGCGTCATAAAATTCCACAGATAGTGAGAATTCTTCAGAATCACTATCAACATCTGTTGGTATTCTCCTATATATAATTACTTAAAAAAAACATAAATGCATTGAGCTTTTTAATGTAAATCGAATGAAAAACTTTTTTTTTAATCTCCGTCGAGACTCGAAACCACGACCTTCGTTTTGGTATGCAAACGCTTTCAGAACTAAGTCACAACCCCAAGCTTATTCTCTTGAGCCGTTTTGTTGTCTCGTTTTGGACCATATGACCGTCGCGATTAAGACAGATACGTATCACCATCGACATGTTATTAACGGTGCATAGCGCCCATAATTGGTCCCGTCAACGCCGCATCCTCGGTCTCGTTCCTCCGAAGCGCCGGCGCCGTCTCCCCCTGCATCTACCATTATTTATGGGATCACGGGTTCGGTGCCATCCAGACGCTCCGCATGCCTGATTTTTTAAGGATCCCACACGCGATAGAATCCCACAACTCAGACCTCCTACATACTCATACAATTCTAACGTTTTTTTTTCAATAATGCGGATATGGAACTACTCAACTCCTTAATAATAACTATAGCCATAAAGCTCTTTCAGCTGCCTTGGTCTTCGCCGCATCCCATTTCCGTCGAGTACATTTTATGTATAGTTCGCGATGAAGGCAAGAAACCAGCTGTTGTTAATGCTCTCATGCGGCATTCGCATTATATGTCCCAGCCAGTAATTCGTTTTTTTTTTTTTTTTTAAACTAATAATATCCCGGTGCTCTCGACAACAATTTTGCCCTAATGCGAGGCTGGAACCCAAAAGATGCAGCATTTTTTTTGTTATGTAAACGCATGCAGGAGAGCACACCCGGTCAAGACCAGTGCACTCTATGACGCTCAGCCAGGAAGGCTGGACGCTGCATGCGGTAAACGTGTGTTGTGTTCGTGTTTGTGTGTGGGTTGAGGAGATTGCAAGTGTATATTTATCTGTTTCTTGAAGAGATCCAGATTGTAGGAAGGAGGAAACACAGACGTTGGAAGAGCATTCCATAGCTTACCGGTGGCATTGAGGAAGGAACTTTGGAAGATGCCAGTTCTTGGTCGACATATATTAACCGTGTATGGATGTTCGGTAAGTGCAAGACGAGTTTGTCGGCTGTGAGTGGGTGCAAAAGGAATCAGTTCTTTAAGTGCCGAAGAGCAGCGACCGTGGTAATAACGGTAGAAAAGACTAAGAGAACCAATCTTACGCCTGTGCTTAACCACATACAAAATGGTAAGCGTCAAAAAATTCATAAATGTGATTTCTACATCACCCTTATCGTTATTCTCCTGTATGTATTTAAGTAAAAAAATAAAATAGTTTCTAAAGTCACAAGAGAGATTTTTCAGCAGTCGATTTTCTTTCAGGCAAACAGTTTCAAAGATCAGCTGAAAGTAAGAATGTGCTCGATTTGCGCGCACAAACGATCGTCGAATTCTCCGCCAATAAAAATCTGCGCTCATCAACGTCACAGTTAGTTACCATTTGACGAAAGACACGAGCATTTTACGAATATCGCAATTTGCCAAAGACACTGCGAAAAAATAAAATCGCTTCAAAATTAACGCTCTGAAAATAAATGTAAAACGCTGTTTTTCAATTATTTTTTACTTTAACATCCTCCTCTCTCTCTCAAAAAGCTGTTATTCAGTTGCGTGATGGCAGGATTAGGAGCAGATTGATAACTTCTCGGGTTCATCACCCGCCAAGCTAGTCAATTTCGTAACCCTCTAATTTTTCGTACCCTCTATTCTTCACTTGTTCTATCTGTTCTGGATTATGGGAGCTTAGTTTGGAATCCCAATAAATACAAATACATTATCGTGCTCGAAAAAATTCAAGTAAAAAAATTATCCGACGTCTCTATTTTTATATTTACGGTAACTATCCATTTAATTCAATCAATTCCGAACATTACCCAACCCTTTTTCTTCTAGGGATGCTTTCTTTCCGATTCGTTAGAGTCCTGGAGGAAAATTGCTGCTCTCAAACATTCATTCCTTCTTCTTCGCGGTGAAATTCATAACCCTGGGATTCTTGAATATTTTAACTTTTGCGTTCCAGATAAGTACCATTGTTTTTGATCCCAGTTGATACTTGTGGAGCTTCGAGCACTCAATTTACTATAACGGCAATGGCGCTCCTAAATGGCCTACCAGCACACCTCGATCAAATCCTTTTCCTCTTTTGTCGATGGTATTGTTCTCCTAGATCTCTGTGATCTTTGACACGTGTCATCTTCTTCTTCTTTTATGTTTTTTTTTCTGTTTTGTATGTATTGTATGTTTATGTATACTCTATGTTTCCTATACATTATTATTATATGTACCTTGGAACTGCGGTTCTGTTAAATAAATAAAATTAAAATAATAGTTAGCTTAGGTTAGATTACATAAGATTAAGTTAGGTTGGGTTAGATTACATTAGATTAAGTTCGGTTAGGTTAGGTTAGATTTAATCATATCACTTACTTTCTTAAAGAAAATCACTTCCATAAATTGATAATTTTTCTTAAGAATTTCACCGAATCTCCATTTTCATCATTTTGCTGAAAATTATACTCTTAAATATATAACAGTATAAGAAAGTCTGGACGCTGCGTACATTAAGATATTTTAATTATTGGGCGGCTCTAGTACCAAGCCCCGCCCAAGTAGGCGGTACTCCAAGAATACCACATGGGCGGTAATCGGTAATGACAGCGGTAGCTTGAACACGGTATCTTGCAGCAGCATTCGTCTCAATTATGCAGACAGCATCTAGAACTGTACTCAAAAGTTAACATCATCGACTGTCATGCCAAAGATTGCGAGTTCAATCCATGATAAAGCTTAAAAATCATTTTTTTCAATGTTTTCAGCATTCACTTTGAGATCCATTATAAATTATAAATATTTTTGTATTTACCTTGTTTTTGCATGGATCACGTAAGATAAGTTATTTATTAGGAGACTGCATTGACTAAAAAATCCTTTTTTTAAGAATGTAACTCTCTCTAAGTTATCTTTTAACAAGAGAAGGATTGAGAAAGGCTACGAGTTAGTCGAAACTACAGTCTCCGAACAGAAAACTTATCTTACGTTATTCATGTAAAAACAAGATAAATAAATAACTATTTATAATTAAAAATCAATAATTGATGATGACATTTTTTATGTAATCACATGCAGGAGAGCACAACCGGTCGAGAAAAGTGCACTCAATGTAGTTCAGTCAGGGAGGCTGGACGCTGCATGCTAGAAACGTGTGTTGTCTTCGTGTTTGTGTGTGGATTGGGGAGATTGCAAGTGTATATTTATATGTTTCTTGAAGAGATCCAGATTGTGGGAAGGAGAAAACACAGATCCTGGAAGAGGATTCCAAAGCTTTAGAAAGGAGCTTTGAAGGCTGCCAATTTTCGGTCAACACAGATTAACCGTGTATGTATGTTCGGCAAGTGTAAGACGAGTTTGTCGATTGTGGGTGGATGCAGGAGAGTTTAGTTCTTTAAGTTCCGAAGAGCAGCGACCGTGGTAATAACGGTAGAAATGACTAAGTGAACCTATCTTACGCCTGTGTTCCATTGATTGCAGGTTAGACGTGAGAGTGTTATTGTTTATCAAAAGAATTGCTCTTCTTTCTAAGACCGTATAACAAGTGACGCAGATACGTGTAATTCAATAACATGTCTTACACATAAAATAATGGTCATCCAACACACCATGGAGAGATCCATGAGAGGAGTGTCTCTAAAAGATAGGATCTGAAATGAGGATATCCGAAGAAGAACTCAAGTAGTGGGGGCTACCCAACAAATAGGCACACTCAAGTGGCAATGGGCAGGACATACTAAATATGTTATAGAGACAACGATCGATTGGGAAGACCAGTGTTAGAGTGGTGCCCAAGAACTGGCCTTCAAGATGGACTAACGTCATCAGAAAAATAACGGAAGAAGTCTGGATGCGGAAGGCTGTAAGAGGATGGAAACTCATGTTAGAGGTCTACGTTCAACAGTGGACGGAAAAAGGCCTCCTGGTACCTACTTTCAAAACCCATTATATAGCTGCATTGTCTAGTAGTATGCCAAACTAACTGCCGTAAAAAATAGTAGGAACGATAGAGGGTTTGCTGATAGTCTTCTTTAGCCTCGCCACTTCCCATCATCTGGGGTTGACTCTCCTTGTGCATGTTCACCATGCCTGTCTGTCCTGCGTTGCATTCTCGGTCAAGCTCAGAATTTTCAGATCCTTGTCTACAGTTGCAGTCCATGTTGCCTGTGGTCTTCCAGGTCTTCTCTTCCGGCTTTGTTCACCATGTCATCCTCATCTTAGGCGGTTTTCCCTTATCTTTTCAGGTATGGGGGTTTGCTGATAGTAACAAATAAAAATATTTTCAAGCTGCGTAAAACGTCAGTATTTGAACACGAAAAAAGTGTCGCATCAGGACGAGAGATGTCTTAAAAAAAACTGTTCCCGACGTGCCGGTGCCTTCTCAGTCTGCAGCACGTGTTGTCATCACTCACGTGCGATGATTCCTCTCGCCCCCACCTCCTCCGAGCTCCGTGGGCGTGGTCATCCTCCGCTAATCAACAAAAAGTGTCTTCCCAAATCATCTAAGACGGTCGCAGCTGAGAGAGCTTTCTCTTGCGAGCTTTTAGTCGGTATTATCTGATTGCCGGAGACATAGTTTCGTCGGTAGACGTCCCGTGATGGATAACCGAAGAATAATTGCATAATTTCCTGCCAGCTAATCGAATTAAAATCATATTATTCTCGTTAGTTTCGATTAGGATCTCGAAATATAAAAGCATTTTAGTCGAGTGTTTTACATGCAAGATTGCCAAAGCTTATAGTTCATATTAATATCAATTTATTTAATCTTATTTAATTAAAAATATATTTTCAAAAATAGTTTGCGATTTATTACGTTGTAATAAGATGTTGTCTGTCAAGAGTAATGAAAAATAGTGTGAATTTAATTTTATAAATTAATTTTGGTTTTTTAAGTGAGCTACGTGACACAATAAAAAAGTGAGTACTTTTGTGAATATTTTTTAAAATATTATTTTTAATATTTTTGCAATAAGTAAATAATACATTTAATTAAAAAACATTTTAATTTCTTATTTTAAAATCATTAAATTATGATTTATTACTTTCCACTCTTTTTGATGTTAATAACTTTAAGATTGATAATTTTTAATATTTCGTGAAACTAATTATTTTGCCAGTGATTGATTTAATTGATGTCCTGTAATTATTTATGAAATGGTCAGTAATTAATTCATTAAAAGGGTCATTAAAAGTAATAAATTGGCAGTAGGAAAATATAAATTGGCATTATAAAAATAATAAATTGGCGGTAAATAATTTATGAATGTAAATTAATAATAGGTTAGTCTAGGTTAGGTTTTCATTTTGTGTTCTATTTATTGACATTATTTTTGTCTTGAATTAATTTAAAAAATTAACAATAATTAAAAAAAAAAAGAATTTAAAATACTTACTACAAATTCTCTTTAGTCACGGATTTTTATGCACTATTTCATATCAAAAAAATATCGAAAATATATATCATCATCATCATCAGCCTGTGTTCGTCCACTGTTGAACGTAGGCCTCCCGCATGAGTCTCCATCCTCTTCGATCCTCCGCCTTCCGCATCCAGGTCACTCAAAAAAATATATATCAATAGTAATTACGAACCAATTTAATGAAAAATTACCAAATTCTCATTTTTCAAATGATTTTTCTGCATTGTTTTGAAATAACACGGTCTTAATAAAAAGAACCGACGTATAATTTTGTCCATCTTTTTTTAAACTCATAATAGCATAGTGGTTAAAGCGTTTGCTTATCAAACCATAGGTCGTAGGATCGATCCCCTACGAAGATAAAAAAAAACGATTTCTAAGCTCTATAAATACTCCCGGTTGGTGTAAATTTTATCTTTCACGCGTATAATGATAGTCATAGCATATTAATCGAATTTGGTGGTAGACGAATGTCGTTTTGTGTACCCATTCATAGTGAATATTTGTAAGAATTGGATAATGCGTGAATTTTAAGGAGTAGAATATTACGTTGGTGGATTGATACTCCTCATGCAGCGCTTAGACATATGTAACAGGATAGGCGTCATAGAATTCACAAATGAGACTTCAACATCGCTATCACCATCTGTTGGTATTGTGCTTAGATAAAAAAATAAAAATAATAACAATCGTATTATAAAAATTTAATGAATAATAATATGTGTAAATACTCCAATTAGGGAAACGAATATGGTATTTGGTTGGGTTGAGTCGCTCCTTAGAACGAAATAGTCTAGTCTTGGAGAACGTCAGGCTAATCCCCCGATTTTCTTTAAAAAACGATTAACTAATCTCTCAAAAATGTGCCTTGGATACCACCGTTTCCCTTTCTTCAAGTACTTCTGCTCTGGAGATTTTCGGTAACTATTGGTATATGTTCCCAAGTGGACATTCAGATGCAGATATGTCCTAGAATGAAAAATGGACCATGGCAGCTAACAGAACTAAGCAGCTCCAATTTGTGACTATATTTTCCATATATGGAACGGATATGGAAAGAAATTATGGAATTGATGCTATAGGAAGGTTGAGTCAACAATTGCATGTTAAAATACAGGTTTTACGTTATTTTTGTATAAGCACATACAGGAGAATACCGACGGATGGTGATAGTAATTTTAAAGTCTCACCTGTGGAATTCTATGACGCTTACCATGGTGCATATTGGCTAAGCGCTGCATGTGGAGTGTTAATCTGCCAACGTCATAGACTACAGCATTCACGTATCATCCTTTATTATTACAGGAATTTACTATAAATGGGAGGTTTTCACGGGATGACTTACGTCTACCACCATTTTTATTTAATATACTATGACTGGCATTTTACGGGTGAAGGATCAAATTCACACCAACCAGGTATATTTTATAGCTCAGAAATCTATTAAAACACTTTTTATATTTTTTTATATCCATCGGGGATCAAACCCACGACCTTTGGCTTGCAAAGCAAACGCTTTTATCAATAAAGTATACCCGCCGGCTATTGATATCAAATTAATATTTAAAAATATGTAAAATATACGTATGTCAAAAATGTGAAGGTGTTTTCTTTGTGTTAAAAAATATTAAAAAATAAATAAGTAAAGAGTAAAGAGTATCATCCGTTGTGAAGGACTAAAAAAGCTCCGGAAAGATCTGAAAAAAAAGTGTGGCTTAAATCTGTGTGAAATGCGCGGCTTGGCTGTCATCATCAGAACGATTTAAATGGCCATCCATCAGAACCAAACCTAAAGCTTTTGTAGTGACTTAGAACTAGTAGATATATCTACTTACTAGTATACAATAGTTCTACTGTGCCTGACCTTGGAGTAGAAGTTAGCTTTTTGTTTTACTGTATGGGGCTTGAACAATGAGAAAATGCAACATTTGTTTTAGGCCTGTATTTCTTTGTGTTTTTTTCTATGTAATCGCATGCAGGAGAGCACAGCCGGTCAAGAGCAGTGCGCTCTATGACGCTCAGCCAGGAAGGCTGGACGCTGCATGCGGAAAACGTGTGTTGTGTTCGTCTTTGTATGTGGGTTAGGGAGATTGCAAATGTATATTTATTTGTTTTTTAAGAGATCCAGATTGTAGAAAAGAGGAAACGCTGGAAGAGCATTCCAAAGCTTACTGGTGGCATTAAAGAACTAAGAAACTGCCAGTTCTTGGTTCGGCAAGTCTGATACGAGTTTTTAGGTTGTGGGTAGGTGCAGGAGGAATTAGTTATTTTAGTTCCAAAGAGCAGCGACCGTGGTAATAACGGTAGAAAAGACTAAGTGAACCAATCTTACGCCTGTTTTCCATTGATTGCTGGTTAGATATAAAGGTGTCATTGTTTATCAAGCGAATTGCTCTTATTTGAACTGAGTCAATTAAGTTTAAGTCTATCTTGGTCGGGTTTTGAACCGACGTCGTCTGAGTGACAAACAAACGCTTGTACCACTGGACTATACCACCCGGCTGAAAAATGATAAATAATTTTTCTACACATTTAAAAATAATTTTTTTTCACACATAACTCGCACTATTAATAAAGCTTTTTAATTGTTTCGTAGGTTTATTCCGAGAGTTTCTTAATGTAGTGAAACTAATTGCTTCAGTGTTCGCAGCTTTACGCCTGAAGTAAAAAACTGTTTGAAAAAAGACGTTCCTGAAAATGTTTCTATTAAACCATTAAGACATTTGCTTATTAATTTCTGTCTTCGAAAGAACTCGACGCCTAAATTAATGCGTTTCAAAAATATTGATTAAAAATATACATAAATAAATTAAGTTTACATTATTATATTTCTTATTTGTTGTATCAATCCGGTGGATTGGTTTGCAGCAACAAAATCTTGCATCTTGATCTCCACTCCTCTCGATCCTCTGCAGTCCTCTTCAGCTCAGCATAATCATAAGCAACTCATGTCCTCGAACACTAGCTGCAAATACTCCCGTCTACGGCGCCCTCTACAGATTATACCCTCAATCATCCCTTCCACAATGTCGTGAAAAAGACCATCGTGGCGCATGATGTGACCGAATTATTATATTATATCGGCGGGTATAGCTCAATGGTCGAAGCGTTTGATTTGGAAGCCAAAGGACACGGGTTCGATCCCGACGGAGATTAATAAAAAATAAAAAATAAGAAAATAAAATTTATTTCTGAGCTCCAAAATACCCCCGGTTGGTGTGAATTTGATCCCTCACCCGTAAAATTCCAGTCATAGCCTATCAATTAAAATTGGTGGTAGACGAAAGTCGTCCCGTGAAGACCACTCATTCATAGTAAATTCAGTGCTTAACCATATGTTACGTGGTAAGCGTCAAAGAATCCACAAATGAGACTTCAGCTTCACTATCACAATCTGTCGGTATTCTCCTGTATGTGTTTACATAAAAAAAATGCAAAACGATATTTTTTAACATTTTTTTTTTCTTTTTTTTGTTTACAGGAACACAATCGCTGCCCATAACTCAAAATACTCATGTAATGGATGATTTTAAATATGTTTTGTCAATCTTTTTAATATTTAAATAACTAATAATTACTTAATTAAATAACTATACTAAAATATATTGCAATATTACAATAATTATAAAAAAAAAGTTCTACAAATGAAATACAACTTTTAAAAATCAAACTATTAAAAAAAAACAAAAGTTTGCAAAGTTAAAACAAAAGTTAAAGCAAGTGAAACATTTCAATTTTAAATATTTCACTAGTACGGTATTGAAACTTTTACATTCGCACAAATATAATGAAAGGCATACACTAGTTACTAGTATGTGATATAAATTCTTGAAGTAAAGTATCTTTTTTGCGACTTTTTAATCGAATCTAATATGAAAATGGCAATTTGTGGGTCGGCAAAATGTGACGCTTCGTATGTGAATTCAGACTATTACGAAAAGCCGTCCCAGGACATGGATTGCGTTAGATCTGAAGATGAAAGAGTATCAAAAAGCAAGACTATGTTCAGTAAGCAAACAGTCAAATATCCTGGCGATGGAAGGTGCTTTGGAGACGATGTTGTCAGCAGTGGAACAACAGATGGAAATTCTTGTAGCTTTGATGAAGAGATGGATAGAAGTGGAAAGAAGAAACCGAGAAGGAACAGGACTACCTTCACGAGCCAACAGCTGACAGCTCTTGAACGGGTGTTTGAAAGAACTCATTATCCAGATGCCTTCGTTAGAGAGGACCTGGCAACCAAAGTGACGCTAAGTGAAGCAAGAGTGCAAGTAAGTACATTTTTACAAATATATTTTTTTCCCATTGATATGAGCTCCGGCGGGTATAGCCCAATTATATCTCAATGGTCAAAGCGTTTGCTTTGCAAGCTAAAGGTCGTGGGTTCGATCCCCGACGGAGATTAACAAAAAAGGATTTTTAATCGATTTCTGAGCGCCCGGTTGGTGTGAATTTGATCCCTCACTTGTAAAATGCCAGTCATAGGCTATTAATTAAAATTGATGGTAGACGAAAGTCGTCCCATGAAGACCACCCATTCATAGTAAATTCCTGTAATCCATTGTCAAATAACACCCCTAAATCCTGTAATAATTGGATGATGCGTGAATTTCGGGCTGTAGTCTATGATGTTGACGGATCAACACCCTACATGCAGCGTTTACGCATATGTAGAATGGTATACGCCATAAAATCCACAGATAAAACTTCATAATCACTATAACCATCTGTTGGTATTCTCACGTAAGCTTAAATAAAAAAAAATGTATGGAAGTATTAAGCGATATCCTCCGCAAAGATTCTAGTTTGATAACGTAAGGTTGCTCGGAATGTAGAACTCGAATAAATTTAGTTTTCAACGAAAAAGAGTTTTTGTGTGTGAGTTAACGACGAAAAATATTCGAATAAAAATTAAAATAATCCGAATAATTTTGTTTTTTTTTGTGTAATCGCATACAGGACAGCACAACCGGTCGAGACCAATGCACTAGATGACGTTCAGAAAAGAAGCTGGACGCTTCATACAGGAAACGTGTGTTGTGTTCGTGTTTGTGTGTGGGTTGGGGAGATTGCAAGTGTATATTTATCTGTTTCTTGAAGAGATCCAGATTGTATAAAGAGGAAACACAGACGCTAGATGAACAATGCAGAGTTTACCGGTGGCATTAAAGAATTAATTTCGAAAAACATACTGACATCAGCGTGACATATAGCCCTTGCTGACTGCTACCGAAAACCTCGATATACAATCTTTCGTCCATAATTATTTCTGTTCGCTTGTCGTACATGTTTGTGTCGCCATATTGGCATTTTGGACACGCTGTGCGACAGCCCATCACGAGCGCGCTCAGTCGTGTGCCGACGACGGCGAGATCGCATTGTTAAGTCCCGATCAATCGAGACGAAAGTAACGCCATGTTACGATCGATCGGGGAGACCAAATCTTTACCAAAAAATATATGTCAATGTGCTTCAGAAAAAATCTGTGTTATTTTATTCTGCTCCTCATCCTGCCACCATGTGACTGAATAACAACCTTTTAAAGAGAGGAGGATTTTAATACATTAATAGTGTAAGGATTTTCAACAAGATGAGAATGTCGGTTTTGGGTGGGTGCAAGAGGAATTAATCATTTATTATTATTAAGTTCAGAAGAGTAGCAAACGAAGTAATAACGGTAGAAAAACTAAAAGAACCAATCTTACGCCTGCGTTTCATTGAATGCAGGTTAAGCGTAAAGGTGTCATTATTTAACTGGCGAATTGCTCTGTTTTTGAACCGAGTCAATTAAATCTAGAAGGTATTTTGTGTCTCCAACTCAAAGGTGACTGCCGTATTCAAGGATAGGACGATTTTTTCATTATTTTTGTATGCAAACAAAAACACAGGATAATACCGACAGATGGAGATGGTAATTCTAAAGTCTCTGTGGAATTATATGACGCTTACCATGCTGCATATGGTTAAGCGCTGCATGTGGAGTGTTCGATGATACACCAACGTCATATACTACAGCCCAACATACACGCATCATCCTTATTATTACAGGAATTCGCTATGAATCGATGGTCTTCATAGGGCAACTTTCGTCTACCACCAATTTTTATTAATATGCTATTACTGGCATTTTCATGGATATAATTCACACCATCCGGCGGTTTTTTAGAGCTCAGAAGTTGACGAAAAATGTATTTTTTTACTATCTGTCTGGAATTGAACCCACGACCTTCAGTTTCCTAAGCGAACGCTCTAACCACTGAGTTTTACCCGGCCTATATATATATGGAATAAGTTGTTTTAATGTGAAATACCTTAGTGATCCATATAGCACATCTGACAAAACTAAGTAGGAGCAATTCGTGGTGACCATATGCTCGATACGCAACGTATATAAAGAAAGACCAAAATTTGATCGATAGCTCGTGTGTTGCCCAGCATTCGGTCCTGAGATGTGCAGCTTGGTGGGCACATGGAGCAGGATCTTAGGTCCAAGGCAGTCTGCAGGTCTCCACAGTCGCACAATAGTGACTCTCCCTACGAAGCATTTCCCACCGCTCGAGGTTGTCCTTCTTTCTACCAACTTCGGTTCTTAATCTGTTCAGGGATCTCCAGGTCCGCCAGTTAAGGTTCTTGCCAGTCGGGAGACCTTCCATTGGAGTAATGAAATTCTCTGATGCGACTTGTTGCCAGAGCTGGAGTCTATCATTTTCAGGGCAAGACGTGAGAGGTTGTGTGAATCTCAGAAAACGGCTTCGCGACTTCAGTCTGAGTGTTGGGGGTATTTGATTATACAAGTAGAGCGACGGTTGGTTGATTGCCTTACGTATTTCTTCGGCGCATATGACTTTGCGGCTTATGTTTGGTGGTGCGATACCAACCAAGGGGTATAGTTTTGAAATGGGTGTTGGTTTAAGGCAGCCTGTGACGACTCTGCATGCATCATTCAGGGCAGTTTCCACTTGATTACAGTGGGCTGATCGACCCTAAACTGGTGCCGCATATTCTCCGGCTGAGAAGATCTACTTTGCGTCTTGTATTGAATAGTAAACTAATATGTTAGTAAGAAACTAAATTACTTTTCGAACAACTTCATAGCTTATGCGCCTGCTTGCAAATTTAACGCTATTGAATTACACAGAACACTGCAGACTACAGTAGCCACAATTATATTCTGCCAATGAATGAATGGATGTCTTAACTATCGGATGTTTTTACCCACGACTTGTGTATTACAATACTCTACTGAATACGAAACATTTCAGACGGAAATAATATGTAGAACATTCTAGATTCTGTACAGTGGAAGTTGTACAAGCATAATTCGTTCCAGAATATTGCTCGTTGTGTGAAACGCTCGTTAAGCGAAACTAATTTTTTCCACATAAGTCATTGTAAAACACGATAATGCGTTCCATGCGTTTTTTTTTTATGTAAACGCATGCAGGAGAGCACACCCGGTCAAGACCAGTGAACTCTGTGACTCAGCCAGGGAGGCTGGACGCTGCATGCGGGAAACGTGTGTTGTGTTCGTATTTGTGTGTGGGTTGGGTAGATTGCAAGTGTATATTTATCTGTTCCTTGAAGAGATCCAGATTGTAGGAAGGAGGAAACACAGACGCTGGAAGAGCATTCCATAGCTTACCGGTGGCATTAAGGAAGGAACTTTGGAAGCTGCCAGTTCTTGGTCGACATATATTAACCGTGTATGGATGTTCGGCAAGTGTAAGACGAGTTTGTCGGCTGTGAGTGGGTGCAGGAGGAATTAGTTCTTTAAGTTCCGAAGAGCAGCGACCGTGGTAATAACGGTAGAAAAGACTAAGAGAACCAATCTTACGTCTGTGTTCCATTGATTGTAGATTAGACGTAAGCGTGTCATTGTTTATCAAACGAATTGCTCTTTTTTGAACTGAGTCAATTAAGTTTAGAAGGTATTTTGGGGCTCCAATCCAAAGGTGACTGCCGTATTCAAGGATAGGTATAGAAATATATTGCTTTAACATTTATTCAAATAAAATTAGATGCTTATAAATAGTTAAATATCATATTGTGGCTTTTGGGTTTCGCCGTGTGTGACAAATTTCTTTTAACCAATATTTCGACCGCCATTGCAGGGGTCTTCTTCAGGATTGATGATTTAGTTGTGTGTTGGTGTCAGATTATCTTATTCACGAGCGGCATTGTTATCTCCATGGCAACTACATACTCAGTTTCATTGGTCCGGAGAATCGTGTACGGTAGGTATGTTCTAAGAATTGTACCTCCACGAACGTCATGCCGGAATGTTGTCGTCGTTCCTTGTCTGTACAGGTTTTTGAGTATGTGATAGAGGTGGAGTCCATGCTGTTTTGAGAATCAAGCCGTCATCCCTATTGATGTTTATGGGATGTCTTTTGATTTCAATGGCTTCCCTTACATTCCCGTGCATTCAGGTCAAAATATTGGTAAAAAGAAATTCGCCACACACCGCTAAACCCAAAAGCCACAATATCAAATCTAGCCGTGAAAAAACCTAAGAAGTTGCTTGTAAATTGTAAAATATCGTAAAATTCTGGTTCTTAGGTGTGAGGCGGTCTACAGGTCTCCACAGTCACACAGCAGTGACTTTCCCTGCTAAAGCGTTCCCCACCACTCTAAGTTGTCCTTTGGTCTACCAACTCCGGTTCTTAATTTGTTCACGCATTTCCAGGTCCACCAGTCAAGGTTCTTGCCAATTGGGAGGCCTTCCTTTGGAGTAATGAAATCTTCTGATGAGATTTGTTGCCAGAGCCGGAGTCTCTCATTTCCAGGGCAAGATGTAAGAGGTTGAGTGGATCTCAGAAAGCTGCTTTTCAACTTTAGTCTAGGTGTTGGAAGCAGTTGTTTATACAGGCAGTGGAATGGTTTCTTCAGCGTATATGACTCTGCATCTAATGTTTGGTGGTGCGACACCATTCAAGTGGTATAGCTTACAAAATCAAGCCACTGTACCCTTTATCTTCGCAGGCATAAAACCATTATACGGCTGCATAGGCTCTTGATGTGATGCCAAGATTGCACAGCTGTAAAGAATTATGAAGACGATATAATCTCTGTATAAACGACACTTTTTTTTTGAAATTCACTGCGTTTTTTGCACAAAAATATATCTTTTTTTCTTTTTGTTGTAGGTGTGGTTCCAAAACCGTCGCGCGAAGTTCCGCCGTAACGAACGATCAGCAATGGCGCCGAATAAGACATCTATTTCATCGTCAACCCTTCAAACATCAATTCCTATGACGTCAACGAGCGAGCGTCCATTGCCGTTGAGACGCCCTCAAGAACCGCATCAAAAGATGCCTCAAAACGCCTGGTCTCAACAACAAACGCAGACAACAGAACAGATACTCAATTTGAATCTCAACCACCATCCAGCCATACCAAGTGCATTCTATCCAAATGAATACACCTCCATCATGATGCACCAACGACAGAATCTATCTAGCCAACATTTGAATGAAACGTCTTCAACGGCAGCAAACATTGGGCATTTCGCACCTTCATCAGCATTGCATCAAAACTTTGCAAACACTTCAATGGGGAACTCTTCTAGTTCGTCTTGCCTGTTCGTTGGACCATATGGCCATTACGGAAGTGCTGTACCTGCGCATCAAGCGTACAACGTGAATTGCAACAATATCGCTGGATGGAGGTTAAGAGCACACGAGTTTGGCTTAAACGCTATGCAACTGTGATTGAAATTTGAATTTCATTCCTCTTGATTATTATTAATTCAATTTAATTCACAAATATTATTATTGTTTGTCAATTCGTTCAGAAAAAATATCGGCAGACGCGGGATTCGAACCACGAACCTCGCAACCTTTGCTCTATTCTTTAACATCGCGCAGTCATATTACAAACAATACCTGTACAAACTGTTCTCTCTGCTGTTTCATACATACAGGTAGTGTGACATACTGGTCTTGTCAGCGCGTTATTCTATCCCCGATTATTCCTCAAATTATTTATTTCCATCGCTACAAATGAATAACTATACATTATTATAATTTTATTTAATACTTAATAATATTACGGAGGAATACAAAAATAGGTCACTCAGTATCTATTATATTTTATATGGAAATTCTCATTATTAGAGTCGGGTTGTAGTAAATACATATCATCGGAAAGCAAGATTAAAGATAGGTTTGTCTTTAAGTGATAGATTTTGTCTATGTTCTTTCTTTTATCAATTTTATTATTGATAACTCTGTCCCTCTTATGTCAAAGATTAATTTTATTATAGAATATAGCTTAACCATAGAAAAAATACAAAAAATGTTTTTTTTTATTTTTTAAATAAATATGTAATTATTGTAATAATTATGTAATGAAATGTGCAATAAATTAGTTTATGAAATTAAAATTTATCGTTATTTTATTTACAAATCCAACGACAATATCATACTGACAATTGCAATTATTATATCAGTATTTGTATAGCGATTTTTTATGACCGAATGGTCATTCCAAAAGCGCTTCTTTGCCTCTCTGAGTAAAAAGGTGAATCTTGAGTCTGCTTCTGAAGGATGCCTCCGCTTTAAGTTCTACTATGCTTTCCGGTAGCGAGTTCCAGGAAATTAGTGCCGCGTAGCTGAAAGCACGATTGCCAAAGACCGTGCTAGGACTACCCACCGTCAGCTGCAGGGTGCTTCTATTTGCTCTGGCTGATCTGAGTGTCTTATAAGCTAAGAGGCATAGTTTGTACTGGATTCTAGCCGGAACTCTCAACCAATGCAGTCGGTATAAGCAACATCGGAAACGTACCATAAATTGGATGGTAAATTAATATAAACAAATTCACCACAAACATCATCTCATTTGTCGTTCGACCATTACAGAGTGCGGACGTACTTTACAGTAGCTCCAATAAAATCGGAGTAGTGGCGTGTGTGCAACAATAATAATAATAAAAAAAAACTGATTTATAATAATTTCTAGTGAACATCAAAGTGTGATTAAATGAATCAAGATAGAATGCGATGGAGATGGAAGAATTAATAATTAATACTAAAGAGCTGATCAATAAGATCACCTCAGCAAAAGATAATAAATTAAAAATTCAACTGGAAAAAAATATTCAAGAAATTGAAGAAATTACAAAAAATCAAAAAATTGACTTACAAGGAAAAATTATTGATTTACAAAACGAATTAATTAATAACAACAAGAAACAAATGAAAAAGATTGAAGAAATTATCTCTAAATCGAACATATCTTATGCAACAATCACAAAGAGTTCACCAAAAGAACCAACTAAATTTACAACGAAACAAGACTCAAAACACGCAATCATAATAGAGTCAAAAAAGAATGCTAGTGCTGAAATAGTTAAAACTAAAATAGCAAAAAATGTGAACCTAAACAAAATGAAAATGGGAATAATTAGTTTCAAAAAAATCGGAGAAAAAAAGAATCTAATAATCTGCGCAACAAAAGAGGAAGCTAATTTACTGTGCAATGAAATAAATAAGAGAATCGGAGACGAGGTTACCGCTGAAGAAATTAAAAAGAAACAACCAAACTTAATTATTAAGAGACTACAAAAGGCATTACTGAAGAAGAATTAATCAGTAACATAGTCAACCAAAACGGACTAAATGAAGAGGACGAGACTAAAATTAAATTAATCAAAGAAATTAAAATCAAGAAAAGCAACGATGTAAAAGAGTGGGATACCACAAACTATATCATACAGACAACTCCTTCGATTAGAAGACATCTGATAGAAAGAAAAAAAAATTAACATTGGATACAACAGAGTCAACATTGAGGACTGCAACCCACTAATGCAATGTTACCATTGTCAAAAATTTGGACACACAGCACTACGATGTCTGGCCAAGGATCAACCACCAACCTGCTTGCACTGTTCACAAAATCACAACCACATAAACTGTAAAATTAAAGAGACACCAATTTGCATCAATTGTACCAATTCAAACAAATTTCACAAAACAAATTTACCCACTAACCACAACGGCAATAGCCACCAGTGCATGATCAGAGAAAATGCTTAAAATCGCAAACAGCCGGATTGATTTCGGCTGAATTCTGTATTTATTATCGAGGTTAATTATTCAAAGTATACCTACATCATTTACAATTCCTGTACTGTATTTACTATCGAGGTTAATAATTTAAAGCATACCTACATCATTTACAATTTATGTAATGTATTTACTATCGAGGTTAATAATATAAAGTATACCTACATCATTTACAATTTCAAAATTAATGCTTACCAATGAATGACTTTACATGCAACAATATTAACAATAAAATTCAAATAAAAGAACTCATACATGACTCGATCAAAGATCTCAACCAATTAGTACAAAATTTTGAAAACACACTTACAACTTACCATATGAATAAATTTTAATGATATTATTTTATATTCTAAAAAATGTATATATGCAACACTTAAATCAAAGATGAATCCCACGTCACACACAAGATCTACCTTTAAGTGGCGTGGAAAGCGAATTCCAAAAAAAAAACAATAAAAAAAAAATGAATGTAATACTGTCAATAAAATCTTAAATGTATCCTATTATATTTGATTAAATAAAAAAAAAAAAAAAATATGACATTTATCTCATCTAAAAATCGGAGAAAAATAAATAAAAGACTCTGGGATTCCAATCACGAACCTTTTCTACCATGTTCGTTTTATTACCTGTTGCTAGCCTCTCGGTTATTCGCACCGAATTGTCGAGTCGAGAAATTAATACTTATTGTATTATTGATACTATATTTCATAGATGGCACTTGTTCTAAACTATACTCGTGCATATGGCTAAGCGCTACATGTGGAGTGTTGATCCGCCAACGTCATAGACTACAGCCCGAGATTCAGGCATCATCCTTATTATTACAGGAATTTACTATGAATAGGTTGGTCTTCACGGGACGACTTTCATCTACCACCAATTTTTATTAATAGGCTATGACTGGCATTTTACGAATGAAGGATCAAATTCACACCAACCGGGGGTATTTTAGAGTTCAGAAATCGATCAAAAACCTTATTTTTTTAATCTCCGTCGGGTATCGAATCCACGACCTTTGGCTTGCAAAGCAAACGCTTTGACCATTGAGCTATATCCACCGGCAAGATTAGGTTAGGTTAAGTTGACCACGTAGTAGTATAAAATATGACCAAAGTAATTTAAATTCTGACCATAAATTGTTTATTCTGACATCTGCAATTGTAAAAGATAAATTAAGACCAACGTAATAAAAAATCTGAGCAAAGTATTGAAAATTGTGACCTAAATTGCGTTGAAATTCTGACCAGTAAAATGCGTACCTTTTTAATCATTGTTCTTCTTCGTAGTATCAATCTGATAGATTGGTTTGCAGCAACAAAATCTTGCATTTAGATCTCCACTCCTCTCGATTCTCTGCAATCCTCTTCAGCTCAGCACATAAGAGCTACAAGTCTTGTCCTCGAACACTTGCTGCAAATACTACCGCCTAGAGCGCCTTCTACAGTTTCAACTCTCAACTGTCCCTTTCACAATGTCGTGAAGAAGACCATCGTGGCGCATGATGTGACCGATCGCTTCTCTGAGATGGTTCTTATTAGGTGCCTATCTTCCTTGATTATACTGAGAACCTCATTGTTCGTGACGTTGTCTCTCCATGAAATTCCGAGAGTTCTTCTGTATGACCACATCTCGAAGGCCTCTAATCTTTTTTTATCACTTTCAGATAAGCTCCATGTCTCACAGCCGTCATTGTGTGTAATGTCAAAAATAAATACTTCATTTACCTAATCGTACATGTAAATGAGCTCCTTAAAAATCTAAACCTTGAATTAAGAGTTGACTTAATTAGCTCAAGCGTTCCGTTATGACACGAATGACATAAAAGACATTATGCACGCAAAAGAACTGCACGGTTACCATAAGAATATGGCAGCATCGAGGGTCTTATGGCCGCCACCCCCTATTTGTAAAGTTTCATTCAAATCTTACATAAAAGAACTATTCATGAACAGTCCACAGCAAAAGTACGATAACTGTTTATTAAATATTTAATTTTTAAAATTAATTATTTACTGATTTTTGAACGTCAAGCTAACCTTTAAACGCCCATTGGTTTCCTTACGGGACCGCAGATTTGCGTGGTTCAATGCCCAACGGTCCCATACAGAAGTGCTTATGGTTCATTTCACAATCGGATTACATTAATTTGTAATAATAGTATTAAAGTAAGTTCATGGAAGAATCTATTGTGCGACGAAACATTACAAACATTGGCCTTCTAGGGGATTGAACGACGCAAATCTGCGGTCCCATATGGGACCACTGGGCGTTTAAAGGCTAATCATGCGTTTGTTCTATTGAAGATCAGGTTATCTAATAAATAATATCTCACTTAGTCTGAGCTACAATCCTTGAAACGCAGATGTAAGATTGGTTCATTTTTTTTATACAAACACATACGTCATAGACTACAGCCCGAAATTCACGCATAATCTTTATTATTATAAGAATTTATTATGAATGGGAGGTCTTCACGGGACGACTTTCGTCTATCACCAATTTTAATAATTAGACTACGAATAGCATTTTACGGGTGAATGGTCAAATTCACACCAGCCGGGGGTATTTCAGAGCTCGGAAGTCGATTTCTTAACGAATCTTTTTTTTTTAATCTCCGTCGGGGATCGAACGCACGACTTATGGCTTGCAAAGCAAACGCTTTGACCATTGAGCTATACCAGCCGGCAAATAGATGGCCGCTATGTTGATTTCGGCGCAGTCAAGTAAACAGCATTTTTTGTGTCCCGGGCAGAAGAATGAATTTTGTCAATATTTGACGTAAAACAAATGTCAATGTGATATATCAACGAGTTCTCTACCTTGGCGACATGCTTCCTCATCCATCCACCACGCGTCCAGATGACAATCCCGCAATCTGGAATCGCTTTAATTAAACCGGATATATCAATTCAAACAATGCGTATTATTAGATATTAAGAATTAATATAATTTTTCATTCACATTTATTTTAAGCGATTACATGTTTCGGCCTCTCTGGAGACCACCATCAATAATCTTCAATCATCCACAATAAATAAATTAATTCATTATTGAAGATGGTCTCCAGGGAGGCCGAAACATATAATCGTTTAAAGTAAATGTGAATCAAAACTAAATACTTTTAATTTATGTATTAATTTAAAATAATTTGAAATTATAATTATGTAGTTTCACCAAGTATTGTCAGTTGATAACCTTAATGTTACTGAGAATTATTACATATTTTTTGAAAGTTATAGTCTTCTTTTTCTATGTTAAAAGAACGATTGAAAGAAACCCAGTGGCAAATATAAGGGCCTTAACATGTAATGTTAAGTATATAAGTAGGTACGTAAGTAAAATATTAAATCTCGTATTTCACATAAGGGATATACTAGCGGTATGTTTTTGCTTCATTCCCTAGGGTTGCCAAAGAATCAAAATTTTAATTCTAAACAAATATTAAATGTAATGACATCCCCCGTCTCTAAAAAGACGACAAGTCGCGAGTTCATCACGTGGCCGCGTGGAGAAAGATGCAGAAGCAGATTAACAACACAAAGAACTGGTTTTTGAAGCACGATTCGCATTTATTATGTATAAACACTTGATTTCCTCGTCCGACCGGTACATGGCCGGACGAGAGGTTGACTGACGACTGAATGAACACTGTGACATGCAGCGCCGCCAAGATAATCACGGCAAAAAAATGAATTATAGATGACAGTTGAACCAACATGAAATGGAGCAACTCTCATAACAAATAGAATGACGTATGCTAACGCCGTGCATGTCAGGCGAGCGAACAAAAATAAGAGACAAAAGATCGTTTTTTGAGGCTTTTTGGCATCAGCCTAAAAGAAAGCCTAAATCAAGCTGATATCAGTAAATATATTTTGAATTATTTAATGTATTCACGATGTCGAGCGGCAATCGTTAAGTTAAGCAACATTGGTCGCGGATCAAAACTTGGATGGGTCACCGAATGTCGCTAACCGCGCGCCACTGATCGGGTTGAGCGGATAACTAGGCCCAAATGATCCATGCCTCGGAAGCGTCGGGATTATCATCTAATGTCTTTAAAATAAACTGATACACCAAAAAATAGCCTGTGATACTACAGCGGCCGACTCTTCAAGTACTTGGGCATCCGCCCTGGAGTAAGTGACGTACCATACATGTTCCCAGGTGCACGTTCAGATGCAGAAATGTCTTGGGACGAAGTGACTACTGACAGAGCCGAGTTTTTTTTTATGTAAACACATACAGGAGAATACCGACAGATGGTGATAGTAATTCTGAAGTCTCGTCTGTGGAATTCTATTACGCTTACCATGGTGCATATGGCTAAGCGCTGCATGTGGAGTGTTGATCCGCCACCGTCATACTACTACAGCCCGAGATTTACGCATCATCCATTATTATTACAGGAATTTACTATGATTGCGTGGTCTTCACGTGACGACTTTCGTCTACCACCAATTTTAATCAATAGGCTATGACTGGCACTTTACGGGTGAGGGATCAAACTCACGCCAACCGGGAGTATTTTAGAGCTTAGAAATCGATTAAGATCCTTTTATTTTTCAATCTCCATCGGGGATCGAATCCACGCTTTGACCATATTATATATATATTTTTTAAATCAAGCATGGTCAGGATTTGAACCGACAGCATCTGAATGACAAGCAAACGTTCTTACCACTGAACAATGCCGCCCGGCTAAGTAAAGATATATTTCTTTTAACATTTGTAGAAACCCTGTTTGTCCCTTACCTTTTCATACCTTAAGTCAGCTGTGTGATTGTCGCGTGCCCGCCACCAACACCTGCCGGGGGTCCTGGCTTCCTACAGATCTGAACATCTGCAGATTACCATCGGGACTTCAATCAAAGCATCAGCAGAACAGCATACTCAAGAAACGTTGACGTTACCTGCAATACAAGAGTATGACCCTCAAACATCTAAATTTCTTTCGTCTACAACCAATTTTAATTAATAGGCTATGATTAGGTATTCCACGGGTGAGGAATCAAATTCACATCAACCAGGTGTATTTTAGAGCTCATAAATTGTTTATTTTTTTAAATCTCCGTCGGGAATCGAACCCACGACCTTTGGCTTGCAAAGCAAACGTTTTGACCATTGAGCAAAACGCGCCGGTGGTTTTACCACTTCGTCAAATATTCTCCATTAACTAACACCCTACGCATCGATATTTTTCTACATCTGCTATAGGGGCAAATTCTTCAGTGTAATTCACCTAATGTACGGTGTTAACCCACTGATGGTCGAAATACGCCTGACAGGCACACAACTTTAAGGTGCCATAACTACCACATTACTTAAAACTCGGAAACCAACTTTTGACCTGACATTTTTAGGATTATAAGAAAATTATATTTGCCAAAAAAGTCTTAGAAAAATATTTTTATTGGTACAAACTTACGAAATGTAAAGCAACTTTTTTTTTCATCCATTTAAGTAGTGTTCTCAATAATAATAAAGAAATTTAAATGATTAAAAGTAAATATTTTCGGCCTCGTTAACTGCCCGCGTTGTGACGATGTCATTGATGTAGTTCAACAGCAAGTGACTGCCAGAATCGAGCAACAGTTTAAGAAAGTTATGCCAAAACATGGCAGAGACTCCCAGAATATGTATGTATTAACATCCTCCTCGCTTTCAAAAAGGTTTTTATTCCGTCGCGTGGTGGCAGGATGGGAAGTAGATTAATAACATGCAGACTTTTTCTGAAGCATATTGACATATATTTACGATAAACTTTACAAACTTCATGCCCAGGCGGAATGACATGCCGGGCCGGCCGTAATGCGACATTCTCGGCCTTCGGCACACAACTGACCCGTGCGGCGCCGTTGTCGGTCACCAGCGCCGCAAGTGGCAATCTATATAACAAACGTCACACCCGTGACCAGACTTGTCTAAAATGCCAATATAATAATAAGAGACGAAAAGATTTTATATTGAGGTTTTCGGTACCAGTCAGCAAGGGCTATATCATGCCAGTATGTTCTCATGGATGATGCACTCCATCAGAGAATTCTCATAGTCACCCAAACCTTTTGAAAATCTCTCTGAAGATTACCTGTCATTGACCGTTTTTTACTAAGAAGCGGTTAATGACAGGTAATCTAATCTAACCTAACCAACGACACGCAGTAAGCAGCATGCGGTAACCATTACATGTGTTGGTCGGTACAAGTATTCGAATTTACATTTTTCTTTGTTTTCTATGTCAATATGTGTGCAATTCATCTGTTGAATACTCTGTTTATTTGGTTATGTTGTGTCACCCTTATAAGCAAATGTTTCAGGCACCTAAAACGTCGGACTAATCATTGGATCTCTTTTAAAAATAACTTTTTTAAATACGCTCACATATACCTTCGATACTACAGGAGTATATTTAGAGATCTACCTAATCTATCTAATCTAACAGCAAGTTATAAAGGTCACCTAACGTGCCATGGAGAGATCAACGAGAGGAGTCTCTAAAAGAATCCGAAACGAGGATATCTGTAGAAGAACTCAAGTAGTGGAGGCTACCCAACTAATAGGCACATACAATTGATAATATGACGTATCTGTCGAAGAGACGACGGTCAATAGGGACGAAAAGTGTTAGGTGACGACCAAGATCTGGCAAACAAAACGATGGCCGACCCCATGCAAAATGGACTGAAGACATCAGAAAAAATCGAGAGTAGCCTGGATGCGGAAGGCGGAGGATCGAAGAGGACGGAGACTCATGCGGGAGGGCTACGTTCAACAGTGGACGGAAACAAGCTGATGATGAATGCAGCAGTTATCAATTAACAACTCTTCGGCATTCAGGCATCGTCCGTTTTTAAGGTCACTCACTGTGAATCGACGTAAAATAAATTAATTTAAATTATTATGTATTTTGCAACGTTTTATATTAAATTATTCACTCCATTAAAAATATGAAAAATAATTACTCATTAAAAATGTATGCAATCTTCATTAGTAATAAAAGGTAATGCGAGGGTCGTTCACTTAGTCCGTCGCATTTTTAATTAACTTAAAAAAACACTGTTTTTTTAAGCTGCCTTACGTATTAGAATGTTGGAAATGTAATTTCGTTTTTTTTTCATAAGAGAATACTATAATAAATTAAGTAATTGTATTTTTTCATAGCCAATTAACACCTAAGCCGCATAGTCATTTTATAATGACAGCTTATATAGCAAAGCTAGATTGTAAAAAGTAAATGCTTCTATGCATATCTCGAATCTAATCTCTTTCACGGATTCTTTCTTTTAGCACTTCTGGGCAGTGGCTAAAATTGTTCAGAGGGACTCACACTGCACTTATCAGTTGCTAACTGATTATAATCTGAATGAGCGCATCATAAAGGAGACTTAACTGTCCTCCGGTGTGATGCGGATGTGAGGCGGGTAAAGTCCAACATCTTCTGATTGGGTGATTAGTCTTGCGCCACCCCATATAAAAAAATCATGTACTTTAGAGTTTTTTTTTTCATATTTTTAAAGATCATTGACTTAACGATTTACCTCTTATAAATTATGTTTCAATGTAGCATATTCAAGGAGTTGTTGAAAGCTGCTATTTAACCCTTTCAAGCCCACCTATATTTTTTGTATTAGCAAACACAGAAAAGCACCATTATTCTTGTTATTTGCGTAGAATGGAATGGCATAGACGATAATTTACAATAAACACAATAAAATAACAATAAATACAATAAACTGAAAGGTTGTTATCGAACGCGCGCCCGCGTAATCCTAAATGAATAGGTGCTCTAACCAACTACCTCAGTGCGAATGGCAGGGGCACCAATACAGGTAGTTTTGAGCAATTTTAATTAAAGGCAAAAAAACTGATAACTTATGTATATATATATATATATAATCGTGTCGGAAACAACAGGGTCAGATCCTGTCTGCCTAGAAGTGGGCGACGTTGATGGCGTTACTCCCGGCCATCATCAGGTCCTCCTGGGTGCAGCCACTCGGACACAGCGCACACTCCACTGTGACAGGGTCTGCTCCACGCCGCAGTCACATTCAGTCGGTCCGCTGTAAAAGAGCATCATTAAAGGGTTTCGACTACCTAGTGGACTCTATGACGACAATAAATCGAGAAAGTTCAAAAGTCTGCACATATAAATAAAGTGTAGTGGTTGTTTGTGTGTGGATATTACAATGCTTACCAAAAATTGTTTTTCATGTTGTATGTACGAAAAAAATATAGGTGAAAGAAGTGCATTCGAAGCTTTGTTTTTTCTTTTTTACTACGTGTAGTCGGTTTGGTTGAGAACCAAATATTAAAGGCATTTAGAGTGTCGGATTAATATTCTTCTTCTTAGTATCAATCCAGTGGATTGGTTTGCAGCAACAAAATCTTGCATCTCGATTTCCACTCTTCTCGATCCTTCGCAATCCTCTTCAGCTCAGCTAAAGAGCTACAACTCATGTCCTCGAACACTTGCTGCATAAACTCCCGTCTAGGGCGCCCTCTGCAGTTTCTACCCTCAACCATCCCTTCCACAATGTCATGAAGAAGACCGTCGTGGCGCATGATGTGACCGATCGCCTCTCTGAGATGGTTCTTACTAGGTGCCTATCTTATTTGATTAAGCTGAGAACATCATTGTTCGTGATGTGGTCTCTCAAGGAAATTCCGAGTATTCTTCTGTATGACCACATCTCAAAGGCCTCTAGTTTTTAAATAATGGATTAATATAGCTTCTCCTTTAAAAAATATTTTACAAAAATATTCAAAATGTGCTTCGAATACTAACAGTTAACGTTGCAAATATTCTAATACCCAGCACATTCTAATACACCTGCTTTAGTCGAGAATAATATGTTCTCAGGTGAATTTTAAGGTACAGAGATGTCTTCGCAAAACGACATGGATAAAAGCAAATGACATCACTGAGTGGCGGCAATTTATGATGATAATATTATAGATAAAGACAAGATATAGAAAGATTTTATTTATTTTTCTTAAATTCATAGTAATTTTTTGCGATTGTTCAATCCTGGTTAACCCCCTTACTGTGCCGAGAGCTCCGATGACATGTATTTTCTACACCATGTGAAAATGTCATTTAAAAACCGGAAAATGTGAATATTCCTAAATATTGCTTTGATTGAACATTGGTGAAATTGAGATGTAACAATTTTTGTAATGTAATTGTTTTGAAAAAGGAGAAAAAACATCGCAATTAGACGCTATAGCTGGTGCAGCCAACAAATTCAGCAAGCATATTGACACGTGCGCAGCCGAATTCATACCTTTGCTTTCATACGAGTATTACAAACAATACATACTGTTCTGTCACGTCGGCGCGTGATTCTATCTCCGATTATTCCACAAATGATTTATTTCCATCGCTACAAATGAATAAGTATACATAATTATAATTTTATTTTACACTTAATAATATTATGTAGTAACATCCTCCTCCCTCTCAAAAAGGTGTTATTCCGTGGCGTGATGGCAGGATTAGGAGCAGATTGATAACACACACTTTTTCAGAAGCACATTGACATGTATTTACGTTAAAACTTTACAAGCTTCCGGCCAGGCGGAATGTCATGCCGCTGGCCGTAATGCGACCGTCTCGGTCGTCAACACATAACTGACTCGTGCGGCCCGTGGTCGGTTACCAGCGCCATCGGTGGCAAAACTATATAACTAGTCCCAATATGGCGGACACATAAATGTTTGGCAAGCGACAAAAATAAGAGACCAAAGATTGTTTATCGAGGTTCTATTATATTTTATATGAATATTCTCATTATTAGAGTCGAGTTGTAGTAAATACATATCATCGTAAAGCAAGGGTTAATACCGCACCTTAACCTTCGTACTATTTTAAATTTTAAGTCAGTTAAATTTAACTGAATTTTGATATCAATAACTGGTTTTTTGAATACCTAATAACTCCAAGTGTGAATTTGTGAAATTTAACTGCTTTTTTAAACATTCTTTTCGTGCTTTTTTTCGGTAATTTTTTAACAATTATTTTAATTATACCCACACGAAAAATAAAACGCTAATAATTTGTATTTTTTTCTTCATTAATTAATACAAGTTTTTTGACAGTTTTTAAATTATTTTTTAAGTAAACGCATGCAGGAGAGCACAGCCGGTCAAGACCAGTGCACTCTATGACTCAGAAAGGGAGGCTGGACGCTGCATGCGGAAAACGTGTTTTGTGTTGGTGTTTGTGTGTGGGTTGGGGAGATCGCAAGTGTATATTTATCTGTTTCAAGACATCCAGATTACAGACAGGCGGCATTAAAGAAGAAACTTTGTAAAATGCCAGTTTTTGGTCGACACACATTAAGCGTGTATGGATGTTCGGCAAGTGCAAGACGAGTTTGTCGGTTGTGGGTGAGTGCAGGAGGAACTAGATCTTTAAATTCCGAAGAGCAGCGACCGTGGCAATAACGGTAGAAAAGACTAAGTGAACCAATATCACGCCTGTGCTCCATTGATTGCAGGTTAGACGTAAGAGTGTCATTGTTTATCAAACGAATTGCTCTTCTTTGAACTGAGTCAATTATTCAAGCCGTATTCAAGGATAGGTCGAATTTGTCCATTATATAGATAAAGAAAGTAAGTTAAATCGGCGGAACGCGGTGTTACAATACGATTACCCATCCAAATTCTATACGCCGCTAACGTTGCTTTATGATAGTTTGACTGTTTTTGCAAACTCAAATGATTTAGTAGTAAGTATTTTCTAGAACTTTTTATCATCTGCATACGGGTACTGCCACACTAAACGGTCTTTCGTTATTGTAATTTTCAAATAATCCGTTAAAAATATCCGTTAAATTGTTTCGTTAAGTGATATAAAGTTCAATTGCTTTGGCACGTTGCTATTTTCGCACCTGTACATTTTTCATATTTTTTCTGTTGAGCTGACATTTTCAAAATGTTAAGGTAAACGAGCGGTAAGCTGCTTATTTTTTATGTAAACACAAACAGGAGAATGCCACCAGAGAGTGTAGAATTATGATAAATGCATTATATGACGCTTAACATTTTTTAAAAGTTAAAACGCCGTACACGAAAAAAGGCAATAAATTATTTTGACAGTACATATTTAATTCAACTATTGGACATTGAATATTTGTAAATGGTCAGTAAAAAGAATATATTGGCAGTAGAAAAACATAAAACGGCAGAATAAAAATAATAAATTGGCTGTAAATTATTAATTAATGGTAATTAAGAGCTTATTTCAGGTAAGGTTTCCGTTTTATGTGTTTATTATTCATTCATTTTAGATTAATTACTAGTAATATTGAGTATATTACTGACATTTTTTTTACTATAAACTGATCACATTTATACTAACACAGTGGATACTGCCAATTTATTAAATTTACTGCCATTCGCATATCGGCCGGCGAGTATAGCTCAATTGTAAAAGTGTTTGCTTGGCAAGCCTAAGGTCGTGGGTTCAATTCCCGACGGATATTAACAAATAACAAAAATATTTTTAATAGATTTTTGAGCTCTAAAATTAACCATGGTTGGTGTGAATATCATCGCTCACCCGTAAAATGCCAGTCATAGCCTATTTATCAAAATTGGTTGTAGACGAAAATCGTCCCGTGAAGAAAAACCTATTTAAAGGAAAATCCTGTAATAATAAGTATGATACGTTAATTTCGGGCTGTAGTCTATGACGTTGGCGGATCAACACTTCACATGCAGCGCTTAACCGTATGTAACGTGGTCTTCTTCTTCTTCGTGTCAGCGACGTCAAATTATTTTTGCTCAGTATCTGGCAACATCGATAGCCCGTGTCTTGCCCAGCATTAAATCCTGGGATGTGCAGCTTGTTGGGCAGATGGAGCAGGATCTTAGGTGTGAGGCGGTCTGCAGGTCTCCACAGTCGCATGGTAAGCGTTATAGGATCCACAGATGAGACTTCAGCATCACTATCACCATCTGTAGATATTTTCCTGTATGTGCTTACATAAAAAAAAAGCCTGAAAGTGCCATATCGAGTTGATATCAATATTGAAGATGGCGTATCTTCACGCCAAGGGTCTTCACCCAGATACATCGGCTGGAGACTTGCAGAGCTTCTTGGCAGCGACCGCTGCATTTAATACCTCTTGGATGACCATCAGCAGGATTGTCAGCAGATGGACGTTGTCAACTTCTTTCAAAGTCAGGGTCATCGTGACTTCGCTGGAGTCTCTCATAGAGCCTGAAGTGTGGCCTGAGAGGACTATCGTTCAACCCTGGATACGTGTAAGACTAAAGAATCGTAGTGAACAGTGGTTGAAACCAATATGAGTGAAGATATTGACATATTTAGTGTAATATTGCTTCGGATTCAGTGCTGGCGTTGACAGATACAAAATGTTAGACGTTAGATTTTGTAACAATAATGCCGCGTTATTTGTGTGTCAAACATGATATCCTTATGACATGGTTTTTGTTGTTGCAAGTCCAACTATTTGCGTTGAGTATCTCGACACTTGTTCTAAATGTGAGGTCATTGACACTAAATGTGTCAATACATTTACAACGCCACACTTATATGTTAGTACTTCAATAATGATTTAAAATGTAAAATATTTTGTCATTTTAATGAAGGAAGAAAAAGTATTGAATTGAATGAAAACATCAGGGATTGAACTCATGACTTTTCGCATGACAGTTGTCCACAAATGTCTTAACCATCTGTTTGCGTTGTTTAACAGTGAAAGAGTTAATGTTAAACTAAACGTTGGAATGACTTTCGTTGACATTTGAATTTTCCAGTTAAAAATTAAATATCGATATTTACTGGTGAAAAGGTTAAATGCCCATTGGCGTAACGTTTTCTTATACATAAAAAATGGGGTCATGGTATTTTATTAAAGTGTATTTTTTTATGTAAGCACATACAGGAGAGTACTGCCAGACGGTGATAGCGCTGCAGAAATCTCATCTGTTGATTATATGACGCTTGCCATGCTACATATAGCCAAGCGCTGCATGTGGAGTAATGAACGACCAATGTCATAGATAGACTACAGCCTGGCTTTCACGCATCGTCCATTTTTAACAATAATTCGCTATGAATGTATGATACTCGCAGGATTTTAATTGTTTACAACCAATATTGATTAATAGGCTATGACTGATATTTTACGAGTGAACGATCAAATACACACAAAACGGTGGTATTCATAGAGCTTAGAAATCGATTCAAAATCTTTTTCATTTTAATCTACGTTGGGGATCGAAACCACGAACTTCAGTATGGTAAGGAAACGATTTTCCACTAATTTATACTTAAAATCCAGGTAATGTATAGGTTAGGTTAGGTTAGGTTAGGTTGGCCAAATAATGTAAAATATGACAAATGTTCTTTTCAACGCGTCAATTCAAGCAGAAAAATAACGGCAGAAGCGGGATGCGAACCGCGGACCTTGGAAACCAACTATGCCCAGGTATTCATACCGCTCAGCCGACTTGGCTATTGCTATGCCTGGACCGACTCACGTTGAAACTAGTATTTATGTCATTGTTATCATCGTACGATAGATGTCGCTATAGTATATATTCAAAGTATGTATATTTTTATTTTTTATTATTCAATCAGTCATCATTTATTCACAAGCTTAATATTATTACTTTCCGTCAGTCTATTTATTTTAGTAAGTACCACTCGGGTCTCGGACCAAACTATAGACTCAATGGATGAGAAACGACTACTTATAGGTGCGACCCGGACTTTATAACCAATTAATAATAATATTGTAATATAGTCAATGATCTATAAAAGTAGATTAGAATATTGAAATAATAAAATAATATTCTAATAAATATTTAAAAAATCCATTTGACAAATGTCATTAAAATTGTGACCATTTAATATAAATTATGACAACTCATTATTATGACAGTATTCATTCAATTTTGACTAGTAAATATTTAAAAATGATCAGTAATAAATACACAAAAAAGATCAGTAAAAATCGTAAATTGGCAGTCAAATAAAATGGGCTGTAAGTAATAAATGAATGGAAATTCAAAATATGTTATGTTAAGTTAGGTTTCCATTTTATGAGCTAATTATTAATTTTTAGTGGCAGTATTGAGTATATTACAGACATTTTAATTTTATAACTGACCACATTAGTCCTAGCACGGTCTTTGGCAATCGGGCTTTCAGCTACGCTGCACCAATGGCCTGGAACTCGCTACCGGAAAGCATAAGAGAGCTTAAAGCGGAGGCATCCTTCAGAAGCAGACTCAAGACCCACCTTTTTAATCAGAGAGGCAAAGAAGCGCTTTTGGAATGATCATTCGGTCATAAAAGAGCGCTATACAAATACTAATATAAAAATAATAATAATAATTCTTACTGACACAGTGGATAGTGCCAATTTATTTAATCTACAGCAAATTTATTTAATTTACTTCCAAAACATTGAATTAGTTACTAAACAAATAGATACTGGCTATAAATTATTTATTCTGCCATCTGCAATTCTGACGAATAAATTGTAACCATTTAATATACATTCTGACCCATGTAATAACGATTATGACCGAAACTGTAAATAAAAATGCTGACCGGAAAAATACGAGCCATTTTGAAAATTTGACTCGCTACAGTGATATTTATTATTTAATTTTTTTTTTAGTTTTTTTTAACTTTTTGAACAATGAAATATCACGGTTTTCAGGTATTTGAGTAACTTTTGCCTCCAACAAGCCCATTCGTACCAATTTGTAGAAGTGATGACAGAAAACACAAATAAGATTATATCTATTCAGTTTCTGTTCAATCACAGCATTAATATGATCAGTATTTAAAGCAATAGTACTAAAACACAACACGTTCACTTTATCTTCAAGATTTCAGCCAATAATAACGTTCCAAAGTGTCTGTGTCTGCCGATTTCCTAAAGAGTTCCAATTTTGGCACAACGAATCAGTTTTTTTATTATTTTACTTGTATTTTTTATTCACAATTTTTTACCTTGATACAATGCTCGTTTAATGGTGTGTCATCAAGTGGACGCCACTGCTAACAAACCCGCAGCCGGCTAGAATGGCGAGTAGCCCGCATGACGCGCGCCGTTCCCCTAATACGTATCTGCTAAAACTACCACTATAGCAGGGATTCCCAACTACGGGAACCAAGCGTAATATGCACTCGACGGAGCTCAGGGTGTCTTGTGATATCAGCTCGATGAAGCCCTTTCAGGCTGCTGCAGAAAAGTCTCGATAAACGATCTTTCGTCTCTTATTTTTGTTCGCTCGTTGGACGCGCATATATATAATGACATCCTCATCTCTACGGGAGAAACGACTTCACGTCGCCGGGATAATTATCGGATCACGTGGTGGTAGTATGAGGAGCAGATTAACAGCACGCTGACTTTTTCCGAAGCACATATATTTTCGATAAAGACTCGGTTTCCCCGCTCGACCGTAACATGACGTTACTTTCGCCTCGGTCGAACGAGACTTAAGTCACGACTAAGCGCGCTCGTAATGGGCTGTCGCCCAACGCCGAATCAATGGTGCACCAATTACAGCAGCCATGTACATAACGAACGACACACCCGTGACTGGATTTGTCTAAAATGCCGACACATACATGTACGACAAGCAAACAGAAATAAAGAAGCGAAAGATTGGAATGATCATTTCGGTACCAGTCAACAAGGGCTATATCATGCTGATGTCAATAAAAATGTTAGTAAAATAAGACATAGCGCTACCTGTGACTCCATTTGTTCCGTAATTATGTTAATATCGACGATCATTACCGCCGGCCGAGACAATCAGAGTCTGCCCGGGACCTGTGAGTACCGCAGAAAGCTTCGTCTCGGGCAGTTGACGCAAGTTTGTAAATTTCTTATCTGAAATATACAATGTTACATTGTGCTTCTCGAAATGTTCGCTATGTTGGTGATTCGCTCCTCATCACTCCGCCACGCGTTCCGCCGACTATCCAGTCGACATAAAGTTGCCTCTGATTAAAACGGGAAGTCATTTTTTTAACAGAACACAGACTGCAATGGATCCTGTATCTTTCAATAGTTTTTCTGTTCGAAAAGTAATGTTTCGGCGTTTATTTTTGTCGGCATTCTGCTGTGCATTTACATACAAAAATAACCGATCCATCCGAAGCAACAGATTAACTCTTAACCGATAATCTACGTAAACAATGAGGTATTATAAAAATGTTAAGCATACTGATCATGACATGGGCATGGTTTACAAGATTCGTGGTTCGAATCCCCACAAACACCTTTTAAGTAACATATAACATGATGTTTGCTGTGAATTCGCATCAGTTATTGTTTTTTTGCCCTTTATTTAAATTGCTAAAAATTATTAATCTAAAACGAATTTCTTGGCTTCGGTTAGGTTAGGTAAACTTAGGTTAGATAAGATTAGGTTAGGTTAGGTTTGGTTACAGTGTACTAGTTTCGTTGTTCGAATCTCACGTCCGGCGTTTATTTTTCTCCGATTTATTGATGAGATAATTGTCATTTTATTGTGTTTATTGTAAATTATTATCGTTTTTTTCCCTTTATTATTCCACCTGTATTGGTGCCCCTGCCATTCGCAAGAATATATATTAACAACATTAACATAGTATTCGAAAAAAATTCGTTATTTGGAATTGTATTTTGAGTTTATTGTAAATTATTCTTTTGACCCTGAAATAACCCCTATATTTACATGGCAGATTTCGAAAAAAATTTTGATTTTACCCTGAGGAAACACACAATGGAGAATTACCGACACACAGTGATAGTAATTCTGATGTCTCATCTGTGGAATTCTATGACGCTTACCATTGGACATATGGCTAATCGCTGGTTGTGGAGTGTACATCCGCCAACTTCATAGACTACAGTCCTAGATTCACGCATCAACCTTATTACAGTAATTTACTATGAATGGATGGTCTTCACGGGTCGACTTTCATCTTCAACCAAATTTAATTAATAGGCTATGACTGTCATTTAACAGGTGAGAGTCAAATTCACACAAACCGGGGGTATTTTAGAGCTCAGAAATCGATTAAAAGTATTTTTTTATAATCTCCGTCGGCGATCGAACCCACGACTTTCAGTTTAGCAAGCAAACGGTTTAACCACTGAGCTATACTCGCCGGTCTCTGTATAATATAGACGTATAGTATCGCGAACATTATTATAAAGCAGTGGCATCCTTCAGAAGCAGACTCAAGACCCACCTTTTTTACTCAAAAACCAATGATCATTCTGTATTAAAAATTATTATTTTAAATTATATTTTCCACAGGAATCTGTATTACAAAAAACATATTGAATTGTATTTTTAAATTATATTTTCATCTCTCTTTACATTAAATTTATATTTTCCCGCCAAAATTTCACTTTCAAAAACACCCAGCTGTTTTCATTTGGTGGCCCATCCCATCTAAAAACATTGAGCGCGAAAAGGACAACTAAATATGCCTGAAACCTTCATCAAGCAGTATGAAAGCTCCATACAAAAACACCTATTGTCATGCTACACCTTTATACCTGTCTCTTTCAAACGTTGATATTTTCATATATTAGAGAAGTGTAACGAATTCACTCAGTTGCTCTCACATTGGTATATTCAATATTTTTTGTTTTCTAGCGTGCCCAGGTATGAGAATATTTCATTTGTATTTTAGGCGGTACGACGAAAGGTCGTTCCCGGGAGCTCATTTTAAAAGTCATAAAAACAGTTAAAAAACACGTTTTTCAAATATATTTTTTATATCAGAAATCTCAATTAAATATATTTTAAATCTGTAAAATAAGGTTTTATAAAAATCGACTTTAAACGTTCTTTTAGCGAGCTTAAAAATATATGTTTTTTTTTTCGTTTTTTTGTTTATAACATCGTGTGCAGTGACATTTTAATTTATTTAATTTGATAATAATTAAATTTATATTATTAAGGACTGCTTAATATTTATTTGACTGTGTTTTGTGTGATATTTGGACATGTTTTGTATAGTCACGTGGTGTTTGAAGAAAATGGATATCGAATTTTTTGGCAAAAAATACGTATCTTAGGTGAGTTTCATTGCATATAATTAATTTATAATACTTGCTTACATAATGCTTATATACATAATACGAGTTTATATAGTGTGATAAATAAAAGCGCACTTACACAAATCTCCATGTCTTGGAACACAGGTATAAAGTTGGTTTAAAATTTCGTTTTGCCACTTGGTTATTCAAGCCGCTTTAAGTATGGTCGCTGCTCCTCTGAACTCAAAAAAAATAATATTTTTTATACTCATCCAACATTGACAAACTCATCGCAGTCATAGCATAGCTTAAATTTTTTTGTTTATTTATATTTTTAAAATTACTAACGACATTTGAAAATTGTGTGCACGGTTCACGTTCGAACACCAAGTTAAACATAACTGAAAGAGAATACAAAATGATAGGTAACCGACAGTTGCTTACTGCGTATTGTTGGTTAGATTGACCCACTCATTAGGACCAAATGGTCCTAAGGAGCGTCGGGTTTATCATATTATATATTTAAACATTACGATTAACAAATCTACCAAAATTTGTTTCGGATACAACAGCTGCCGTCTCATAAAGTCTACGTATTATTATTATGTTGGTTTTCCAGCAGCACTAGCTCATCGTTAGCGCGGTTCTCGTTACATCAACGAAGTTAAGCAACGTTGGACGTGGACCAAAACATGGATGGGTTAAAACCTGTTTGCTAACCACGTGTTGCTGATCGGTTTGTGCCGATTCTCAGGACTAAATGGTTTAAATATTAGTGGCGTCATCTGCTGTTCATGTGAACTCTTTAAAAACATTATATTAAAGAACATGCAAAATGTGCCTCGGATACTACAGCAGCAAAATCCAGTGGTTAAGGCATTTGTTTGTTATTCACACGCTGTCGGCTCAAATCCCGACCAAGCTTAATTTTTACAAATTTATTTAATCAAATCTAAGCTATATACATTTTTTTTATGTAAACACATACAGGAGAATACCGACAGATGGTGATAGTAATTTTTTGTCTCATCTGCGGAATTCTATGACGCTCACAATGGTGTATATGGCTTAACGCTGCATGTGGAGTGTTGATCCGCCAACGTCATAGACTACAGCTCGAGATTCGCGCATCATCCTTTATTATTACAGCAATCTACTATGAATGTGTGGTCTTCACGGGACGACTTTTGTCTACCACCAATTTTAATTGATAGGCTATGACCGACATTTTACGGGTGATGGATCAAATTCAAACCAACCGGGGTATTTTAGAGCTCAGAAATCGATTAAGAATCTTTTCTTTTTTTTAATCTCCGTCGCGGATCGAGCCCACGACCTTGGGTTGCAAATCAAACGCTTTACCATTGAGCTATGACCGCCGGCATAATACATGCCTCCCGTAGGGTTAAGCCACCCCTTGGTGACAAAACAAAAATAATTCATGCCTCGAGAGCGTCCAGCTGATCATCCAATTTCCTGAAAAACGGTGATAATTGACCATCCAAATATTTATCTAGTATTACAACCGCAGTATATGCAAGTTTGCATGCTCTTGCTCTGGAGGCTCCCGGGAACCGTCTACGAGTATATTTCCATGAGGACCTCCGGGTATACAGGTATTCTGGGACAAGGCATATACAATCTGAGCTTACAGAACTATAAAACGACATTTTTTTGTGTCCATATGCTCCAAATATGGGGTGGATATTATTAAATAAAAATAAAATATTAAATATTACAACCCCCTTTTTTTAATCCTAGGAATATAATATCAATAAATATGTCTTATAGCTACTTTAAAAAGTAGTCGTTTATAATTTTATTCGTGATCACTTTGTTATGCGATGACCATAACAAAATGTTATGTTCTTTAGTTGATTTAATACCATACAAATATCTGCGGCTTATGTAAAGCGTATACAAATTTCCATGGAGGGACCCCTCCATTGAAGGGTAATGATATAGACGGTAGTACTAGAGAATATTGAACGTGTCTAATACGCAATATTCGAATAATTATTCACTTTTATTGATGCATTAAATGCGCATTTCATCATCAGCTTGTGTACGTCCACTGTTCACGTTAATCCTGCACGACTTTTCAACCTTAGCATCCAGGATACTCTAGCTATTGTTATGATATCGCCACTCAAACACTTTTTTTTCCCATCGACTGTTGTCTCTTCGACATATATTGCCATTTGAGTGTGCCTATTCCTTGTGTAGCCTTCACTACTTGAGTTCTTCTTTGAATATCCTCGTTTCGGATTCTATTTTTTATAGATACTCCTCTCATGAATCTCTCCATGGCACGTTGGGTGACCTTTATTTTATGTGTATGAGTTGCTGTTAGATTCCACATCTCTGCGCCATAAGTTAATACTTAGTTTTAAGATATTGCCTATTTTACAAATTTCCAAGCTCTTGAACGCCATTTGAACACTTTTCTTTCCTATAGACCGTTGTCTCTGACATATAATACCATTTGAATGTACTTATTCCTTGTTTAACCTCTACTACTTGAGGTCTTCTTCGGATATCCTTGTTTTAAATTATATCTTTTTGAGACACTCCTCTCATGAATCTCTCCATGGCACGTTGGGTGACCATTATTTTATGTGTAAAAGTTGCTGTTAGATTCCACGTCTCTGCGCCATAACTTAATACTCGGGTTAAGCGCCTTAGTTTTAAGACATTGCGGAATTCCCTATTTTTCGAATTTCCTAGCTCTTGAACGTCACTTGAACACTTTTCTTCCCCATGGACCGCTGTCCTTACAACATATTTTGCCACTTGAGTATGCCTATTTGTTGTGTAGCCTGCACTCCTTGAGTTCTTCTTTGAATATCTTTGTTTTGAATTATATCTTTTAGAAACACTCCTTTCATGGATCTCTCCATGGCACGTTAATACTAGGAGAATGCAATAATTAAACGCCCTAGTCTTAAAGGATTGCGGAATTCTCTTTTTCCTAAATTTCCTAGCTCTTAAACGTCACTTTAATACTTTTCTTCCCCATTCAGACCGTTGTCTCTTCGACATATATTGCCACTTAAGTGTGCCTATTCGTTGTGTAGCCTCCACTACTTGAGTTCTTCTTCGGATATCCTCGTTTTGGATTATATCTTTGAAAGATACTCCTCTCATGAATTTCTCCATGTTCAGTCACACCATACACGTGTTTGAAGAAGACATGTGTTTCAAAATTACACATGTAATTTATTTTGTACCTAATTCGGACCCCAAATACAAATTTTTTATTACAATTTACGACACCAGATGGCACGACCGAAACATTTTTGATTCAAATGTTCTATTAATATCCATTTAATTTTTTTATCTTTAATATTTATTCGTTTATAAACGTTTTATTTATTTTTTTAAGGTCATTAAAATTAAAAACATTATATGAATTTTTTAATTTTTATTAGAATATTATTTTATTATTTCAATATTCCAATCTACTTTTATAGATCATTGACTATATTACAATATTATTATTACTTAAATATACATAAACTATACATAAAATTCTTTTTTACAACGCGTCAATCCAAGCACAAAAATAACGGCAGAAGCGGGATGCGAACCGCGGACCTTGGAAACCAACTATGCCCAGATATTCATACCGCTCGCGAACTGCGCCATTGCTATGCCTAGACCAACTTGCGTTGAAACTAGTATTTATATCATTGTTATCATCGTACGATAGATGTCGCTATAGTATATATTCAAAGTATGTATATTTTTATTATTCAATCAGTCTTCATTTATTCACAAGCTATTATTACTTTCCGACAGTCTATTTATTTTAGTACCACTCGGGTCTCGAACCAAACTATAGACTGAATGGATGAGAAACGACTACTTATAGTTCCGACTCGGACTTTATAACCAATCATTTACCTGTGTTACTGATGGATAATTTTACCTTATTGATATTGTCTCAAGGAGACATTATTATATGAATTTTTTAATTTTTATTAGAATATTATTTTATTATTTCAATATTCCAATCTACTTTTATAGATCATTGACTATATTACAATATTATTATTACTTAAATATACATAAACTATACATCAAAGTGGTACTTACTAAAATAAATAGACTGTCGGAAAGTAATAATATTAAGCTTGTGAATAAATGAAGACTGATTGAATAATAATAAAAATATACATACTTTGAATATATACTATAGCGACATCTAATGTACGATAACAATGATATAAATACTACCAACGCAAGTCGGTCTAGGCATAGCAATGGCGCAGTTCGCCGAGCGGTATGAATGGGCATAGTTGGTTTCAGATTCGCATCCCGCTTCACGTTATTTTTGTGCTTGGATTGACGAAAGAATTTTATGTATAGTTTATGTATATTTAAGTAATAAAAACATTATCTTCTTCTTTAAGAATTTTGGTAGCTTAAGATTTTCTTCTTCTTCTAATATAGTTATATTTCTGGAGCATATAGACCGTAGGGTTAAGCATAGTAACTAAAGCGTTTGCTTATCAAATCGAAGGTCGTAGGTTCGATGCCGCAGATTAAAAAAAATATATTATCGAATTTTAAGCTTTTAAAAAACCCGCTCTCGCCTGTAATATACCAGTCATAGCGTATGAATCAAAATTAGTTTCAAAAATTTTTCTCGTCAAAACCACCCATTCATAGTGAATTCATGTTATAATTGGATGATGCGTTAATGCCGGGCTGTAGTTTATGATATTGACGGATCAATACTCCACATGGAGCGCTTATATATATATGTGGCATGGCAAACTTCATACAATTCACAGATGAGACTTCAGCATCACTACATCCATACGTCGGTATTCTCCTGTATGTGTTTACATAAAAAAATACACCACAAATGATTATCACAGTGTTAAAAAAGCGTGAACCATTTAGTTCTAAGAGAGATTCAACCCAAAATAACAACATAGAAGGTACCGTTATATAAAAAATCGCCTCAATTATATGAAAAAATATACGTTATAAATTAATACTGTCAACCCTTCTATAATGTTCTCATAAGATCGATGATTAGCCTAATGCTCCCGAAAAGTGGACCATGAAGTTCTAAGAGGCGACTCAATGCAAAATTACCACATAGAAGTGACCATTATATGAAAAATCACTGCAAATACTAAATGATCTTTAAAAAATTGGTTTACTTGTGAATTTTTTGCGATCATCAAAGTGCATATATCGATTTCTTCTTAGAAATTGCAAATTATAGTCGATGGGTTGTTGAATTTTGAAATCACTGCAATTTTCGTACGTCCTTTTGCTCGAGGATGGTTCGAAGTCGTGCCTTATAGGGCCAAGGGTCCCAAAACCGGTTGCTTGGGACCTCTTCGGCTGTAACACTGAACCTAACGAAAAAGGCAAACACTTGCATGTAAGCTTAAAACGTGAGTCGTATGAAAAGTTTTCGACTTAAAAACTTAACTGTTCATATGTCCCTAGTATTATTGTATGTTTCTCTGTTCAACAAATCGAAGCTCAAAGAAATGCGTCAATTAATACCACTGCCTGTATAACCAAATACCCTCAGTGTACAACGCGCCCAAATTATGTCACATTACTCCGATACTACACCGACTGCATTGGTTGCGAGTTCCGGCTACAAACCAGTACAAGCTATGCCCCTTAGCTTATAAGGCACTCAACGGAACTGCACCGGGCTATTTGACAAAACTGATCAAGCCTTTGGAGATCAGCGCGCGTAGAGAGACACTCAGATCAGCCAGAGCAAATAGAAGCAGCCTGCAGCTGACGGAAGGTGGTCCTTGCACGGTCTTTGGCAATCGTGTTTTCAGCTACGTGGCAGAGTTTAAAGCGAAGGCATCCTTCAGAAGCAGAATCGAGACCCACCTTTTTATTCAGAGGCAAAGAAGCGCTTTTGGAATGACCATTCGGTCATAAAAAAAAGCGCTATACAAATACTAATATAGTAATAATAATAACACCTGAAGTCGTAAAGTAGCTTTCTGAGATCCACACAACATGGAGATTCTTTTCATGCCCCCCATGATAATCTGCCTCAAACCAACACCCATTGCAAAGCTATATTGGATGGTATTGCACCACCAAACATAAGACGTAGAGTCACACATGATGAAGAAATGCGTAAGGCAATCAACCAACCGTCCCACTGCTTGTATAAACAAATACCCCCAACACTTAGACTAAGGTCGTGAAGCAGTTTCCTGAGATCCACACAACCTCTCACATTCGGCCTTGAAAATAAGAGACTCCAGCTCTGGCAGCAAATCGCATCAGAAGATTAAATTACCACAAAGGAAAGCCTCCCAACTGGCAAGAACCTTCACAGGCGGACCTGAAAATCTCTGAACAGATAAAGGTAAAAAAACTGTATTTCCTTTGTTCAGTAACTAATTCAAGGTTTAGACAGTAAGGTAATTAAAGTAAATAAAATGAATCGGCAGCAGACTAAATAAATTTACAGTATCCAATGTTTCAGTATGAATGTGGTCAGTTACAAAATTAAAATGGGAGTAATATATTCAATATTCGTAAAAAAATATGTAAAAAAATGTTAAATTAACCCTTCAAATGGAAACCTCGCCTTATATAACCTGATATGAATTACCATTCATTAATTATATCCTGCCAATTTATTATTTTTCTACTGCTAAAGGATTATTTTTCTACTTACCTTTTCAGGTGTTTATTACTGAACGTTTGCTTAATAATAACTGCCCATTAATTGAATTAAATAGTGCCAAAATAAATAGTTTCCGCCACAATTTATTTAGTTAAATAATTAAAGATCGTGCTATACTTTTTCGAGTATAGATACGAATCAAGAGTATTAATTTTAATTTCCTACGTTTGATTTATTAAAAATATTATGGAATATAAAAAAATAAATAAACATAATTTTATTTAATAAATAAATGATTCAAGAACAGTATCGTTCGCAGATCTGCACGCTAAGAGCACTACTCGGTAGTCAAGTGGTTAAATACACCTTTTATATCAAAGGTATTGCATTCACCAGTAGCTCCCAACATAACCACCAATATGTAGTACGAAATAATTAAATTTAAAATTAGTAGATGCCCCCAGTAGGTTTAAGCCACGGTTAAGAACGAAAAAAATGCCCAGGACTCAGGATCGTCAGGCTAATCATCAAATCTCCTTTTTTCCTTTTGTTATACGCTCCGTATTCTACATATGAACTCCAAAAAATGACGTTTCATAGTTCTGTTAGCCTAGGTTATCTATTCCTCGTCCCAGAACACCTGTATACACGGAAGTCCACATGGGAACATAGATGATTTCCGGGAGCCACCAGGGCAAGAGTCCGCGAACTTGCATAGACTGAGGCTGAGTATCAGAGAAATATTTGAGTGTTTAATTATCAGCGTTTTTAATGGCATGAAATGATGATGAAAAACATATGTTCATGACATTTTGCTGCCATTCAGTTTTATTGCCCTTGACCTATCCAAAGATATGCCCAAAGGTCCATCTGATTTTCTAAAGCTTTTTATATAAAATTTTCGGCGTGTATAGCTTAGTGGTTAAAGCGCCTGTCCACCAAATGAAAGGTCGTGGGTACAATCCCCAATGGAGATTTAAAAAAATGTTTTTAATTGATTTATAAGTTCCATAAATACCCCTGATTGAAGTGTAATTACTCCATCACCCTTAAAATGTCATTCATAGCCTTTCAATCAAAATTGGTTTTAAACGAAAGTAGTCCCTTGAAAACCACCCATTCATAGTTAATTCCTGTAATAATTAAATGATGAGTAAATGTTGGGCTGTATATTAAGACGTTGGCGGATCAACACTCCAGCATTTAGCCATGGTGTGCGTCATATAATCCACAGATGAGACTTTCATATTACTATCTGTCGGTATTCTCCTGTATGTTTTTACTTAAAAATAAATAAAAATACATGTTTTATATTTGAGAACCGTTAATGCATATTGCAAAGGGTTCGCAAAATTAAATGCAAATTCACGCATACAGGTTTAGAATCGAATTTGAAGTATGCAACTTAGCATTCAGTTGTATAGCATTCACTTTCACTATGCATTACAAGAATATGCGCCCAAGCATGCAAATCTTAATACCAGAATTTATACCAAATTAAATACCAGTTAAAAATTCATTTGGGTAGAAATAAACTCATGGGAAAAAATATTTTAAAAAAAACGATGCATTTACGTAATTTTTAGCATACATTTTTTTTACCGGCGGATGTTAATAGTAATTCTGAAGTCTCATCTGTGGAATTCTATGACGCTTATGCATATGACTGAGCGCTGCATGTGGAGTGTTGATCCGCCAACGTCATAGACTACAATACAGCCCGAGATTCACGTATCATTCTTTATTATTACAGGAATTTCCTTTGAACGGGTGGTCTTCACGGGATGACTTTCGTCTACCACCAATTTTTATTAATAGGCTATGACTGGCATTTTACGGGTGAGGATCAAGTTCACACCAACCAGGGTATTTTAAAGCTCAGAAATCGATTATTTTTTATTTATTTTTTAATTGATTGAACCCACGACCTTTGACTTGCAAAGCAAACTTATCGAGCTATACCAGCTGGCTAATGGTAATCAATAATTTAGATTAAGGTTATATTAGGTTAGGTTTACATTTTATGGGGTAGTATTCATTTATTTTACATTATTTTTTATCAATATTTAATATGTTACTGCCATTTTAATGTGTTTAAATTCACACCAACCAGGGGTAATTTAGAGCTCAGAAATCGAATAAAAAATGTTTTTTTTTAATCTCGTCAGGGATCGAACCCTCGACCGCTGGCTTGCAAAGCAAACGCTTTGACCATTGAGCTATACGCGCCGGTAAATGTGTTCTGGGACAAGGTATATCACAATACAGTTTTTTTTAAATGTACTTAAGTTGGTTTATGCCATTCGTGTACTTTACTAACTTCTAATTCGTGTCAACGACGTCAAATTATTTTTGTCCACTATCTGGCAACATCGATAGCCAATGTGTTGCCCAGCATTAGGTTTTGAGGTGTACAGCTTGTCGGGCAGATGGGGCAGGATCTTAGCTGTGAGGCGGTCTGCATGTCTCCACAGTCGCACAACAGTGACTCTCCCTGCCGAAGAATTCCTCACCACTCGAGGTTTTTTTGTACTAATACGATACTTTACTAACAAGACCATATTATAATATGAGTATATGTGCTGCATTCAGTTTACTTATAACTTTATGATGTACATTATATGATATACTAAGTGTTCTTATATGTCTCCCTACAGGGCATGTCTCACAATAAGATTCGATTTGTATCGTCCAACAAACCGGTTGATTCCGGCCTTTTTTGTGCCAATTTTTTTTCTTTTGCTCTAAATTCGCAGTCGCCAACGGCCGACTGCGAAAGTCGTGCAGGCATGCGAAATAATTAAAAATAATAATTGCAAACAGCTCTTTTTTGTACAGAAAAAAATAATGCCAAAAAAATACGTGCAAAGCATATGCGAGGACAATTGCTAGATGAGATTTGACGTGACTAGTTCATTTTTCAGTATACATATATATAGTCGTTTCGAAAACAACAGGGTCAGATCCTGTTTGCCCAGAAGTGGGCGATTTCGATGGCATTACTACCGGTCAACATCAGGTCTTCATGGGTGCAGCCACACGGACACAGCGCACACTCCAGAAGTTGGGAAGAGTGGGGATATTTATAGAACTTAGAAATCAATTCAATTTTTTTTAATCGCCGCTGGGGATCAAATCTACGATCTTCGGCTTGCTAAGCAAATGCGTTAACCATTGAGCTATTTCCGCTAGCAGGTTTTAATTTTTATTACTTTTATATTTTCGCAAGTATCATTCACTATGTATAAGGGTGGTCAGTATAACGTTTGCTAAAACCGCACAAATTCGCCAAGCAAATTCGCAAATGCATCTTGTATAAAGCAAAAGTAAAAATAAAAATATTCGTGTCTCCCCTTCAATTTGCGCCACAGTAAAATCTTTAAGTATCATATACACTAGCTGTTGAAATAATATTAAAAATATTATAAAATATGTATTTTTTATTAAATGTACTAAAAAAATCTGTGAACGAAAATTCTTGAGCCAAAAGATATTAATTTAAAACTCCGCAAGCAACTTGCCAAAACATTTGTTTGGAGAATCTTGATGTACGGCTGTCAGACATGGTGCTTATCTGAACGTGATAAAAAAAGTATCGAGGATTTTGAGATATGGCAGAAGAATTATTGGAATTTCCTAGAGAGACCACGTCACGAACAATGAGGCTCTCAGCATAATCAAGGAAGATAGGCACCTAGTTAGAACCATCTCAGAGAGGCGATCGGTCACATCATGCGCCACGATGGTCTTCTTCACGACATTGTGGAAGGGATGGTTGAGGGTAGAAACTGCAGAGGGGAGTATTTAGAGCAAGTGTTTGAGGACATGAGTTGTAGCTCTTATGCTGAGCTAAAGAGGATTGCAGAGGATCGAGAAGAGTGGAGATCGAGATTCAAGATTTTGTTGCTGCAAACCAATCCACCGGATTGATACAACGAAGAAGACAAGAAAATTAAAATTATTTTGATACCAATGGTATGGAATATGTATAAACGGAGAGTGCATTTCTCACCTCCGATTTGCATATGACATAGTGCTAATAGCCGAATCACCTGACAAGCTCCAAGACATGCTCTACGACCTCAATGAAGCGTCCAACAAAATTGGTCTGAAAATGAACATGGATAAAACTATTGCCGTGATAAATAGTCATATTTCCCAGACTTTTGACCCTATTTCCATTGGACGAAACACAAATAGAGGTTGTAAATGACTATACCTATCTGGGACAAGTAATACAACTAGGACGAGATAAGCTCTCAAGAGAAATCGATCTGGCGTACAACTGGGATGGACAGCATTCGAAAAACTAAAGTACCTTTTTATAGCGAAAATTCCGCAATGTCTTAAAACTAAGGCGTTTAACCAATGCATCCTCCCTGTATTAACTTATTGCGCAGAGACGTGGAATCTAACAGCAAGTCTTACACATAAAATATAGGTCACCCAGCGTGCTATGGAGATATCCGTGCTAGGAGTGTCGCTAAAAGATATCCGCAGAAGAACTCAAGTAGTGGAAGCTGTCCAACGAATAGGCACACTCGAGTGGCAATGGGCAGGACGTATCTGTCGAAGAGACGACGGTTGATGGGGAAGAAAAATATTAGAGTGGCGCCCAAGACTGGCAAACGAAGCATTGGCCGACCCCCTGCAATATGAACTGACGACATAAGGATAATAGTGGGAGTTACCTGGATGCGGAAGGCGTAGAATTGAAGAGGATGGACACTCATGCGGTAGGCTTACGTTCAACAGTGGACGGATACAGGCTGATGACGAAACAAACGCTTTAACCACCTTAATACAGTCTTCAGCAGTGTAAAACTAATTACTATAAAATTAGTATATTTTGCACCGAATTCTTCGCAGATAAGACATAAATGATAAGGTGTCTAAAAAAATATTTGAAACATTAAAAATGTGTAGTGTACCTAAGTATTTTTGAAGACCGGTTATGTAGGTTAGGAACGAAAGTGTCTGCAATGGTGGGGAATGAAAGAAAACCTGATCTCTATGATAATCAGCCATGGGGTCTGGAAGTGATGGAGAAGGGTGGAAGAAGAGACCAGAAAAATATGGAGAAAGAATATAGTGACAGAAAGTTTGTCCAGGCACGGCTTAAGGTATAAAAGCAGTACTTAAACCAGTATTCTACGCAGGAATCTGCTTTCGATGCCTATTATACGGCTACATTAGCTTTTAAAGACTTGAAGAAGAGACCAGAAAAATACGGGGAATGAATATAGTCACAGAAAGTTGGTTCAGGCACGGCTTAAGGCATATGAGCAGAACTTACATCAGTATTCTACGCAGTAATCTGCTTTCGAAACCCATTGTACGGCTGCATTGGCTTTTGGTGAGATGCCAAGATTCACAGACGTACAGTAGAATGAGTAAGATACTGGAACTGTATCGGCAAAGAGCTAATGCATCCATGTAATGTTATTAATTAAATATACATATACTATACATAAAATTCTTTTTTCAACGCGTCAATCCAAGCACAAAAATAACGGCAGAAGCGGGATGCGAACCGCGGACCTTGGAAACCAACTATGCCCAGGTATTCATACCGCTCGGCAAACTGCGCCATTGCTATGCCTAGACTGACTCGCGTTGAAACTAGTATTTATATCATTGTTATCATCGTACGATAGATGTCGCTATAGTATATATTCAAAGTATGTATATTTTTTTTATTATTCAATCATTCTTCATTTATTCACAAGCTTAATATTATTACTTTCCGACAGTCTATTTATTTTAGTAAGTACCACTCGGGTCTCGAACCAAACTATAGACTGAATGGATGAGAAACGACTACTTATAGTTCCGACTCGGACTTTATAACCAATCATTTACCTGTGTTACTGATGAATAATTTTACCTTCTTGATATTGTCTCAAGGAGACATTATTATATGAATTTTTTAATTTTTATTAGAATATTATTTTATTATTTCAATATTCTAATCTACTTTTATAGATCATTGACTATATTACAATATTATTATTAATTAAATATACATATACTATACATAAAATGTAATGTATTTCGAGTGCAGATGTAGGCGTAGAATATTGATTTTATATACTTTTGCATTGATTTCAAAATGAATACCAAGAAGATTCTATTATTGTGCAACGTTGCCTGACGAGCATTGAGAGGGTTAAGAGTTTCGAATAATTTGGCGTATAAGTCACTGAGAATAGTACCCCGCAGAGAGAGATAGCTTTCCGGCTATACGGCTGCATTGACTTTAATTCGCATCTGTAAAATAGAATGCAGACGATTCAGGCGCTGTATAGTCGACACTTGGCTTAAATTAACTGCGTCTGCGAGTCTCAGATATTGCGTATAAAATTACTATTCTTTGCATTTTCAAAAATTGATAATTTCCTTAAGTATTTTCTGTTATTAGCCAGAAAGTAATATGGGTACAACAATACAGGCGATGTATAGTCAGCACTTTAATGTGATCGAGTACAATTGTGAGTCCCAGATATTGCGCAAAGAATTAAAAATTCCAATTCCATACATTATTCTTCTTCGTAGTATCAACCCGGCGGATTGGTTTGCAGCAACAAAATCTTGCATCTCGATCTCCACTCCTCTCGATCCTCTGCAGTCCTCTTCAACTCAGCAAAAGAGCTACAACTCATGTCCTCGAACACTTGTTGCAAATACTCCCTTATAGGGCACCCTCTACAATTTCTACCCTCAACCATACCTTTCACAATGTTGTGAAGAAGACCATCGTGGCGCATGATGTGACCGATCCATCGGGCTCGTCTCTCTGAAATGGTTCTAACTAGGTGCCTATCTTCCTTGATTAAGCTGAGAACCTCATTGTTCGTGACGTGTCTCTCCTGGAAATTCCGGCAATTATTCTGTATAACCATATCTCAATAATATTTTTTGACTCAAGAATTTTTGTTCTTTTATTGAACGCTAGCCTTGCTTGATGTATGCGTCTGTTGACTTCTCTTTTTGTTGCATTTTCTATATTATTCATTATTTGTAGTTCGTAGCTATAAAGAAAATTGGGGACGATTCAAGCGCTGTGTGGTAGGCTTTTTGTGATGATTTCTTTTCGGCGTAACTTCGGGATGCGGCCCTGCACGTGTCCAACGTGCCCACAGACCGAAAGGATTCCATGTAGTTCAATAATGATTAAATAAAGATCGCATCGTCATTCATCGAGTACTTGCCAGACGACTTCAGGAACATTACCTGAAGAGGGCACATGAAAAAGTAAAAAAGAACCTCACAATCAGACATGTATTGTTAAATACACATTTGGAATAACTTTTTAAAACTCACATTGAAAATACATTTGTAAAATTCACATTTTGAGAATTTCTTGTTAAAGTCGCACTTAGTAAAAACTTGTAAAACTCACATTTGAGAATACTGTAACAAAATCACATTATAAATAACTTTGTTTAGCTCTTGTTTTAGGTAATTTTGTAAAACTCTCATTTGGAATAACTTCTTAGGTTTTCACGGCCAGATTTGATGTTGTGGCTTTTGGGTTGAGCCGTGTGTGGTGAACTTTTTTCAACCAATATTTCGACCGCCATTGCAGGGGTCTTCTTCAGGATTAATAATTTATTTAGTTTTGAGTTGGTTTATTCAGATTATATATTTATTTAATGAGCGTTATTGATTAATATCTCCATGGCAACTCAAGTTTCATTCCGAAGTATCGTAGGTATGTTTTTTAAGAATACGGTAGGTATGTTCTCGAATTGTACATCGACGAACGTCATGTCGGACTGTGGTCGTCTTTGCTTGTCTGTACAGGTTTTAGAGTATGTGCTAGAGGTGGAAGCCATGCTGTTTTGAGAATCAAGCCGTCATCCCTGTTGATGTTGATGGGATGTCTTTTGATTTCAATGGCTTCCCTTACTAGGCGTGCATATTTTGCTTGTGTTCGAGCCACGATTTCGGGTTCGAACGAAAACTTATGTCCCGTGTCAGCCAAATGCTCTGCCAGTGCTGACGACATTGGGTGGCCTAGTCTGCATGATCTCTCATGTTCACTTACTCTTTTACCCATAGTTCGTGATGTTTGTCCGATATACACCGTTGAGCAAGCCTTGCAATGGCGGTCGAAATATTGGTTGAAAAAAGTTCACCACACACGGCTCAACCCAAAAGCCACAACATCTCATTTGGAATAATTTTCAAATCTTACATTTCAAATCGCTTGAAAAAAATTCTTCTATTAGACTTTCTGTTAGTCACATTTCCGATATTTTTGCCAAATTCACGTTTGATAAAAAGATAAACACATTTCAGATAATCTCTGTCAACTCAAATGTCAGTTAACTATGTTAGCTTACCAAGTCAAAAAAAACTTCTGTCAGCTTCAGATTTATTTATTTATCTTAACAGAACCGCAGTTCCAAGGTACATAGAATAATAAAGAATAAGAAACATAGATAAGAGTATGCTTAAACATAAAATACATAAAAAAAACATAAAAGAAGAAGAAAATGACACGTGTCAAATATCACAGAGATCTACGATAACAATACCACCGACAAAAGAAGAAAAGGATGTAAGAAAATGATCGAGGTGTGCTGGTAGGCCATTTAGGAGAGCCATTGCCGTTGTACTAAATTGGGTGCTCGAAGCTCCACAAGTATCAACTGTGATCGGAATCAATGGATGGCTACGATCACGGGTGTACTCATTTTGAACGTAGAAGTTAAAACATTCAATAATCGCAGGGTTGTGAATTGCACCGCGAAGAAAAAGGAATGAATGTTTGAGAGCAGTTTTCTTTATTTTTTGCAATTTTCCTCCGGGACTCTAACGAATGGAAAGAAAGCATCCCTAGAAGAAAAAGAGTTGGGTAATGTTCGGAATTGATTTAATTGAATGGATAGTTACCGTAAATAAAAAAATAGAGATATTTTTTTTTTTTAAATTACATTTCAAATAATTTTGGAAAATGAAATTTTGGACAACTTCAAACAAACTTGTTAAACTCAGACTTGAAGTAACTTCGCTAAAATTACATTTAAGATTTTTTTGTAAAACTCACATGTACGTTACCTTTAATAAATTGAGCTAAATATATTTTTCCCTATATCCATTGCAAATATGAAATATGTGATAACCACAAATTTTCACCACTCAGTTGGCCATACCTTATCCCAAAGCATCTCTGCACTTTAAAGTCCACCTGGGAACATATATGGTTCCCAAAGATCTTCAGAGACTTGATGAGACTAGTATCTAATAGATAAGAGAGCTATCCGAGGCATATTTTGGGTGATTTTGTAACTCTTGTGTATCGGTTGTCGATATATGCCGTCCAAGATTCTCCTACCGTTGACATCGGGAGCCGTGATATATCATTTTGCTACTTTCAGTAGTCATTGTGACATCTACGGTAGGAACTTGGAACTTCAGTCATTCTCTTTATAAACCTACACATATTCTTTAGGTTTCGACACACGAGCGATTTTTCTCTAAACTGCATGTGTCAATGCCACCACATGTATGGAGTTACATGATGAACGTTTGTTAAATATAATAGTTTTGTATACATCATCTGATAGGTAAAGGATACAAGAACCAATGTGATGTATGAAAATAGACCAGATAAGTACATTTATTTAACTATTTGTATTCCACCGAGCCGTAACGAAAGAGTTAAGGATATCGACATTCCCGAGGACCATTTGATCCTAAGACGACAATTTGTAAGCAACAGTAAGTACCCATTCAAGTTTTGTTTCAAGTCTTATGTTACTTAACTTCCTGATGAAACGAGAACTACACAAAAAAAAGTGTCATTGTCGTTGAGTGTCTTTCTGTTCTTGTATTATCAAGCAATATTTTTTTCGTGTATCAAAATAAAAAAACGTTTTTTCTGAAATCTTAAATAAAAAATCACATATTTTAAACGTGCCCCCAGAAATGCATAAAATGATTGACAGTCACATAGAAATTGCATAGAAAAAAATGCACCAAAAAAACACTGCACTTCTTCGGAACGCATCAAAGAAATCTGCATTTATTATAACTAGGAAGAGAATTAAAATAAATAATAATGTGTTGGGGTACATACGGTCTTGGGATAAATCACATATGTAACAGTTTCGGAACGGCACAATCATTGTGATGCAAATTACAATTTCGGTTAAGGGATTCTTCCCCATACCCATTGTTTGTATGTGCATCTTTGCTTGAAATATTTGTTCCTGTTTTGGACTTAGGTGTCCTCAACCATAACTTTCAAAAATCGACAAAAGTCCTTTAAGTTTCATCGCAATCCGCTCAACGGTACAGGCAGGAATATGAAACCTACTCGTAAATACCTCTACGTACTAGTATATACAGCCAATTTTTAGTATTCACCTAAATAATTTATGTTACATATATATAAATGACTTATTGCTTGTACATAATTTCAGCGATTTTCAGTATTTTTACTTTTATATGAGCACGAATTAGATACGAGGACCTAAGTTTATAGTATACGAGTATATTAATACAGTCGATTCCGCTTAATTGGGACACATCGGGACTTGGCCTTTTTGTCCCAATTAAGCGGCTGTCCCGATTAAGCGAATTTCACATATTTTTTAAATTCATTTATTTGGTTTTGGCGACTGAGGCCATTAACCAGTAATACACACATAAAATTAAACAATGCATTTTATTTTAAATAAATTTATTTTATAAACTCGTGGAAACTGTAAATTACATATAGGTATTATAAATTATCATATAAATTACAAATGTTTAATATAAACTTTTAAGAAGAAAAATCGTAATTAAAATAATAAATGGGTAGGTACATACAATTTAATTCAATGCAAAAATGAGTCAAGTGTAGTCTGTCTTTTGTTTTTGTAACATTTTACTTATACAAAATCAGCACAGATATTCAGTGCGGATGTAGGGCTTCCTTCATTTCCTTCCTGCATAAAGTAACGCTGTAACACGGCCATACATGTTTTTGCCTCCTTGTTAGTCACAGGCACAGGTGACTCATCATCATCATCGTCATCTTTGTCTAATTTTTCATATTTATTATTTAATACCTTCTACAATTAAATCCTCACAGTCTTCCTTATCATCGTAACATGGTAAATATTTATCTATTCTTGAAAATTCATCATAGTTAATAGTGGGAACTTGCAACATATCCTGATTTTCTTCATTGGTAAATTTCCTGTCCCAATTAAGCGGAATGTTGTCGGAAATTAAACATATAAATTTACTATTGGTTTCTTGGTTTGGTTTCTGTTCTTTGAGATTTGTCCCAAATAAGCGGCTGTTCCAATTAAGCGGTGTCCCAATTAAGCGGAATCGACTGTATTATACAAGAAAACATAGCATTATTTATTACATATTTTATGTTTCACATGTTCGACCCAAATAACTAATATCCTGTACATACTTTAAATGTTTTTAATTATTGTAACTTACATATAAGTCCATCTTGTAGGGGGTCGGCCAATGCTTCGTTTTTTTTTTTTTATGTAAACGCATGCAGGAGAGCACAACCGGTCAAGACCAGTGCACTCTATGACGCTCAGCCAGGGAGGCTGGACGCTGCATGCGGGAAACGTGTGTTGTGTTCGTGTTTGTGTGTGGGTTGGGGAGATTGCAAGTGTATATTTATCTGTTTCTTGAAGAGATCCAGATTGTAGGAAGGAGGAAACACAGACGCTGGAAGAGCATTCCATAGCTTACCGGTGACATTAAGGAAGGAACTTTGGAAGCTGCCAGTTCTTGGGCGCCATTCCAATACCTTTCTTCCCCATCGACCGTCGTCTCTTCGACAGATATGACAGGAAGGCGGAGGATCGAAGAGGATGGGGACTCATGCGGGAGGCCTACGTTCAACAGTGGACGGACACAGGCTGATGATGATGATGATGATATATAAGTCATGATAAATATAATTTATTTAGTCAATTCTCCTACTATGCCGGCGGATATAGCTCAATGGTCAAAGCGTTTGCTTTGCAAGACAAAGGTCGTGAATTTGATCCCCTACGAAGATAAAAAAAAAAAAGTAATCGATTTCTGAGATCTAAAAAAACCACCCATTCATAGTAAATTCCTCCAAAAAAAATTCGTATCGTATTTGTCAAATGTGTTCTTAGTTTAGATTTTAAATTATTTTTCAAATGTGATTTTTTGTTTTGTTATCGAATTATTTTTCGAATGTGATTTCCGGGCTTCTGTTTTGAGCTATGTCACCATCATCATCAGCCTGTATTTGGAGCTCTATATTTCAAGCATACCAACGCCGCAAATTTTTATTTCATCAGTTATGTAAGCTCAGATTTTCTATACCTTGTCCCGGAAGCCTCCAAGGTAACAGTCCGCAAACTTGTATAGACTGTAGTATTCATCGTCAGCCTGTATCCGTCCACTGTTGAACGTAATCCTGCCGCATGAGACTCCGTCCTCTTCGATCCTCCGCCTTCCGCATCCAGGTCACTCCCGATATTCTTCTTATGTCGTCAGCCCTTGGGCGCCATTCTAATACTTTTCTTCCCCATCGATCGTCGTTTTTAGACAGATATGTCACATTGCCACTTGAGTGTGCCTATTCGTTGGGTAGCATCCACTACTTGAGTTCTTCTGCGTTACATGTTTAAAAATACTGTAAGCTTCTAAAAAGATTACTCTCTCCTGCTTTTAAACCAAAGTTCCTCCCCTTCTAATTTCAGGGGTTGTCTAGTCTTTGTTTTTCTCTGAGATAAGTTATACCTTACATCCCAACCCCTAATGTTTTGTTTACTACTCGAATGTGTTTGCCCTTCATCTTATGGGAGAGGTTTATAGACATAAAGTATACCTAACTTATTTATTTATTTTATTTTTTATAATGTATTTTGGCACACAATTTTGCTTTCATGTAATATAAATATATAATATTAATACGCTAAGCTTTCGACAAATTTGCCAGTATTGATTGATCAAAGAAATCTAAAAATATTTAAAAATATATTTTTAATGCTCATTTTATCGTTGGTTCATTTTTCTTTTGATCCATCATCATCATCATCAGCCTGTTTCTATCCACTGTTGTACATAGGCCTCCCGCATGAGTCTCTATCCTTTTCAACCCTCCGTCTTCCGCTTCCAGACTACTACCGCTATTCTTCTGATGTCGCCATGTCCATCGTGTCATCAGTCTATCTATGGATCTAAAGAGCGTTACAAACATATTTGTTATAATCAAGATTGAATATTCCCTGATCCGTGAGTATTTATCTAAATAATTGATATTACAATGCACATTAGCCGGCGGTTATAGCTCAATGGTCAAAGAATTTGCTTTGCAAGCCAAAGGTCGTGGGTTCGATCCCCGACGGAGGTTAAACAAAAAATGTTTTTTTATCGATTTCTGAGCTCTTAAATACCCCCGTTGGTGTGAATTTGATTCCTCACCCGTGAAATGCCAGACATAGACGTGGATGAAAGTCGTCCCGTGAAAATCACCCATTCATAATAAATTCCTGTAATAATAAGGATGATGCGAGAATCTCGGGCTGTAGTCTATGACTATATAAATACTTTATTGAAGTGGATTTTTTTTTCAAAATTCTTTCGCAATGAAAATACGTTAGGGTATATCGTCTAGTAACAACAGTGACGTAAATTTAATAATATTATTATTATTATTATTAAATGAAAAGAAGAACTACGTTCTATCCGAGTTACCCAAATGTAAGGGCAACAGTGACAAGGGTACAATGTTCTTTCCGTATTTCTTTTTTGATAGAACCCCGAAGGACGAAAGATAACGAAGAAATGGCCGGTTGTAGAGCACATCTGCTTACCTGCAAATTATGAACGAAAAATATCCGTTACATGTTGTATGTTTCCATTGACTGAAATGGAGGTCTCTCTCTAATGTTTTGTGTGAAAGCAAGATTTCAGTTAGGACCAAAGGTAAAATCTACAAAACTGCTGTAAGGCCAGCTATGCTCTACGGATCGGAGTGTTGGACCCCGCTGAAACGTGACTTGGATAGGATTCATGTGGCAGAGATGAAGATGCTGAGGTGGGCGAGCGGTGTGACTAGAGTGGGCAGAGTTCGAGATGAGCATATTCGGGGTTCATTTCGGGTGGCCCCCATACCTGAAAAGATAAGGGAAAGCCGCCTATGATGGTATGGACATGTGACGTGTATCGCGAAACAGAAACAAGTGTTTGTATTGTGAACCTGATCCTGCATCCTTCATCCAGTAAACCGATGTCCTAAATGGAAGAGGAGGATATCAGTATTGTATGTTTATGTATACTCTATGTTTCTTATACTTTATTATTATATGTACCTTGGAACTGCGGTTCTGTTAAATGAAGAAATGAAATTAATTTCTCCCATCAATAAATCAGAGAACAATAAACATCAGATGCTTGAATTCGAACCATGAACTTTTGCAATCGTGTTCATTAGATAGAAACGTGAAATGTGAAATCGCCTTTACCAACCTTTCGCAAAGGTGTTAAGCTTCTTCCTCATTATTCACGAGTGCATCCTTAACCCTTTACACGACCATAATTTTAAATTGCAAAATTATTTCTGCAGGCAAACCCTTTTTTAAATTGCCCTAAAATAACTTATCTCCGTCTCAATTTATGTCCAAAGAGGGTCATAAAAATTTGACGCTCCGATGCTCCGAAATCTTTGCCATTTTTTTCCAACCCTTCTCCCATTGTCTGTCAATTTATCGCTGTCAGAAATCATGTCAAAAAAAAACCGTGTGGGGTGCTGCGTTACCCCAGAGAAAAATAAATAATTTCTTATGTGAAAATGCAAAAAAAAACTATATCGGGTTACTGAGTTACGCTCGATGGGAATTTTTAAAGATGTAAAGTAAAAAATGTATATGCGTGAATAATCTTTAATTATTGCAGGATTTTATGCTAATATCCTAATAAATATGCATCCTTCATTATATAAAAAGGTTACAGTTTCTCATCACTCAATTTCTGCCGGTGGGTATAGCTCAATGGTCAAAGCGTTTGCTTTGCAAGCCAAAGGTCGTGCGTTCGATCCCCGACGGAGATTTAAAAAAAAAGAATTATAAATCGATTTCTGAGCTCTAAAATATAATTAACCCCCTGTCGGTGTGAATTTGATCCCTCGCCCGTAAAATTCCAGTCATAGCCTATTAATTAAAATTGGTGGTAGACGAAAGTCGTCCCGTGAAAACCACCCATTCATAATAAATTCCTGTAATAATAAGGATGACGCGTGAATCTCTGGCTGTAGTCTATGACGTTGGCGGATCAACACTTCACATGCAGCGCTTAGCCATGTGCACCATAGTAAGCGTCATAGAATTCCACAGATGAGACTTCAGAATTACTATTATTATCACCATCTGTCGGTATTCTACTGTATGTGTTTACATAAAAAAACACATGTCTCAGCCAGGTCCACCTTCATTTCTTGACCTACTGTAATATTGTACGACTGTACATTTCTAACGAAGTCAAACCATCGCATACCCAGTATTCTACGCATACATCTGTTTTTGAAACCCTTTATACGGCTGCATTGGCTTATTATGAGATGCCAAGATTCACAGCCGTAAAGATGAATGATGACTATGTAGGCCCCATATAAAAGGCATTTTATTTTGACCGAGTAAAGCTGCGAGTCTCAGATTTTGCGCATGAAATTAACCCTTTCGTTACGGCTCGGTGGAATACAATTTATACTGTCAATACGGCGTGAATTTTTCAAACCATTTTTTTGCTTAAAACTAGTATTTGAAGCATAAATGTACTTATCTGACCTATTTTCATATATCACATTGGTTCTTGTATACTTTAGCTAACATATGATGCATAAAAAATCTATTATATTTAACAAACGTTCATTATGTAACTCCATACATGTGGTGGCATTGACACATTTGGTTTACAGAAAGATCGCTTCTGTGATGAAACCTAATGATATTTATTTACATGCTTTACAGATTCCTGTAAATAATACATGTAGGTTGATGAAGAAAATGACTGCAAAATTTACCAACAGGTAAAAACTAATAAATTGATTTATAGTGTCCTAACATGTAGTTTTTTTCTTCTTATGTACTCGTTCTATCGCAGGTATTAGAAATACCCTAAATATATGTAATAGAAAATGTTTTTTTAAAAATAGGAAGACTTCTTTACGCCTAGAAAAATATGGGGAGAACCTCTATAGTAAATAACCATTTAAAATAGGGTGAAATTTCGATCTCTATTGTCAAGTGTTACCATATAAAATATATCGAAAGTACGTATAGTTGCCAGTGATTTAAAGAAACTATTGTATTTTTAAATTCATAAACTAGTACGTTTAAAAAAAAATTGCCCGTCAAGTATTTTTTTTCCTGAAAAGATTTCCGATCATGATTTGAAAAAAAAACTAATCTTAGCTTTATAAATGACCTTGATTCAGTCACGCCTTGAGGACAATAAAAAAATGTCACGGCCTCAGGAGCAACACTCCACATGCAGCGTTAAGCCACCTTCTTCGTAGTATCAATTCGGTGGATTGGTTTGCAGCAACAGAATCTTGCATCTCGATCTCCATTCCTCTCGGTCCTCCGCAACCCTTTTCAGCTCAGCATAAGCACTACAAATCATGTCCTCGAATACTTGCTGCAAATACTCCCGTCTAGGGCGCCCTCTACAGTTTCTACCCTCGACCATCCCCTCCACAATATCGTGAAGAAGACCATCGTGGCGCATGATGTGACCAATCCATCGGGCTCGCCTCTCTGAGATGGTTCTTATTAGTTGCCTATCTTCCTTGATTATTCTGAGAACCTCATTGTTCGTGACGTGGTCTCTCCAGGAAATTCCGAGAATTCTTCTGTACGACCACATCTCAAAGGCCTCTAGTCTTTTTTTTATTACTTTCAGATTAGCACCATGTCTCACAGCCGTGTTAAGCCATATGCACTATGATAAGCGTCATAGAATTCCACAGATGAGACTTTAGAATTACTATCACCATCTGTCAGTATTCTCCTGTATGTGTTTACATAAAAAAGTCTATGTAAGTTCGCGGGCTCTTGGAGGCTCCAGTGAACTATCTATGTTTCCATGTGGACATCCGGATATACAGGTGTTCTGGGTCAATTAAATGGAAACCTAACCTAACCTATTATCTATTTCCATTAATTCATTATTTACTGCCAATTTATTATTTTTACTGACTTTTTATGTGTTTATTACTGACGACTTATTAAATATTTACTGGCTATTAATTTTATTGAATTCTACAAAAATAATTAGTTTCCCTAAAATTTCCTCTATTTGGACTGGCTAATTCATCGAAATCTTAGCGTATTACGAAGTTTGGATTATTTATAAAGATAAATTACTTTCCTATATATAATATTAATGTAATATATGATGAATATTTTAGATAATTCGTTAATCCGCCGCTTAGCCCGACGTTTTTGAAATCTGCACCATTTGGTCCTAAGGTGCGTCTCAACCTTAAATAAAATTTATCAACAAAAAATATTTATTTTTAGACGAAACATTTCTCATGAAAAATTTACAAAAAAAAAAATACAATCTAGTTCATTACATTAAGTTGCCTTACCTTTTTAACCCTGCACTAGTTTGGGACATAACTAGGGTTGGATTTTAACCCTGTTGAGACTCTCGCGTGGGAATCGATCCCGCAACCAACGAAACAACAACAGGAGACCTTCACCACTCGACCACGACACCTGGTGAAGCGACGTGTCATGTGTGCGAAAAATTCGCATTTTTTTTCCGACGATACAGAACAACACTCGTATGCATTCAACCCTAAAGCAGCATTTAATTAAAAATATTTTGCGAATATATTATCAAAGTTAAGCAGCGTTGAACGCGGAACTAAACATGGATGGGTCACCGCGTGCTGCTGGTCGGGTTGAGCGGCTCTTTCGGATCTTATGGTTCAGACGATGAGAGCATTGGGCTAATAATCTGATTTCATTAATCAAATCAATCAACGAATCTAAACGGATACTACAGGCGCCGTCTCTTCAAAACCTCAACTGGAGGTCTTTGGAAACCATTAATGTTCCCAGAAGAAACTTCGGGTGCAAAAATGTTATGAGATGAGCCATGGACAATAGCTAATGACAGACTGAATGTGATATCCTTAAAAAACGTATTCTGATACTACAGCTGCCTTCTCTTCAATTATCTCAATTGGAGGTCTTCGGAAACCATATATGCTCCCAGGTGAAGCTTTGCTTGCAGAGATATCTTGAAAAAATTCGTAAAGAATGGCAAATATATGTCGACCAAGAACTGGCAGCTTCCAAAGTTCCTTCCTTAATGCCACCGGTAAGCTATGGAATGCTCTTCCAGCGTCTGTGTTTCCTCCTTCCTACAATCTGGATCTCTTCAAGAAACAGATAAATATACACTTGCAATCTCCCCAACCCACACACAAATACGAACACAACACACGTTTCCCGCATGCAGCGTCCAGCCTCCCTGGCTGAGCGGCATAGAGTGTACTGGTCTTGACCGGGTGTGCTCTCCTGCATGCGTTTACATAAAAAAAATTAAATAACTGAATCTGTTATTCTTAAAAAATCATTTAACGAAACTAATCGAATACTATAGCTGCCTTCTCTTCAAATTTCTCAATTGGATGTGTTCAGATACCAGATATATTCCCAGATAAACTGCAGAAATGTCTTGAAATAAGCCATGCGTAGTGGCAAAGGACAGAAGTGAATGGCGGCAATTTGTGGCGACCATATTGTATGTTCCAGATATGGCTCTAAAATGGGGGGAAAGTTTCTCACATGAAAAAGGCAAAAAATAGTTTCCCTTGGATTTATTTTTAAATTTATATACTTAGGGTAAAAACGTGTCTAAATCTTTAAAAATACATTAAATCTATAACAAAAAGCTTTTTTTCTCCCTTCGTTTTGTTCATTTTTGCTATAAATCTTTAATTCTACCAAAAAAAGAAATTTCTGTCTTTTTTATAACATCCAAGTAAGCATCCATACATTAACTATGGGTAATAGTTATTTTTTCTTTCGCTTTAATTCTCAGTACAAGAAAAAATAATGTTCTTCAAGGACTTTAATTTTTTGTAGTTTTTAGGAATTTTCGCCACCTTTAGGAATCAAACCAGTGCGGTATCCAATATATTTAAATTAAAAAACTTTTTTTTTGTGAAACAACATGCCGGACGGTATGGTCCAGTACTAAAAGCGTTGGTTAGTCATTCAGATGCTGTCAGTTCAAATCCCGACCAAGCTTGATTGTTTACAAATTGAGTTCATAATATACTGTGACTACTCACCGACATTCACGCATCATATACTTTTGACAGAAATTTACACTGAATGGGTAGTGCCTACGGGACGACTTTCATCTACCAGCAATTTTAAATGACCATATTTTGATTATAGCTTAGCGCTGCATGTAGTATGTTGATCCACCAACGTCATAAACTACAATCCTAGCATTCACGCATCATCCATTTTAAACAAGAGTTCACTATTGAGGTGTTTACGGAACAAATTTCGTCTACCACCAATTTTAATTAATATGCTATGACTGACATTTTACGAGGGGTCGAATTCACACCATTCTGCATTATTTATGTAGCTTAGAAATCGATTAGATTTTTTTTATTATTTTAATCTCCGTAGGATCGTACCAACGATCTTCGATATGGTAAGCAGACACCTTACAACTTCTCGTTTTGTTTTTGCTGTCGCTGTGTTGAAAAGATTGACCGGAAGAGGAAGTCCGAAATTTCGTTTCCAGGGAGCACCGCGTGGAGGTTCTTTTCATGCTCCCTCAGGCGGACCTGGAAATCCCTGAACACATTAAGAACCGGGGATGGTAGAACAAAGGACAACCTCGAGCGGTGGGGAATGCTTCAGCAGGGAGAGACACTATTGTGCGACTGCGGAGACCTGCAGACCGCCTCACACCTAAGATGCTGCTCCATGTGCCCAACAAGCTGCACACCTCAGGACCTAATGCTGGACAACACACGAGCTTTCAAACCCTTTCCGCCTACGCTCTGTACAGGTGTTTCAGATGGAAGCACATCACAGAGCACGACAAAAAGCTTAAATGTTTGCAAGTGGCTGAGGGGCTTCCCGAGTCTTTGACGCAGCATACGGCTTGTCAACAAAACCTCAGACTAGAAGTTTCGACGTTAGTATGCTACATGCGTGTCTCGGGTTGCCTTCCTTGGTGATTTGTTGCCAGTCCGCTTAATTGCGTGTGTTTGGAAAAGTGGTAGTTATGTCAAGTCTTGTTTGGCGTGTGTCTGTACAAAATAGTTTCAAGGGGAGTATTGAACTCTTTGTGTCATGTCTGGTCAGGTGGTGGTTTCGAAATGTCGGCAAACTGTGGCGCAGAAGCGCTTGAAGGCTGTCAACAGAGCTGTCGATGTTGCCAGATACTCGGAAAAAATAATTTTACGTCGCTGACACGAAGAAGAAGAGACCTTACAACTAAGCCATATCCGCCATCAAAACTTTTCAATAATAATTTTGGTAAAATCGCTATACAAATTTAGAATATTTTTAATTTATTAAATTTATTAGTATATTAGAATATTCGTTACGTGCATGCAACACAAATTCAACGATTCCCAACCCCTCCCCATTGATAACTTCTTCTGGAACTTTGACATTAGTGCCGTAAATTGTAACCAACCAGCTTCTAAGACCTTAATTCTATTTCTACCATAAAAAGTCCTTTTTGTGGTTCTACCTTTCGTCCTGCTAGTTATCTTGCCTTTACAAGTTTTAACCAAACATGTTTTTAACTAGAAACACCAAAAAAAATACCAAAATTCATATAAAATACACGAAACTTCCGTTTTAAAAGAAGAAACAATGTTTTTTATTCATTGTTTTCGGCATTTACTGTGAGATCCATTATAAATAATAGATATTTATTTTTACTTAAATATACATATACTAAACATAAAATTCTTTTTTCAACGCGTCAATCCAAGCACAAAAATAACGGCAGAAGCGGGATGCGAACCGCGGACCTTGGAAACCAACTATGCCCAGGTATTCATACCGCTCGGCGAATCGCGCCATTGCTATGCCCAGACTGACTTGCGGTGAAACTAGTATTTATATTATTGTTATAATCGTACGACAGATGTCGCCATAGTATATATTCAAAGTATGTATATTTTTATTATTATTCTATCAGTCTTCATTTATTCACAAGCTTAATATTATTACTTTCCGGCAGTCTATTTATTTTAGTAAGTACCACTCGGGTCTCGAACCAAACTATAGACTGAATGGATGAGAAACGACTACTTATAGTTCCGACTCGGACTTTATAACCAATCATTTACCTGTGTTACTGATGGATAATTTTTACCTTCTTGATATTGTCTCAAGGAGACATTATTAATTAATTTTTTTTTAATTTTTATTACAATATTATTTTATTATTTCAATATTCTAATCTACTTTTATAGATCATTGACTATATTACAATATTATTATTACTTAAATATACATATACTAAACATAAAATTCTTTTTTCAACGCGTCAATCCAAGCACAAAAATAACGGCAGACGCGGGATGCGAACCGCGGACCTTGGAAACCAACTATGCCCAGGTATTCATACCGCTCGAGACCCGAGTGGTACTTACTAAAATAAATAGACTGCCGGAAAGTAATAATATTAAGCTTGTGAATAAATGAAGACTGATAGAATAATAATAAAAATATACATACTTTGAATATATACTATGGCGACATCTGTCGTACGATTATAACAATGATATAAATACTAGTTTCACCGCAAGTCAGTCTGGGCATAGCAATGGCGCGATTCGCCGAGCGGTATGAATACCTGGGCATAGTTGGTTTCCAAGGTCCGCGGTTCGCATCCCGCTTCTGCCGTTATTTTTGTGCTTGGATTGACGCGTTGAAAAAAGAATTTTATGTTTAGTATATGTATATTTAAGTAATAATAATATTGTAATATAGTCAATGATCTATAAAAGTAGATTAGAATATTGAAATAATAAAATAATATTCTAATAAAAATTAAAAAAAAATTAATTAGATATTTATTTATTTACCTTGTTTTTACATGGATCACGTGAAGCATAGCCTCTGTTTAGGAGACTGCAGTTTCGACTAACTTGAAGCCTTTCTCAAACGTCCTACATGATTCACCAATTTTAAAAAAATTCCCGTTGAATAATAAACTAAATAACTAAATCATTATTATCTTATCCTTGCAACCCTATCTGTTTCCCTCTCTTATCATTCCCTGATAGACACCCCCCATCTCCTACATAAATGTGTTCGACACTTACGAAAGTATCATGCAACTCAGATGTCTCTTGACACTGACGAATCGAGGAGGGCTACAAGTAAATCGAAACTGCAGTCTCTTAAACAGAGGCCATACTCAACGTGATCCATATAAAACAAGGTAAATAAATACATATGTATTAAGAAACAATGTTGACGTTGGCTGATCAATACACCACACTTAGCGCTTAGTTATATGTAATATGTTAATTAAGAGGAACTTCATGCATGTGAAGAACTGAAGAAGCTCTCATTGAAAACGAGACTGCGGTGTTTCAGTCTATGAACAAACAATGCTCATCATGATGATAGTGTGTTAATTTCTCAAATATGAAGCGGTGTAAGTGGCCGAGGGGAAAACGCGTTTGGTAAAGAATCGTGCAAAGTTTGTGGCTCGAATCCTCGCGTCAGCTGTTTATTTTTTACGATTTATTGATTATATATGTGTCATATAAGATGGCGTTTGCTGTGAATTTTTATGTGTATCAGTTGTTGATGTAAATATCCTTCAAACCATCACATTGACGACCTTTTGTCAATGCCTACATGCACTAAGACATGAATTTAAAAAGATCGTTAAAATTCGACTTCAATTTTAAAACGATTTTAAATGGTATTTTGATTTCTTGCTTACGCTTGTATTGTCGTCCCCTCTTCAAAACTCGGTACCTCATAAACCGGTGCAAGTCTATAGGAAATCTATAAAAGCTTTGACGGACAAAAAAAATGCGACAGGCGTCGTTTCGAGAACACGTCAAAAGACATTGTCAAGCATAACAATCATATAAGGAGACTAGTCCAGCGACAATAGCACATCGTGAACGCGGCTCTCGTTAGATCACCGAAGTTAAACAACATTTGGTGCGGACTTAAACATGGATGGGTCAACTGTGTGCCGCTGATCGTGTTCCTCTCCGTAGTATCAATCCTGTGGATTCGTTTGCAGCAACAGAATTTTGCATCTCGAACTCCATTTTTCTCGGTCCTCCGCAACCCTCTTCAGCTCAGCATAAGAGCTACAACTCATGTCCTCGAACATTTGCTGCAAATACTCCAGTCTAGAGCGCCCTCTACAGTTTCTACCCTCAACATCGTGTTAAGTCGCTCGATAATACCAAATATTTCATGCCACATGAGCGTTCATCTTCATCGTAGTATCAATTCGATGCATTAGTTTGCAGCAACAAAATCTTGCATCTCTATCTCCACTCTTTTCGATCTTATGCAACCGCCTTAAGCTCAGCATATGCTGTAACTTATGTCCTCGAACACTTGCTGCAAATACTCCCATCTAGGCCGTCCTCTGCAGTTTCTCCTCTCAACCATCGCTTCCACAATGTCGTGAAAAAGACCATCGTGGTGCATGATGTGGCTCGCCTCTCTAAGATGGTTCTTACTAGGTGCCTATCTTCCTTGATTATGCTGAGAACCTCATTGTTCGTGAGCGTTCATATTCATTCAAATATGCCTCTGATACTACAGCAGCCGTCTCTTCAAGTCTCCGTTTGGAACCTTATATGTTCCCAGGTGACTCTTGTCTTATCACGTGAGATAGTGGTGACCATATGCATGAGAACTCAATTAGTGGACGTTACCCAACGAATAGGCATACCCAAGTGGCAATGAGTAGAACATATCTGTCTAAGAGACGACGGACGATGGGGAAGAAAATTATTATCGTGGCGCCCAAGAACTGGCATACGAAGCGTTGTCCAACTCCCTGAGACTCATGCGGGAGGCCTACTTTCAACAGTGGATGGATACAGGCTGATGATGATGATATGTTCCAAATATGGAACGGATATGGAAAGAAGAATTAAGAGAGAACGTATAAGTATGTATTTGCAAAAAAAGGAAATTTGCTCCACGTCTCACCAAAGCTTCTGTAGCGCGGCATATCGCTCGTACGCTATTTGTGTATGCATTTGCGATGCAAGAACAAGCAACTCTCATCATCATCATTTGTATATCACCTTATCTGGACCATATGGTCTTCAAAATATGCTACCACAAAGTATTGTAGTGCCCAACAATCTTTGGCTTTTGCAGTTCCGCTTATTTGTATGGTTCCTGTCGGATTTGCGAGAGCCCGGGGGCTTGACCAAAAGGCATCCGTAGTTTAAAAAATACTACAGAAGCAACGTCTTTTAAAACCGGTTTTTTAAACCAACAGATGTACGTACAACAAGAAAAGAAATGTGATTTTAATACAAGAATAAAAATTCAATATTTCCCCTACTTTAATTAAAAATGGATCTTTTTTTGGCACGCAAGTACACTGCAAACTTCCTCTATTTTCCTACAAAAAAAAATACATAAATTACTTTCGATTTCACTCATTCACGGGTATTGCGATTTATTATCCTAAGGGGTGTTCCCCAAGGTTCATGCCTAGGACCATTCCATTGTATTCTAAGTCTTTTGATGGTTTTTTTTGGCGGTACACGTCTTCATGGTGACTATTTATTCGATTAGAGATCAATGGCTCTCAGATTTATAGATCCTGAAGTCCTTCCGTGGATAATTGTCGATTTGCGATAGCGGTCGATTTTTTTTTCGGACAGCTGCTGTCGTCGCAACTTGTAATTTTATTTTCTTCCCATATCCGTTTCATATATGTAAAATGGTCACTACAAAATGTCGCCACTCTGTTATGTCAGTTGCACATTGTGCAAAGACATATATGCACCATAACATCCACTGAAAAAAATTATGTTTCCTCACGACATCCATACACTATATACTTGAACTACAGCGGCTATAGCACGATATATATTTTTTATTTTTTTTCAATGTTTTCACTTTGAAATCCATTATAAACATTCATTTATTTACCTTGTTTTTACATGGATCACGTAAAAAACTCGTAGCCTTTCTCAATCCTTCACTTGTTAAGAGACAATTCTTAACTAGCTGTGTGAAACCAAAATTGTATAATTTATTTAAAAGAACACAAATTAGGGTTTTATTTTTAGAAAACAACTATAATTATGTACGTGTGAATTTAGGTTATTTTTACACTTCTGTAACCTAGACCAATTTTTCCGATTTATTTCTTGTCTGTCTAATACTTGATAATAAATCTGGTCCATATGAGACTGTCTTTGGGTTTGCTCCCGTATAACAATGCCTTGATATTACGTATTTTAACCTTTAGCCTACGGAGCAGAATACACCCAGATTGCCAACTATAGAAAGATTTTTTTTTTTTTTTACTTTATTACTCCTTTCCAATATTTAGTTTTTTTCCCTGCAAGGGTCGAAATATTGGAAAGGAGTAATTCGTCACACACGGCTAAACCCAAAAACCACAATATCAAGTCAATCTGAGCTAAAAGAACTGTAAAACAACAATTTGCGGTGTACATGTGATCCAAATATGAAGCAGATATGTATTTTTATGATACATTTTATTTATGTAATCGCATGCAAAAGAGCACAGTCGGTTAAGACCAGTGCACTCTTCGTGTTTGTATGTGGATTGTGAAAATTACAACTGTATTTTTATCTGTTTCTTGAAGAAATTCAGATTGTAGGAAGGAGTAAGCACAAACGCTGGAAGAGCATTCCAAAGCATACCGGTGGCATTACGGAAAGAAATTAAGAAACTCCCAGTTCTTGGTCAGCACACATTAACCGTGTATGGATGGTCAGCAAGTGTAAGTGTTGCGGTTGTGGGTGGGTGCAGGAGGAATTAGTTTTTTTAAGTTCCGAAGAGCAGCGACCGTGGTAGTAACCGTAGAAAAGACTAAGTGAACCAATCTTACGCCTGTGTTCCACTGTAACCGGTCGTGTGCGAACTTCCAAAATCAATCAATGATTGCAGGTTAGACGTAAGTGTCATTGTGTATCAAACGAATTGCTCTTCTTTGAACTGAGTCAATTAAGTTTAAAATGTATTTTGGGGCTCCAATCCAAAGGTGACTGCCGTATTCAAGGATAGATCGGATTTGCATAAATAATATTTGCATAAATATATGTTTTTAACTGCTGATCTTGTGGATTTCAGAGTGATCTAAGTTCCGAAGAACAGCGACCGTGGTAGAAAAAACGGTAGAAAAGACTCGCTAAAAGTTGCATGTGGGGTATTAATCCGCCAACGTCATAGACTCTATCTAGACTGCATTCAAGCATCATACATTTTTTGGGTCCATATGTTCTATTGGAATGAAAATGGGTACAAAAATTTACATGAAATTTCGCAGTTTTTTTTAGTATTGTTTGGTTGTCGATCACTGGCGCATAGTACGCCCTATCCCACGAGAAATGACGCAAGAAACGCGGAAGCGATTGTTGCTTGCAGCTATTGTTGCTCTCCTCTTTCTAAAGTGCAGACAGTCTGCTTGGGAGCACCACACATCGAACTAAAAATGGGACGAAAAAAATATTTCGATTAATACTATTGAAATATTTTATTTTAAACATATATGAAGCATATGGTTGGGCATAGCGTAGTGTTTAAAGCGTTTGCTTGCTAAGCCGAAGATCATGGGTTCGATCCCCGACGGAGATTAAAAACAAATTCAATCGATTTCTAAGTTGTATAAATATTCCCGATATAACCAATTAATCAAAATTGGTGGTATGCGAAAGTTGTCCCGTGAAGACCACCCACTCATAGTGAATTCTTGTTATAATTGCATGATGCATGAATGTCGGGTTGCAGTCTATGACGTTGGCGAATCAACACTCCACATGCACCGCTTATTCATATGTAAAATTGTAAGCGTCATAGGATCTACAGATATAAAACTTCAGAGTCACTATCATCGTCTGTCGGTATTCTTCTGTGTGCTTCCATTTTTTTTAATGTAAAAATATACAGAAAATACCACCAGATGATGATAGTAATTCTGAAGTCTCATCTGTGGAATTCTATGGCACTTACCACGGTGCACATGGCTAAGCGCTGCATGTCGAGTGTTGATCCGCCAATGTCATAGACTACACCCGAGATTCACATCATCATCCTTATTATTACAGGAATTTACTATGAATGGGCGGTCTTCACGGGACGAATTTAGCCTACCACCAATTTTAATTAAAAGGCTATGACTGGCATTTTACGGGTGAGGGATCAAAAACACACCAACCGAGAGTATTTCAGAGCTCAGAAATCGTTTAAAAATCCTTTCTTTTTTTTCATCTCCGTTTGGGGATCGAACCCACTACCTTTATCCATTGAGCTATACTCACCGGTAAAAATCAATATGATTTACCAAAAAAAAGACATTAAAAAAACTACCAAAAGGACTGAAAATATGAAAATAATTATTTAACGTGATTTTTCTATACAACTATCCCGTTTCATGAAAGATGTGTAATGGTCTCTACAAATACGATCGAAATGTCAGAAATTTGGGGATGTCGATCCGGATCAGCTGTTCTCAGGTCGGCCATCTTGCTCCAATTGTCGTCTCAACACAATGGGTCTCAACCCTGAATCACAAAAACCTAAATCATACCATTATTGTACTCGAATAATACGGTACCGTATAAGACCGAGTCTAAGCCCATTTTTTTCACTTTTTTTTTGGCGATATCCTTGAAAGGAATTTTTGGCTTTAGTAACGGTCTGTGTGAAATGGACCGGTCGTGTGCGAAATGCAAAAATCACGTGTTTGAACATGAATTTAAACACGAATCGTAACGCAAAATCTGCCTTATTTTTGAAACCATACAATTTAGGGAGTTTACTTCATGTTGAAAAATTGATGTTGATGCAGAAGGAGCTCGATTCCCGCAACACATACAAGAGAATACCAACAGATAGTGATAGTAATTCTGATGTCTCATATGTGGAATTCTATGACACTTACCATGCTGCATATGGCTAAGCGCTGCGAAGCGTGAAATGTTGATCCGCCAACGTTATATAATACAGCCCGAGATTCACGCATCATCTTTAATTATGACAGGAATTTACTATGAATGAGCGGTATTCACGGGACGACTTTCGTCTACCACCAATTTTGATTTATAGGCTATGACTGGCATTTTACGGGTGAGGGATCAAATTCACACCAACCGGGGGTATGATAGAGCTCAGAAATCGATTACAAATATTTTTTTTTTTAATTTTCATCGGGGATCGAATCCACGACCTTTGGCTTGCAAAGCGAACGCTTTGACCATTGAGCTATGCCCGCCGGCTTACATGCAGAATATATTATATACTCAATATTCGGGAATCACAGTTTTACTACATCAAAACAAAGTGCCGCATTAACGGCTGTGAATCTTGGTTTTTTACCAGTAACCTTGCATGCATAACTTGCTATTTCATGAAAAACAATGGTTTTAAGGGATCACTGGAAATACACCGACATTCCGAACAAGAAAGAAAAGAAATAATATCACGGTATAATGTCGCGGGGAGTTTTATGTCAGTAAGTAAGCTTAATATTTGAACAGTTTAAAAGGTTGAAAAGTTAACAGAATATTTACATTAGATTTGAGTTGAATGATTAACGAGATTCTATTTGTTAGCAAATTCAAGAAGTGATTTTTAGAATAATGAAAGATTACTAGTAGGTAGTCGTGATTTGATGAAGTTCTTAGAGCGGCACGTAACACAGTGATTTTTCCAGCGGGCGGCTTGACGATTGATCAGGCTACGGAGGCGTCGAAAGTGAAGAGAGAAGAGAGATCTTGTCCGTATGGTCATCAGTTTACATAGAGCCAGCTCAACTCCCACACTGATAGATGCAATAGTGTTTGAAGTGACCTCTGGTGACGGCGATTCTACAGACATATATGGGACATACAAACCGTAAAAGGCAATACATAGATACCGAAATCGGAACGATTGATAAAACAGAAGTGCGCGATATTATCATAAGAAAAATTTAAATACCAATAAATAAGACCTTATACATACCATATAAACAATAGGTGCGTCTTCGTCTACTTAACTATAATAGCAGGTGTTAAGAATTAGTACTTCTATACGTAATGAATTAATTTTTTATAGGTAACTCGTAACTTCACCCTTTATTTTACGAAATGCATACTAGAGTTACTAATTTGAATACAAGACACCTTGACACGTGGTATTTATGACATGCCGACTGTAAAAGAATGACATGAATGTCGTTAACCCTTACTTTACGAATATGTATTTATTATTTCTTCCACATCGACCGTCGACTCTTCGATAGATATGTGAGGCCCATTTCCACTTAAATATGCTTATTCGTATCCACTACTTGAGTTCTTCTGCGTATTTCCTCGTTTCGGATTCTATCTTTTAGCGACACTCCGAGCATGGATCTCTCCATAGCACGCTGGGTGACCTTTATTTTATGGGTAATATCAACTGTTAAATTCCACGTCTCTGCGCCGTAAGTTAATACAGGGAGGATGCATTGGTTAAACGCCTTAGTTTTAAGACATTGCGAAATTTTCGCTTTAAAAATGTACTTTAGTTTTCCAAGCGCTACCCATCCCAGTTGTATACGCCTGTCGATTATTTAGTCTACTGTTAATTAATTTTATTTACTGCGAATTGATTTAACTTACTGCCAAAACCTCGAATTAGTTACTGAACAAAGAAATACAGCTAAAAAATATTTAGTTTTTTTTCTTTATATTTGTTTTGTAACTGGAAAATTTGGCCGTCAAAAATCATCGTCACACAATTCTTTCGGTTTCTATTATCCATGAATTGTTTAATCATTTTTAAGTAATTATTTTTATAAATAAATAATATTCCAGTTATATTTGACAGCACTATACTTTAATAGTTACCCTACAGTAGTAGTAGTATCTGTTATAGTAGAGGGTGCATACCATTGCTTACCTCGCCAAAGATCTTGTCTATGCAAATATCTAGTTCCGAGCACGGCAAACAGCTGGCGTTCAGCCGCCCTCGCATGCGACATATCAACCACAAAACAACGGGTGTGGTATCTTTAAAAATTTACCGGTCTACGGATTCCGTGACGCAATGAAATTTATTGTTAACGTAAGCACATACAGTAGAATGCCGACAAACGCTTATTAAGTAATTCATGTATGGATTTTATGACGTTTACCATTTTTTAGTAAAGTATAAGTACTACTTATAGAGTATTGATCCGTCAATATTGTAAAGTACTACCTCCCGGCATTCACGCATCATATTTTTTAAACATTAATTCAATGTGAATGGGTGGTGTTCACGGGACGATTTTCGTCTGTTACCAATTTTGATCAACAAATTTTCATTTACATTACAAATAATGAATTCCTCCTGCACCAACCCACAATGGACATGCTTGTCTCACACTTGCTGAACATACACAGTTAATGTGTGTCGACCAATAACTGGCAGTTTCCAAAATTCCTTTGGCGAACAAGGCAGCCTTCCATAGTATAGTCGGTTTAAGAAGCAAAGGTGGAACTGGTTCGAATATATATTTCGGATGCTGCAGGAGAGCATAAACTACAGCTGTATTTTCGTCAAGGCCTCGGACTTAAACCGTTTTGGAAGTTCATCAGAAACTATACATAGAATACTCGATAGAAGCGAAGTTGAAATGTAATGAGGCGTGTATTATGACGGCTGACAGAGCTATTGGTTTTTGTATGCCTTAGCTATCAGATGATGCATAAAAAACTATTCTAATTAACAAACGTTCATTATGCAAGTCCATACATTTGTTGGCATTGAAACATGTGGCTTACAGAAAAATCGCTCCTGTGACGAAACCTAACGATATTTATTTAAATGTTTTACAAATTCCTGTAAAGAATACATGTAGGTTGATAAAGGAATGACTGCAGTTCCAAGTTCCTACCGTAGATGTCAAAATGAGTACTGAAAGTAGCAAAATGATATATCTTTGGCATTTTGTGACATCCATATGCTCTAGTTATAGTAGAGGACATGGTGGTGATGATGTTGATGGTGTTTTTTTCGATATCAAGTGGAATTCACTACTTATAGGGCAACAGCCAGTGCGCAAGTGTCCGTCGATAAATTACTATAGTGACGTCACAACAAACCACTAATGAACCGCCTTTTCGCCGACACAGAACGTCGCCACATGAATAATTCATTTACATGGGTCGCTACTTCGCAACAGCAACGAAAGAGTATCGCATATCACTGAAGAAGCAGTGTTTCCGAAACGGCGCTCTGCTAAGCACTCGCATACCGGGTGGTATAGCTCAGTGGCTAAAGCGTTTTCTTGGCAAGCAAATGTCGTGGGCTCGATATTTCTGAGCTCTAAAATACCATGGTTGGTGTGAATTTGATCCCTCACCCGAGAAATGACAGTCATAGCCTATTAATCAAAATTGGTGGTAGACGACAGTCGTCCCGTGAAGACCACCCATTCATAGTAAATTCCTGTAATTATAAGGATGATGCGTGAATCTCTGGCTGTAGTCTATGACATTTGCAGATCAACACTCCACATGCAGCGCTTAGCCATGTGCACATAAGCGTCAAAGAATTCCGCAGATGAGACTTAAGCAAAAAAAAAAAAAAGGATTCCCAATTCAATTGCGCCTCACCACATGCTCAGCCGCAGGGTGGCCTCTGTTTTTTTTTGTTAGAAATGCTACTAAAAAGTATCAGTATACAACTTTTGAGTGCCACTGGTTAGGTGAATGCTTAAAATCGACTTCTAAAGACTAACTGTCGCATATGGCCACCACCCCAACGGGCTTTACCGGTAATATTCAAATCGGGCTTGTTAATATTAATTTATGACTGAATTAATCGCTTCATACGCAAGGAATTCGTTATATTTTCGTTATATAAAATAGCGCACGGTGGAGATATGGCGTTTTCAAAAGATAAGTAACTTCCTGTCAAGTGTCGGACATGACCGAACAGTTGGCATACATTTCATCTGCAAGTGCCGGTTGAATAATTTGTGGCTTTTGTGTTGAGCCGTGAGCATTGAATTTAAATGTACATATATTTATTTTTATTAACTCTTTCGTTACGGCTCGGTGGAATACAAATTATACTGTCAATACTGCGTGAATTTTTCAAAACATTTTCTTTATCTCAAAACTAGTATTTGAAGCATAAATATAACGGGTCCGCCATCTAACGTTTTTTTTTTCAACTAGTGCTTATTTCGTGAACGGTAACACTTAGCTCATGTCTGATTTGATAGATAATTAGTTTTATCCTTCCGCTGAACGAATATGGTTGTGTATACGCTTGAACAACGCTGGGAAATATTGCGACATTACTTTGAAAATCAGGCCATTTTTCTTCGAAAATGAGCAAGGAGTGGCCGTTACAGTCAGTGGCGATCGTTATCGGGCCATTTTTGTTCACAAAGATTGAACAAGAGGATATTGGCAACATTTGGTTTCAACAGGACGGCGCTACGTGCCACACAGCCGAAGCTACACTCGATGTTTTGCGCCCCGTTTTCAAAAAAAAAAAGTTATTTGGCGGACCCTTTACTTATCTGACCTTTTTTCATATATTACATTGGTTCTTGTACCCTTTAGCTATCAGATGATGCATAAAAAAATATTATATATAACAAACGTTTATTATAAACTCTATACATGTGGTGGTATTGACACATGTGGTTTACAGAAAAATCACTCCTGTGACGAAACCTTACGATATCTATTTAGATGCTTTACAGATTCCTATAAATAATACATGTGGGTTGATAAAGGGAATGACTGCAGTTCCAAGTTCCTATCGTAGATGTCACAATGAGTACTGAGAGTAGCAAAACGATTAATCACGGCTCCCGATGTCAACGGTAGGGGAATCTTTGACGGCGTATAGCGGCAACCGAAGCGAAAGGGTAAAGAAAAAAAATCACGGAATAAATTTGTTTCGATGAAATTCGATGAGTTTCTAGCGGGTTAAGCCGCTCCTTAGGACAAAACGGTTAAGGCGTCTGGAGCGTCGGGTTCATCATCCGATTTCCTTAAAAAACGATTAACAAATAACTTTGTCATTCCTCAAACATACCCAAGCAATCGTACCTCAAATATTCTGCTTTCGATACCCTTTATACGGCTGCATTGGCTTTTGGTGAGATGCCAAGGGGCAATATCGAAAATATTTTTTTTTTCGCACACATTTAGATCACGTAGCATTGCGATCACATGCTATTTCATCATCATCAGCCTGTGTCCGTCCACTGTTGAACGTAGGCCTCCCGCATGAGTCTCCATCCTCTTCGATCCTCCGCCTTCCGCATCCAGGTCACTCCCGCTATTCTTCTTATATCGTCAGTCCATCTTGTAGGGGGTCGGCCAATGCTTCGTTTGCCAGTTCTTGGGCGCCATTCCAATACTTTTCTTCCCCATCGACCGTCGTCTCTTCGACAGATATGTCCTGCCCATTGCCACTTGAGTGTGCCTATTCGTTGGGTAGCATCCACTACTTGAGTTCTTCTGCGTATTTCCTCGTTTCGGATTCTATCTTTTAGCGACACTCCGAGCATGGATCTCTCCATAGCACGCTGGGTGACTTTTATTTTATGGGTAAGACTTGCTGTCAGATTCCACGTCTCTGCGCCATAAGTTAATACAGGGAGGACGCATTGGTTAAACGCCTTAGTTTTAAGGCATTGCGGAATTTTCGCTTTAAAAATGTACTTTAGTTTTCCAAATGCTGCCCATCCCAGTTGTATGCGCCTGTCGATTTCTTTTGAGAAGTTATTTCGCCCTGGTTGTATTACTTGTCCCAGATAGGTATAGTCGTTTATATCCTCTATTTCTGTTTCTCCAATGGAAATAGGATCAAAGGTCTGTGAAATATGACATAAAAACATGCTATTTATAAAGTGTCAAACACAAAGAATGTTCAAATACTCGTGTATAATGTTTTTGTTGTTTTGTAAACGTTACTCCATGCACTGCACTGTTATCTATACATTACCAAAAGGAAACAAACCCTTTTAAAGTAAATTTACTCCTCAGCTTATTCGTTTTCCTTTAACACGACATTCAAAGGCGTCTCGTGGTAAAATTAAATTTAATAAAACAATCAATTTAAATTATTATACGCATTTTATACACTTAAATAAAATCCGTTATCATAATACGTTCGTTTTGTCAGTGCTTAACCATGTTTTTTTTTGTACTTTTATAAGTTGAGCTGCCGTTTAGTTCCAAATGATTCAGGACTTGAAAATTTTGAGCTTTAACAATACGATCTTAAAAAAATGCGATTAATAAATTGCATAAAAATGTTCCTCGAATCCTAAGGATGTCGTCTCTTACATATTTTTGCGCTTCTGCCTTAGAAGTTGTTGGGAACCATATATGTTCTTGGGTAAGTCTTCGGATGCAGAGATGACTTAGATAATGGCGACTGACATCAAAATGTTTTTATTAGGATATTTATTTTCTTATTTAATCCAGCTATGATCTACGGATCGGAGTGTTGGACCACGCTAAAACGTGACTTGGGTAGGATTCATGTGGCAGAGATGAAGATGCTGAGGTGGGCGGGCGGTGTGACTAGAGTGGACAGAGTTCGAAATTAACATATTCGGGGTACATTTCGGGTGGCCCCCATACCTGAAAAGATAAGAGAAAACCGCCTAAGGCGTGTGAAGTGAAGAGAGTCCTCAACATACCCACGCTGAGAAGAAGACCTGCAAGATCACAGGCAACCTCTAGTCACACCGCCCGCCCACCTCAGCATCTTCATCTCTGCCACATGAATCCTATCCAAGTCATGTTTCAGCGGGGTCCAACACTCTGATCCGTAGAGCATAGCTGGCCTTACAGCAGTTTTGTAGATTTTAACTTTGGTCCTAACTGGAATCTTGCTGTCACACAAAACCCCAGAGAGAGACCTTCATTTCAACCATCCTGTGTGTATTTGGTAAAATTAATAATAAAAAATATTTACAACTTATCATTTTTTTACGTGATACATTAATTTCCAAAAATGCTAAATCGCGTAAAAACAAGGAACGGTGTCATTCCAAAAATCGCGTAAAACGAAAATCGCGTAAGAAAGTCGCGTAAATAAAGGATATAGTGGGTATTATGTTTTTAGCCGCCACTGCAGTATATTAGCGTAATGGAAACATGTCATAATTTTGCAGGTGCAATGACGTAAGTGTGGGGTGGGAGCTAAATCATAACTTTTAAAAAACGCAGTCAAGCGATCAACTATGGATAATTGTAAAAAATAATGTACATTTTATGAGAAACATTTTGAAAAAAAAAACAATTATTTTTAATTGACAGTTCGTGCCGAAATTTGATTTTTTCAAAAGGGGTTCCATATTATTGAACATTCAGCGATTCTCGTACGATTACTTGGATGGTGACCGCTGCTTATTTTTTATTTCATGTAATCGCATGCATGAGAGCACAACCGGTCGAGACCAGTGTACTCTATGTGGCGGGAAACGTGTGTTGTGTTTCCGTGTGTATTGGAAAGATTGCAAGTATATATTTATGTGTTTCTTGAAGAGATCCAGATTGTTTGAAGGAAGAAACACAGATACTGGAAGAGCATTCCAAAGCTTTCTGGTGGCATTTAAGAAGAAACTTGGAAATCTGACAGTTCTCTGTTACCACACATTAACTGTGTATTAATCATCGACAAGTGTAAGACGAGTAATATCAATACAACACGTGTCGTTGGTTGGATTGAAACAAGTATATTACAGGCTATAGATACCCGGATACTTAAAAAAATGTATCTGTAGTTAATGCTCTCCTGCGGCATACTCGCCGTATTATATGCGCAATATCCGGGGCTCGGATAATATATTCTCTCTGTAAGCCGGCAGGTATAGCTCAATGGTCAAAGCGTTTGCTTTGCAAGCCAAAGGTCGTGGGTTCGATCCCCGATGGAGATTTAAAAAATTAAAGATTTTTTATAAATTTCTGAGCTCTTAAATACCTCAGGTTGGTGTGAATTTGATCCCTCACCCGTAAAATGCCAGTCATAGCCTGTTAATTAATATTGGCGGTAGACGAAAGTCGTCCCGTGAAGACCACCCAGCCATAGTAAATTCCTGTAATAATAAAGAATGATGAGTGAATCTCGGGCTGTAGTCTAAGAGGTTGGCCGAACAACACTCCACATGCAGCGCTTAGCCATATACAACATGGTAAGTGTCATAGAATTACACAGATGAGACTTCAGAATTACTATCACCATGTGTCGGTATTCTCCTGTATGTGCTTACATAAAAAAAGTACATGCTCCGACCACTCCAGTCCACTGTCGCATTTTGACCGACTGTTGTAAGAAAAGTGTTTTTTTTTTAAATTGTCCGCTCTCCCAACTCGTCATTTTCACTAAATCAAACCATCGTACTTTCAGTAATCTATAGACGTCTGTTTTCGAAAATTTTAAATCTATTATACGGCTGCATTGGCTTTTGATGGTATGATACATCCAAGATTCATAGCCGTAAAGAAATATGGGGACAATATCTCATTCTAAAATTATTAAATTTTTATTGATTTTTGTTGTTGTCGTATTATTGATATTTTAACAAAAAAAAAACTCAACCTTCACATAATCGTCGCAATACCTAAACACATAATAGGTATTAACCCCTAAAGTGGCACACGAAATAACAATCAGTGACTCCACGCGTGGGTGACTTTTGACCGGTGAGATTTTGTTCCCTAATTCGTGAATATTAACACTAAATTAAGGGGTTCTGTGTCACCCCGTAATGTCACCCGAGAGTCACCTCAAAAGCCGCAAACAAACTGTCAGTCATCATAACTGGAGCATATGATGAAGCTCTGTCAGCCGCCATAGTCTTTGCCTCATCCCATGTCAACACCGCCAAATACATTCAATGTATAATTGCCGACGGCATTCTAGTCCAGGCCTAACACTTTCACATCGGTTGTCGGCATATACCGTCAAAGATTCCCCGACCGTTGGTCGTTTGACGTGATCGTTTTGATACTTCCAGTACTCATTGTGACATCTACGGTAGGAAATTGGAAGTGCAGTCAGTATCTTTATAAACATACATGTATTCTTTACAGGAATCTGTAAAGCATGTAAATAAATATCGTTAGGTTTCGTCACAGGAGCGATTTTTCTGTATCAATGTCACCACATGTATGGAGTTACATAATGAATGTTTGTTAAATAAAATAGTTTTTTATTCATCATTTATCTATCTAAACTCTTAAGGATAGAAGAACCAATGTGATATATGAAAATACGTTAGATAAGTACATTTATGCTTCAAATACTATAAAATAGTATAAGTTGTATTCCACCGAGCCGTAACGAAAGGGTTGAAGAAAATGTATCTATAGATTACGTTCATCTTCTACATTCTTAATACATGTCCCGACTATGCACACCTTCGCCTCTTGACCAACTGTAGTGTGAAAGGATGCCTTGTCCGCTTCACCTTCACCTCTTCATTCCTCACAAAGTCATCGTACCCTCAGGATTTTACACAGGCATCTGCTTTCGAAATCCATTATACGGCTGCATTGGCTGTTGATGACAATCCAAGACTTACGTCGATCTATTGTATAGTCTAAAAGAGAGACTGAATTAACGATATTTGAGAAAAGACAAAGGGTAACCTATGCGCATTTCAGTCTGCGTCCAATGTGGGACAGGTGGGACTCCCGGTTGGAGGGGCACTGGATGCGCCGTCACGTGGCCATCCAGCGGGGATCCGGTGCTCCACTCAAAGAGTAGTAGTTATTAAAATTGTAAAATGTTATTTTATTACCTTGTATTTTCTTTTGACATTTATGTTTTTTTTTACGGCTCTGGTGGCTGAATAAATAAAATTATTATTATCATCAATTTAACTGTTTTTTTTTTTTTATGAAAACATCCAGGAGAATACCAAAGGTGACAGTGATGCAGAAATCTAACATATGGATTCAATGAGGCTTACCGTGTAACATATAACTAAGTGCTACACGAAGTGTTGATCAACGTCATAAACAACAGACCGATATTCACGCATCATTCATTTAATATAAGAATTCACTCTGAATGAGTGGTGTACACGGGATTACTTCTGTCTACCACCAGTTTTGATAAATAGGCATTGACTGGAATTTTATGGATGACTTTTTATTAATTATCTCCAACCGGAGATATTTAAAAGCTTAAAAATCGATTTAAAAATATATTTTTAACTCTCTGTAGGTATTAAACCCATGACCGTCGGCTTAGTAAGTAAAAGCTTATACCACTGGCAAGCAATGCACTTACAGTTTACTATTGTCGTTTATCGAAGAAGGTGTGTTCCGGAACCGAATTCGCGGTCCCGAAATTACAGCATCATATATGGTGATGCCGGAATACCAAGTATCCGGCACTGAAGATAAGACCAAAGACCAGAGATGAGTTGGTACCAATTTATTCAATACGAGAACCCTCTTTATACCCTAATTTACAACATGAGTCAGCAGTTATAAAAGTAATATTAATACATTGAATGTCATACACTGCACATTCCTCGATACCGTTTTTGGACCTTGATCCCTTCAATTCACATAGAGTGGCAGATTATTGAGATGGTCCATGCTCCGTATCGATTCGTAAGCATTCCTTATTAATAATAATATTACCAATACATAATAAACTTAATAATACATAGAATTTCGTACACCGCCAATTCCTCGACATTTGTTGTTCTGGACCTTGATCCCCTCATTTTACATAGAGTGGCAAAATGCCCTGTGTCGTACCTGACTGTATGAATCTAAGATAAAGAGTTTGATAACAATTACTTTAGAGGCTTAATACACATATTTGTGTTCAAAATAACATTTCGAACAGGGTGTAACCGTTTGTAACTACCCTTTTTAACTGACACTAAAACATTCAGTGAAAGCGCACTTTTGGTATCGCGTGATTTTATTTTTTAGGGGTGTTTTTATTTGTGATATTTTGATTTTTCGTGGCAGCGGACATTTTATTCCTACTTTAACGGTCTCTCCCACACGTTAAAAAAATATTAGGACGTTCGGAAAGTAATCCTATTAAAATACCTTCTAAACTTAATTGACTCAGTTCAAAGAAGAGCAATTCGTTTGTTAAACAGTGACACTCTTACGTCTAACCTGCAATCAATGGAGCACAGGCGTAAGATTGGTTCACTTAATCTCTTCTACCGTTATTACCACGGTCGCTGCCTTTCGGAATTTAAAAAAACTAATTCCTCCTGCACCCACCCACAACCAACAAACTCGTATTACACTTGCCGAACATCCATGCACGTTTAATATGTGTCGACCAAGAACTGGCAGTTTCCAAAGTTCCTTTCTTAATGCCACCGGTAAGCTTTTTAATGCTCTTCGAGCGTCTGTATTTCCTCCTTCCAACAATCTGAATATCTTCAAGAAACAGATAAAAATACACTTGCAATCTCCCCAACCAACACACAAACACGAACACAACACATGTTTCCCGCATGCAGCGTCTAGTTTCCCGAACTGAGCATCATAGAGTGCATTGTTCTTGGCCGGCTCCTTCATGCGATTACACAAAAAAATGTTATTCAATAATTTTACATTAATTACTGGCTCTATTCAGTAAATTACTGGCAGTTAAATTTTATAACAGACCATATTTATTTAATTTACTGCCATTTTATTTAATTTACTGCCAAAACCTTGAATTAGTTACTGTACAAATAATTACAGGCCACTTTTTTTTCCTTACAAATGATTTACATTTTTTTTTCACTGTCAAATCCGAACTCAAGCCGCATATTTACTATATATTTTGACAGATAATATAGCAGACTTGCTTGTGATATTTTTTTTATTTCTTATACGTAGTAGTTCTTACTTTTTTGCGTAAATACCTACAGGTGATGGTGAATAATTCTCATCTGTAAATTAAATTACGCTTAGCATTCTGAGTGTGGCTAAGCGATACATGTGGAATATTGATCCGATAACATCATAGATTACAGTCTGACATTCATGCATCATCCATTTAACACAGGAATCGACTATGAATGGGTGGTGCTTACGGAACGATTTTCGTCACACGATTACATTTTTTTATTGATATGCTATGACTGCTATTTATATATGTATATTTTCAAATATGGAAGTAAAAAAGAGGCATTTTCATCATATTTTTTTACTATGGATAATGTGCAAATGCTGTTTCTAAGAAGAAGAAAAATATGCAATCTGTGTAGAGACGCCTCAATGGTCAAAGTGTTTGCTTGGCAAGCCAGAGGTAGTGGGTTCGATCCCCGACGGAGATAAAAAAAAGATATTTATTCGATTTCTGAGCTCTAAAATGGCGGTCGAAAAATTGGAAGAAAATAATTCGCCACACGCGGCTACACCCAAAAGTTACAATACCAAATTTGGCCGTGAAAACCTAAGTAATTTATAATTGAATTTAACACTGGTAATAAAATTACTAAAATAATTTACTTTTCGAACAACCTAATAATAGTTAAAAAGTAACGATTTTTTTAAGTATTAAATGGACAATAGAACATGAAACGTCAGGTGTAGTAACTATTTTTAATGGTGTTAAATGTTTTTGGGTTCAAAAATAGGGTTCAACGTATGATCGAGATATCGCAGATATTTTTTATAGTCATTTCAAAAATGTGTCGTTTCGATGGCGTGAACCGTTTCAAACAAATTTCATTCCACGGTTAAATAATTGAGGATGTCTGATAACAGGTTAATTGGAAATGTAGGTTAACTGATAAAGTTACCTGCCGGTTAAAACCGGTATATTTAGGTTAAATAAAAAGTTATGTACATACGGAATTAACTTAAAACAGTTTTTTTCATCCAATTCCCATATCTGTTTTATATCTGTAATGTCTTCCATAGCATCGGGCTAATCAATCGATCTCTTTAAAAATTCCAAATATCAAATCCCTTAAAATATGTATCGTATAAAGCTACGCAGGCAACTTGCCAAAACATTTGTTTGGATGCATCTTGGTGTACGGCTGTGAGACGTGGTGCTTATCTGAAATTGATAAAAAAAGACTAGAGGCCTTTGAGATGTGGTAATACAGATGAATTCTCGGAATTTCCTGGAGAGACCACGTCACGAACAATGAGGCTCTCTGGATAATCAAGGAAGATAGGCACCTAGTAAGAACCATCTCAGAGAGGCGATCGGTCACATCATGCGCCACGATGGTCTTCTTCACGACATTGTGAAGGGGATAGTTGAGGGTAGAAACTGTAGAGGGCGCGCTAGACGGGAGTATTTGCAGCAAGTGTTAGAAGACGTGAGTTGTAGCTCTTATTATGAGCTGAAGAGAGTTGCGGAGAGAGGAGTGGACAACGAGATGCAAGATTCTGCTGCTGCAAACCAATCCACCGGATTGATACTACGTAGAAAAAGAAACTAGAGCTAGAGATTTGTCTTCAAATTCCATCTTTAATAATAATTTACTTACATGTTAACAGGTGTACCTTTGGGTACAGAGATGTCTTGTGACAAGGCATATACTATCATCTACCTGTATTCACCCTCTGTTAAACGTAGGCCTCCCAAGTCTCTATTGTCTTCTACGCCTTCCGCATCCAGGCCACTCCCGCTATTCTTATGTAATCATCTTGTAGGGGGTTGGCCAACGCTTCGTTTGCCAGTTCTTGGGCGTCACTCCTACACTTTTCTTCCCCATTGACCGTCGTCTCTCCGACAGATATGTCCTGCCCATTACCAATTGTGCATGTCTATTCGATGGGCAGCCTCCACTACTTCTGCAAAAACCTTAATTCTGGATTTCATCTTTAAGAGCCACTCCTCTCATAGATCCCTCAATTTTATGTGCAAGACCTGCTGTTAGATTCCACGTCTATACGCCATAATTTAAAACAGGGAGGATGCATTGGTTAAACGCCTTAGTTTTTGGACAATGCCGAATTTTCTCTTAAAAAATGTACGCAAGTTTTCCAAATGCAGCCCATCCCAGTTGTATACGCCTGTCGATTTCTTTTGAGAACTTATTTAGTCCTAGTTGGATTACTTGTCCCAGATAAGTATATTCATTTACAACCTCTATTTGTGATACTCCAATGGAAATCGGCTTAAAAGTTTTGGAAATATGACTATTGATAATAAGATCTATATAAACAAGTATATAATTAATGCAGAATATAATAATAGTGCTACACATGCAAGTATATATTAATATCAGCATGATATAACCCTTGCTGAGTGCCGCAGAAAACCTCGATGTACAATCTTTCGTCTCTTATTTCTGTTCGCTTGTCGAACATGTATGTGTCGTCATTTTGTAATGCCGATAGGAGGACTAGTTACATAGATGGCCACTTGCGGCGCTGGGTGTCACCGATCACGGCGTTCGTTCAGTTGTGTGCCGACGGCGACGCTGTGATATTGTATTGTGGCCCGGCCAGAATGCTGCGGTCCGGGCCGGAAGTTTGTAAAGTTATCGAAATATACATGTCAATGTGCTTCAGAAAAAGTCTCTGTGTTATTTATCTGCTCCTCACACTTCCACCACGCGATCCTATAATTATCCCGGTGACGTGAAGTCGTTTCTCCCGTAGAGAGGAGGAAGTCATTATTTACAATATGAAACTATACATATATAGTACAACATTTAAATATCGTAAAGAAAACTACACATAGAATGTTCGTCTTGTAAGTACAATATATATATACTGATCGTTGAAACATGTATTTTTTAATTGACCTTTATTTCCGTATTTTTTGTAACAATTTGGGGGCAGGTGTTTTTAACGAGGGGCCGTAAAAGGTCGCGGCCGTAATTGGGGCTCCGAACTCGAAACTTTTTTTTTGACGCCGTCTTCTAATTACACCGCCCCTTAAATAAGAAGCCCTGATAGACATTTTTTTTCTTCAAATATTACTACATTATTAATATTAGCTTTTGGCCTTTCTTTTTTAAAGCTCGAAAAAATCTAGCACGATCTCAGAGTATTTAAATAAGTAAATTATTTTTACTAGAATCCGGGATCATATAAAAATATTTGTTATAAAAGTTGTCGGCATATGCCGTCATAAGATTCCCGACCGTTGACATCGGTTGACGTGATATATCGTTTTGCTACTTTCTTAGATTTTTTTTATGCATCATCTGATAGTTAAAGGATACAAGAACCAATGTGATATATGAAAATAGACCAGATAAGTACATTTATGCTTCAAATACTAGTTTTATAATTGACAATATAATTTGTATTCAAACCGAGCCGTAATGAAATACACAGTTGAGAACTAGAAGAGATGTGTGCTTGAGTATCCATTTCTTTCGCCTAGTGCGCGGCGTGTTCAGAAATCCTGATATTTTGTTTGAAATTGGTTTGTTTGTCCCTGACAATTATTTAAGGATAATGAGGCACAGATTGTTTGTTCTTCCTAGAGGTAATACTAACCTGCCAGGGACTATGCCTCTTGGAAGAGTGATCAGACTGTTCAACGATATCGCCTCGAATATTGGTGTATTCCACTTGAGAGAAGCCCAGTTTCGATTTGAGCTCCACGAATTTATTTATCAAAGTAATTTCGTGGACTCTTCTGCTTAGCGGGCTCCGGGACTTTTTAAATGATTCTATTATTATTGTGTTATTTATAAATTGTTATTTATCCTGTTTTAGAAATAAATTAAATATTGTTATTTGTAATGTTTCTAAAAGAAAAAGTAAATAAATTGAAATTGAAAAAAAAAATTGAAATTAAGGGCTATGTTATATATATAAAATAAAAATATTAATCAAACTCAATGTTCTACAATTACCTCCGGCTTGTGTTTGAATTTGATTCCTCGGGAATTCACTATGAATTTACGAGATGTCTTTTGTCTACCACAAATTTTGATAACTAGGCTATGACTGGCATTTTACGGGGAACAAATAAATTCACGCCAATTGAAGTATTTTTATAGCTTAGAATTCGATTCAAAATCTTTCAGTTATAACCGTCTGTCGGTATTCTCTAAAATTAATTACATAAAAAAATCTTAGTTTTTTTTTATAATTTTGTTAAAGTAGAAAATAGACAACATATGGTAGGGGAAGGGGCCAAAAGTAGTGTTAGAGATCGGAGGCGTCGATCGCTTGAAAAAAGGTTTTTGCGTCTTCCGGCTGTTTTTGGAACTAAGAGGGATGTATTAATGTATATACACAGCACCTGTAACACCACATAATCATTAAGGAAGCAATAAATAACGCTCAGGTAAAGAATATCTAATTTGAGCCTATGTCGCATGCAAGGTATCGATTTGAATTATTAGTAAAAAAAAGAATGTTAAAAAAACAATGTTAGGCGGCATAGTTCAGTGGTAAAAATGTTTGTTTGTCATTCAGACGTTTTCGCTTCAAAACCCGACCAAGATTGTTTTTTTTTTTACAAATTGATTTCATTAAATTTAATATGCCTCGGGTAGGGTTGAGCCACTCCTTAAGAACAAAAAAAAAATTTTTTTTTTAACACATACAGGAGAATACCTACAGATAATAGTTCTGAAGTCCCATCTGTGGAATTATATGACGCTTACCATGTTTAAGCGCTGCATGTGGAGTGTTGACTCGCCAACGTCATAGACTACAGCCCGAGATTCACGCATCATGCTTATTATTATAGGAATTTCTTCACTGGACAATTTTCGTCTACCACCAATTTTGATTAATAGGCTATGACTGGCATTTTAGGGGTGAGGGATCAAATTCACACCAACCGGGGGTATTTAACCTGTATCTCGAAGGTTCACATGGGAACATAGATGGTTCCTAGAAGCCTCCAGGGCAAGAGCCCGCGAGCTTGTCTACAGTGCAGTATCAGAAAAATATTTGGGTTTATAATCACGATTTTTTTTAAAAGAGATTGCATGATAAGCCCGACGCTTTCGAGGCCTGGTCAATTTTTTATTGTCCCTAAAAGGAGGCTCAACCCCACCGGGGGCTATGAGACCGGGGATTTCCTGAGACGAAAACTGTAGTATCGGACGCATAAATTAAAGTGATTTGTTAATCGAAATTTTAAATAAGCTCAGATCATTAACCGCACTTAAAGTGTCAGCTCAACCTAACCAACGACACGCTGTAAGCAACACGCAGTAAGCCATCCAAGTTTCAGTCAATTTTCTAACTACAATAGAATGACGCATCTATGTGCTATTGTCGTAGACATATTCTATTTAATTTAAAAAATATTTTATAATAAAAAAATGTTTGTCTCCCCTAGTTGTCTAGTCAGGTTGCAAAAGTTCTATGACGTCACTCTCGTGTCAGCCATTCATCATACAAAAGTGCAGTGGCGCTCAACCAACGTTCACCAAATCAAAAATGGTCCACGCTTGTAACTGCAATATTTTCCTTTTCAAAACAAACACATTCTGGTTATGCCCAAATGCGAGGCCCGTCGTTTGCTTGTTGTTTCTTCGTTCTTAGCGACATGAGCAGCCACAACCGCGATGTTCTTTATCCCTGCAAGGTCTCTTATGGTTCCAGTCTGTTCGAATCGAGTAGCTAAGACTTTGCTCAGTTGGCGCGACACGATTAGGAAATCTGCGTTACACCACCGACCGATTATTGGTGAAAAAATTGACGCAATGATTCCACGCTCTTGCAGATTATAGCGCTTTATTGCTTCTCTGTTTGTAATTGCAGCTGTCTAGTACACAAATGTCAAATATGAATGACGTACGACGCTACTTGCAAAAATTAAAACATCCACCGATAGAGTTTTTATTTTTTCGCGATTCTCTGATATATGTGGCGGCAGTTCGTGATAGTCATATGCTCCATTTAGTCGAGAGTACATGATGTTGACATGATCGACAGGCGTATACAACTGGGATGGGCAGCATTTACAAAACTAAAGAACTAAAGCGAAAACTCGGCAATGTCTCAAAACCAAGGCGTTTAACCAATGCATTACTCTCTGTATTAACTTATGGCGCAGAGATGTGGAATCTGATAGCAAGTCTTACCCATAAAATAAAGGTCACTCAGCGCGCTATGGAGAGATCCGTGCTCGGAGTATCGCTAAAAGATTGAATCCGAAACGAGGAAATACGCAGAAGAACTCAAGTAGTAGATGCTATCCAACGAATAGGCACACTCAAGTGGCAATGGGCAGGACATATCTGTCGAAGAGACGACAGTCGATAAGGATGAAAAGTATTGGAATGGCGCCCAAGGACTGGCAAACGAAGCATTGGCCGACCCCCTGCAAGACCGCAGGACTGACGATATAAGAAGATTAGCGGGAGTGACCTGGATGCGGAAGGCGGAGGATCGAAGAGGATGGAGACTCATGCGGGAGGCTTACGTTTAGCAGTGGACGGATATAGAGTGATGATGATGATGACATGATGTTGATAATGTAAAAAAGATTAGAAAAGGAAGAAAAAAAATCGTAAATTTACTGTTTTGTAAAAAAAATCATGTTACACAAACATGAAACATACTCCTCCTATTCGTTCAGTTTAGCTTTAGATATTTATGTGTATCCATCACCTATTTTATGGGTATTCCCGTGATTGATGGTCCATCTACTTCCACTCCATCTGCAGTTATTTATACCCCCATAAGAGCAACATTCACACTTTACGACTATACCTCTCTTAAGAGATTCTCGAACACCTCTTAAGCCTAAAAGCCGATTTCGGAGTTTCTTATTTAGTGAAAGTTATTTGCGGATATCACTGTATACGAGTATGTGTGTACCTCGCCACAAAATAATAATTAACTATAAATTTGATATTTTACTCTTAAAGTTAAGTATTAAACTATTGGTTAAATATAAAATTAAAATAACATAATGCGTGCTCACAACCAACTCCACTCCCACCTGTACGTGGTGAGCCCTACATAGTCATGTCAGATCAAGATTGCGGTAACCAATCCCTTTGGCGATATGACGTGATGAACTGACGGGAGAAAGGAGGGCTGAGAGAGTTATCAAAAGAACTCTCCCAGCTTCAACTAGGCACGGTGTAAACTGGCCATAAACTCGCCAAGCCGCCTGGCAAGCGTGGCGTTTTAAGCCAACAACCCCGAATGAAAACACAACAAAAGATCCGGCCCCTAGTTCCCAGCAGCTTCGCTATTCCTGGCCACGGCAGCGGCCATGGTAACGGCGGGGCGGGGGGTGCTAAGAATCACTGGGTTACTGCAGGCTGCCACAGACGACTATTTATTGCTACCTACAACACGAGAACATTGAGACTAGATGAGAAAATCGTAGAACTGGAAGAGGAACTAGATAGAATCAAATGGAGCATCGTTGGGCTGGCCGAAGTTAGACGAGAAGGAGAAGGTCTGATTAAACTCAACTCAGGACATCTCTTATACTATAGAGAAGGGGATCAAACCTCTCAAGGTGGAGTTGGCTTCCTTATCAACAAGGAAATTGCCAACAACGTCACCGAAGTTAATAGTATATCCCCGCGAGTATCATACCTGACGCTTAAGTTATCGAACCGATACTCCTTACGAGTGGTGCAAGTATATGCCCCAACGTCTAGCCATACCGATGAAGAAGTAGAAGCTCTATATGAAGACATCGAAAAAGCCCTACAATACAATAAGACACATTACTGCATAGTTATGGGAGACTTTAATGCTAAGATTGGAAAGTGCTGTGGAAACGAGAAATTTATAGGACAATATGGAACCGGACTCCGAAATAACAGAGGACAGATGATGGTAAACTTTCTACATGCTAACAAAATGTTTTGCATGAACACATTTTTCAAGAAAAACCAAAACGCAAATGGACCTGGAGAAGCCCGGATGGTAACATAAAGAACGAAATTGATTTTATTATGGCTAATAAGAAGAATATAGTCACTGATGTCTCAGCGATGCAATGCTTTAGTACCGGAAGTGACCACCGTCTCGTTCGAAGTACTGTGCACCTAGACATCAAACTGGAAAGGAAAAAGCTAATAAACAAAGAGTTATACGTCCGTTAAATGTTCAGAGCAAGCTTGAGGAAACTTTTCAGCTTGAACTACAAAATCGATTCGCAGCACTGGAAGATAGTGATGACACCGACAACGTCAACAAACTTAACGAAAGAATCATTAATAGCATTAAAGAAACTGCCAAAAAAGTCATAAAGCAGTGCAAAAAGAAAAAAAGGGTCAAAATTCTCAGACAAAACGATAGCTCTTATGGACGAACGTCGTAAAAGCAGAAGCATCCAAGATTACAATACCCTGAACAAAAAAGTGAAAAAATCCATGAGATTTGACATTCGTCGTTCAAACACCGAGTATATCATGGAGATTGTTGCACAAGGCCGAGGGTCAAATGCATTTAGCAGACACATCTCTATAGGACAGGCCCAACTTTCCAAATTAAAGACACACGATGGGAAGATAACAACAAATCTTAATGATATACTGAAGGAAATAGAACATTTCTACGGGTTATTGTATTCATCTACGATGCCAGGTCCTAATGACAGATCTGCGGACGACAAGAGGGCTACTCTCACAAAGCACTGGTCTGAAGACATCCCAGATATAAGTATATTCGAAATTAAATCGGCCCTAAAACAACTTAAGAACAACAAAGCCCCTGGAGAAGACGGAATTACATCTGAGCTTCTGAAAGTAGGAGGAACCCCTCTGTTGAAAGAGCTTAAAAACTATTCAACAAGGTAATAGAACATGGAGAAACCCCGGCGACATGGAGTACGAGTATTGTGATATTGTTCCACAAAAAAGGGGATAAATCACTGCTCAAAAACTACCGACCCATTTCCCTTCTTTCCCATGTGTATAAAGTATTCTCCAGAATTTTAACAAACAGGCTGACGGGTCGATTTGATGAATTTCAACCTCGAGAGCAAGCTGGGTTTAGGAAAGGCTTTAGTACAATTGATCATATCCACACGCTAAGACAAATCATTCAGAAAACCGAAGAATATAATCAGCCACTCTGCCTCGCCTTTGTAGACTATGAAAAGGCATTTGACTCAATCGAGACTTGGGCAGTGCTAGATTCACTACAACGCTGCAAAATAGACTATCGGTATATAGAGATAATAAAATCTCTTTACAAATCTGCAACAATGATGGTCCAGCTCCATGATAGCACTAACAATATTTCTATAAACAAAGGTGTTAGACAAGGAGATGTTATATCTCCAAAACTCTTCACAAACGCCCTAGAAGATATTTTTTAAACTGCTATCCTGGACAAAATGTGGAGTAAATATTAACGGAGAGTACATTTCTCACCTCCGATTTGCAGATGACATAGTGCTAATAGCCGAATCACCTAACAAGCTCCAAGACATGCTCTACGACCTCAATGAAGCGTCGAACAAAATTGGTCTGAAAATGAACATGGATAAAACAAAAGCCATGATTAATAGTCATATTTCACAGACCTTTGATCCTATTTCCATTGGAGGAACAGAAATAGAGGTTGTAAACGACTATACCTATCTGGGACAAGTAATACAACTAGGGCGAAATAACTTCTCAAAAGAAATCGACAAGCGCATACAACTGGGATGGGCAGCATTTGGAAAACTAAAGTACATTTTTAAAGCGAAAATTCCGCAATGCCTTAAAACTAAGGCGTTTAACCAATGCGTCCTCCCTGTATTAACTTATGGCGCAGAGACATGGAATCTGACAGCAAGTCTTACCCATAAAATAAAAGTCACCCAGCGTGCTATGGAGAGATCCATGCTCGGAGTGTCGCTAAAAGATAGAATCCGAAACGAGGAAATACGCAGAAGAACTCAAGTAGTGGATGCTACCCAACGAATAGGCACACTCAAGTGGCAATGGGCAGGTCATATCTGTCGAAGAGACGATGGTCGATGGGGAAGAAAAGTATTGGAATGGCGCCCAAGAACTGGCAAACGAAGCATTGGCCGACCCCCTACAAGATGGACTGACGATATAAGAAGAATAGCGGGAGTGACCTGGATGCGGAAGGCGGAGGATCGAAGAGGATGGAGACTCATGCGGGAGGCTTACGTTTAGCAGTGGACGGATATAGAGTGATGATGATGATGACATGATGTTTTTTCGGCAACTTATTATTTTGTCAGAATTTAATTCAATTAATGTCCAGTAAATATTTAAGAAATGGTCAATAATAAATACAAAATAATAAATTGGCAGTAGAAAAATATAAATTGAAAGTAAAAAATTAATGAAACGATTAATAATAATAAAAAATAATAAAAAAACAGAATAGAAAGAAAATTTAAGTCAGCATGTACACATACACCACATAATTACTATATTATTGTACTACTCAATGAGTGGAGCACTGGATCCCCTCTGGATGGCCACGTTAAGGCGCATCCAGTGCCCCTCCAACAGTAAGACCCACCTATCCGCCCACACAGCGACCATTGCAATAAGGAAGCGCAACGCTTTCTTATTATGGCACGGAAGCCATCCACTCGCGCCTCCGTCAACATGCCATGATAATGCAGCGTTCGCTTATTTTAGCTGAATTACTTCAGTTTTTAATTAAGTTCAAATGAATACTAAAAGTTAATTGAGTAGAGATGGCATTCCCACTGGAAAAGTTTTTTCTTCATATCTTAAACTATTTTAGTCTTCTTCTTCGTGTCAGCGAGGTCAAATTATTTCTGCCCAGAACTATTTTAGTATGGAAGGTAGAGCTGCCATGGCTGATCTTTGAGACACATTTTCGTGATGACCATATGCTTCATTTACTATGAAATCGTATGATTTTACCACCCCTGTTATATCATGTATATAAAAAGCTCGTTAGGGCATAGACTCCACGGGTGCATTTGTTACATTTGTTAGTCTAACAACACTATTTGTGTAAAAAAAATTGTAGGCGCATGCGCAGGTGTTTGAGATGCATTTGACCGTTTGAAGGGTTTTAACTTTATGCGCAGGACCGAATCAGGATAAAACAATGCAACAGGTGCATAAATAATGTTATTTATTTTATTTTTTCATATACGGCAAGTATGGCTAAGTGGCAAAGTGTTTGCTTACCACACCTTTTTATACGAAAACACATTATTTTCCTACAGTCGGAAGTTTCCTACAACGGAACTGGTGATACCTGAGACCACCCTGCGGCAGAGCATGTGCAAAAGCGCAACACAGGGAAATACTTGGATTGCTTTGAAAGAGGACCTAGCCCCTGGACACGACCAGGGGTGGAATATATGGAGGTCCCTTAACAGACTTCAGACCGGAGTATGCAAGATTAAGACACAAATGAAAGCCTGGCAGTCTTACAGCGGACCGACTGAATGTGACTGCGGCGTGGAGCAGACCTTGTCACACCTTTTGGAGTGTGCGCTGTGTCCGAGTAGCTGCACCCAGAAAGACCTGATGATAGCCGGGAGTAATGCCATCGACGTCGCCCACTTCTCGGCAGACAGGATCTGACCCTGTTGCTTCCGACAAGATTATACATATATATATTTATAACTTATTATTATGTTTTATATATTTTTTTTCCTTTTTTTTACATTCGCTTACCACACCACTTAAAGATAAGATCTTGTGTGTGGCGTGGGATTCATCTATGTTATTTTACAGTTTTATATAATTATACAGAGTATTACATATTTATACATTTACATGATTTTGATATAAATCTAACATTATATGATTAAAGATTTAATATACTATATGTTGAATTAAATTTAATGTATATATAATTTAAAAATACATTTTTAGTACATTTCATTATTTCAATTTGTTATGCAGTGACGTCTGTTCTGTTCGTCATTCTTTTAAAGTACTGTTTCACCTTTTCAATCAATATTTTAATATCGCTGATCTCTTTTATTTCCCGAGGAAGATTGTTAAAATTAACTATTCCGTTATATTTGTAACCATTTTTTGCATGTTGTGTGTTAAATTTTGGTATTAATAAGTTGTACATATACCTAGCAGAATGACAAGTGTACCAGTTTTCAATTCTCCTTTCTTTAATAGTCTGTAAAATAGTGTATTTTGGTATAGTGTATCTACCGTTGGCACTTTGAATTTATTGTATAGGCTTTCAATATCACTTTGATGATAAGTTTTGTACAGTTCTAATGGGGTTGGTAGTATTTAGGTATGTTCCTCCCCAACCAACAATACCATATTGCACAATACCATATATATAAAACATAATGCTGGGCAGCACACGAGACATCGATGTTGCCAGATATTTTGCGGAATCATTTCGACGTTGCTTACACACGAAGAATAAGAAATATACAATATGATTAGTAATTAAATATACACATACAATTATACATCAAATTGTATACGCATCAATTCATTCAGAAAAAATATCGGCAGACGTGGGATTCGAACCACGTGCCTTGCAACATTTTGCTCTATTCTACACACCGCGCAGTCCACTCGAATATTTCTCTGCCTGAATAGATACGTGAGAGATGATGTCTTTATACTATTGTTACCATCGTATAACGATAGATGTCTCCGTAGTATATATTCAGAGTATGTATATTATGAAATTAATTAAAATATTGCGTTCATTGAATTCGGTCCTGTTTTACCTGCACTTGTTCAACATGTACTAAATTAAATTATGTTTATATCCGGTCATTGATGCCAACCTGAAGCAACTGAAGTGTTGCTTTATTGCCAGGAGAAACACAATAAACGTTTCTAACACTTTAACGTCACGTAAAACCGTCACGAAGTTGCAACACATTAATAAAATCGATAGTCGAAGCATTACAGTGACAAGTGTTTGTTGCATTATGCATTCCTATACCGTTCAACGGATTGCGACGAAACTTACATTAGTTATTGTGTACATGCGCGTGATATATATATTTTTTTTCATTATTTTTGTTTCAACATCAGTGTTGGCAAAAGGATGCATAAATACTTCGTTAAATGGATTACATTACAACGTATGCTGAATTTACTATAGTTCTCTTTAGGACCAAATGGTCCAGAATTTGGTTACGTCGGGCTAACAATGCAATTTCTACTGTAGATACTACAGAGGCCGTCTCTTCATGTTCTCGGATTGAGGCTGTCGATTGCAGATTGGGTGTAGGAGGAATTAATTCTTTGATTTCAGAGAAGCCATGGTAATAACGGCAAAAAAGACTAAAAGAAACTACCTTACGTATACTTTCCAATAATTAGAAGTTATACATAAATGTGCAATATTTTTTCGACAAGTTTTTTTTATTTTGAGTCAATTAAGTCTAGAAGGTATTTTGAATCTCCAACTCAAAGGTGACTGCCGTATTCAAGGACAGGACAAATTAGTATTTTTTACAATATAAGAAGTTTTTGTCGGTGAAATACCGGCGTATTCTATAAAACACACCTGTTTTTTTTATGCGTAATTTAAACTTAATTTACCCAAAATATTCTACTTTATCTGAGATTGATACTCACAGTATGTTAATGGAGTATACATTATGTAAAGTCCAATCATTGTAAGATACAGCATCCATTACAGTTTTCTTGGTGGAAAATTTCTACGGTTGGGTTTTGGTAATAAACTTTACGAAAAATTATTCTAGATATGGAAAACATATGAAAAAAAAGTAGTAGTATGAATTACCCTGTGTAGTACATTAGGCAGGTATTTACATTTAAGGTATTGTAGTGAGTAGGTATGGCAATAACTTGACCGGTTCCGTTTCCGCCTCACGGACTACTTCCGGTCAGCGGCACTGCCGTGAGAAAGGCTGTAATTAACACCTCAGCAAATGCAGCCACCTACTGAAATAAACTGAGTTAAGAATTAATCACGAGTGCTGAAATTATCACGAGCCAAGTGACTGAAAAAATAATTTCTAAGCACTTAAAATTAAGAACCTGTTAATTACTTTTAACGTTTTAACCCTTTATGTTTATGTTTCCAATAAATTCGCTCTGTTCAACCAGTAAATCCACAGATGACTCTGTCTCTTTTCTCACCTCTCCACTTTTGATCGTTCTGTTTTTATGCTAGTTTTAATTATGTCTTGATGAAGGAGAGTTGTCTTCGAAACCGGTAGACTATTTAAGCCAATATTTGTTTATTTTTGATTATCGAAAACTATCGTATATATAAACATTAACCGGAGAATATGCGGCACCAGTATAGGGTCGATCAGCTAATTTAATCAAGTGGATACTGCCCTGAATGATGCGTTCATAGTCGTCACAGGCTGCCTCAAGCCAACACCCATTTCAAAACGATGGTAAACGCCATATAATCCACATATGAGACTTCAGCATCACTATCTGTCGGTATTCTCTTGTATGTGTTTACATAAAAGAAAATATGCTCTCCAGTAGTATCCAAAGAACACGTCCCAATCAAACCTGCCTTCGTTTATTGACCAAGTAGAGAATGAATAATAAATATGATTTATAATTGAAAAATACACAAATTTGCAATATTGTACGCTTATCTTAATTTAATTACTTATTATACTATTATGTATGCTTAAATTGACTTCAATCAAATAATGATTTTTATTGTCTTTTTTTCAGCAGATAGCTAAAGATCACCAAGATGCTGAAGTGGACTGTTTCCAAGAGGATAGAAGGAGAAGCAAATTCAAGGTTATCTTTGGATCCTCCAGGATCCAAACCAGCCATGGGTGGACCTAGAAGAAGATCCTTGGGAGGACCATCCATGAGAAACAGAAACAGACCTCGCGCAAGAAGGTCAATCCACGACAAAGAAAACCAAGAAAACAACTTTATTGGATGCACTCCTGCGTTCTCGCACAAAGAACTTATAGCATTCAGAAAGCAAGAAAACGCTCTTAAAGATGTAAGCAACATGACTCCAAAAAGTCCAACTCCTAATTCGATCAAAATTTCAAAAAGCGCGTCAACGAAATCAAGAGAAAATCGTTTTTTAATGCAAAACAAACATCAATTGATAAACGTAGACAGCGTGAAACTTGCTGCTACTCCAACATCAAGAAAAGCAATTTATAAACAGCAAAATTGTTTGAAAAAGAGAAGAATTTTACTTGATGAGGGTATTTATGAAGATGAAGATTCTATTGATAAGCTTGATGTCAAGGATTTGAAAGAAGCTAGTCAAAAAGTCGATGATTATTTAGTCAATGATGTTGATACAAAGAGCGATAAGTTGTTTGTAAGCAAACTAAGCGATACTAAATGTTTTGATAAAGTTTGCATTCAGAATACTTTACTTTCTGATGCAGGTTTTCATGGAAGTAATAGCGTAATACATGGAGCAAGCTTGCCTACTTTTGAAATTGAGTATTCGCCTTGCAATATCGATGCTGCTGTTAATACTAGAAATAATGATAACTTTAGTGTTGCAAATGATTCTTCGGCATTTTTGAGCACTTTACCTGTTATAGGTTCAAGGATTTTCATTAAAAATCCTCTTTATTTCAATGTTGATGAGCTGCCTTCAATCGGAAGTAATCCACCTAATAAGAAAGCAAAAATTGATCTCGCTGACAATTTTAATTCACTTTTAAATAAGCTTTCTCCTTTATCTGCTTTGAAAAGAATAATAGATGTAGAGAAAAAAGATTTGCTCTGAAGTATCCCCTCTAGCTAAGAAACTTGCTTCCTTGTGTTTCAATAAAATGCATCGTGAAGAATTTTCACCAGAAGATGAACAAAACGGTTGTAAATTTAATAATTTTACTCCTCTTCGTATGAAAAAGAGAAGGCCTATCATTAGAACTAAAGATGAAGAAGTTTCCATTGAATTGGAGACTAAAATGATCAGCGATAAGAGCAGATCGGTCGCTGAAGACGAATCGACAATCAGCGATTCAAAAATGGGAGACGTCACTCTGGAAAAGATGATTGAAGACATACTGAAGAGTACAAAAAAAGTTAAACATGCTAGAAGAGTCAAATTGCAAACGAGGCATTCAGATCTGCGTAAAAGCTTAGGAAACACAAACAATTTAGATGAAATTAAATGCTCGAGTGTTAAAGAAGAAGCTGCAGTAGAATTGTGTACAAATGATAAAATTTTAACCCTTTCGCCGATTTTAAAAAGTGTAAGTTATGACGATGTAAATAAAGTAGAAAGTGTAAACAAGATTCAAGATTTATGTTCTCAAGTTTCTGTTAGAGACGATCTATTGATAGAGCAAGATAAAACATATATAATGTATGATCCTTTGAATTCCAGTGAAAGGGAAGTAAAAACACCTGAAAATAAGCTTTCAACTTCAGATACAGTTGGTGTTGAAACAATGCTGAAGGGTTGCTTAGAAAGATGTTCTTTAGCAACAGCCACAAAGACAAACGCAAGAAAAAGATCAAATTCTTTTAACTGTACTCCAGCTCATAACAATTCAGCTTCTTGCGATTATGACTTCAATCTAAAAAGACAAAGATGCGTGAGAAGAAAACGCATTTGTAATAGAGAAGAAGAACCAGAATATTTAACATTAAATTCACATGTTGATAAAGAATCTGGATTGACGTTGAAAACAGGAATACCGAGTCCTTTTACACCTATAAATAACAAGTCATCTTCAAGGCTTTTAGAAAGCAATTCTTATGATTCAATCACTGGGTATCCTTTCATGCTACAAAGAAGTAAAACATCAGATGAAAGCAGCAGCTATGCTTCAGAAGTAGTCCAAACTACAAGTCCAACATTGAACTACATAAATTGCAGAGACAACCCTGTTGCAAGCGTTTCCAACAGCAGTCATATGCTTGGTCAATTCTCACCAGAAAAGATTCAAAGTCCATTAAAGCAAAATTCAAAGATGTTTGGACTCACTTTGCAATGTGGAATACCAAGTCCTGCATCACCTTACACAAGAAACTTTGATATGGAATATTTCAACATGAATACACCTGCAACTTCCTCATTTTTTAATGATAGTTCTAAGTCTGCTGCTGTAGCAATTGATGATTCCGTCGATATCATCAGTGAACCTGCTACCCCAGTTGTGGAACGTTCTTCTAGAAGGTGTCTAACGTATTCGCCTGATTTTGAAGACATCAATGGAAGTCTGGAAAGGAGGAGCTTCAGTGAGGCTGGTAGCAGACAGAACATTCTTCATCAGGGCAGGAGCATCCATGGAACAATTGACTTGGCAATCGAGTACAAAAACAACCAGATTACAGTTCATAGTGAGTACGATCAAATTTTATATACATTTCTTAAATTTAATCCTTAGTTAGAAATTATTTTTCAGAAGTATTTTTTTCAAATATACTTTTTGTTTTACGAAATTTCAGAGTCAAATTGTCACACAAATCATTACATATTGTATTATCATGCTTATACATTTTATTATTAAATTAACCCTTTCATTACGGCTTGGTGGAATACAAATTATACTGTCAATTATAAAACTAACATTGTTTTGTGTTGTAAAACTAAATAATTAAAAAATAGCATGAGTTCTAATTATTATAATTTTAAATTAATTTTAATTAAAAAATGTTTCTTTTATCTTGAGTGTATTTTAAATCATTTTTACTCTGGCCAACATAATCGCTTCAAAATGCCATTAAAACATATTTTAACACTTAAATTTGTATGGAGCCTTTTGATGATCTAAAGAGGGTTGCAGAAGACCGAGAAGAGTGGATATCTAGAGACAAGATTTTGTTGCTGCAAACCAATCCGCCGGATTAGTACTACAAAGAAGAACACTTTTAACGTTTTCGTACTTATAAAAATGTACAAAACATGTGATTAAAGTGTTTATTTTTCATTTCAGTCATCCGCTGCCGGAACCTCCGCCGCCCAACCGGAAGTGGCCGAGAGATAAACGCCTATGTGAAGGTGAGTCTAACCAAGCAGCCTTTCAATTTCCTGAAGAAAAAACCGGTTTACCTGAAAATACATTTTTCTTGAAATTTTCAGTAAATCACATTATAAATACATAAATTCAAAGTTTTCTGGTATTGTGGCTTTTGGGTTTAGTCGTGAACGCCAAAAACCCTTTTTACTGCCGCATCTATTATTTTTTATCCGATTATCTCGATCGGTAATCTTTGGTGATATTACGTATAAAATCAATGATACTTCATAAGTATTAATTAAGCATTGGCTGACCCCCTGCAAGATGAACTGACGACATAAGAAGAATAGGGGGAGTGACCTAGATGCGAAAGGCGGAGGATCGGAGAGCATGGAGACTCATGCGGGAGGCTTACGTTCAACAGTGGACGGATAAAGGCTGATGATGATGATGAAGTATTAATTTAATTTGCTTCTTTTTGCATAAATAATATTGAGTATGACCTCCGTTTATGAGACTGCAGTAACTCGTAGCCTTCCTAAATCCGTCACTGTCGAGAGACAATTGAGCTGCATGTACATTTCGTAAGTTGTCGAACACATTTATGTTGAATAGCGGGTGTGGAGGGTTTATATCAGGGAATAATAAAAAAGGGAGATAGATAGTATTACAAGGATGAAAATAAGAATAATTTAGGTATTATTTTTAATAAAATTAAAATAGAAGCGCCTAAAGACCACATGTGGGACATTTGACGAACTATCTGCTGTCACATAACAAATAGTGACTACGAGATAGGTCCAAATAAACAAAATGGCGACGCAAACGCTATGTCTTATTTTACTAATATTTTTATATATGCGTGTTAGACGAGGGAATAAAAATAAGGGACGAACGATTGTATATCGAGACTTTGTGATGTCTGCTATCTGCAGAATCCATTTCCCAATCTCACCATTTCCTTATCCATTCCCACGTATTTCGTGGTTAGCAACGTGCTACCAAAGAAGGCAATTCGAGACTCGCTGTAGTATACTAATTTCGCAGCCTTAGCTAGACTAAGGTCTATTTGACATCTAACTGATGCACCTAGAATCACGGGAAGGCCTTCAGCCACTCTCTAACAAGTAGCTTTTTGCTAGGACGGTACAGGGAGGGTTTTCACCAAGCGGGTTCTTCGATATAGATCAAGGCTTTTTTGCTCTAACCAGGAAAAGCTATATCGAGCTTATATCAATATGGAATGCGTAATTACGTTATTTTTATCATTTTCAGGTATCGGCAACTGGTGTGGATGGTTACCAGCGTACTCCCGTTAGACGTGATTCTACAGATCCTCACTTTGGTCATAGCCTTCAATTGGAGATTCCACCGCAGCCTTCCACTGCTAAACTACACCTGTCTGTGTGGCATCGCGACAGTTTGAAAAGGTAAACTAAGTTCAATACATGTATTTTTTAATTTTTATTAGTATATTTTTTTCCAATACTCTAATCTTATTTTATAGATCATTGACTATATTTCAATATTATTAGTAATTAAATATATACATACAATTATATATATAAAAAGCTTGTGAATAAATATTGACTGATTGAATTATAAATATATATATAAACATACTCTGAATATAAACTATAGAGACATCTATCGTTATACGATGGTAACAATGGTATAATGACAACTTATTTTCACGCATCCGTTCAGGCAGGAGATAGTCGAGTGGATTAGGGTAATGAACAAGAGCAAAGGTTAGTTCCAAGGCTCGTGGTTCGCATCCCGCCTCTGCCGATATTTTTTCTGAATGAACTGATGCGTATAACTCTGTATATATATTTAATTACTTAGTTCAATGCCTTCTCCATTCTAAATTTAAGCATTATACATCTACATTAAAACACTAAAACTTCAACAACTGATACACATAAAAATTTACAGTAAACACGATTATATCAGCATTTATGCAGCGCGTATTTATGGCTAAATGGTCATTCCAAAAGCCATTATTTGCCTGTCTAGGTAAAAAAAATGTATTGAAATCCACCATTTTTAAACAGACGGTTAAGTCGCGGGTTCGTCACGTGGCTGCGTGGAAGGAAGGACATAGAAGCAGATTACCAAGCAAAAGAACTTGTTTTTGGTTGACAATTCTCGTTTATTATATTAATGAGTTGCTTTCTTGTCCGACCGATATGGCGTTCGCCATACCGGTCGAAAAGTCAACTGACGACTGATGGAACACTGTGACATGCAGCGCTGCCAAGACAGTTACGACAAAAAAGCAAATTAAAGATGACAGTTGCACCAACATGAAATGGAGCAACTGTTATAAATAAAATGGCGTAATCAAACGCCTTCGTAATTTTATATAAAATTAAACCTAACATTATTAGATGTGCGTGTCAGACGAGCGAACAAAAATAACAGACAAAAGATCGTTTTTCGAGGCTTTTCGGCATCGGTCTAAAATAAACACCATTTTTCTATATATATTTTGACGTAAAAACGCATATAACTTTAGGTCGAAAAATAGGAAACATTGTGTACAGTGATCCTTATATATATATTATGGAACATTCCGAACAGGGATTCTAATATATAGTTCGCATTATGTACAGTGAGCAATAAATCGATGAGCGTTTTGTACGTTAGCGCTACTTTATGAGACTATTCTCATATGCGTAAGTACATAACTTTAATTCAATGGCATATTTCCTGGAAAATTAATCATTTTCTTCCTGGTGTATTCTACTGCGTGACAATGCCTCTAATAAGTCACTTTGTGGCCTTAACACATCGCGTGTCGTCTAAAGATGGGGAGACTAAACGACGAACCCTGCCCCTCGACATTAAAGTTCACATTCCTTAACCACTGTACCGCGGAGCTATCCTTAACGACCGGCTTTCTAGGACCACTTTTTGTGTGAAGTAGGACGCCGTTACAATGTCTGCGTAGGAAGGGTTGACGAAGCGTGCATTGCTTCATTTCAACGTAATACGTTCTGAAAGCGAATAGTCTAAAAACAATGGTTAACTAAATTCTTTATTTAAAAGCAGTAAACTCAATACTTCAATAGCGTTATCATAAGATCTAATGATTAGCTCGATGCTCTCAAGGCTTGAATCATTGAGAAGTAGTTATTTAGTAATTTAGTAGAAAATGTGTAAATATACCAATTTTCACTGTCTAAGTAATATATATATACATATATAATCGTGTCGGAAACAACAGGGTCAGATCCTGTCTGCCCAGAAGTGGGCGATGTCAATGGCATTACTCCCGGCCATCATCAGGTCTTCCTTGGTGCAGCTACTCGGACACAGCGCACACTCCAGAAAGTGTGACAGGGTTTGCAGTCACATTTGTCGGCCCGCTGTAAAACTGCCAGACTTTCATTTGTGTCCTCGTCTTGCATACTCCGGTCCGAAGTCTGTTAAGGGACCTTCATATATTCCACCCCTGGTTGTGTCTAGGGGCCAGGTTCTCTTTCGGAGCAATCCAAGTATTCCCCTCAGTTGCGCTTCTCCACATGTTCAGCCGCAGGGTGCTTCAGGTATCATCAGATCGTCTTAGTGATAAAACTAACAAGAGAGCAATGATCTTATTAATTTCTTTGAACTTGTTTCACCTATCAAAACTAATTATTATAATTTTTTTGACACTTTGATATTTTGACCTTGTCATCATCATCATCAGCCTGTATCCATTCACTGTTGAACGAAGGCCTCCCGCATGATTCTCTCCCCATCCTTCTCGATCCTCCACAACTAGGCTACTTCCAGTATTCTTGTAAAGCTTCAGTCGATGTTGATCGACCAACACTCCGTTTGCTAGTTCTCGAACGCCACTCCAGCACTTTTTTCTCCTGCAACTATCGTCTCTTTGACAGATATATCACATTATTATTATATCAGTATTTGTATAGCGCTTTTTTATGATCGAATGGTCATTCCAGCAGCGCTTCTTTGCCACTCTGAGTAAAAAGGTGGGTCTTGAGTCTGCTTCTGAAGCATGCCTCCGCTTTAAAGTTCTCTTATGCTTTCCGGAAGCGAGTTTCAGGCCATTGGTGCCGGAAGCGAGTTTCAGGTGCTTATTTTTGCTCTGGCTGATCTCAGTGTCTCACTTGAGTGTGCGTATTCGTTGAGTAGCCTCCACTACTTAAGTTATTTTTCAGATATCCTCATTTTGGATTATATCTTATAGAGACACTCCTCTCTTGCATCTCTCCATGGCACGTTGTATATGACCTTTATTTTATGAGTAAGACCTGCTGTTAGATTCCAAGTATCTGCGCCATAAGTTAATATTGGAAGGATGCATTGATTAAATGCCTTAATTTTTAAATTTTTGGAATTTCCGCTTTAAAAATGTACTTTTAGAGGCACTCCAATCATCAATCTACTTCATATGATACTGATATCCTCCTCTGGTATTTAGGACACCGATTAACTGGATGAAGGATGCAGGATCAGGTTCACAATATAAACACTTGTTTATGTTTCATATACACGTTTATTCGTCAATAGCGTCGCCCGTTAAAGGGCCGCATTAGAGGCGGTCCTATCACGATGACGGGCGAGTTGCGACTACTTGCCCGCTCTCACATTTCGGCGGTACCACCCACCAAGAGGACAGTTGTACCAACTGTCAATGGACCAACTGTCATAACAATTATTTTGGCGTATGCAAACACCGCTTAACATTCGATGTAGATGTCACGCAAGCAAACCAAAATAATAGACAAAAGATCGTTTGTTGAGGCTTTACGGCATCGGCCTTAAGGAGCTATATCAAGCTGATATCAATACGAAATCGAGTTTTTTGTACTTCTAAGAAAACCGTTCGTTATAATCCTCTAAAATTTGTCGTTAATTTTGATGTTGCTATAAGCATTCGTGTCACAATGTTGCTGATGATACAAGAGATTCATAGGTGAAGATAAGACGCAGAACAAATTTCTTATAGAGTTTTTGTGTGTAATTATTGTAATTATTGTTTTACCCCTAACGGTTGTTCCCACATTTTCTCAGAGCAAATAATGTGAAAGAAATAATTATACCTTAGAAAATATGTCGTCTTAATTACTAAAAATAACTGTTGAAGGGGTTCAAAACCGGTTGCATTTGGACTGTAGTATAATAAATCGTCTAGAATATGTGCTTGCTAAAGTACTTTAAAGACACTGTTTACATAGAATATTCCACTGGAGATCTGCAGGTTCTGGGATACAACAAGGCTGCATACTTGTTCCGTTTCTCTTCACCTTCATAATGGACTCCATCTCTCCGCAAGTCAATACCACCAGGTCACTGCGTGTCTGTCAACGACTGTTTTAATGTCTGCTTGCTAAAGTACGCTGATGACGCTGTCATCAAAGAACACTCCACTGCAACTCTGCAGGTTTTGGTATACAACAAGGCTGCATACTCGTTCCGTTTCTCTTTACCTTCATTATGGTCTACTAAGTCAATACCATCAGATCGAGGAATAGCTGTAAACGACATTTTCAATGTAATATCATCATAAAACACTCCACTGCAGATCTGCAGAACATTATCGACAGGTTGCAAGCAATCTGTCTGCGACCGGACATGCGAATTAACGCAAAGAAAACCCAGATACTGTGCAACAACGCCTGTCGAGATGTATATCGTGCACTTAACAGCGCGGGTAAAACCATTGAGAGAGTTCAGATTTTCAGATATCTCGGCGTACAGGTCACTGAGATCAGTGGCCTGTAGAACATTCTGTCCTATGAGTCGGCTCAACCAATATAAAATTTATATTTCATCGAAAGGTTGCCGACCTATACTTCTTACTATCGAGTTAATTATAACCATAAAGGCGCATGAGCATGACTGGGTTTTGGAGTGATAACAATTAGACGTCTTGGGTTACGGTATGATACACAACCTCCCCTATATACCATCGAAGCGGAACATGCGATATTAATACTGAAACTATGAGACTATGGTCTTAGAATTTATACTATAGTATTAAAGTAGTTTGGGTGCTAATTTCGTTGCTGTATTTTTTTACCATGTCCAATATATATTTCTAGGGAATCTCCAGGACACGAGCACGTGAACTTCCATAGAGTGCGGCTGTATTTCCAGATAAATATTTGGGTGCTTAATAATCGGAGTATTTTTTCTGTAATTAAATACACATACAATTCTACATCAAATTTTAGGCATTAATTCATTCAAAAAAAATATCGGCAGACGCAGGATTCGAACCTCGAGCGTTGCACCTTTGCTCTGTCCTATACAACGCGTTGTCCACACGACCATTCTACGCCTGGACATATACGCGAAACTTGATGTATTTATACCATTGTTAAAATCATTTAACGATAGATATGTCTGTAGTTTACAGGTATAGCAGTTTTATTTTGTAGACATAGCTTATATGGTGTAACAACCTATCGTTCACAGACAATTTGTTCAGCGACTCATCGGTAACGACGTGGGGCGTACTGGACGTCTGGTGCACGGGACATTTGGCGCACGGAACAACTGGTGCTATGGATGTCTTGATAACTGCACAAATAGTGCACTGACATTTCGTTAACGAGACTTGGATCACTGGACAAATCTTTAGGTTAGGTTAGGTTAGCGAGACATCCAGTGCGCCCCACGTCGTTACCTATGAGTCGCGAACGAATTTTTTGTAAACGAAATGCGGCGGAACCAGCTTATATTTGTTTTTTTTACGCTTCTCTAGGGATTGAATTAGAAAATTCTAGCATGAGAGTTGAAATTTAAAGCATTCGACTATACGCATATTTCTTTGTCTGTGACCTACATCCACTCCTTGGGCGAATCAAATAGAATTGAGTTGATTACTAGTTGTGTTTAAATGCCCCCAAACTTGCGTGACGCGGACATCACGGTTGGGGAACCAGCGATTCCTCACTCCTGATAGTCCTCGCTGATATCTAACATCCACAGTGTGGCGTGAGACTGATCGTTCTATTTGTAAAAATGTATAACCACATGACAGTCGAGTCTAAGACAATATCGGGGAGTTTTAATTTGAAAGGTAAAAGTGGACAGAATGAAAAGCGGACAAGGTAAAAAAGCAGACTTGATAAAAACCGGACAGAATAAAAGCGGACAAGGTAAAAAAAGCAGACTTGATAAAACCGGACAGAATAAAAGGCGGACAAGGTAAAAAAGCAGACTTGATAAAAACCGGACAGAATAGAAGCGGACAAGCTAAAAAGCAGACATGATAAAAAGCGGACAAGATAAAAGTGAACAGGATAAAAATCGGACATGGTAAAAAGCAGACATGATAAAAAAGCGGACAAGATAAAAGCGGACAAGATAAAAGGCAGACGCGATAAAAAGCGGACAGGATAAAAGCGGGCAGGATAAAAGCGGGGAGGATAAAATCGTACAAGGTAAAAAGCAGACATGATAAAAAGCGGACCCGATTATGTAGCGTACATGAAAATGATGATGATATTGAATATATAATATTTTTATAACTCCCGAATCTGATATGGCGGTCGAAGTATCACAGAAGAGAAAAAATTGTCACACACGGCTCAACACAAAAGCCACAATTCATATCTTATGGTCAATTAATGCGGAATTCTCAACTTTTGACAGCTGGAGTTTAATGATCACATAAAAAAAACACAAATATATTCTAGGTCGACGACATTCTTCCGACGGGTATAGCTCAATGGTAAAAGCGTTTGCTTTATAAGCCAAAGATCGTGGGTTCGATCTCGGACGGAAATTAAAAAAAAAGTTTTTGAATCGATTTCTAAACACTAAAATACCCCCTCAAGTGGCAATGGGCAGGACATAATGTCGAAGAGACGACGGTCGATGGGGAAGAAAAGTATTGGAATGGCGCCCAAGAACTGGCAAACGAAGCGTTGGCCGACCCCCTACAAGATGGACTGACGATAAAGAAGAATAGCGCGAGTGACCTGGATGCGGAAGGCGATCGAAGAGGATGGAGACTCATGCGGGAGGCCTACGTTCAACAGTGGACGGACGCAGGCTGATGATGATGATGATGAAGATGATGATGAAAATACCCCGGTTGATGTGAATTTGACCCTCGCCCGTAAAACGCCATTCATAGCCTATTTATTAAAATTGGTGATAGACGATAGTCTTTCTGTGAATACCGCCCATTAATAGTAAATTCTTGTAATAATAAGGATGATGCGTGAATGTCATTATGTAGTGTATGACGTCGGAGGATCAACACTCCACATGCAGCGCTTAACCATATGAAACATGGTTATCGTCATAGAATCCACAAATGAGACGTCAGCATTACTATCACCATCTGTCGGTTTTCTCATGTATGTGCTTATATTAAAAGAGGTCGTGCTCGTGTTGTCATAAATACTTTGCTGAAACTGAAGCACTAAAGCATAGATGCTCTAAATGTGGCACGCGATCTGCTGATGTAAATAACGGGTCACGCAAGGGGTTACCTACAAAACGCGCGATTACTTTCGATGCTTTGCATAGTTTCTCAAAGAGTGAAACCCCAAGCAACTACTCTGCATAACTTAAGAAAAGACAACACTAATAACATGCGTGACATATCGCAGACAAGGTCTTAAATAAAATGTTACAACCCTTTCGCATCGGTTGACGGCATATGCCGTCAAAGATTCCCCGACCGTTGACATCGCTTGACGTGATATATCGTTTTGCTACTTTCAGTACTCATTGTGTCATCTGCGGTAGGAAATTAGCAGTGCAGTCATTTCCTTTAACAACCCACATGTATTCTTTACAGGAATCTGTAAAGCATTTTAATAAATATCGTTAGGTTTCGTCACAGGAGCGATTTTGGTAAACTTGTCAACTGTAAGCATATCGTAAGACTTGTTTCTTCTTGCTTCGGAAAGTTATTTCTTTCCAAGCATTCATCCTTTAGATTGCTTATCAAGCATTCCATGGATGTCCTTGAGCGTCGAGAACTAAAATAATCTTAATAATTCTCGACCAGGGGTGCATTTCTCTAGATGTCCTTGAGTTTTGTATATAAAGCCGGTCTCGCTTCCAAAAAACTTATATTATATAGATCACTGAGATATTTCAACGATAAACAACTTCTTCTCCTATATAAAGGACAAATCCGACATATCCTTGAATACGGCAGTCACTTTTAGATTGAAGCCCCATAATAACTAAACTTTATTGACTCAGTTCAAAGAAGAGTAATTCGTTTGATAAACAATGACACTCTTACGTCTAACCAGCAATCAATGGAACACAGTCGTAAGATTGGTTCACTTAGTCTTTTCTACTGTTATTACCTCGCTGCTTTTCGGAACTTAAAGAAATAATTCCTCCTGCACCCACCCACAACCGATAAAAGTGTCTCACACTTGCCGGACATACATACACGGTAAATGTGTGTCAACCAAGAACTAGCAGTTTCAAAAGTTCTTTCCTTAATGCCACTAGTAACCTTTGGAAAGCTGTTCCAGCGTCTGTGTTTCCTCTTTCCTACAATCTAAATCTCTTCAAGAAACAGATAAATGTACACTTGCAATCTCCCCAACACACAAAAACGAACACAACACACGTTTACCGATTGCAGCGTCCTAGATTTCACTGGTCTTGACCGGCTGTACTCTCCTGTATGCGATTACATAAAATAAAAAATCTGCAAACATCTCAGAAGTTTCACTACGTCTAGCTTCACGATCTTCTAAGTTTTTCTTGCCAAGCATCCATCTTCTACATTACTTGTCGAGCACCCGTGGATGTCCTTGAGCATCGACAACTGCATGTTGCAATAAGCAGACAATAGCTCACAGTGTCTCTCTGGTGTTTCTCTCAACTTTGCCACGAGAGAGAGAGAGGTAAACGTGACGCCTGTGCATAGTCGATACGCCGAATACGAGCGTATACAAAATGGGGACGATCTAGTTCAAATACATTTATTATAAAATATAAATACATAAACTGATAGATCATAGCTTTTTGAATTACGGACTCTCAATCTACCGACGGTTTTAATATAAATCACACTGAGTACTGTTTCACTTGATGGAAGACTGCAGTTTCGCGATCTATGAAAGCTTTATCAGTTACATTGTGCACAAACGTGCTGACGTGTAAATGAATATTTACTGATCAAGAAAAAGTTTCACAAGAGGCTAATTAAGTGATGTGTAGAAGTGGGGATAAATGGGTGTGGTATATGTAAGTAAATTACTAATAAAGATAGAGTTTCACTAGACATAAGAGTTCATAAGCGGGAGTAGTTGGTGTATATCTTCTAATGTTCGTTTTATATCTGAAACTTATGGTTACCAAAAATATCCACTACTTGGATATGGTATGAAGAAAAACAATCATTTATGCATGCAGCATTTAAGCGACGTAGAGTCCATTGGATCACTCACATCATGCACCACGAATGGGGAATGCTTCGGCAGGGAGAGACACTATTGTGCGACTGTGGAGACCTGCAGACCGCCTCACACCTACGATGCTGCTCCATGTGCCCAACAAGTTGCACATCTCAGGACCTAATGCTGGGCAACACACGAGCTATCGATGTTGCCAGATATTGGGAAAAAATAATTTGACGTCGCTGACACGAAGAAGAAGAAGAAGAAGATGCACCACGATGGTCTTCTTCGCAACATTGTGGAAGGGATGGTTGAGGGTAGAAACTGCAGAGGGCGCTCTAGACGGGAGTATTTGCTTCTTCACGACATTGTGGAAGTGATGGTTGAGGGAAGAAACTTCAGAGGGTGCCCTAGACGGGAGTATTTGCAGCGAGTGTTCGAGGACATGAATTGTAGCTCTTATGCTGAGCTCTTTACATGCCCCGGTAGGGTTGAGCCACCCTATAAGGACAAAACAAAAAAAATATCCAGGCCTCGAGATATTGATTCATTGAACACACAAATATTCTCTGGTACTACAGTCTATGTAAGTTCGCGGGCTCTTGCCCTGGAGGTTCCTGGGAGCCACCTATATACCTATATGTACCTCTGGGTGCATGTTTTCTGGGACAAGGCATAGACAACCTGAGCTTACAGAGCTGTGAACTGGAGGTCATTGATAACTACATATGTACGAGTATTTTCTCATGTGGACCTTCAGAAATGTCTTAGATAATGGCAGACATGAGCTGAACCGCCCTTGGAAGTGTGCTGCGGGGGATGTTGCGGGAGCTCCAAGGGGGGTTAAGGGGTTTCAGGGTGGTTCAGGGGGGTTTAAGGGGGCTCAGGGGGGCTCACTTGCGCCTGCGCAGGTCCGGATCGATGGTCCCCCTGCCGTCAGTCCGGCCCGGCCCGTGTGCCTGCCCTCGCCTAGAAAGCGCTCCCGAAAAGCCCACAAAACAGCGCACACTAAAGCTCACAAGCTACGAAAACCCATATCCGCATAAAAACTACGTTAAAAAAATACAAGTGAGCATCTGCATTAAAAAAAACCACACTGTGTGATACTCTTATTTAAAAAAATCTAGTTTCTAGCGTTAAAGTGTATTTCTTAACAAAATTTACGTTTTCACGTTTAAACCTTCACTAAAAAACGTGCTTGTTTTTTTTATATCACTATAATTATTATTTTTTAATAATTTAATAATATTCGTAACATATTTTTAAGGTTGTGTTTTCAGAAATTAAATACACGTTTTCAGGTGCTTTCTTTTTCTATAAAAATGTGTTTTTTAGTGTTTTATTTTATGATTTTTACGTTTTAAGTAATCTGAACTTACGACGACGTATTATATTTTATTTAATATAATTATAAATCATAAAATAATCGTTATTTTCGTTAGTAACGCAAGGTTTTTTTCATAATTATATAGATATATGTATATCTTAAAAATATATTTTTTGTAAAATGTGCGTGTAAAGAATATATATTTTTTTTTTAAATATAACAAAAAAGTTACAGCATTTTTTCAGTTTTTTCTTATTTTTAAAATAAAAATATATATCCAGATTTATATATATGTACAGTATATATGTTTAATTTTAACTTTGGTTACATAATTATTTACTTATGTGTAAATAAAATAAGTATTTTATTTGAATATATTTGACGCAGTGGTTCCCGTTGCTTAAAACAGTAACCATTTTAGCCACTTCCGGTTACTGAAAAATCGGCGGAAATATGAAAATTAATTTACATTTTTTCCTCGTTTAAATTTATACTTCGCTAAAATAACACAATTTAAAATTGTGCGTCAAACTATATTTGTGCAAATTTTACGAAAGAAATGTTTGAAAATATATATAGTATTAGTTCAAAACGTTATTTTGATCATAACTGTGTTGTATTAAACGTCCAAAAGTCTTTGTTATAATCAACTCTTTATCTTAGATTCATTCAGTGAGGTACGACATTTTGCCACTCTATGTAAAATGAGGGGATCAAGGTCCAGAACAACAAGTATCGAGGAATTTGCGGTGTACGAAATTCTATGTGTTAATATTAATAAAGAATGCTTACGCATCGATACGGAGCATGGACCATCCCAATAATCTGCCACTCCATGTGGATTGAAGGGATCAAGGTCCAAAAACAGTATTGAAGAATGTGCAGTGTATGACATTCAATGTAATGATACTACTTTTATAGCTATATTCCTGCTGTAAGGGTTAGGGTATAAAAAGGGGGAACCATGGTATTCCGGCATCACCATTTAAGATGATGCCGTCATTTCGGGACCGCGAACTCGGTTCCGGAACACTTAACTTCAAATTCTGGCATTTTGTTTAATTGTGAAAAAAGTTACTTTATTATGAAATCAACAGTGCTGAACATTCGCTATTTTGTTATACATATTTGTATAATTAAATCTTGTGTTAAAAAAAAATTTACACACACTAATACGAGTCACTTACGTTACTACTTTATACTGTTTGTTACCAGTTAATAATACGAGTATAAAATATAATTTTAAAAAATATTTTTATGTGTGAAAATTATTTCATCATCATTATTATCAGCTGGTATCTGACCGCCGTACACGTATATATGAAAAGCTCAGTAAAAATTTAACGTTAAATCGTGCAAATATATATTTATAGTTAATAAAGACGAATCAAAGATGATTCACTAAAATAATTTCAATAAATCTTCACCAAAATAACATATTACGGAGCAACCTAGAATCTAGACCATTTCTTTTTTGTCCCACTTTTTTTCTCTTTCATCTATTATTTTGGGTCAGCATCGTAGTCTCTGCGCATTTGTCGCTTATCGCCATTATTCCATCCACTACTTCTTCTACTAGGGTTATCCGTAATATAAGATTTTTAAGAATTATTCTGACGTTTGAACCATTTGGTTCTAAGTGGCAGCTCATTCAATTTTTTAAATTTAAAAGTGAACGATAATAGTACGCTGTTTAAAGTATGCTTTTACGCAGAACAAAGCGTAAAAAAATAGATTGCTTATAATTAAATGAATTTTATATCAAAACTAGCTGACCTGGCGAACTTTTTACCGACTCAGAATCAATAAACACAGGGTTAACTTTATTAAGTTCAAATGAATACGAAAAATATTTTAACAGAGATGAAATTGTGTGCAAAATGATAACACATGCAACGCCATCTACTGCAACCAGATCAGGAGAAAAACGATAATTAAACGATCGTGAAGATCATTCCAGCCGTTTTTGATTTTTACATGATGTTACTTTCTCGTCTTTCTTTTATATATATTGATGTGATTAAATAACAAAAATAAATAATAAATAATATATACATTCTTATAAATAATTTATTGTGATTTATAGTATACTTAAAAAACCATATTTTAAGTAATGAATTTTTTAAAAATTCATACAGAGTGACACAAGTTTTTCAGTGAAATTTCGTGCAAGGCGAAAGTTGAACGGTGAAAGGTGAAAGCTTACGTGTTAAAGTCGTCGACCACCACAGTGCTTTCAGCAGCTTTCAGGAGGTGGGCCTCGTGACCAAAGGTAATTAATTAAAGCTGCATATGTATATTTATACACAAATAATATACATAATTAACATGTATATACTTGTATGTAAGGTTAAAGCTGCGATCTAAAACACGTAATACTCTCACTTTTTAGTCCACAGTAGTAGTAACAGTGCTTCTTTAGCATATAACTAGACATTTTAATTTTCGTATAAGCAATTTCTAAGCTAATAATCAATTATATATAAAAACGATTCATATTTCGTGTTTTGTCTTAACATGGATCACACTGAGCAATGCTTATTCAGTCACATGCTGAAGCTTTCTTTGAAGGCGAAACTGCAGTATTCCAGCGAGTGAATTAACAACGCTAAGTGTGATCCTTGTTAAAACAAGGTACACAGTGAATTTTAAAAATATTATATTTTAAGGCTGTTGTCTGTTTATTTATTTGATATGAATTTATATAAATTGACGAATATGTGAATGTAAAAAAAAAATATATATCTTACTCTATAAAAACAACATCAAAATTAGCGATATAAATCTTAAAAATACAAAGAAAAAACGAATTTCGGATGATGAAGAGTTAATTGAATTCAAAAGTACATTTTTTTATGTAACCACATACAGAAGAATACCGAAAGATGGTGATAGTAATTCTGAAGTCTCATCTGTGGAATTTTATAACGCTTACCGTGCTGCATATGGCTAAGCGCTGCATGTGGAGTGTTGATCACAGCTCGAGATTCACGCATCATCCTTATTACAGGAATTTACTATGAATGGATGGTCTTCACTCACAATCAGAAATCGATTAAAAAAAAAAAAAAATTTTCGTCGAGGATCGAACTTACGACTTTTACCTTGCAAAGCAAACACTTTGACCATTGAGCTATACCTACCGGTAATATGAGCGAGCAAGATACAAATACTCGTATGTATCTATAGGAGTAGAAATTATGCAAATATAAATTTAAAATATTGACGGATCTTATGTTATACTGGAGTATTTTCTAAATTAAATATGTCAAATTAATTTAACATTTATTTAAAAAATATTCTCTTTTTTTTATTTATAATTTGAATGTCTTGTTAAAATGTTGAATGGCACCGCTTTTAAAGCGCCGAAAGGCATTTATTATAGTATGTTATTTGCTTATTGCTGTTATGTTGCTTTTTGTCGGGCAATAAGCACCTTTATAGTGTCTTTTACCATATTAAAGAAATGTCTACAACTTCAGAAGGTCGTGTGCTATGATTCAGCAAACTGAATATAGAATAGCCAGAGTTGCTGGTATGTAATTTGCTTATTGCCTAATATTGCTTAATATTGCTTGCTGCCGGCCAATAAGCACCTTTTGACTTTTTAGCCTCAAGTCCGTAAGGCCATTAGCGACGAGGTTTTTACTTCCGGTGCCTTGGTGTGACACAATGTAATAAAAAATTAAATTTAAATTATTGACAAAATTAATATAAATAAATAAATAAACCTAACCTAATCCAACCTTACCCCATGTAATTAAACCTGTCTTACCAAAAGTTTTTCGTAAATTCTTACCAAAAATTGCTTAAAATTTAATTAACTGACCATTTAATTTAAGATGTTATCAAAATTAAAATTTAATCATGGTTTTACTTTAATAATTATTCCTATTATTTACTCTACAATATTCTTCTTCTTCGTAGTATCAATTCGGTGGATTGGTTTTCAGCAAAAAAAAAATTGCATCTCGATCTCCACTCCTCTCGTTCTTCTGCAACTCTCTTTAGCTCAACATAAAAGTTGCAGCTCATGTCCTCGAACACTTGCTGCAAATATTTCCGTCTAGGGCGCCATCTGCAGATTCTCCCCTCAACTATCCCTTCCACAATGTCGTGAAGAAGACTATCGTGGCGCATGATGTGACCGATCGCCTCTCTGAGATGATTATTACTAGGTGTCTATCTTCCTTGATTAAGCTGAGAACCTCATTGTTCGTGACGTGGTCTCTCCTGGAAATTTCGACAATTCTTCTGTGAGACCACATCTCAAAGGCCTCTAGTCTTTTCTTATCACTTTCAAATAAGCATCATATACATGTCCCAGTCAGGTCCATCCTCTTGACCTACTGTAGTATGCAAGGCTGTGTGTATCTCACCTTGGTTATGGTTTCTATAGTATTCTTCGTAGTATCAATCCGATGGATTGGTTTGCAGTAATTAAATCTTACATCTCGATTTCCACTCTTCTCGATCTTCTGCAACCCTCTTTAGCTCAGCGTAAGAGTAATATTATTTTATACAAAAAAAAAAAAAATTTAAAATATCAATAAAAATGGATTACAAAAAATTTGATAATGATGATAAAACAATCCAATATATTAGCCTTATAATACGCTAAGCTTGCGTCGAAACTGTGCTTAAATAACTAAAAACAATAATATTAATTACATATTTGTTTTAATATGAATTTAAGTTTAATTCTCGGAACTTAATTATATCCAAGAAAGCATACATATAATAAAATATAAGTAAGAACCACCACAGAGGGCGCCCTAGACGAGAGTATTTGCAGCAAGTGTTCGAGGACATGAGTTGTAGCTCTTGTGCTGAGATTAAGAGGGTTGCAGAAGATCGAGAAGATCAATATATCGTTGCTGCAAACTAATCTACCGGATTGATAAATTATTACAATACGAAGAAGAATTAATAAAATTTAATATTTAACAGTGTCTATTTTTTAAATATAAAAGTCCCAGTTATTGTTTTTTTTATGTATCCATTTTTATGTCAATGAAAACACCACAATATATTTAATACGGATTTAAATTTGGTTGTCAACTTTTTTACAAAGTAAATAACATTAAAGTTATCAACTGCCAATAATTGGTGAAACTGCATAATTATAATTTAAAATTAATTTGAATTTAATAAAAAATAAATAGTTTTGATTAAAATTTATTTAATCTGATTACTTTTTTCGGCCTCCCTGGAGACCATCTTCAATAATAATGAAATCAGTTATCACAAATATGAATCAAAAATATTTATTTATTTTTGTAATTAAAATTAATTTAAAATTATAAATATAAAGTTTAAATTTCAAAAGTTTTCTGTAAACCTTAACGATCAAAATAAGCTTTTAAACCTTTCTTTTTCTTGTGTCACATCAATTACCAATCACCCTGTACATAGCTGCTACTCAACTGCTTTCAATCGAATCAAACTGCTTTTAAAATAATAAATTAATAAAATAATTATTTGCAAGTTATTTTTCAGGAAACTATAATGGGCTTTTAATGTTGTCATTTATTTTTCAGTAATGTGTTCTTTTTTAACCGAAATGTATCACGATCGTCTCTTGTTAGATGTTTCATGTTTATTATTTAATTTTTCATACAATGGTGCTATTATAAATATTTACAACACATATAATGAGGGTACCCATCCTCCTCTCTAAGTTTATTATTGAATTGCGTGACGGCAGGATGAGGAGCAGATTAACAACACAACGTCTTTTTCTGAAGCACATTGACATATATATTTCGATAGCCTTACAAACTTCTGGCCCGTACCACAGCATTCAGGCCGGGCCACAATACAATGTGATGTTGACCACTGCGCAAATTTCATCACGAAATATATAAGCTCTCTTTCGTTTTTTATTCTTCTTCATATCTAATCTTCTTGAAAATATACATACAATTTACAACAAGCGATATTTATAAATAATACGCATTAATAATTCAATACGTTGTTTACGTAATTTCTCAATGCATTATGCGGATCAATTAGCAATGAGATATTGATGTGAGAAATTTTAGACTTATGGAATCTACGATCATTGGACAAAAAGGATTTGTACAGTGATCGTAGAGTCCAGAGATCCATAGGTCTCTTGGAAACGAAAAAAGTTGTCCCGTGAACCAAATTTCCCGTGCACCAGACATTCAGTGCGCACCATGTAGTTACCGATGAGTCGTTGGACGAATTGTCTGGAAACGAAATGCGGCGAAACCTTTATTCTCTAATTACTTACCTTTTGTGTTTTATATTTTTAAATTTGTGATATCGCCGGAATCCCCGTAATTGGGTTAACTATATTATCGAGTTACTGCAGAGGTTTAATTTAACCAAACTTTCATCGCGTGCCGTGAAGAAACAAATCAATAAATAACCTAAATATCCGAAACCTACCTGTCTACCTGCAAATTATTTAATGCATACCTTGTACCGAGTTCAAACAAAAAAATGTTTTACCTAGGGCATGAAACAATATTGTTTCTTACGTGCGTGCGAGTTGATATATTTTAAACATTAATTAAGAAAAAAAACCTTACATTAACAGTTAATTCTGTAAATATTTTTAAAATACTATTATTATAATTCACTTCATTATTATTTTTTCTTTTCTTTCAATTACATTACAAAATATACCATTTTAATTCGTTATTGAAGTACTTACGTAAGAGTGATGATGTAAATGTATTGACACATTTAGTTGCAATGACCTCACACTCAGAACAAGTGTCGGAATACGCAGTGCAAATAGTTAGGATTTGTGACAACAATAACCATGTCATAAGTATATCATGGTTGACACACAAATAACACGGCATTATTGTCACAAAATCAAACGTCTAACATTTCGTAACCGTGTAAATTTCATGTTTTGCGCCCTTATTTTTCTAGTTCACATTTTTTTACGTTCAACACATTCAACGATAATGGCACGTCGTTAACGCAGTTCTCGTTAGATCGCCGAAATTAAGCAGCATTGGACACAGAACACGATTTGGTGTTTTTGTTATGTAAACAAATACAGGAGAATACCGACAGATGGTGATAGTGATTCTGAAGTTTCATCTGTGGATTCTATGGCGCGCTGTATGTGGAGTGTTGATTAGTCAACGTCATAGACTTACAGCCCGACATTCAAGCATCATCTTTATTATTTATTCACTTTGAATAGGTGGTCTTCACGGGAACACTTTCGTCTTCCACCAATTTTGTTTAATAGACTATGACTGGCAATTTACAGATGAGGAATAAAATTCACACCAATTGGGGATATTTAAGAGCTCAGAAATTGATTAAAAATCTTGTTTTTTTAATCCTCGTCAAGGATCGAACACACGACATTCGGCTTGCCAAGCAAACGCTTAAACCACTATACTCGCTGGCGAAATGGGTCACCGCCTGCTAACCACCGGTCGCTGATCAAGTTGAACATCTTAGCACCAAATGTTTCAGTCTTTAAAAGCTTCAAGCTTATCATCAGATTCCCTTATTAAAATACGATTGACAAATCAACCAAAAATATGCTTCGGATACTGCAGCTGTCTGTTTACCATATGGGTATACCATCCCAAGACGGGAAGCGAGCTCCTTCTGCAGGCCACCGTTGTCAGTGACGTATGCGCCGAGATAACTAAAACTCTCAACCCTCTCAATGATATGAGCCGCGCTGGTGAGTGCACGATCTGCGTCTCGACGGGCGCTGTTACGCATCAACAGGGTTTTCTTTGCACTAATTTTCATGCACAGTCGCAGAGAGTTTGCTTGCAAGCTGTCGATAATGTTCTGCAGATCTGGAGTGTTCTATGATATCAGCATCATCAGCGTACTCCAGCAAGCAGACATTGAGAGAGTCGTTCAATGTCACTCCTAGATCAGGTGGTATTGGCTTACGGAATTGGAAGTCCATATTGAAGGTGAAGACAAACAGAGCTAGTATGCAGCCTTGCTGTACTTCATAACAGTAGATCTGCAGTGGATTGTTCTATGATAATAATACGATCGGCGTACTCTAAACATCTTTTTTTTAATTCTTTTTTTTCTCTTAAAAAAATGTAGAAAAAAAAATATATAGTCGCGTGTTGTACCCTGCAAGATACACACAAAATATACGTCGGAGAAATAGTTGAAGAACGTATGTGCCTATTCCATGTCAGTTTCGTTAACCGCGCGTGTGGCCAGACGATTTCCCTGATGAAGTTTAACAGCAAGGGATCGTCAGAACTAAGAAGCAATTCAGGAAAATCCTCCCAATAAATGATAGAGACTCTCAGGCGACAACACAGAATGCGTCTACTGTTCTCATGGATGATGCACTCCACGAGAGAGTGTCTCACTGTCTGTTGTATGCCTGGATCACATGGACATGCGTCGCAAGAAGAGAGGTCAAATATTTTTAGAAATTTTCTGAGAATTCCGTGTTTTAATTAACTTATTCAAGGCGTAGCAGAGAGGAAAACAGTCGTAATGGGGTGTTGTGCTTAGTTTCCCCCATTTTGGCCAATTCATCCGCTTTTTCATTACCCAGTGTGCCGTTGTGTGCACGAAGCCAAATAAACTTGACAGCTAGACCTATGTATTGAGAGAGTCATTCAGAACTATTCCTTAATCTGGTGGTATTGACTAACGGAAGTTAAAGTTCATAATGAGAATAGAGTTCACAAGAGAGATAGGAGCAAGTATGCAACCTTGTTGTGCTTCAAAACCTGCAGAATTTCTGCAGTGGAGTGTTCTATGATAACAGCGCCATCAGCGTACTCCAGCAAACAGATATTTAGAAAGTCGTTCAAAGCCACTCTCTGATACTCATAGATATTTTAAGGAGCAAATAAACCGATTTCCTACAAAATATAATATAATATGCTCCAGTAACCTTGCCGAGCCCTAGTAACCTTGTATTACTAGAACCCCATTGCCCTCTGAAAGTTACATACTAAACCTTTGCCAAGAATTCTTGGCTATGAACCAACTGCTCCATACGAAATTGGATACTCTGTTACGCTTCACCAAACCTTAGCATAATATTTGGGTAATATCATCTTGACAAACGACAATAGCACGTTTTAAACGCGGTTTTCAAACGATAACTAAAGTTAAGCTTAACTATTTTTCAGCTACGAAACAAAGCTTGAATAGTCACGTACGAGTACTATTGCTTACTGCATGTCAACCGAATAAATTTCCAGACCTCGAAAGCATCGAACTAATCATTCCTTTCAGAGGTTCATTAAGGTATGGACAGTTGCCACTGTCTAAAGTCCTATCCATCCTTAAGTTCTCTCTTGACAACATTTATGGTTTCCAAATTCAGCAGACGACTTGAAAATACGTTGCCTTACACCCGTATACAGAAACATTCGTTGACTTAAGGTAACCAACTTAAAACCCGTTTGCAGAGACGTTTCTTATTATTTGAGGTGAGTTGGCGGGCTGAAGCTTCTTTACCTTAATCATTCTAAAGAAAAGTAGCTATTTTTGGTTGATTAACACAAGAAATGTCTCTGTATACAGGTTTTAGGTTCGGTTACCCTTAGCCAAGGAATGACTGCACACGGGTGTTAGAGTCTGGAGTATAATATTTGTGATTTGTTAATAGATTTTTTAAGATCGGATGACTGGCCAAAGCCTGGAATATTTGATCCTGAAGTGTGACACAACCCAAAACAAACTTGTATTAATTCTCATTTGTGTTATATATATTTAAACGTCTTTAATAAAACTTCTTTATTGAAGAAGTTGTGAATCGCAAACATTAATAATGCAGGGGTTCCCAAGCGTGACACGCGGCCCCTCTGTTTCCAAGAACCCCGAGTCTGCGTCCCTGACCTACATATCTATAGCGCTCGAATAAGCGCCCCTGACATCAATAAAACCAACATTATTTATATAACTATTTCATTATAGCCTTCTTTAACATTTTCTTTTACTTTCAAGTCTTTTTCTCCTTCATTTTCTTCTTATTTTAATTCTTTATTTTCTACTTGAAATTCAGGAAGGTATTTTAATTCCATGCGAAATATCCGAGATCAAAGCAAAATGCCTACTTTTTTACCAAATCTTCTCATATTTGTAGCACGTGGATACCACAAATTGTCGTTTCACAGTTCCGTCAGCTTAAATTGTCAAGTCAAGTCCCGTTCGACCGAGGCGAAAGTAACATCAGATGTTACGGTCGAGCGGGGAAACCAAGTCTTTATCGAAAATATATGTCAATGTGCTTCGGAAAAAGTCTGTGTGTTGTTAATCTGCTCTTCATACTTTCACCACACGATCGGATAATTATCCCTGCGACGTGAAGTCGTTTCTCCTTCTTTTTCAGAAATTAAACAAGTATTTTTTCACATGAAAAAATCACCTTAAAAAAATCATTTTTTCCATCAAAGTAAAAATTAAACAAACTGTATTTTTAGTTCAATTATTTGAATGCTTTAATGAAAGATATTTGTATTACTTCTTTTTACCATATCCGCTCCATATATGAAGCATGCAAACGCCAGATATTTTTTTTAAAGTTATTTAAGCTCAGATTAACTATGCCTTGTCCCAGAACACCTGCATACCCGGAGGTTCACATGGGAACATAGATGGTTTCTAGGAGCCTCCAGGGTAAGAGCCCGCAAACTTGCATAGACTTTAGTACCAAAGAATAAGTGTTTAATAATCATCGTTTTTTAAGGAGATCGTATGATAAACCAGACACTCGCTAGGCCTAGATTTTCTTTTTGTTCTTAAGGGTTGGCTCAACCCTACCGGGGGCATGTGAAAGTCTGACTGATGTCTGCCATTCTTCGTAATCCATTTCTCAACCTTACGCTTTTCTCATTCATTCTCACGAATTTCGTGGTTAGCAACGTGTTACCAAATAATGTAATCCGAGACACGCTGTAGCATACTAACTTCGTAGACTTTAGACTGAGGTCTATTTGACATCTAACTGATGCACCTAGAATCACGGGAAAGCCTTCAGCCACTCTCTAACAATTAGCTTTTTGCGTGCGTCCAGTTACGAGTCCCCCAAAAACAGGACGGTACAGGGAGGGTTTTCACCAAGCGTACCGGGGGCATGTATAGAGCTTGGATTTGATTAAATTATTTTTTAAGAAATCAGGCATGGTTGGGTTTTGAAACGACATGGTTTGATTTTTTTATGTAAGCACATACAGGAGAATACCGACAAATGGTAATAATTCTGAAGTCTCATCTGTGGAATTCTATTACGCTTACCATGGTAGCCCGAGATACACGCATCATCCTTTATAATTACAGGAATTAACTATGAATGGGTGGTCTCCACGGGATGACTGTCGTCTACTACCAATTTTAATTAATAGGCTATGACTGGCATTTTACGGATAAGAGATCAAATTCACACCAACCGGGAGTAATTTTAGAGCTCAGAAATCGATTCGAAATCCTTTTTTTTATTATTAATCTCCGTCGGGGATCGTATCCACGACCTTTGGCTTTCAAAGCCAATCGCTTTGACCATTGAGCTATACCTGCCGGCGAATGACAAACTAAATGTTCTTACCACTGGGCTAAGCCGCCCGGCTTAATACTAAATATTACTATTTGAAAAAATATGACCGTTTTGTTTAACGGCGTGAAAAATCTTTATATGGGATGGAGCGTGTTGAAAGTGGCTGATCGTAAACCAGAACGTGAGACATATTTTTTGAGGGTACGTGATGAGGTTTAGCGAGGCTCTCTCGAGTCCCGGCTAATGCGGGACGCTTGTCCGCCCTAATCCCGAGAGGACTTAGCAAAGAGGCCGAAACGAATGCTCCTTTATCTTTGGGTTTCTTTACGACTAGTCCGGAATAAAATGCAGGGTCACCACAATTCGGTTATATCGTGAATCGCGATTTATATGATATTGATATCAGCTTGATTTAGCTCCTTTAGGCTGATGCCGTAAAGCCTCGAAAAACGATCCTTTGTCTCTTATTTATGTTCGCTCGTCTGACATGCACATCTAATTATGTTGGTTTTATTTATAGAATATTACGCAGGCTTTTGCGTACGCCAGTTTATTTGTTATGACAGTTGCTCCATTTCGTGTTGGTTCAACTGTCATCTTTAATTTCCTTTTTTGCCGCGACTGTCTTGGGGCGCCATATGTCACAGTGTCAGCAGTTGTCAATGGACTCGCGCCTCGGCCGGCGAAATGTCATGCCGGTCGGGGGTAGAAATCAAGTATTTATAATAAACGCGAATTATGCTTCGAAAAAAGGTTCTTTGTATTGTCAATCTGCTCCTGCATCCTGTCGCCCAGTAATTCGATATTGAATTCATAGGGAGGATATTAATATGAATCAAGCGAAATATTTACAACTTATATTAGATACAATTTATAGGAAAAATGATCAATTTACGCAATATGTTAAAACTCAGTGAAGTGATTTTTTCGTTTTTGAATTTCTTCTTTCTTTCGAACGTTTGTGATTTGATCAAACTGAATCTAACCTAACTTAACCTAACCTAATCTAACTTTTTTATGTAAACACATACAGGAGAATACCGACAGATGGTAATAGTAATTCTGAATTCTCATGTGTGGAATTCTATGACTATGCGCTGCATGTGGAGTGCTGATACGCCAACCACATAGAATACAGCCCGAGATTCACGCATCATCCTTTATTAATACAGGAATTTAATACGAATGGGTGGTCTTCACAGGACGACTTTCGTCTACCACCAATTTTGATTAAATAGGCTATGACTGGCATTTTACGGCTGAGGAATCAAATTCAATGCAACCGGGGCGTATTTTAGAGCTCAGAAATCGATCAAAAATTAAAAATCATTTTTTTAATCTCCGTCGGGGATCGAACCCAGGACCTTTGGCTTCCAAAGCAAACGCTTTGACCATTGAGCTATACCCGCCGGCATTGTGCTTTCTTGCATGCGCTTACAAAAAAAAAACACAGAAAGAAAATTGCTCTAAAAAAATAAATAAAAAATTTCACATATCAGCGGAAATTCCAAAGCATCACTTAAGCATCGAATATATCAAACATTATTTTTTATGTGACACTTTGGACACCCCTTCCGGTCGGCGGACTGGCTCATGGCGCCTGATTTCTTCCCCCCATTCGTCACAAATCTCCACCTCCAAAGATTTCCTCCTATTCTCCAAAAAAAAACCACCCCCACACAAACCGCCCAAAACGAGGAATATTCTTTTACTTCCCACACGGTTTGCTTCATTCCCCTTTCGGCCTACTTCCCAACTCTGTAAACATCGGCGCAATCTCAGTGAAACTGTGATAATACATCTATCTTCCTTGTGCGTCACCTTTCAACCTGACAGACTATCAATTCCTCTCGACGAATATTTTTCAAACAATAAATCAGATCTTCTTCTTCTTCGTGTCAGCGGCGTCAAATTATTTCTGCCCAGTATCTGGCAATATCGATAGCCCGTGTGTTGCCTAGCATTAGGTCTTGAGGTGTGCAGCGTGTTGGGCACAAGCAGCAGGATCTTAGGTGTGAGGCGGTCTGCAGGTCTCCGTCGCAGTCGCACAATAATGACTCTCCCTGCCGAAGCATTCCCCACCGCTCAAGATTGTCCTTTGTTCTACCAACTCCGGTTCTTAATTTGTTCATGCTTCCAGGTTCGCCAGTCAAGGTTCTTGCCAGTTGAGAGGCCTTTCTTTGGAGTAATGAAATCCTCTGATGCGTCTTCTTGCCAGAGCTGGAGTTTCTAATTTTCAGGACCGGATGTGAGAGGTTGTGTGGATCTCAGAAAGCTGCGTCGCGACTTCGGTCTGGGTGTTGGGGGTATCTGATTATACAAGCAGTGGGACGGTTGGCTGATTGCCGTACGCATTTCTTCGGCGCATATGACTTTGCGTGTTATGTTTGGTGGTGTTCAAAATTAAACCAGCCAAGGGGTATAGTTTTGAAATGGGTGTTGGCTTGAGGCAGCCTGTGACGACTCTGCATGCATCATTCAGGGCGGTATCCACTTTATTACAATGGACTGATCAACCTTATACTGGTGCCGCATATTTTCCGGCTGAGAAACAAAGTATACATAAATCTGATAAATATATTTCTTTATCTTATTTGAATCGCCACATATCAATAGTAAACTTCCAAAGAAAGAACCAAATGTTTCTGTGTTTCTTTCCATCCATCGATCATTTATTCACGTGGAAAAAGAAGAATTCCCAAGATTTTCATCTCACGCAGGCGTTTACGGGACACAAATTATTTAGAAAGTTCCTAAAAAGATTTTTCCTTTCTTCTTATGACGCTTGTCAATGTGATCCTGGCAAACAGTAGACTGTAAGACATTCTCTGATGGATCGCAGCATCTATCAGAACATATATATTCTGTATTGTCGTCTGGGAGGCTCTGCTATTTTTGGGGAAATCTTTCCTGAACTGCTAGCTCTGACGTTCCTTTACTGTTGAACTACGTCAAGAATATTCGCGGTACAACGCGCATAATTAACAAAACTGACATCGAATAGACTTTTTTTGTCTCTAGTTTTGTGTGAAATTTAAGTACCCACGGGTGACCAAATATTTAGAATAAAAAACTAATCATCAGTCCGATACTCCTCGATGCGTTTGGTCCTAAAAGACGGCTCAACACAATCAATGGCACAATAATCACCAGGCACGAAAACTCATCAGGCATTTTTTTTCTACATTTTTTAATTGAAAATACTATATAACAAATATATTTATTCATAAATGGAAAGACTAACTTTCTTGAAGGTTTTTTTGTATATGGCATGGTTATATCGACTCTTTAGTAGAATTGAATTTGTGAATGATTATTTAGAACAATTTCAAATGATTCTTGAAGTGTGGTTTATAGAGAGGCTGAAGTTGTCCTGAAAATACTGAGAGTAACAAGTTCCCTGAAGACTAGTAAGTTTTGATAGAAAGAGGTCGCAGCGCATGCGCAGTGAATCCCCAAGGAAACGGATACTATCAAAAATTTATGCTACGTGGTTACGCTGCGCAAGAAAACTACGTTAATATTATCATTTTGAAAAAATATAATTCTACGTCTTATAACGTTAAAAATACTTCTGTTTTAGAGACCCATTTTACTCGACCACGAAAACAGCAGATCATAAGCGCAGTTTTCGTTAGAAAACCGAAGTTCTTTTTCGTAGTATCAATCCGGTGGATTGGTTTGCATCTCGATCTCCACTCCTCTTGATCCTCTGCAGTCATCTTCAGCTCAGCATAAGAGCTACAATTCATGTCCTCGAATACTTGCTGCAAGTATCCCGTCTAGGGCGCCCTCTACAGATTCTTCCCTCAACTATCCCTTCCACAATGTCGTGAAGAAGACCATCGTGGCGCATGATGTGACCGATCGCCTCTCTGAGATGGTTCTTACTAGGTGCCTATCCTCCTTGATTATGCTGAGGACCTCATTGTTCGTGACGAGGTCTCTCCAAGAAATTACGAGAATTCTTCCGTATGACCACATCTCAAAGGCTTCTAATCATTTTTTATCACTTTCAGATAAGCACCATCTCTCAAAGCAACATTTAATGCGGATTTAACTTAGATGGGTCAACGATTATTGTTAACCATATGTCGTATGTTAGGTTGAGCCACACTTTAAGATCAGAAGGTCCTAGTTTACGCAACGTCAAGTTAATAATTTTTCGAGGATCTAGCTTGCAAAGGTTAGTGGTTCAAATCACAGCGACTACCATTAATTTATCTCCGATTCAATTATGAGACTAATGTCTTATAAGATCATGTTTGATATAATCACCACAGATTGCCGCCACTAAGTTCTGTCAGTCATCACTGTTGATACATTATTCTAAGACATTTCTGCATTCGAAGGTCCACTTGGGAACATATGAGGTTTTCAACAATCTCCACAGCAGAAGTCCTAGTACTTAAAAAGAGGGTGCTGCTGTATCCAAGGCATACTTTTTAAGTAAATCGAATGATAAGCCCCATGTTCCTGAGGCCTCGACAATTTTATTTTAAGGAGCGACTCAATCCGCTTTAAATCAGAAAGCGAAATTTCACCTACTGCTCCGGAACCGAGATTGCGGTCCCGAAATTACAGCATCAGCTAACTGGTGATGCTGGAATACCAAGGTTACGGCACTGAGTATGATTCCAAAGACCGGAGTTGAGTTGGTACTAATTTATTTGATACGAGGCCCCTTTTTATACCCTAATCTACAACATGAGTAAGCATTTATAAAAGTAATATTAGTACTTTGAATGTCATACACTGCACATTCCTCGATCCGTTTTTGGACCTTGATCCCTTCAATCCACATAGAGTGGCAGATTATTGGGAGGGTCCATGCTCCGTATCAATGCGTAAGCATTCCTTATTAATATTACTAATACATAGAATTTCGTACACCGCGAATTCCTCGATATAAGTGGCAAAAATGCCCTGTGTGTACCTGACTGAATGAATCTAAGATAAGGAGTTGATTATGACAATTACTTTAAAGACTTTTGGAGGTTTAATAGAAAATGATTATGTTCAAAATAATGTTTTGAACACATTACCTTATTTTTTACTTTGTACTCCAATCGTCATATGGGGTAGTTGGCTTTAAGCGCCACGCTTGCCAGGCAGCTTGCCGAGTTTATGGCCGGTTTACACCGTGCCTAGTTGAAGCTGGAAGAGTTCTTTTGGTTACTCTCTCAACCCTCCTTTCTCCCGTCAGTTCATCACGTTACATCGCCAAAGGGATTGGTTACCGCACTTTTGACGTGACATGACTATGTAGGGCTCACCGCGTACAGGTGGCAGTGGAGTTGGTTGTTAGAGGCTATAATAAACTGCTGTTTTAATAGCAGTCGGTAGGTGCGCATCACCACTCAAGAGCACCCACTTGATGCAGACTAATGCGGAAGGCTTACGTTCAACAGTCGACGGATACAGGCTGATGATGATGATGACTCCAATCGACACTGTTCTAAAGTCATCCCATCTAACTTTATACGGGGTATGTTGGGATACAATGAGTTGAGAACTAGAAGAGATGTGTGCTTGAGTATGCATTTCTTTCGGCTAGTGCGCGGCGTGTTCAGAAATCCTGATATGTTGTTAGAAATCGGTTTGTTTGTCCCTGACAATTATTTAAGGAGACTATGCCTCTTGGGAGAGTGATCAGACTCTTCAGTCATATCGCCTCGAATATTGATATATTCCACATGAGAGAAGCCTAGTTTCGACATGAGCTCCGCGAATTAATTTATCAAAGTAATTTCGTGGAGTCTTCTGTTTAGCGAGCTTCGGGACTTTTTAATAATTGTTGTTAATAATAGTAAATACCTAATTGTTTCTCTTGTATTATATCTTATTTCAGGGTCGTATTAAACATATTTGTAGTGTTTCTGAATGATAATAAATAAATTTGAAAAAAAAAAGTTATAGCATACAGTTATTGAATCGAATCTTTTGAACTACTTCAATATGAGTAGAGAATTCCATGAATCCAAGTTTCCCAGCCCTCTATAGGGATGGGAAGAAAGTACTCAAGTCTGCGAATATATCCGCTTTATCTATTTATAAGTCCCAGCAGTAAACAAGTCCATTGGATTTATGACTACTTTTATTGGACTTAAGCCGTCAGACTATTTCTGATTGTGAGAAAGACGGTGGATTCATTTGCATATATACTCGTACGTACCTCCACAAATAATGAGAAAGAAAAATCAATGAGAATTTTAACCCTTTCATTACGGCTCGGTTTGAATACAAATTATACTGTCAATTATAAAACTAGTATTTGAAGCATAAATGTACTTATCTCGTCTATTTCCTTATATCACATTGGTTCTTGTATCTTTTAGCTATCAGATGATGCATAAAAAACTATAATATTTAATAAAAGTTCATTATGTAACTGCATACATGTGGTGGCATTGACACATGTGGTTTACAAAAAAATCGGTCCTGTGACGAAACCTAACGATATTTATTTACATACTTTAAAGATTCCTATAAAGAATACATGTAGGTAGATAAAGGGAATGACTGCACTTCCAATTTCCTACCGTAGATGTCATAATGAGTACTGAAAGTAGCAAAACGATATATCACGTCAAACGATGTCAACGGTCGGGGAATCTAACGACGGCATATGCCGACAACCGATACGAAAGGGTTAAGCTTTGATAGAATTCTTAGAGTATAATGGTTTTGTAAACAATTTCTTAACCATCAGCGCTCACTTATCCACTATCGGACTTTTAGTCATCTAGAGACCCATATTTTTAGCATTTTGCAATAAATGCGAAAAATAGGTGGTAGGGTATTTCAAATAAATATGCTAAAATAATCATTCATTGCGATTTTTGTTTTTAGTATTTTTTATAAGATGCGGTAGAAATACCCTATCATTGAAATAATGTGTTGTCTGTGTACCTGTGGTATCAAATCAAAACGTAGTTTCAACAGCCCACACACGTGTTGGCAATGCCAGTGCCGGCTCTAGAACTTGCGGCGCCCCGGGAAAAAAAAACCTGGCTCCCCCATTTTTTTTTTGGTGTGAGGGGAAATCATCAGCCAGCCAAACAACTAAAGCGATTACAGTCGTTACAAAACGCAGCGGCACGACTAGTCTACAACGCGCCTAAATTCTGTCACATTACTCCAATACTACACCGACTGCATTGGTTGAGAGTTTCGACTAGAATCCAGTACAAATTATGCCTCTTAGCTTACAAGGCACTCAACGGAACTGCACCGGGCTATTTGACAGAACTTATCAAGCCTTCAGAAAAAAGCGCGCGTGGAGAGACACTCAGATCGACTAGAGCAAATAGGAGGTAGTCCCAGCACGGTCTTTGGCAATCGGGCTTTCAGCTAAGGAAAGCATAAGTTCTCTTAAAGCGGAGGCATCCTTCAGAAGCAGACTCAAGACCCACCTTTTTACTCAGAGAGGCAAAGAAGCGCTTTTGAAATGATCATTCGGTCATAAAGGAGCGCTACATAAATACTTATATAATAATAATAAATAAATCAGAAAACACCCCCTATAGAAGTTAAGGCCGTCTTTAGTTCATTCGGCGCCCTGGGCAGCCGACCCACTGCGCCACCCCTAAAAACGGCACAGAATGTCTCAATCCTTTACCGCGCGAAATCGTCACTTGGCGGTTCTTGTCAGGAAGGGCTACCTATAGAAAATTTTGCAACCACAATACTAAGCCATCGCTCACTGTAATCGTTCTTAAAATATCATTCATACAGCTACTCGCTTCGATACATACTTTACTTACGTTGTGTCGCACCCCACCGTGTGTCCTGTAGCAAAGAAGGGAATTCCTAATAAACGCCACTAGGAGGTTCAAATCCAAACATGTCAGAAAAGGCTTCCAACAGACGGTGTTCCCATCACACTGCCAAACCATCGAGCACTGCAATCGATTTTACATAAACTCACTTGTGCTGTCTCGCAGCGCACCTCTCCTTGTTCCTACGATGTAAACGTCACTAGGTGGTTCATGTTGCGTTATGCTAGTAAAGGCTACACGAACAGACGGTGTTGCCACCAATTGTGTTGGCGACACCATATTAACCACTTCATCGCCACATGTTTGTAGAAACAGCGCAACGACCATCTCTTGAATATCTCCCAAACTATCGAAAAATAGCGATCCTTTTTGTTTGTTAATATTTAAAAATATTCATAGATGTCGTTGTGAGAAAATCGGAATTCATTTTGAAATACATCTTTCGAATATTGCGAAGCGCGCACAGCTGCGCTTACGGCGATCGTCTACGTAGAGCGCACATGAGTGCTTACGGTGATCGTCGGGTTAACCAAGCCATCAACGCGGCACTGTATTCGCATTATCTGATACATAGCCTCACTTGTGTTGTCTCTCAGTGCACCTCACCGTGTGTTCTCTTGCAGGCGCAGCGAGTTCCTAGGATGTATGACCTTCCTGGCGCGCCATGCGCTTAGGCGCCCCCTGCGCGGCTGCTACCGGCTGCTGGCCGCGGGGGCCCGGCCCGGGCTCGGGCGCGCCCTGAGCCGCGCCGCCGGGGGCGTCATGCTGGACGACTGCCAGCCGCATGGAGGAGACACAGGTACACTAAGCCATCTACTGTGTTGACATGCACGATAGGGGTCGCAAAACTAACCTAGAGGCGATGGGTCTGATCTAACACCAGCAACGGGGCGCCATGCTGGACGACTGATAGCCACATGGAGTCGACACAGCTAAACGAATCCATTTAGTGTGTTCACGTGCACGATGGGGGTCGCAAAACTGACTTGAAAGCAATGGGTCTGATCTAACGCCAATAAAAACTAATGGACTTATATATAAACAGATCTTATGTATTAAAACTGTTTAATAAATTATTAAAATAAATATTTACTTATCTAAACTTCGATGTGTCTAAAACTGGTAAACTCTAAAGCTTCGCAAGCAAAAATGCCGTTAAAATCTCCGTATCAGAATTCTATATATTATTTATGGTTTATTATGTATATCCGTTAAACTATTCCACGCAGTTATTTGAAATTTATAATAGCACATCTCTTTTTCACGAATTTATATCTTTTCACATCACTTTTTTGCTATTCACCAGTCTCGAATCACGTTTACATTCCTCCGATCCACATGCACAAACAACAAGGACCCCCTGTCATGCACCGGGCATTTTAGCATGTGTTTCCTTTCACACAGAGATTCCTGTAAAAAGCTCAATCGAATACCCAACAATACCCAGTATTGTAGTAAAGCACTGAATAGAATAAAACCGCTGGCCAGATTCCAATACTACAAAACTTTTACCTTTATATTTCTGCACAGCAAAGTTATTTTCAGTCTGTTTTTCAGTTTTCATTGAATGTTCTACTGCGCTTTAGTTACTTTAAAATCTTTTTCATTTTACTTTGAATTGCTCAGTTCTGATTTTGAAATTTGGATTTGCATTTAATTAAATATTTAAATGATCTTAAATGCATAATAAGTGCTCAGATTTTCTTGAAAATTGATATTTACCGACATGTTTCGGCTTCGATGAAAACTTTTAGTTAATTTTGATAATATTGTGATATCAATAAGTTTAATCATCAATGATGTTAGAGTATTTTTTATATGAGAATTTTTGTTGCCTAAACCTTAATATGTCGTTAATAAATGTATTTTTACTTACTTTATTAACATAAGTTATTAAATATACATATACTATGCATAAAAAGTTTTAAACGAGTCTGGGTTTAGCCGTGTGTGGCGAATTATATTGTACCAATATTTCGACCAAAGTCGTCAACTCCTGCAATGGCGGTCGAAATACTAGTAAAAAAAAATTGTCACACACGGCTAAACCCAAAAGCCACAATACCATGTATTAAATATTTGATATTCTATTACTAGTTTTAGTTAATATTCACGATAATACATGGGATATACATAACATTGTTTCTTGTTTGTCTTCCCAGGAGTTGCCGGTAGACTGGCAGCACAGCAGAGAGAAGCTGACGAACACCTGTTTCTACGTTACTTGGAGTTGGATCCAGTGGAAGGACCTGATGCTGCTCCTGCTGCTGTTCAGAGGAAAGCTTCAGGAAACAAAACCGGAAGGACGCCTTTCACCGCTTCTAGAAGGTGAGCAACCTATCATTATCAGCCTGTGTTTATCTACTGTTGAACGTAGGCCTCTCACGTGAATTTCCATCCTTTTCAATCCTCTACCCTCCACATTAAGGTTACTCCCGCTATTCTTCTGATGGCATCAGTCCATATTGTTAACCAACACTCAGTTTGCTAGTTCTTGAACGCCACTCCAACACGTTTTCTTTCCCATCGCACATCATTTCATCACCAAATATGTCACATTGCTACTTGAGTGTGCTTATTCTTTGTGTAGCCTCTACTATTTCTGCTGTTTTTCGGAAATCCTCGTTTTGGATTCAATATTTTAGAGACACTCCTCTCATGAATCTTTCCATAGCACGTTTACCTTTATTTTAGATGTAAAACCTACTCCTAACAGGAATCTAAATTCCATGTCTCTGAGCCATAACTTAATACAGGGAGGATGCATTGGTTAAACGCCTTAGTTTTAAGACATTGTAGAATTTTCGCTTTGAAAATGTACTTTGTTTAATAGACTCTAAAAAGAAACCTCCTTTTTTTAGATTGTTGTAAAATGATTAAAATTGGATCACATTAAATGCTGTTTTTTATTTGAACCATGCTTTTTTATACTTTATGAAATTCTTTAATCTTCCAAACAAAAAATAATCAAAAGTAAAAGCTTTAAATGTTAATTACATTAAATGAATTGTTAAACATTTTTCAGTTCGAAAAAATCCAAAAGGTTTGATTTTCCAAGTGATTTAACCGTAATTTATTGTGATGCAAGAGTGTGCCAAATAAATACAATCCAAATAGATACAAAACGTACTTAGAAGAGATACACTGAATTTGGAAAATGATGCTTTGATCACTAATTTTATTTGTTACGGATACTTTTTAGTGAATATTTTTTATATAATTTGTGCATGTCATAATCTCTTGTACTATTATTCGATTGATCATGAACACAAAATGATTTTTCTGTGATTAGCCATGTGTTGAATCAAATCGCAAAAAGCCCCAACGAGTATTGAGAAAGATTGAATCTCGTATTATATGAATTAGAGTCTTAAAAAAATTATGATGTCCTATGGTTTCAACGTCAACACACACCCTCACCCTGAAGCATGCCAAGCGCTACTGACGGTACACGTCCGCGTCATACAAAGAAAGGGTAACAGTCAGTGTTCCCATAACGTATACTTTAACTGATGCGTTTTTTTCTTTTGCAGACTTGACAGAGGCACAGACCAGGGTTTCGGCTTCTCGGTCCTGTGGACTCGACCCCCGCGAGTGGAGCGCGTGGACGCTGGCAGGGCAGCTGATAGAGCTGGGCTGCAGCCGGGAGACTATGTCGTCTTCGTGGACAGGCATAATGTGGTCACCATGCCAGAGAGTCAAGTGCTGACTCTCATCAAGTGAGTATGACACCACAAATGACAAATTACACGTAGTGTCATTGATGTCAATGACAAACTTTTTCTAGTTTCATTGAAATCAATGACAAAAAAAATTAAGAGTAAATTTTCGTAGATTTTTTTATAGTAATTTTTTCACCGCTTTTCGCGTTCATTAAGAACATTTACAACAAGTATTTTATACCTAGTTTTGACACCGATCTCACTGAGCACTGTTTCACTTGCTGGAAGACTGCAGTTTCGCTATTACGAAAGCTTCATCAGTTCCAATGTGGATAAACATACATTGGGTGAACACGTTGGACCATTACCATTAGAACTGATGAAGCTTTTATAGATCGCGAATCTGCAGTGAAATAGCGACCAATTCTTGCATATATGTTTTGACTGGTGTGATAAAAGTAATGTGGCAACAATCTAAATAGATCTTTCTTTAATTTCAGATCCAGTGGCGCCCAACTATTGCTGGAGACGTTCCGCCGCAGCGGGCAGGACCCACGTGTTCCAGCGCCACGTGGTCGTGGATCAGTGGTGTCTCACGCCACTCTGTCCGAAGCCCCTTGCTCGCCGCGGGCCGCACTTCCAGCACACCTGTCTCTGGGTGGCAGTAGAGGAAGAGATCTAGGAAGACCTTCAACAGCTTGTTCCAATAACACACAAAAGAGCGAAGTTGCTGCTAGTATCGGAAGTAGAAGAAGAGCTCCCACTCAAGTTGCCTTCACAAGAGAGGTTGGTAATGGTGTAATCGTGTAGAAAACCATCTCCATCACTTATAAATGACTTAATTATTAAAAACTGTTAAGATTTGACCAGTTTTACACTTCTTTTGGTGAGTAAAAGTCTGATAATAATGCATTGTGAAGCATCATTCACAAAATAGATTCGTAACACATTGAGTATTCTGCAGAAATACTGGCTCATCATTAATTTTATGCCAAAACCACTGAAGAATATTTTTGGAACAGATGTAATCCACATATATAATTGCTTAGACAATTAGTCAGTGGTGTGTGAATTGTAGATCCTTCTCAAATGGCATTCATTAAGTAGATTAATAGCATGTTAGGTATTCTGCAGAAATGATATATCCATCATTAATTTTATGCCAAAACCACTGAAGAATCTTTTTGGAACAGATGTAATCCACATTTATAATTGCTTAGACAATTAGTCAGTGATGTGTGAATTGTTGATCCTTCTCAATGTCATTCACTAAGTAGATTGATAACATGTGAAGTATTCTGCAGAAATGCCATATTATCATTCAATAACAAGTCAAAAATAATGATGAATCCTGTTGGCATTAGTGTGATTCACATAGATTCGGTTTTAATTATTAGTCTGCTGTGTGTGTATGGTTGATCTATGGCAAATGGCATTCACTACATAGATTCAAAATGTGTTAATTATTCTGCAGAAATGCCATGTCATCATTACATCTCAATATCACTGAATAATTTTGTTCGTATACAGTAGATTTGATCCAAATTTACTAAATACTAAGATGATTTGCCAATGGTGAACAAATTGTCGATCATTCTCAAATGCCATTCACTTATTAAATTGATAACATGTGAAGTACTCTGCAGAAATGCCATCTCCATCTTTCATCAAATGTCAATAAAAATACAGAATATTATTGACATCAATATGATCCACATATATAATTAGACAATTAAGAAAAGTCAGTGGTGTGTGAATGTTTGATTATTGTTTACATGTGATGAAAAACAGATTCATTGGATTATGTAAGGAAGATGTTAAGCTTGAAATTTGATGCATGTTGCCATGCAACTTAAGACAAAAAAACTCTCGGAACGTAGCAGCATTTTGAGGATATTATTTAAGGAAATGTTTCAGTATGCTTAATAGTTTTGACAATTTAGTGTCAGCGACGTGGAAATAGTCAGCAAGCGACAAAGTAAAGAGTATATATGACTGTTATCTATATCATGTGTCATACACAGACTTGTGTATGTGCTTTATTTGAGTATAGCAAGAAAATTTGACTATATAACTAGTATATTCAATTAATAGAATTACTGTTTACTAAATAACCCAATTTTCTTTATAAATAATTTAAAAAAACGATTGTTGTAAGAACGTAAATAAAACTATTTTTTTTTTTTATTTTGGTATCAAAAAGGTTAAATAGGGAAATTTAATTATTCATTTAAAATTACAATTAACAATATTTTAGTATTCCTCATCTTTTTTATTTAGATATTTTTTATTTTTAAATAACATTATTCTCAAAAATGGGATGAATAAATTAATTAAAAATGGCTGTTTTAGGGGTACCTAAATTATTATTTTGAACATTTTTGTAAATATAAAAATATTTTTATTTGAATTTAAAAAGGCACTTGTACAATATGCCTCAGTGGGGTTAGGAACGCTTAGTTAATTTTTTAATGTTTTTTTATTGTGTATTATATGAAATTATTTTTATATTTGTATATATATATATATGTTTTTTTAGTGTTTTTATTATTTTTGTTAAATCAAACTGACCTTTTAAATAAATAATATAATAAATTAATATAAAAGATACATTTTTATTATTAAAATTAATTTACATATTTTATGCTTTCAGTTTGAAATTAAAATGTAATATATTTTTAAAAAGAAATTTAACACTTTTAGCACTTTCAACATTGTTAAACTGTTAAATCATAACTACTTGTAAATAAAAATAATTATTAATTTATAAGTTACTTGTTGATTATCATTGACCTATTGATAATATATACTATTAATTTAACACTTTTAATTTTGTAAAAATACAAACTATTTTTCATTTTATTTTAAAATGATGGGGCACAATTTACTGAATAATTATTAACATTTACAAAAATCTTAATTATTTTTCTTACTTTTGGTGCATTTTAACTCATTGGTATTGAGATATTTTAAAAATGTTACATTTATTCAGTCAAGTTCCCTTTATATTCATATTTTTCATAATAACATTTGTGAAAAGAATAAAAAAAAATGTATGGAGAAATTGATTTTAATATCGCATTAATTTTTTCGATTTGATTTGATTCAATACCATTCAAGCGTAAATAAAAATTCAAATTCATTAAATTATTGAAAATAGGTACAACGTAATTATATTTTGGGACAAACGTGTGAAACATATAATTAACGACTTGTGGCGCACTGGACGTCTGGTGCATGGGACATTTGGTCCCCGGATAACTGGTCCACTTGATGTCTCGCTAGCCTTTTTTTTTTTTTTTTTATTATACTGGAAGGCTTTAAATGATTTATTCACGGTACCCAACAACGCCTTGAGAAAGGCGCCCGATGGGTCTGTGCGGGACTCATTCCTCGTCATAAGGAGGACTAAACCCGCTAAAAATTGCCTCCCAGTGCCTCCGCCGACCCCGGTGTATCGCCGTCAGGCATTAGCTTCAAGGTCGGCTTCATTGGCCCGGCTGTAACGTTGGTGTATCGCTTAGCCGTTAGTGTCGTCGTGCGAGGGTTCAGCGCGCCTCCTTTATCGTTCGGCATCTTCTTTTTGCCGTAACACTGTTCCGAAGAATGTCGACCAGGAGTCCCAGTTTGTTGGTGAGCTCAGCATGCTGGCCGCCATCCTGTTCGGGGACAGTGTATAATTAAATTTTTGGGTTCGCGCGCGAGTTTTTAACCTTACCTAACCTAAGTTATTTCGTTTGCCAGACCTATGGATCTCTGAACGTTACAATCACTGGACAAATCCTTAAGTTATGTTAGCGAGACAGCCAGTGCTCTAGTTGTCCGGGGATCACATTTCCCGTGCACCAGACGTCCAGTGCGCCACACTTTGTTCTTGATGAATCTGGGAACGAATTTACTGGGGACGATAGGTCGTGATACCGTGATACTCAGGGTCAATGCTATATTTTCTTGAACATAATATTAGGTTAGGTGGAAGATAAATAAATTAAAAATAATATTCTTGATATCAAATATGAATCATGACTCGACATTTTTTGCTAATTTTGTGATTTTTTGTTTTATTTTTTTTATTTTAATAATTAAATAAAACGGTACCCAATTGTGGGTATTATTAAAATATTGTGCCCTTTAATGAACAATATTATTTTTCCTATTTGTTAATGTGTGAATATTAGTTTTTTTTTAAACATAGATTTTAGAAGCTTGAAATAAGTAGAATATTTTTATATTTATTTAAAATCGAAATTTAAATAATTACTTTAGACAATTGTAAATATTCACCAAAAATAACGTAATTTTTCGTTTTATTTTTTCGTAGTCCAAATTTACCATTTTCTTTTGATGCCATTGTTTTATAAAACTTCGTAAAACAAATTAGTTTAGATTTTAGGTTTTTTTTTGTGTAATTAGTAATGAAGTCAGGGAAAATGTTTAAAAAAACAATTAGACAAATTTTTTATTAGCCTTAAAAAATCATGCCTCAACACCCCCCTCCTATTTTTAATAATTATTTGTTAATTTTAATATTTATTGTTATTTAGTTATGTGAAAAATATTTTCTAAAAATGTTTGGCCAGTTTTTTCTGATGTTTTAAAAATGTCTCTTTTGAACCTAGTTAATTTGTTCTTTTAAGCTATTTATTATAATTTATTTTGCTTAAAAATACGATCTTTATTATTTTATATAATTTTTGGAATAAATCATTATTATTCACTCATTTCATTCAATTTTAAGAACCATGTATTTTGTTCTATTTTATTTTTGTTCTTTTTCAAAAATTTGAATTACAATTTGTTTCGAGATCAGCTGTTTTTTTTTTCCATTTTTCAAAAAATATAATTTTAAATAATAATATTCTTTTCTAGACTCTTATTAATATATGAATTTGTTTTTGTTAATTAGTTTTATTATTTATTATTTGTACTGTTGTTTGTTTTTTCTTTCATTGTGTTTTTATTTAAATAAATGCCTAGGTTTTTAATTTTCATTTTATTATTTTTTCTCCTTATTTTCCACATCAATCATCACAATAACCTATAAGCAAAACGAAACTATCATAAAATCTTAGTAAATGTGTTTATAAATCCTTCTAATGCTATTCCACGGTGAGGGAGAGCAGTTCTAAGAACCTACTAAATACCGACCACTTTTGAGTGAGGTCGCCGGAGCACTGACTGCTTCAATGGCAGTATTGCATCTTATAAAGGGAGACTACAGAACTAATTCCTCCTGCGCCCACCCACAACCGACAACATCACACTTGCCGAACATTCATACACGATTAATGTGTGTCGACCAAAAACTGGCAGCTTCCAAAGTTCCTTCCTAAATGCCACCGGTAAGCTTTGGAATGCTCTTCCAGCGTCTGTGTTTCCTCCTTCTTGCAATCTGGATCTCTTCAAGAATCAGATAAATATACACTTGCAATCTTCCCGGCCCTCACACAAACACGAACACAACACACGTTTCCCGCATGCAGCGTCCAGCCTCCCTGGCTGAGCGTCATAGAGTGCACTGGTCTTGACCGGCTGTGCTCTCCTGCATGCGAATGCATAAAAAAAAAAAAATTCTGTAATAAAACTTGACTGAACCTTACCTACTTCACCTTCGCAATACACCGGAGGTCAATCAAGTCTCGATGATGATGCTCTCATTCAGATTTTGATCAATTAGCAATTGATTAGTCTTTTATTGATCTGTGAACAGTTGTCAAGATGGGTAATAAAAAAATGCAGATGAGATGTAGCATACTTTTGAATTCTTAAATTTCAAGAGGTTTAGTGTGCTGGTAGAACGCCATACAATCCACCAGGTCAGAGGTTCAAGACTTCTATTTATGCTACATTCACCCATTCACCATTTTTAAAGGAAAATACACTTCAATATAAAAAAATATCAGTTAAAACAATAAAAAAAAATAAGTCATAAATAATCAAATTCTTTCATCGAACTCTAAAACACATATTAATTTGTTTCTTTTTTTTTCTTGATACGCACATAGGGATTGTCATAAAATTTTAACTGTGGATTGTTATTATTTGCTATAAAATGTATCAATGCTACATATACGTCTTGATTTTGTAACTCATTAGGTGAAAGCAATTGGCAAAACTAGGCCAGAGCAAGGTATGGAATAGAACAGAAGTGAAAAGTTCGCAGTTGGAATCCCAGCATCTGTCGTTTATTTTTCTCCGATATAGATGAGAGAAATATCTTAAAATAGTTGTTTGCTGTAGATTTGTATGTGTAAATCAATTTAATAAAAATATCGATATGGATCTTCAATTATATTTCAAGTATTAGTGTTCAAAACGTTCTGAACCTAATAATTTGATATGTACATTCAAAAAGCTTAGAAAAAAAATAGTTAAATTGAAATAATAAATAAGTTTATTTCTCAAATCTATTGAGGGTGGCAGATTTTAGATTTTATAAATTAATATCAGGTCAAGAGGTGTTTCACATTTTTTATTTGTATGATAAGCTCTTTTGTAAGAAACAATAGTAATAATTGACAAATCATTCCAATGACTATTGCATTATTACTTAAACAGTCTGGTTAAGTATCAAGGGTTATACTGACATTGACATCATATTATATCTTTTTCTTCTAGGGATGCTTTCTTTCCATTCGCTAGAGTCCCGGAGGAAAATTGCTGCACTCAAACATTCATTCCTTCTTCTTCGCGGTTCAATTCACAACCCTGGGATTCTTGAATGTTTTAACTTCTATGTTCCAGATAGGTACACCCGTGCTCGTAGCCATCCATTGTTTTTGATCCCAGTCGAGGCTTGTGGAGCTTCAAGCACTCAATTTGGTTCAACGGCAATGTCGCTCCTAAATGGCCTACCAGCACACCTCGATCCTTTTCTTACATCCTTTTCCTCTTTTGTCTCCTGTATTGTTCTCCTTGATCTCTGTGATCTTTGACACATGTCATCTTCTTATTCTTTTGTGTAATTTTTATTTATTATTCTTTTTTCTCTATTTATTGTATATTTATCTATACTAATTTTTCTGTATATTTGTAAAAAAAAATGGAATTTCGATTCTGTAAATAAATAAATAAAATAACACATTTCATATTACAATACCGAAAGTCTAGATAAACTGGGACAAGTAATTGCAATGTATTTAAATTTGTAGTCTTAATAATGAAACCATTTCATTGAACATTAATAGTGAAAAACACTATAATGCGTATTCATGTACTCATTTAACTTTAAGTATTGTATAAAATAATGAGCAATTATCAAATAAATAAAATAGTTTAAAATGGACTCCGGTCACTGAATGTTTCCTTTGCACCGGAATCCATTGAGCTTCGACGTCACCATTCAGCCGGCGTCGTCATTTTGGTACCGAGTCATTAGAACAATTAGAATATTAAAATATAATGTATTTTTTTAAATGTTGTAATAAAACGTATTTATTATTTTATAGAGTGTGACAGCCCTTGGTGGGAGCAGCTTGGCCATGGCTGGAGGCTCCAGTCAGGCTGCTGGAGGGCAGGAAACAGCCAGGGCGTTGCACGCGTTAGTCACCAGGGAGCAGCACTACGCGCAGAGTCTGCACTTCGGAGTGGAGCGATACGTAGCACCCCTGGCTGCGAGATCTGATATCATGACTCCACAAGAGCATAAGCTGCTGTTCCAGAACTGCGAAGAGGTAAAAAGACAGATATTTGTACTTAAATATAACTTAACCCTTTCGTTACGGCTGAGTGGAATACAAATTATACTGTCAATACGGCGTGAATTTTTCTAACCATTTTTTTTTGTTTAAAACTATTATATGAAGCATCAATGTAATGCGTGGTGAAAGGATGCAGGAGTAGGTCGCAAAGCAAAGAACTTGTTTTTTGAGCACAATTCGCATTTATTTTTATTAAACACTTGATTTCCTCGTCCGACCCTGCATGACGAGACTTAACTGACGACTAATCACGCTCGTAATGGGCTGTCGCCGAGCGCCGCAAGTGGCTATCTACAGAATCAATGGCGCATCAATTACAGCAGCCATGTACATAGCTTACGACACACCCGTGACCGGACTTGTCAAGATGCCAATATGGCGACACATACATGTACGAGAAGCAAACAGAAATAAGAGACGAAAGATTGTATATCGAGGTTATCGGCACCAGCCAACAAGGGCTATATCATGCTGATGTCAAAATATAATAAATATAAGGTTAAGATTTCGACCTTGGGTCTCGATGATGTGCGGGAAGCGTGACACTATATTCGCATCTCACTCTTTCATACTTCACTGTGAAGAAGAGGGAAGAGAGTGGGAGTGGGCCATGCTGTTGTCACTCTATATTGACTTTCCTATTTGTTTCAGCTGCTGAGGTTATCTGAAGACATCATAGAGCAGCTGGTAACAGAAGATGGAGAGATTCAGATCCATTTGGTAGCCAGCGTGTACCTGTCCAAGATGCCTTCTATCATCGCCCTCTACAAGACTTACTGCAACGGACTGAAGAGAGCTGACTGCGTTTTGGTAAACCTCATACAATATTCAAATCATTTAATCATTAATTGGCATTGACATCCTCCTCTCATATTTGGGACATCGATTTACTTGATGAAGGATGCAGGATCAGGTTCACAATATAAAGAACTTGTTTTTATTTCACTATACACGTTTATTTGTCAAGCACTTCGCATTCGACACACGCCATGTAGGCGTGCCCATAACGGCCGCGAGCATTGTCCAACTGACAGCTCACGGCACGCTCTGACATCTCGGCGGTGCCAACTGTCGCTGCCGAAAAAAGTGAATTCAAGATGGCAGTGGTACCAACAGGAAATAGGCCCACTGTCATTACAAATATTTTGGCGTATGCAAAAACCGTTTAACATTCTACAATTACAAACATTAGATGAAAAAAAAAGAGACAAAAGATCGTTTTTCGAGGCTTTACGGCATCAGCCTAAAAGAACTTTATCAAGCTGATATCAATACAATATTGTATAATCAAACACTTAAACCACATCGTTTCTTCCACAGGTCCAGAAGTCCCGCCAACAAGGTGGAGGTTTCGTAAGGCTGTGCACCGAACCTGCGATCCCCAGAAGAAGACCAGACGTCACACAGCTGGTCCATAAACCCCTCGAGCAGTTCAGGGAACTTCTGAGGCTACTGAGAGCTGCTAGGGGAGCAGTTCCAATGTCACACCCCGACCAACCAGCTCTGTCACGCCTTGTTGGGGATTTACAGGTAAGCTTGCCAAACATCTTTTTTTTATGTAAACGCATGCAGGAGAGCACAGCTGGTCAAGACCAGTGCACTCTATCACGCTCAGCCAGGGATGCTGGACGCAGTACACGCGAAACGTGTTTTGAGTTCGTGTTTGTGTGTGGGTTGGGGAGCTTGCAAGTGTATATTCATCTGTTTCTTGAAGAGATCCAGATTGTAGGAAGTAGGAAACACAGACGCTGGAAGAGCATTCCAAAGCTTACCGGTGGCATTAAAGAAAGAACTTTGGAAACTGCCAGTTCTTGGTTGACACACATTAACCGTGTATGGATATTCGGCAAGTTTAAGACGAGTTTGTCGGTTGTGGTTGGGTACAGGAGGAATTAGTTCTTTAAGTTCCGAAGAGCAGCAACCGTGGTAATAACAGTAGAAAAAAACTAAGTGAACCAATCTTATGCCTGTATTCCATTGATTGTAGGTTAGACGTAAGAATGTCATTGTTTATCAAACGAATTGCTTTTCTTTGAACTGAGCCAATCAAGTTTAGAAGGTATTTTGGGGCTCCAATCCAAAGGTGACTGCCGTATTCAAGGATTGGTCGGATTTGTCCTTTATATAGAAGATGTTTCTTATCGTTGATATACCTCAGTGATCTATATAATACACCTAGTTTTTTGGAAGCGAGTCCGGCTTTATACTTAATTGACTCGTAATATTTGACATTATTTGAGATTGATAATCCAAGGATAATGCACTTCTTTAGAGAATGTCTCACCGTCTGTTATTTGTAAGTCGACGAAAATCCAAGAAGGTTTTCTTTTTCCACGTCAATATATGTTCGATGAAATGAAATGAACACATAACATAGAGACTAATCATTAACATTGATGGCGAATTCTTGATTTCAGAGTGCTTACCATGACGTTACTGCTGGGGCTGGTTTGATGGGTCCTCTTGGAGAAGGAAGACCATTGCTGTCTGTGGCGGACTTGGAAAGTAGACTAGTATTCACCAGGTGTAAGGTACGAAAAATAGAAACTATTATATTGTGTTACAATTGCCAAATGGTCCAGGATTCAAGGGGAAATAGACAGGTTGAGAGCGTTAAGATGTCATTGCATCTCCTTCAAATACAGATTTAAAATGCCTTAACAAGCTTCAAATTCTACATAATTTATCTGCAAATATAAAGAACCTCGCTATGGTGGCTATATGGAACTCTGTATATTATGGACAGCACTTGACTTTGACGAGGTTGAGATCGCCCTATCTAAATCCCTTTTAAGTGGCATATTTATCTTCTTTATTAAAGATTCTCTAGCAGCAGAAAATTACTAATATTTCAGAAGTTTTCGAAAATGTATCGTCTCATGGGCAGTGCTGTCATCGATATAGCAGTGAATATTTGTACATTGTAGCAAATCATTTACGTGTAGAAGGAAAATATTGGACCTAGCATAGAGCCTTGTGGAATTCTGAGTTAATCATGTGGCAAAAAAAAACTACGAAGATTTTTTTTTAAAAACTGGATTTGGCAGAATAAAGGAAAAACCTCTAGCGGTGGGCAGTGTTTCGGCAGGGAGAGTCACTGCTGCGTGACTTTGAAGACCTGTAGACCGTCTCACACCGAAGATCTTGCCCTATTTGCCCGACTAACTGCACTTTAACACCTAATTCTGGGCAGCACATGGGACATCCATGTTGACAAATATTGGGCCGAAACAAACAAGCAAATCATTGACGTGTACAAGGAAAAGAGTAGGCGACAGTAGAGAGCCCTGTGGAATCTCGAGTTGATCTTATGACAGGAAGAAGCTTAGAATAAATTTGCTCTGGATACAGTAAAAAGTTTACTTATTGATTATATTCTTTAATGATAAAGCATTTTCTTGGATCATTTCAGCCATTCGTGTTAGCAAAGCCTGGCAGACAGTGGATCTTTGGTGGCGATCTCGGCCGAGTTGAAGGAAGATCAGTTCGACCTTTCTGGGCGCTTCTATTCAGCGATCTGCTGTTGTTTGCCACGGTGTCCAGAGACAGGGTGCTCTTCATCACCGAGGAACCGCTACCCATCGCCAACATCACTGAGACGTGCTTCACCGTCCGCAAAAGAGGTAAGCTTTCAACAACTGATACAAATTTTTTGAGGCCAGGAAACATTTCTTGACCTTAAATGTAACCAACTTTAAAACCCGTATTCGGAGACATTTCTTAAGCTAAGCAACCTATAAAAAATACTTTCATGTAGAATTATTAAACTAGAGAAGCTTCAACACTTGTCTCACCTCAAATCTTAAAAAACGACTCTTCAAACGTGTGTTAGATGGTTAGCTTAATTCAAAGAATGACTCCGCATGCATGTTACGGTCTTTTTTCACCTTGTACCTGCGCTTCTTTGGAACAATTATCAAGGTATTGTTTTTGCAGCACTTTCTCTTCATATAAGTAACGGTCTTCGGTAAGAAACACATAACGTGGGTGTAAAATGTAATAGTTTTTGACTTCTTCGTGGTCTTCTCCACATATAAAGAAAAGGAATGGTAGTTAGACTCCGTAGAGATGAGGTCGACGTATCCAACTGGTCCAGACCTCTGTTACAGTACGCTGAAGAGCCTTTCTATACTTGACTCTAATATTAGGCAATAACACAGAACGTGTTCAGCGTCCTGCAAGGGGCTACCACATGTGCAGTCTGGACTATCAAGGAGGCTAAATTAGAAGAGTTTAGCCTTAAAATTGTCGTGACCAGTTGTTCAAAACGTTATTTTGATCATAACTGTGTTGTATTAAACATCAAAAAGTCTTTAAAGTAATTGTTATAATCAAACTCTTTATCTTAGAGTCAGGTAAGTCACAGGGCATTTTGCCACTCTGTGTAAATTGAGGAGATCAAGGTCCGAAACAACAAGTATCGAGGGATTTGCGGTGTACGAAATTCTATGTATTATTAATATTAATAAAGAATGCTCACGCATCGATACGGAGCATTGTCTATCTCAATAATCTGCCACTCTATTCGGATTGAAAGGATCAAGGTCCAAAAACGGTATCGAGGAATGTGCAGTGTATGACATTCAATGTATTAATATTACTTTTATAAATAATTGTTGTAAAATAGGGTATAAAAAGGAGTCTCGTACCTAAATAAATTAGTACCAACTCAACTCCGCTCTTTGGACTTATCATCAGTGCTGGAACTTTGGTATTCTGGCATCACCATTTAAGCTGATGCCGTCATTTCGGGACTGTGACCTCGGTTCCGGAATAACAGTCATAAATTGACTTGTTTAATGGTTTGGAATAAGCCATGGCGTCTCCATTCTGTCGAGTGTGAAAGAAACAAGGATAAAGTATGTTTATCTTTGAGCCGATTACTGTCGATGCTTGATCATCAGTATGGTGCGAAAATACTATGTTTTATTTGCTATCAAACACATGGATGAATAAATTATTTATGCTTACAGCTAATGAGTTCCGGTTGAGCGTCGGTTCTGCTCGAGCAGGCAGTCCTACAGCCAGATGTGGTCCTCCTGCAAGAACGAGATCTCGAACATTGCTGTTGAGAGCACCTTCACCTGATCTTAAAGCAGTTTGGCAGAGCTTACTACTAAGGCAGATGTGAGCATCTCTTAACACATGTTTCTAGTTGAATTATTAACACTTTGTAGTAATTGAAGAGCAAGTTAAATATATCAATATTTCGTAATTTATTTGAACATAGATACTGTTCATTCGCTTGCTGAAATACTGCAGTTTTGCCTTCAATGAAGGCTTCAGTGTAAATAATCATACTGAGATATAAATATTGAGGTGTACAGGAGAGTATAAAGGGGGGATGAGTGAAGCTTAAAGGAGTCAAGGAAGGGGCTTAGAAATGTTTAAATAAATTTCTAGTGTTGAAGAACTAGCATCAATTTCTTGCCTTCCACGTGAGCATTTGAGGTGACATCCTTCGTCTTTAAAAAGGTGACATGTCGCAGGTTGGTCAAGTGGCTGCGTGGAGGAAGTATGCAGGAGCAGTTCGCAAAGCAACTTGTTTTTGAAGCACAATTCGCATTTATTTTTATTAGAGACTTGATTTTCCCGCCCGATCTTTACATGACGTTTTCGCGCGGCCGGACGGGAATTAACTGATGACAGCCGGAACACTGTGATATGCAGCGCCGCCAAGATAATCACGGCAAAAAAACAAATTAAAGATGACAGTTGCACCAACATGAAATGGAGCAACTGTCATAACAGATAAAATTAAAACTAGCATTATACAGTTTGGTGTGCATGTCAGGCGAGCAAACAAAAATAAGGGACAAAAAGTAGTTTTTCGAGGCTTTTCGGCATCGGCCTAAAAGAGCTTAATCAAGTTGATATCAGAGGATTTTCCAATCATTTATAAACAAGACTTGTTTTCTTTGAAATAATACATCTTTATGTTTCTTTGTGGAGGGGATGGTTGAGGGTAGAAACTGTAGAGGGCGCCCTAGATGGGAGTATTTGCAGCAAGTATTCGAGGACATGAATTGTAGCACTTATGCTGAGCTGAAAAGGGTTGCGGAGGACCGAGAGGAATAGAGATCGAGATGCAAGATTCTGTTGCTGCAAATCAATTTACCGGATTGATACTACAAAGAAGATGTTTCTTTGTAATAATACATCGTTAATGAATGAGCACCTCAGTACTTGGTGTGTACCCAGTTACCTGGTTCCGATTTTACCCGGTTAGAAAGCTCTACTCATGCGGGAGGCCCACGTTCAACATTGAACAGACACAAAGCGATAATCATGCGAGTATTATGTCTACCAAGAATATTGAATTTTAAAAAGTCTTTACTGAACCTTGTTAACTATAGCTTTGCAATGCTCTTCCAACAACTTTACTCATATCATCATCAGCCTGTGTCCATCCGTCTCCTACATAACTATACATCCTCTTCGACATACTATCCATTACCACTGTGCCTATTCGTTAGGTGGCCTTCACTACTTGAGTTCTTCTTCGGATATCCTCGTTTCGGATTATATATTTTAGAGACACTGCTCTCATGAATCTCTCGATGGCACATTGGGAAACTTTATTTTATGTGTAAGACCTGCTGTTAGATTCCACGTCTCTGCGCCATGTTAATAAATAAGAGGATGCGTTGATTAAACGCCTTAATTTAAAAACATTGCAGAAATTTCGCTTTCGAAATGTACTTACGTTTTCCAAATTCTGCCCATCCCAGTTGTATACGCCTGTTTTTCGTACTTGTATACAATTTATAAGTTTGCTTTTAAAAACATTTTAGTTTAACAAAATATATTCGTATTTTTAGATGCCGAGTTAACTCGTCTAACGGCACTCCACTCAGCTCCCCGATGGAGTCACCAGCTCCTTTTGGCTGCTACTCAGAAGTCACCTTGGACTCTCAACAACGCCAGGTACAACTTCCCAGCAGCCTTGCCCAAAAAAGAAGAGAGAACCCATCCCACGAACCCACAAGACATCACTCGGTAAGCTTCGCCTCCACAGGAGCGGTCTACGACTCCATCTCCAAGCTGTCAGTCGCCTCCAACCCTTACAACACAAGAATCAAAGAAGAGGAATACAGAGAGTCAATCTCAGTTATCAGATCTTATGAGATGCTGACAAACACGATAAACGAAGAAACAAATCATGATGATAGCAACGCTCACACATCATACAAGCAAGACATGCAAAACGGTACGAAAACACCTGATACACCACCTCCTAACGTATCACCAGGAGAATCTTCTAAGAACTCACAAACATTTTCATCAAGGTTTGTTTCTATGAACAGTTTAGAAAGAGGCAACTCTGAAGAACATTATTCCCCACATAGAAGGATGCTTGGATATTCAAATACGCCTTCTTCTCCTAGCGCAATTTTAACACCTTCAACAACTGAGTTTGCTTTAGGTGCTAAAAAGTGCGACCACTTCGGAGAGCATTGCGTTTTAGACGGAGAACAACATGAAGTTGTTGAATCTGATGGAATTTGTAGATGGGAGTCTTTTGAAGCAGATCTCGCTCTCGCGGATCTGAATTTAGATCCTTGTTTTAAGACCGACGTGGAAGAGAATATTTACTTTAGAGACGATTTCTTCTCTCCTAGGAGATCCAATGCGCCCGATAGACGTGATCCTCCGCATACTTTAGATCTTTGATCCGCTTCTTTGGACAAAAAAATCGAAAATTTTGGCAATCGTAGATCAAAAGTGATCAATTTTCTCTTCTTTTGCAATTCTTTGATTCAGCATTTTTTAAACAAATTCTTCCGTTTTTATTAACAATACGCGTGAATTTCTGAATGAACGTTACAACGTATTAAGTGCAACATTTTCTTCTGTAATTTTACGTGGAAAAATCTCTTTAGAAAGTAGTTTTCAAGACATCGTAAAAAGCTCTGTTTTGACAGTCATTTTTAACAGATATTTTTAAAAATCCAATTTTCAATTTACTTTTGAAAAATTATCGAAATTAGAAAATGCGAATACGATAAATAATGTTACAATAAATGTTACTAATGACCATGTTTAAGTAAATAGTAAAATTAATGTTCCATTATTTGAAAAATAGAAAAATACAGAAAATATTTATAAAAAAATATTAGTACAGTTAACCCAAATATACTTCAGCATTTTTTTATTTGTAAGATTTTTCCTACAGTGTTTGCGACGATTTTTTATAAAACGTTTTCCTTGTTATTTTAAGCTGAACTGCCTCATAGGACTAAGCGTTCCTAGTGCATCGAGCTAATCATCCGATCTTACGAAAACCTTATTATTGGTATAAACCTTTTAATGTAAAGGTAAATAAATCAATAAAAAAAATATATACGCGTATAACTGGTTCAGAACTAAGGTGTCACGACCTATTGTTCCCAGAATATTCGTTTAAACGACTCATCGGTAACGACGTGGTGCGCACTGGAAAACTGGTGAACAAGACATTTGGCGCACAGGAAAACTAGTGCACTGGCTATCTGGCTAACCGAAGATAACCTAACCTTAGATTTTTCTAGTGATTTAATTTATTATCTATAATTATTTTTTTTCCCTTACAGAAACATTACAAATTTGAACAACTCAATTAATTTCTGGAGTACAATTAGAATTAATCCTAAAATAAAAAAAATACATTAATTGCAAATATAGGTACTTATGATTAAGTACTAAGAACAAAGTAATAAAGACAAGAAACAGAAGGTCCCAATGCTCATCAAACAGACGACGCCAACAAATTATTCCTCCAAAGAAACTCGTGGAGTTCATGTCCGAATTGGGCCTCCCTTACGTGAAATATATCGACATCCGAGGCGATTTGGTTAAACAGTCGAATTCCTCGCCCAGAGATTCCAGAGATCCACAGGTCGCTAGCGAAATAACTTGGTTACTTGGTACACCAGACATCAAATGCGCCCCACGTCGTTACCGATGAGTCGTTAAACGAATTTTCTGGAGACGAAATGCGGCAGATTCCAGAACTACTGGCTTAGTTAATAAAACATTCGATAATAAAAATTTGGAACATATTTTTAAAGGTTTAAATAAACTTTTTTTGTAATCTACTTTAATAAACGTGGTTGAATTACAAAATTGATAAGGAAAAATATAGAACAACTAATATTATTATACTTTTCTATTTTTATAGTTTTCTAACTTTTTAATATATTTTGTATCTAATTTAATATTATCAGTACTCCCCTTCCGATCGAAATTAAAAATATTTATTACTTAAATTAAATAAAAAACAAATTTAAAAAAAAGTAATGTGGGAGTGTTTTGATCTGTGGATTGCTGAGAAGGAATTGTTATGCGTGTTAGGAAGAGATCACTGGAGATACACCGACATTCCGAACAAGAAAGAAAACAAACAAGAACACTTTATAATGTTACGGGAAATTGAATGTCAGTAAGTAAGCTTAATATTTAAACAGCTTTTAAAGGTTGAAAAGTTAACAGAATATTTACATTAGATTTGAATGATTAACAAGATTCTATTTATTAGTAAGTTCTAGAAGTTATTTTTACACAAAATCATACCATCATACCTGCAGTATTCTACGAAGACATTTTTTTAAATACATTTTATTTGGGGCACGGATATTAATAATAAATTAATTAATCGATTAAACGCTTGTATATAAATTATTGTGAAAAATAATCTTATGATTGGTTGTAAAATAAACGTTAATAAATATTTTGGCTTATTTAGTTTTTAATGGTAATTTAAATATGTAGGATATTAATAAAAAAATGTGCGTAAAATTAAGAATAAATAAATTAATTTAATCAAACTTTATTAATTAAATTTTCAAGTGAATAACGTTAAAGACAGTCTCTTGTAGCAAAAGATTATTTTTAAATTTCATAAATGGAATAAATTTAAATTGGCATTAACCCTTTCGTTACGGCTCGGTGGAATACAAATTATACTGTCAATACAGCGTGAATTTTCAAACTATTTTTTTTTTCTTAAAACTAGTATTTGAAGCATAAATGTAATCTGACCTATTTTCATATATCACATTGGTTCTTGTATCCTTTAGCTATCAAATGGTGCATAAAAAACTATTATATTTAACAAATCTTTATTATATAACTCCATACATGTGGTGGCATTGACACATGTGGCTTACAGAAAAATCGCTGCTGTGACGAAACCTAACGATATTTACGTACATGCTTTACATATTCCTGTAAAGAATACATGTAGGTTGATAAAGGCAACGACTGCAGGTCCACGTTCCTACCGTAGATGTCACAATTAGTACTGAAGGTAGCAAAACGATATATCACGGCTCCCGATGTCAACGGTAGGGGAATCTTGGACGGCATATATCGACCAGGCAGACCTGATGATGGCCGAGAGTAACGCCATCGATGTCGCCCACTTCTGGGCAGACAGGATCTGACCCTGTTGTTTCCAACACGATTATGTATATCGGCTACCGATGCGAAAGGGTTAATTATTTAATTTTTTATTGTTTACGTAAACGCATACCTGAGAATGCCGACAGATGTTGATGTAGAAATCTCATTTGTGGTTTATTTATATGAAGCTTACTATTTCATGTAATATAATATATTTATTTATTCAGTTAACACTATCAAGTCCGCGCGTTACACGATTAAACTTACGCTGGAGGCCGACTGTTTTTTTAAAGAATTGCCAAATCTATCGTCATGTGTTCAAATAAAATTAAATATGACCCTCACTGAAAAGGTTTGAGACCTTTGAATTACGGTCGAAAGTAAAAACAACACATGTGCTGTGTGATCGGCCACTAACGTTTGAAAAAGCGCCACAACCTGCGTATAGTCGGCCACTAAGGGTTGGCGGAACGATCGCACACGTGTTGTGTGACCCGCCTTTAACGTTCGGCCTGGTGATTACACACGTATTGTGTAATCGGCCTGGATAGTGTTAATAATGTTTGCACATACTCGTAACTAGACTAAGGCGTAATATATTGTTAATATATTACGTAATTAAAAATTTAAACGTCGATTTTTTTTTCAAAGGACTTACAATGCAATAATTTGATATGCCAAATTTTATATAAGCAAAAAAATATATCGTCTGTCTACCTCTGTCAATATACATACTAAATATGTATTATATATAATATTATTTACTAACTTAACTTTCGAATAATAGATATAAGACTCTTTAGGTCAACTTATAGCGGGGTTTATTAAGATTGAGATTTAGCCAAAGCTTGGACTGAATATTTAAAAAAAAATCGTACTACTCGTACATCTTTTCGTCTACCACCAATTTTGATTGACTATGACATACATTTTACGTGTGAGGGATCAAATTCACACCTACAATTATTTTAGAGCTCAGAAATTTATTGAAAATATTTTTATTTTTTTCTCCATGATCGAACCCACGACGTTCGGCTTGTCAAGCTAACTTATACACGCCGACGTAACTTAAACTCATTTTCGGAATATTCTGAAAGGGAGGCAGGAATAAACTTTTTTTATTGTGACGCGACTATCTATGGCAGCGCGGTATAACCAGTCGGGTAATCTGGTGAAAGATCTGCACTTCCAACGCAGAGGGTTGATATTTTTTTAATTATTTCGATTTTTTCGATCTTGATGGAATTCCATAATATCCAATATAAATAAAATATTTTTTATAATTTACCCCACAATATATTTTGTAGACGACATGTTTCAGCCACGTTGAATGGCTACTTTCAAGTCTATATAAAGCAAAGGGTGAGTGAAAAGGTGGATATGAATTGTGTGATGGGTATAGGTGTTTTGGAAAGATAAACACAACTTTACTAACTGACTTGAAAATGGCCATTCGACCTGGCTGAAACATGTCGTCTACGAATATATTGTGGGATAAATTCTAAAAATTATTTCATTTAAATCTGATAGTTTTTTTATCAATTTTAAGCATTTGTACAGGTCCAATAAATAAATATATTTTTTACAGTAAATTCACATTACTTTTGTAATTGACTATGTATGCCTCGCTGTGATTGCTCTCTTTCGATTATTTACCGACGAATTCGGTAGTAAATATTAGTTCGAATAGCTGAATATAAAATACACTTTATCGGTCGAAATTTGAGCGGGCCTAAACACCTAGTACATATTAAATTCTAACAATTAGACGTGGTAGCTTCTTCGTATGCAATGCGTAGAAAAAAAATCTTTTTTATTTATTTTAAATTTTTTTAATTATTAAATGACGTGGAAATTATTAGAGCCAATTTAATTAAAATTCAATTAAAAATTCAATCTTAATTAATAGTTTTTCACGCGTTGTAATAAAATAATTAAAACAAGGCATTAAGAAATGAAGGCAATTATTTTTTTTGGCAGTTATTAATTCAAATAATCAGTAATTATTTTAAAAACGGGCAGCAATAAATAACCACATGAAATAATTAATGAATGGTAATTAATATATAATAAATAGGTTAGGTAAGGTCACGTTAAATTTTCATATTATGGGTTATTCATTAATTTTACATAATTTTTTACCAATATTGAATACTGATCACATTCATTCTGACACAGTGCATACAGCCAATTTATTCAGTCTACTGCCGCTTAATTTTATTTAATGCCGATCGATTTAATTTGCTGCCAAAACCTTGAATTAGTTACTGGACAAAGAAATATAGGCCAAAAATTGATTCATTAAATCGTAATAAAGTGCGCTTCGACTGATTGGTAATTTAATGCTGAATAATTATAAATTACAGGTATATATAATTAAATTTGAAAAACTCAGTGTTATTCTTAATAATATATTTTGAGAATCAATGTTTAAAGATTGATTAAAATGATGTAATAACCGTTTAGTTAAGGATCGCATTTTTCGTGTCAGAATTCTAACCTTCCAGCTGCCGTCGAGTAGTTTCCCTTGGCTTGTCATAAATATTACATCATCAAGTTTTCGTTGTGTAAATGGTGTACTATATAAATGTTAAGGAATTGCTGTATGGTTATGAAAAGTGATGAACGACAGTACTTAAAAAAACATCTATTTGACTTTCTTAAAGAAAAAACGAAACAACACTCTCTCTCTCTCTCTTTATCCTCGACATTTCCCATCATCGAGGTCTGCTCTCCTTTTGCACACTCGCCATGTCTGTCTGTCCTGCGTTGCATTCTCGGTCAAACCCAGAGTTTTAAGATCCTTGTCTAAAGTTGCAGTCCAGGTTGCCTGCGGTCTTCCAGATCTTCTTCTCAGCGTGGTTATGTTGAGGGCTCTCTTCATCACGTGGTCCACATGCCCATACCACCTTAGGCGGTTTTCCTTATCTTTTCAGGTATGGGGGCCACCCGAAATGAGCCCCGAATATGCTCATTTCGAACTCTGTCCACTCTAGTCACACCGCCCACCCACCTCAGCATCTTCATCTCTGCCACATGAATCCTATCCAAGTCACATTTCCGCGGGATCCAACACTCCGAACCGTAGAGCATAGCTGGCCTTACAGCAGTTTTGTAGATTTTACCTTTGGTCCTAACTGAAATCTTGCTATCAAACAAAACCCCAGAGAGAGACCTCCATTTCTGCCATTCTGTGCTTATTCTATGCTCCACACGAAACAACACACTAAATATTTCAAAACAAAATATTATATCGACTTGTTAATCAGAATGAATATTCGCCATTGGTTTCGTTGTATTTTTTTGGTGGGAGGGAAAATCTTCAGAAAACACCCCCTGTAAGAGCTAAGGCTGCCCTTAGCGCCCTTAGTTCATTCGGCGCCTTGGGCAGCCGACCCACTGCGCCACCCCCTAAAACCGGCACTGCGTCATCGTCATGTAATGTTGACAGAATTATTATTGATTTATTTTTCCGATGTACATGGGAAAGCACAATTTTGTTTCCTTTTGGAAACCAAAAACAAGATCCCAAGTAAGAATTATTTTGGTGTGGTAGGTTAGAGAGACACTGCCCTTCGAATAGCTAGAAGCTCGATGCTTGCGACTCTGTGATAAATGTAGGCAGCGCCGGTTTTAGGGGGTGGCGAAGTGGGTCGGTGCCCCAGGGCGTCGAATAATCTAGGGGCGCCGAGGGCAACAAATCTTTATTATATTTTTTTAAATATAAAAAATATGGGTTGCTAGAAAAAAATAGCCCCAGGGCGCCGCAGGTTCTAAAACCGGTACTGAATGTAAAGGAAGCGATGAGGTAGCGCGCCCGCTGGAAGGTTAATACAGTTTCTGTCATAATTTTTAGTACATTAAGAATTTATATATATTAAATGGTCAAAATTTAAATGACATCGGGTCACATTTACCTGGTCAACCAAACGTAACCTAACCTGAATATGAAATTATAATAATTTATTCTGAATGTTAAAAAAAATATTCTGGCCAAAAATTTTATTTTATTTTGACCGGAAACTTGATTTAAATACAGAATAAAAATTTATTTAAATTCTGACCATTTAATTTTTGGCCTTTTCTAAAATCCCATTCTTATTTATTTACAATACAAATATTTTATTTTAATTGTATATAAATCCATAATAATTATATGTGACGAAAATATTTATGAAACAACTTGTTGTAAATCTGATGTAAGTTTAAAATAGGAATTATTTAAAAATGATTTTTTAATAATGTTTAAATAATTAAATTAATATTTTCAGATATTAGCCACCCCCCCCCCTCCCATTTAATTGTTATTTCAGGGAACCGTGAATATATGTAAGTGTTTTGCCATGATTTTTTTTTCTTTTTAATAATTATTAATATATATAATGTAAAAAATATTGTAATAAAGTAGATATTTAAAAAAATAAGTAGTTTTTAACAAGTTTAGGTGGGTACTTGCGACGCTGGTAGAAAATTATAATTTTTTAAATTAAAAAAAAAGAACAAAAAAAAATTAAATGCACGAAAACTAGTTTAGTTTCTGATTTTATTATAAAAAAAAAATAATAATTAAAATCAATAAAATATAAATATAAAATTGACCGCGTCGCATTATTTTTATAATTTATTTTTCAATTATAATCTATTTTTTTATTACTATGCAATGCCTTCAAAAATAACTATAATTATTCAAAATTAGCATAAACTTTTTTTTAAGTATTAATTAATAATTTCAATAACATTTAAATAACGAATTCATTGCATGAATACAAAAGCACGAATAGAAAAAAAAACATTTTTATTTTTAAAAAAATCATATATTATTATGGATTTACTGCGATTTACATTTATGAACTAATTTAAGGTAAAATTTATTTGTAAAATTTATTTGTAATTCAAATAATTTATACCTAATTGGTATTTAAATATTTTTTATTTATTTATATATGCAAAGCTAGCATCGCAAATATTCACTTAGACTTTTACAATTACTGTGGTCAAAAATGTTGTTAAATTACTGTCTATTTTGTGTTATTTACATATATTTAAAACAAAACAAAAAAAATGTTTTTTCAATAGAGATTTATCTCTAAATGAAAAATAAATTTAAAAAAAAAAACATATTATGGCCCTAATAAATTTATTTATTGTAAAAAATAGCCAATGTGTTTTATTTAATATAAAAATAATTTTAATTGCCTGCCCCCCTTTTTGAGTTGATTGAAAGTAGTTGTTGTTGAAAAATATACATTTATTTTTTTTATAAAAAAAATATTTGCGATACTAGCGAATGACATATTTTTATTTATTTTTATAATTTTATATTTAAGTTAATATTGTTTGACAAAAGAAAACTATTTTTAATAAGATTACAAACATAAATTATTTTACTAGCAAAAAAAAATAGATTTATAAATATTCATTTACTAACCTTGTTTTTACATGGATCACGTTAGATAAGTTCTCTATTAGGAGGCTGCAGTTTCTGTGAGAGACTGCAGAGTTATCTCTTAACAAGTGATGGATTAAGAAAGGCTACGAGTTAGTCGAAACTGCAGTCTCTTAATAGAGAACTTAACTTACGTGATCTATGTAAAAATAAGGTAAATAAATAAATATTTATAATTTATAATGGATCTCAAAGTGAATGCTGAAAACATTGAAAAAAACATTAGATTAACTTACAAAGTAGATTTTACAATACTTAAGATTTTTATGGGAAATTAGTACCAAAATATATATATAGTACACTATAATAATTAAAAAAAAAACCTTACCACTAGATTAGTAATAATAGATTTATTAAATAATTTACATTAATATCAGTTTCCCTAAAAACTATGCATATTTTTAGCAGTATTAACACAGTTCATTGTTTCTACTTGTAAAATTATTTAAGCTGTAGTATAATTTAGTTTTAGGATAGTATAGAAGTCCTATTGTTAATTGTCTATATAATATTGCATAAAATGCGTATTCTGCGCATTATTCTGACATACAAAAAGCGGTGTCACGACCTTTCGTTCCCAGACTATTCGTACAACGACTTATCGGTAACGATGTGGGGCGCACTGGACGTCTGGTGCACGGGACATTTGGCGTATGTTACAACTGTTGCACTGGATGTCTCGCTAACCTAACATAACCTAATTATTTGTCCAGTAATCGAAGAGTCTAGAGATTTCCATTTTTTTTATTGTTTTATTTATTTTTTTCCCTTATAGACACATTACAAATTTGAACAACTCAATTAATTTCTGAAGTACAATTAGCATTAATATATGCAAATATAGGTACTTATGATTAAGTACTAAGAACAGAGTAATAAAGACAAGCAACACAAGGTCCCAATGCTCATCAAACAGACGACGCCAACAAATTATTCCTTCAAAGAAACTCGTGGAGTTCATGTCTGAATTGGGCCTCCCTTACGTGAAATATAGCAATACCCGAGGCGGTAAATAGGTCTCGTTAACAAAATAACTTAGGTTAGGTTAGCGAGTCACCCAGTGCACCAGTTGTCCCGTGCAACAAGTCTCGTGCACCAGATGTCTAGTGCGCCCCACGTCATAACCGATGAGTCGTTGAACGAATCTTGTAAGAACGAAATGCGGTGGAACGCAGTTCGACAATACGGATATTGATTAATACAATTGATAGTCAAATATATGAATTAAAACTATTAACATCCTCCTCTCTTATAAAAAGGTGTTACTCCGTCGCGTGATGGCAGGATTAGGAGCAGATTGATAACACAGACTTTTTCAGAAGCACATTGACATGTATTTACGATAAAACTTTACAAATTTAGGGCTCGACCTAGGAACAGCACTAGGCCGAGCCACAATACAATATGCTCTCGCCGACGGGCGGGGGGCGACTGCGCTCCGCGCTCGGGATGGGTTCTCGCCCGCGCCACAAGCGGCGGTGTATATAACTAACACACCCTAAGCGGACTTGTCCAAAATGACAATATGGCGACACATAAATGTATGACAAGCGAACAGAAATAAGACACGAAAGATTGTATGTCGAGGTTTTTGGTACCAGTCAGTAAGAGCTACATCATGCTGATGTCACTGTGCATGATTGAAAGGTAAGTATTTTCAAATTGTGAGTATAATATTTCCATATATAATGTAATTAAAATAATAATATTAAAAATTAACATGTGTTAAAATGCATTAGCAGTTTGAACATTTACATCCACTTTACTTAAGGAAAAAATAACGACTTCACGTCGCCGGGATCGTTATTATGCACTTGTTGGACGTATGAGGAGCAGATGAACAACACACGGAGAAAAAAAACATCGCAATTAGACGCTTTGGGTGGCGCAGTCAACAAATTCAGCGCGCAATTTATCATTGCTCAGCCGAATTTATACATACGGAACGTTCGCAAAGCCGCACATCTGCTTGGTTCTGTCTCGTCTGCGCCGTCGCTCGCGCAGATACATGACACGGGCGCGTGATTCTATCCCCGATTATTCCACAAATTATTTATTTCCATCGCTACAAATGAATAACTATACATGATTAAATTTTTATTTAATTCTTAATAATATTACGAAGGAATAAAAAATATATTTTTATCATTTATATATATTGTATAAAAATATTTTGCAAAAAAAAAATGCCGGATTTAAATTGTTTAAACCACCTTTGACATGAACAAACATTCAAAATATTTCCCAGTAAATCACAAATTTGTAGCACGTGTTGAACTTTCTTTCTTCATGAAATAATAAAGCATAATATTACGAATAAATTCCTCATTCCGCACAAAGCTCTCCATTTTATCTGTATACAATGGAGAGCTTTGTGCGGAATGAGGAATTTGAGGGCTGTAAATATTTTTGTTTAAAAGTCCTAGTACACTCCAGGTATACATATCATCGTAGAGTATGGGTTAATAGCCCGCCAGGTATCGTCAATCGGTCTATATGACGTACTTACATACTGTTTGTGTGGTTTTTGAAGGTTACCGCTGCTGATCCTGATAACTCCAACACTCTTGAAGCTAGGAGTTCTCGTCCTGCTTGCAAGGGTGCTGCTCTTCACCTTGCAAGATGGATGAAGACGCATCCTGGAGGAGGTCCACCAGAACCAGAACCAGAGGTGACTATTAACCCTTACGTTACGGCTCGGTAGAATACAAATTATACTGTCAATACGGCGTGAATTTTTCAAATTATTTTTTTTGCTTTAAATTAGTATTTGAAGCATAAATGTACTTATCTTACCTATTTTCATATATCAAATTGGTTCTTGTATTCTTTAGCTATCAGATGATGCATAAAAAACTATTATATTTAACAAACGTTCATTATGTAACTCCATACATGTGGTGGCATTGACACATGTGGTTTACAGAAAAATCGCTACTGTGACGAAACCTAAAGATATTTATTTACATGCTTTACAGATATCTGTAAATAATACATTTAGCTTGATAAAGGGAATGACCACTTCCAGTTTCTTACCGTAGATATCACAATGAGTACTGAAAGTAGCAAAACGATATATCACGTCAACCGATTTCAAAGTTCGGGGAATCTTTGACGGCATATGCCAACAACCGATGCGAAAGGGTTAAACTGTTCATTACCAACAAAAGTGAACGTGATTTCATTTAACAGTTCACGTACGTGTCAATCGTATTAGCTTCCTTCAAATGATACATATTATTTTAACTGATTGGTTTTGTGTGATCCAGGTGTGGAGCGCAGAGCAACTTAGGAAGAGATCGAGAGAACTGAGACTAGTTGACGTGGCTCACATAGCTGCCACTGTAAAGCCTTCTCTTCAAGCAGAGAAATCTCCAGAAGACGTTGAAAGAAGTCCTTCGAGGAGTACCAACTCTGATAGCCAGGTATGCAACAGACTTCTGACATTTTTTTTGTAGAAACACGCATCCAAAAAACTAGTAACATCCTCCTCTCTTTACAAAGGTTGTTATTCAGTCGCGTGGTGGCAGGATAAGGAGCAGATTAATAACACAGACTTTCTCTGAAGCACATTGACATATATTTACGATAAACTTTACAAACTTATGGCCCGGACCTAGTCACAGCAGTCGGAAGGGCCAAAATACAATATCCTCTCGGTGACGTTCCACAAGCGGCGGTCTCCGTAACTAGTCTGATATGGCGACACATGCATGACGACAAGCGAATAGAAATAAGAGACGAAATATTGTACATCGAGGTTTTCGGTACCAGTCAGCAAGGGCTATAACATGCTGATGTCACTAGGTATGCTATAGTATATAATAGTTCACGTCGTTATTTCACCAACAAACAACTTTTTCTTCTATCCAAAGAACAAATATGTACCATTTTTGAATACAGCAGTCAAACTTGGGTTGAAACTCTAAAATATCTTCTAGATTTAATAGACTTGTTTCTAAAACTACTTCTTCTTCTATTTAAAGGACAAATCCGACCTATCCTTGAATACGGTAGTGACCTTTGGATTAGAGCCCCAAAATACTTTCTAAACTTAATTGACTCAGTTCAAAGAAGAGCAATTCGTTTGATAAACAATGACACTCTTACGTCTAACCTGCAATCATTGGAGCACAGGCGTAAGATTGGTTCACTTAGTCTTATCTACCGTTATTACCACGGGCGCTGCTTTTCGGAATTTAAAGAACTAATTCCTCCTGCACCCACCCACAACCGAGCTTTTTGGCAGTGACCGCTGCATTCAATCCCTCCTGGATGACCATCAGGAGGATTATCAGCAGACGGACGCTGTCAACTTCTTTCAAAGTCGGGGTCATCACGACTTCGCTAGAGTCTCTCATGGAGCCTGAAGTGTGGCCTGAAAAGACCATCGTTCAACCCTGGATACGCGTAAGACGAAAGAATCGCAGTGAACAGTGGTTGAAACCAGCTTAAGCGAAGATATTGACATATTTGGTGTTATATTGCTTCGGATTCAGTGCTAGTGTTGACGAAGGCGAAATTTTGGAAGTTTGATGTTGTGACAATAATGCCATGTTATTTGTGGGTCATCCATGATTTACTTATAACAGGGTTTTTGTTGTTACAAGTCAACTATTTGCATTGAGTCTCCTGACGCTTGTTCTGGGTGTGAGGTCATTGACACTAAATGTGTCAATAAATTTTCGGGCCACACTTTTATGTAAATACTTCAATAATGACTTAAGATGTTAAAATATTTTGTAATGTTATTGAAGGAAATAAATAAATAATTGTCAAAAACTTGTATTACACTTGCCGAACATCCATACACGGTTAATGTGTGTCGACCAAGAACTGGCAGTTTCCAAAGCTTCTTGCTTAATGCCACCGGTAAGCTATGGAATGCTCTTCCAGCGTCTGTGTTTCCTCCTTCCTACAATCTGGATCTCTTCAAGAAACAGATAAACATACACTTTTAATCTCCCCAACCCACCCACAAACACGGACACAAGATACGTTTCCCGCATGCAGCGTCCAGCCGCCCTGGCTGAACGTCATAAAGTATACTGGTGTCAACTGGTTGCTCTCTCTTGCATACGATTACATAACAAATATGTAAATATCTAATATAATGTGCCGTAAAAAAATATTTATATTTTAGATCACGGTTCGGTCGAGTCCTGTAGTTCCAGAAACAGTTCCAGTGTGCAGGTCATGTCACAAGCGCTGTTTATCCAAGCCTGGCAGTCCACACGTCACCAACAAGACTCTAACTCCTGGTGATAAGACCAACACTTCATCGCCAGTCAACAACGGCCTGCTGCACTCCAACTACATCTGCCAGAAGAAGATCGCCGAAGAGGTCAACCAGTGTCTCAACAAGTGCAGCAACGGAAACTGCATTGCAGAGACAAAGATCACAAACTCACCTGAAAAGATCTCACCAGAAACAAACAATAACCCACCAATTGAAACCGAAAGAAAAAGTCCAAGCATCGCTATTAGAAAAAGCAGAGAAGAGTTTTTTAAAACCCCACCTCCAAAAGAGTGTCCAAGCCCTTTTGACAGAACATCAAAAAGCCCTTCTTTAAAAAGCCCAAGCTCGCAAAGAAGCGATAGCTCAAGATCAACACTGTTTAGCACTAACAGTCCGCTTTCCTATGCGCACACAACGTGCAGTTCAATGGGAATAAGCAGTAAAAAATCGCAAAGTCCTGGAAGAGATTCAAACGCGTCAGGAAGCAGTGGCAGAGAAGAGAGCATCCAGTGTGTGATAGCTCAAGAAAAATATCTCAATGAAGTGAAGTGCGTTGAGAACATAATGCTTTCTAAAAACAGTTCCAATCGCACAAAGTTGAAAGATATGGGTAAGTTCTACGTGAGTGCTGGGAAGATGTCGGGGGAGTCTAGAAAGTCAAGTGCTTCAAAGACGACAAACAAGTGTTTAGATAGTGAATCAAATTTCTACAGCTCGGACACAGTGAATAGTTCATTCGCTTCTCTTGAAGGGGAGTTCTTTTCCGGTGCTGTGAGGACGAGCGTTAATGGAGACGTGAGGAGAGACAGCGATTTAGATGCTTCTTCAGATTTCAATTGGGGACCACTGATGTTGATGGGTAAGAACCTTTAAGCTTACATACTTTTTAAGCTTTCCACATATTATTTTGTGTCAATCGATGCAAAGGAATCAATCCATCACGGCGCATAATTTTACTCTAAAATTACGGTTTGTGTTAATTATAATGCCCTTGTTGAGTTTTCGGTCTTTCATAATGCCAATCACATGGAGGCTCATGCCGGGAGTGTTCATGGTGCGTACATGTATGCACCAACTTTGAAATCAGACTTGTAGGAGAGGGGTCCCTTCAGGTAGTTGGCTTTGTTAAGCACGTGGGTTGTACCAGTGGATGTGCCGTCTGAGGCTGGTCCTAAATTGTAGTAATCAATTAATTTAAAGCGATAGAGTGATTAGCGCGATGCTTCTGATGCATGGACAGTTAATTTCTAAGATGCAATTCACCCAACCGTGTGGGTCAGCTGAGGAAAGAACGATGTGTTGTTAGAAAGGAAAGGAGTATGTATGGTAAGTAGGTTTAGGATGGGAGAACACTGCCTGGAAGGGATGTGGGATGCCAGGCAGTGATCGGATCAGACAACTTGGGTTTACCAACCCCGTGACTTTTAATAATCTCCCTAAAGATACGTTGCACACTGAATATTAAAATTCACAAGTTTTGTAAATCGTATATATATAAATATGTATGTTTTTTAGGTTTATCAACCATGAATCCTGCTGCGCAGCTTCTTGCGATGGATCCTGCTAGTACCAGAACCAGTACAACTGCCTACAAGCCTCATGTCGCGTATCCGCCTTACCAACCCACTCCTCATCAAGCTGCTCCTCCATACAGGAATGCAGCACCCAGTATAGCAGTGGTTCCACCAACTCCAGACTTCAAAGCAGAGCTGAGAGCTCTGACAACAGTGAGTATAATGGTGTGCACAAGGTTCAATTCTCGGACCAAAATTAATATCATCCATATTAAGGTACCCACGCTAGACTTCAAAACAGATTTGAGAGCTCTGACAATAATGAGTATAAAAGTGTTCACACAAGGTTCAGTTATAGGACCAAAATGTGTACTATCCAAATTAAAGCAGAACTGAGAGCTCCGACAACAGTGAGTATAATGGTGTTACACAAGGTTCAATTCTAGGACCAAAATTTATACTATCCACAAAAAAATGTTTATATCAGATTTTAAAGCAGACCTGAGAACTCTGATAACAGTGACGATAATGGTTTCCAGAATGTTCAATTCTAGGACCCAAATATTAACTATTTATATCAAGACACCTAACCAGACTTATTGTAAAAACAACGGTCCTCCGGTGCCTTTACGTTTCTTATGCAGACAGACAACTACCAAGTAAGCTTTGTACACGTTAAACATTTTTTTTTTTGTAAAATTTATAAAATTAATATAAACGAGTATTATTTTGATTTTTGGCTTGTCGCTGAATTAAAGGAAGATTTTCAGTGTGTCGCTTAGATGAGAAAAAGCTGCGTAGCACTAGTGTAAGCTACATAGGTCGATCTATGGCTAAATTAAAAATATTCATAGATAAAACCTATTTTAATATAGCATGAAAGCCGATGTATAAAAACATACATTAAAGAAATATGGTAATATTAATCCAAAGCTTTTACTTGAAAAAATATTGTATTTTTCAGCAACATACGATAGAAGACTCACCGGACGATTCTCCGTTAATAGAAGATCCACCTTACCTCGCCTTAAAAAGGTACGTAATTATAAAGTATCCTTTATTTATTAGACATGTTGCTTTTATCATCATTCCATAACTGTTGTAATAAATGATGGTGAGACTCTCTAATTTTTTTTTCATACATCATGGCTTTTGAGTTATGCCGTGTGTACCGTTATTTTGTCCGATTTTTTTGACTGCATTACAGGGGTCATCGTCAGAGTTCTTAATAATAGTAATAATTTTATTAATAATAAAAAAAAAAAACAATAATTACGCTTTAAATGATTAGAATAACAAAAATGATGATAACGATAATGTTTCGGACAGTAGCAGCGTCCTAAGACACATGCCGGCCATTTGACGAACTACCTGCTGTCACATGACAGGTAGCAGCTACGTAATAGGTCAAAACAAATAAATTGACGCCTGCAAGCGCTGTCTTAAGACTTCTTAAATCTAGACTTAGATTAACATTTTTATATATGCGTGTCAGACGATCTATCGAACACGTACTGATAACGGCCTGTCAAATAATTACAAAATGACAACACATGCGTGTCCAACGACCTAACAAAAATAAGAGACGAAAGATTGTATATCGAGGCTTTTCGGAACCAGCCTGAAAGGGCTGTATCGAGTTGATGTCAGTACTTAGTTAATTTATCACTTTAATTGTTTTCAGATACGGAACTATGTCAAGCCTTGAAAGGTTACCATCCGATGAAATGGAAGACACACAACTTACAAATGATGAAGATCATCATGAAAAAGGTAATTACTAACTTATTTTGGTGGTTCCTGCTTTCGCTACCATGCGACTTCATATTCCAAATATAAAACTTTAATACAATTTAACCCTTGCTTTGCGATGATATGTATTTACTACAAATCGACTCTAATAATGAAAATAACCATAAAACATATAATAGATACTAAGCACAGAATATTTTTATTCCTCCGTAATATTATTAGGTACTAAATAAATTTATAATAATGTATTGTTATTCATTTGTAGCGACGGAATAAAATAATTTGTTAATTAATCGGGGACAGAAAGACGCGCACGTGTTATACATCTGCGCGAGCGACTGCGCAGACGAGACAAATTTGTTGTCCGGGCACGTGCGCGGCTTTGCGAACATTACGTTAGTATGAATTTGACTGCGAAGGGTCAATATACGCTCTTAATTTGTTGCAGCTATAGCGGTTAATTGGAGCTCTCGGATGTTTTTAGCACAGTAATATAAAAATAAATAAAACTTAAAAATTAATGCTGACCAAGCAACGTAGATAAATAGTACATCGCTCGTTAGTTGACGTAGCGCCAATTAAAACCTGTCACTGGCGGCGCAAAGAGAACCACATGGTTCTCTCTTTGGCCACCGGTTGGCATTGGAGCAAGTTGTAAGCTTTTACTCATTTAATTTAGTTTCAAACCCTACTTTCCCCTGTGGCGCCCCCTTCCAGACCTCAGAGCACATTCTCTGGGACTGTCAGTTCCTCTCGTTAGAAAGAGGAGTTCTTTTCGATGCAGTTCGAGGGAATCGGGCATGCAGACTTTGTGACCACTAAAATAAAATTCCACGCATTTATAAACTTTGCTCGTATTTTCGGTGAGAGAATCTATCTTCCATCTCTTTACAACCCATGAATGCGATTCTAATATCTTTCACGGGTTCTTTCTTTTAGCACTTGTGTGCAGTGGCCACAATTGTTCAGAGGGGACTCCCACTGGACTTATCAGTTTCTAACTGATCATAATCTGAATGAGCGCGTCATCAAGGAGACTTAACTGTCCTCCGGTGTGATGCGGGTGTGAGGCGGGTAAAGTCCAGTCCACAGTATTGATTATGAGTACGTTGCTGTTCGATCGACAAGATGGTGACGACCGGTATCATAGTGGACAACAATGTGATTTGAAATATATGCATTTTTTTGCAATTTCTTTCTCTCTTTTATAACAATGGACTCATTTATTAGAGCTGTGTCATAATCCCTAATTATTCTACTATTCTTCCAGATGCAGATGGAGGCCAAGGTCTGATGGGTTGGACCGCCAGAGCTGGTAGTTATGTGGCAGAAAAGATGGCCTTGCTAAACAGTTTCGCGGAATCTGGAGCAGCGTCAACTGGAGCATCGTTCCTTGAAAGGTAGCAGCGAAAATTTAAGTTTTATATGGAAGAATATAAAGTTCTGTTATAATCATAATGGGGAAAACACTGTCTTTTAATATCTTTTGGTCGTATTTTTACTAGAATCAGTTGCACGTAAAATCGAGAAAGCATGCCTATTCGTCTTTTTTGTGAGCTCAACCAACGTGCCGTGGCGTGAGAGGAGTGTCTCTAAAATAAGAATTCGAAACGAAAAATCCGAAGAAAAATTCAAGTAGTGAAGGCTACACAGAGAATACGCACACTTAAATGTCAAAGTGACATGTCTATTAAAAAGACGAAGGTCGATGGGGAAGAATAGTGTTGGAGTGGCGTCCAAGTATGGGCAAACGAAGCGTTGGATATCCACCTGCAAGATGGGCTGACGACATCAAAATAATAGTAGGAGTGGCCTGGATGCTGACGGCTTAGGATCGAGAGGATGGAGATTTATGCGGAAGGTATACCTTCAACAGCAGACGAACACAGGCAATGATGTCGATCTCGTAGCGTTTTGCGTTCATTGAAAATTTGAATACTAGTACAGATACACTAATTTTCATGAAAAGCATATGCAAAATCTACTGCTGTTTCAGGTATCTTGGAGCAGGTGAATGGAAGACCGTAAGAGCTACAGGAACTGGGGAACCTTCAGAAACTGGTGAAGGATCCGCAGCATCTGGTGAAGAAGCTTGGGGAACCCCATCTTCTGGTGATATGAGCGATCATGCCTTTCTGGACTCAGATCATGCCACCTTGTCTGTAAGCTATCAAATGTTTTTTGTGTCTAATAAAAATAACAATAATTTCAAACCAATGTACATTAAGTGCTTTAATGTTTTGCATGCAAAGAATCACATGTTGCTCTTTGCTAGACAACATGATTGACAGAACGCTTCTATTTCTATCAATGATTTGACTTTTCCAGTCTCCAACGAAATCCTCATCGTCATGTCCTGGTGATGAAGATACAGAACTAATGATGGACGAGCTTTTGATGACTCCGCCCATTGCTGGACCATCTTTGAGACCATTGCTACCCAGGTACTTAATGTAATTATTCGTTCACAAGGGTTCAAGTAATAGTGATACTGATACTGATACTGATACAGGTAGTCGCCATATTGTTATGACGACCGGCATCCTACGATGTATAATAATATATATATATATAATGACTAATAAAAGAGAGTAATCTCAAGTCGTGGCGTTTTGTCAATTTACACATTGATATTAATACATACAGGATCCTGTACATACCTGTACATACCTGTACATCCGTATGCAGAGATATTCCTTAAAGTAAATTTAGAATTATTAACTGAAATTGGAAGATAAACAGATGACACCGCGAAATTATTTATTCAAACAAATTTGTGGAGCTCGTGTCTGAACTGAGCTTCCCTCATCTGGAATATATCAACATTCGAGGCGATGAGGTTGAATAGTCTGATAGCTCTCATAAAAAGCAGTCTCTGGCAGGTTAGTATTTCACTTCTTGAGAACAAACAATTTGTGCCTTCTTTTATCTTACCTTATACCTTCAGATTTAGAAAACTGTATGTTTACTTCTTATTGTTTATGTTTTGCTTACTGATTTTGCAGGCGAAGGTTGGAGCCACTGCTGGAAGAGGATGGTTCCGATGGCAGCTCTACCAGCAGTGGCGAAGGATCTTCAGAAGTTACCACAAGCCCTCCCAAAGAACAGGTACCCACAAGTCCAAAGGGTCTCGAAAGAGATCCATCATGATGCTGCAAATTCTGTGGACATATCACGTTATTGACTCGACAAGGATGAACCTCTGACTTATATCATCATAAAACCTTCTAGTGGGCTGTCGTAAAATTATCGACAAATGCACCATACGCTTGCCTCACTGAGTAGCAAGTATCCTTGGTGGTAAAAAATAATTGTCATTTTTTTATTTGAAATTTCTTGGTGACAGTCTATATCGCAGTAGATCTATGGTCACTTCTAATTATTTTTTGTGTTCAAATATGATTTTATTGGTTAATACGAAGAATCCCAGACATTTTAAAAACGCAGAGACAAAAATATAGATGAAAATATTGCATCAAACCTTGTAACTTGCTCTATTCTTAGTTTTTTTTGTTGGTGTGTTGTCCCCTATAGCGAGTACCTCAAGCCGCGCTCTGTGTCAAGTCCATGTAACATTGGTTTGCCAATACGTTATTTTATTTTATAATTTTATTTCTTTCAGAAACATTACAAATTTTATTTAATACGATCCTGAAATAAGATATAATAGAAGACAAACAATTTATAAATATAGGTATTTATGATCTTTAACAACAATTATTTAAAATTCCGAAGCCTGCTAAACAGAAGACTGCACGAAATTACTTTGATAAATAAATTCGTGGAGCTCAAACTGGGCTTCTCTCGAGTGGAATATATCAATATTCGAGGCGATATGGGTGAACAGTCTGATCACTCTTCCAAGAGGCATAGTATCTAGTAGGTTAGTATTACTTCTAGGAAGAACAAACAATCTGTGCCTCCTTATCCTTAAAGAATTGTCAGGGACAAACAAACCAACTTCTAACAAAATATCAGGATATCTGAACACGACGCGCAGTAGCTGAAAGAAATGTATACTCAAGCATACATCTCTTCTAGTTCTTAACTTATTGTATCCCAATATATCCCGTATAAAATTAGATGGGTACAGCCACGGATAATATCCATACATCCTCATGTAAGGAAACGTCAAAAATTTCATCTAAACTCTCTCCAACATGAGGTAATATTTATACTCGTGGGGAGCCCAAATAATAGACCCGCTCTCAAGTATGCTACGAACCAATGAATTGTACAGTACGACCAGTATGTTAGTGCTCGAGAAAGTCCTGGCACTACGCAGAACAAATCCTAACATCTTCAGTGCCCTTCCACACACAGCTTCAATGTGAGCATGAAGCGTTAGCTTGCTTTCAAATAATATGCCAAGGTCTCTGATGGATGAGACTCGCGGGATGCCAATACCACCCATACTATACCTATGGTATACCATCTTATAATTACGAGTATACGATGAGACGCTACACTTAGCAACCTTAAATATCAGTTTGTTACGTGCACCCCAGTCAGTATGGCGAGTCCCCCTAGCCGCGCTCTGTGTCAAGTCCGTGTAACATTGGTTTGCCGGTGTGTTGTTGTCGGTGCTGGCGGCAGGGCAGGCGTGGCGCTGCTGCTGACGCGCGGGCCGCGGCCGAGGGCGGCCCCGGGCCCTCGCCGGACCGCACACCCACCAACCCGGCCCCTCGACTGCCGCCCCTGCTCGTTTCACCACGGCGTAAGTCCCTAACAACATTATATACCTATCTAAACTAAAATCAATATTCTCTAAGTGTTAAAAGAGTACAGAGATATTCTTTATTTTCGCTTAAAACAACAGAAAAATCCAATGGACAGTAATTGTAGACGTATAAATTACCAATAAATTGTATTTTTCCGTAGCAGTTGTACTTTTGATTATAGATAATATCTATGATGTAGTATTCACCAATGTTACGAAAAGTAACATTTTCAAAAGAACTTAGATCTTAAGATCTCTATTGAGAACTAAAGTAACCCTTTGATAAAGGAATTGTAGTTCTTGAGGCAAGCCGTATGCGGCAAATTTCTCCTTTTCACAGATAATGCGACTGTCGTTGAAGAAGTCACCTTCGGAGTTGATAATTGATTAATACGCAGATCTCTTCGGCATTGATAATTGTCAACCAGTGTATCAATCAATGACTTCTGCAACTACCGATGAAATATCATAGAGAAGGATCAATTCGACACCCACAGCTCAATCCAAAACCAAAAATTTAAAATCAGGCCTAAAAAGCCTACGAAATTATATTCTTTGATGAAGTTTTTTTTTCTAATTGAAGATACAAATAAATGTCTACATGTGTTATTATTTGTTGTTTTTGGTGGCTTTGCTTAGTATTAAGCGGCTCGCCGGTCTCGGACGTAAGAAGCAGCTGCAGCAGTCCCACCGCGCGCAGCTGGACCCCTCCTTGCGAGCAGGAAGGGGGCTCCACCGGGCGCCGCGCCTCCGCCCCGCCCGCCTGCGCCGGCTCTGCCAGCCCCTCTGCCAGTGCTGGCCCCCGCCTCAGCCCTCGCCAGGAGATGCGCCTGGCGCTGCAGGAGGGTACAGACATCCTGGCGGAGCAGGAGCAACTGTGGGTAGGTGCACGAGAACAGAACCCTGCAGGACTCCATCTCTAACATGCTGTCAGTTGACAAAGTCTCTTCAAGTACTGGCTCAGGCTTCAGATCTTGCCTGGAGATGCACCTGGCGCTGCACCTGGCGCTGCGGAAGGGTGCAAAAGTAACTGTGGGTAGGTGCACGAGAACAGAACCCTGCAGGATTCCATCTCTAACATACTATTAGTAGACATAGTCTTTGCCAATGCTGGCCCCCGCGTCTTCTCTCGCTACAAGATACACCTGTCGGTGCAGAAGCCTGCTCACGGACATCCTGGCAGAGCAGGATTAACTATTGGTAGGTGCACAAGAACAGAACTCTCCTTGAGGATTCCATCTCCTCCCTTGATGTTAGTTGACAAAAGTGCTAGCCCCGCCACAGCCCTCGACAGAAGAAGCGTCTTGCATTACAGGAAGGCATCCTGGCTGCAAATATAAAAACCCTTGACGACTCCATCTCGTAACTTACTTTGTATAGTGATAGTAGTCCAAGCTTTATAAGAGAATGTTGTAACAAAAGCAAGTGTCAAGGTGCTAAGACTGAGAAAAGAACCTTGGATGTATGATGATATATTCTTAATGGAACGAACATGGTGATGATGATTATGATCTTTTTAAGAATGACGTTCTCTGTAGTTTCTAACCTCTTTGTGCTTATGACCTAACCTAACATAATTATGGTTGTTTCTAGGATCAGATGAGCGCCCCCTGCGGGTGGGTGCGGCGGCCCGTGGCGCTGGCAGCTCGACCGCGACAACAAGGAGGGCTTCCAAATACTATTTCGAACAATTCTGTGTCTGCTCTTCAAGGTAAACTATCAAATCGAATCCAACATTATTATTTTGAGACGCATATTGAGCACTTACCTACGTGGGGTCTTATCATAGAGATATTTGAGACATATTTAGGCGTACAGGTCACTAAGAACAGAAACCTGCAGAAAACACGTTCCCCTTGCGAACGCTGGAGCGTCTTTTAACTATATACGCAATATCTGAGATTCGCAGTTTTACTTGTACAAAAGAATATGTCATCTACAGAGCGCCTGTATCGTTCTCATTCTAATTTGCGGCTGCGAATCATGGCAACTTACCTAGTGAAACTCTTTCTTTATTAGTAAAAATTCATTTACACGTCAGTACGTTTGTGCATGATGGAACTTACGTAGCTTTCATAGATCGCAAACTGGAGTCTAATAGTTGATATCCTCCTCTCTTACTTTGACATCGGCTTACTGGATCTTCTTCTTCGTGTCAGCGACGTCAAATTATTTTTTCCCAATATCTGGCAACATCGATAGCTCGTGTGTTGCCCAGCATTAGGTCCTGAGATGTGCAACTTGTTGGGCACATGGAGCAGCATCGTAGGTGTGAGGCGGTCTGCAGGTCTCCACAGTCGCACAATAGTGTCTCTCCCTGCCGAAGAATTCCCCACCGCTCGAGGTTGTCCTTTGTTCTACCAACTCCGGTTCTTAATCTGTTTAGGGATTTCCAGGTCGGCCAGTCAAGGCTCTTGCCAGTTGGGAGGCCTTCCTTTGGAGTAATGAAATCCTCTGGTGCGATTTGTTGCCAGAGTTGGAGTCTCTCATTTTCAGGGCCGGATGTGAGAGGTTGTGTGGATTTCAGAAAGCTGCTTCGAGACTTCAATCTTGGTGTTGGGGGTATCTGATTATACAAGCAGTGGGACGGTTGGTTGATTGCCTTACGCATTTCTTCGGCGCATATGACTTTGCGTCTTATGTTCGGTGGTGCGATACCAGCCAAGGGGTATAGTTTAGAAATGGGTGTTGGTTTGAGGCAGCCTGTGACGACTCTGCATGCATCATTCAGGGCAGTATCCACTTGATTACAGTGGGCTGATCGACCCCACACTGGTGCCGCATATTCTCCGGCTGAGAAACAAAGTGCTAAAGCTGAGGTACGAAGAAGGGGTGGTTGGGCTCCCCAGTGAGTGTTGGTCAGTTGTGGCTTACTGGATGAAGGATGCAGGATCAGGTTCACAATAAAAAGAACTAGTTTTTTTCTTTCACTATACGTGTTTATTTGTCAATAACGTCGCCCGTTATAGGGACGCCCTTAGGCGCTCCCATAACGGTAGCGGGTGCGTTCCGACTGACAGCGCGCTCTGACATTTGGCGCCGCCAAATCATCGCGGCAGACAAGCGAAGTAAATATGACAGTGGCCAACATGAAATGGACCAACTGTCATAACAAACAAGATAGCGCATGCAAACGCCGTGTAACATAATACAATTAAAACTTACATTAGATGTGCATGTCAGGCGAGTGAACAAACATAAGAGACAAAAAATCGTTTTTCGAGGCTTTACGGCATCAGCCTAAAGGAGCTATATCAAGCTAATATCATAGTATTAAGTGAAACAGTGCTCAGTGTGATCCATTTTAATACTTTTGATCCATGAAATTCGTATGTATTTTAAATTAGATTAACAATTAAATGTGTGATTTGTTATAGGCGCCACAAAGATGACAGCAATGGAGCGTCTTGCACTGTTGGAGGCCAGGGCCACTCGCAGGGGCGGCCGCCGCCCCCGCCCGGCTGCTAGGCTGTGAGTACGCCACTGACCATCATCATCATCATCATCATTATCCACCGAATAAACAACGAGGACATCTACAAGTACCTTCTCAATGCTCCACTCGGTCTGTTTTTCTCTACCACGTAAATGAGGTGCACTTCATTTCCTATTGAGACTGTCATCGTCATCTTCTGTTATATCCAAACTCTAATTATCGAGTATCCCGCTCCGTTATAGCTCAATGGTCAAAGCGTTTGCTTTGCAAGTCAAAGGTCGTGGGTTCCATCCCCGATGGAGATCAAAAAATAATAATTTCTTAATCGATTACTGAGCTCTAAAATACCCCAGGCTTGTGTGAATTTGATCCCTCGACCGTAAAATGCCAGTCAGAGCCTATTAATTAAAATTGGTGTTAGACGAAAGTCGTCCCGTGAAGATCATCCATTCATAGTAAATTCCTGTAATGACAAGGATGATGCGTGAATCTCGGGCTGTAGTCTATAATATTGGGTGATCAACACTCCACATGCAGCGCTTAGCCATTTGCACTATGGTAAGCGTCATAGAATTCCACAGATGAGACTTCATAATTACTATCGTCATCTGTCGGTATTCTCCTGTATGTGCTTACATAAGAAATAAATTTTAAAAAACTCTAATTGGAGCATATGGTCACCACTAATTTCAATTTTTCATTGCCACAAAAATAGACAAAAAACAGGCAATTTTTAAATTGGTTCTTTAGAAGAAGTTTTTATTTTTATTTTTTTAGCATTCACTTTAGGATCCATTGTAAATAATAAATATATATTTTGTATATATGAATTTTTCAATTTTTATTAGAATATTATTTTATTATTTCAATATTCTAATCTACTTTTATAGATCATTGACTATATTACAATATTATTATTACTTAAATATACATATACTATATATAAAATAATTTTATATATAGTATATGTATATTTAAGTAATAATATATTTTGTACCTTGTTTTTACATGGATCACGTTGAGTATGACCTCCGCTTATGAGACTGCAATTTCGACTAACTGGTAGCCTTCTGGAATCCGTAAGTTGACGCTTGACACCATGCTGACCTGAAAACCTGCACCAGTCGTGCGCCAGACCTGGAGATGCAACGTCACCGAACACTTAACTTCACGAAACGCTCATGAACCACGACGCTACATCTTCTTGAATAATTATTTGGTCTTCTTCGTAGTATCAATCCGGTGGATTGGCTTGCAGCAACAGAATCTTGCATTTCGTTGTCCACTCCTCTCTCCGCAACTCTCTTCAGCTCAGTATAAGAGCTACAACTCATATCTTCTAACACTTGCTGCAAATACTCCCGTCTAGGGCGCCCTCTACAGTTTCCACCCTCAACATCCCCTCCACAATGTCGTGAAGAAGACCATCGTGGCGCACGATGTGACCGATCCATCGGGCTCGCCTCTCTGAGATGGTTCTTATTAGTTGCCTATCTTCCTTGATTATTCTGAGAACCTCATTGTTCGTGACGTGGTCTCTCCAGGGAATTCCGAGAATTCTTCTGTATGACCACATCTCAAAGGCATCTAGTCTTTTTTTATCACTTTCAGATAAGCACCATGTCTCACAGCCGTACATCAAGATGCTACAAACAAATGTTTTGGCAAATTGCTTGCGGAGCCTTAAATTAATGTTCTTTGACTCGAGATTTTTTTCTTTTTTATTGAATTGTGCTTGATGTATGCGACTGTTGATTTCTCTTTTTGTTCTGCCATCCCAGGTGATCGTACTTCCTTATTTTATTTGGTAAAACAATGATTATATTGTGTAACTTGCAGGATGGGACTGGTGCATCGCCGCGCCTCTTCCGACAGCCCCGAGAGACGCCCTTACTCGCCACGGAGGCCCACACAAGCAGTGAGCGGACAAGGATACTACAAGATCTGCTTTGTGAATGGCTTCGCTTGACCCAACGAGTTGTCTTGTCATGCGGCCACGACACAATCCCCGGGATCGAATCTTGAGAATCAATCCCCTGGATTTCATTTTGAGAACGAATCTCCTAGATTCCATTTTGAGAATGAATCTCTTGAATCTAACTTTGAGAATGAATCTCTTGGATCCAACTTTGATAATCAATCGCGCATATCGAATTTTTAACAAAGTTCATTGCCATTAATGTTATCATAATGGGCATCATGATGAGATGCAATCTTTTGAATAGCATGTTATGAATTAATATGTAGGATTGTGATTTGATAATCAATCTCGAGTATCGAATTTTTAACAAACTTCATTCGAATTGATGATTGAACCTTCGCATTCAGATGAGAATTGTGTTTTTGTGGACGACATGATGACATTCAATATATTGGATCGCATATTGAGAATCTAGGATTTCAATTTGATAATCAATCTTACTTATAGAATTTTTAACAACCTTAAACAAGGTTTCATTGCATGTAAATGCGATGAATTGCATGCAAATGAATGAAGTTACCTTCGCACACAGCTGAGGATGTTGTCTTATGGGCGCCATGATGACATTCAATATTTTGGATCGCATATTCAGAATCAATACCAAGGATTGCAATTTAATAGACAATCTCGATTGTCGAATTGTTAACAAACTTCATTAGAATTAATGAATGAACTTTCGCATTCTGCCGACAATTGTGTTTTTATGAGCAACATGATGTGATTCAATTTTTTGGATCGCATATTGAGAATCAATATCAAGGATTGCAATTTGATAATCAATCTTGGTTATCAAATATTGAATAACGTTTGACTGGTTTAATTGTGTCTAAATTAATGAAGTAACATTCACATACAGCCAAAGATCTTTAAATAGAAGACTTAATAAACCTGATCTATTTTTCCTATGATCATACTTTTAAAATCATTGCTTTGGTTGACAATTTGGAAATGAATCCTTAAATTGAAATTTTATCAATCTTTAAAGGATTTCTTGTCTTGAACAATGGACGACATGATAAACCATTCTTAAATGCGGAATAAATCTCTATAATTGCATTTTGAAAATTTATTTCTTGGATTACATTTTGTGAATCAATCTATTGGATCTTAATTTGAGAATCAATTACACGCAAAATTAATGGGTTTATCTGACCAAAGTTTACTTAAACCATTTATTTACTTCAAAACGAAAGCCATAAAAAATGGGCTTTAACTGATGAACATAAAAAAAAATGCTATTTTTTTCAAGCAAAAATTGATATCTAAATTCAAATATTTAAAACATTCTAATTACAAAAGCAATTAAGGGGGGTTTTTAAAATTTAGAAAAAAATATTTAAAATCTTAGAATCTCTTTTTTTATTATATTTAGGTTAGGATATATTTTTGACCGTCCATGATTTTTTAACATTTCTTTACTAACTTCGGTCGCAACTTGATTAAAAAAAACTGATTTAGTAAAAAAATATATAAATCGAAAAACACTCATTTAAAAATGGTAATTTGCTGAAAATGAAAAGACAACTAAATTTTATTTTCTTTTTGGGCTTGCCTTTATTAAAATTCTCATGTATTTTTACATTCTGCTTATGTAGGTATTTTTTCAATACATTATATAATATATAACTTTTTCGGTGTTATCATGATATTTTGCACTGTTTTTTTTTTCTCCATCGAATACTGCTAAAACCTCATAGAATTTCTATAAAAACAGCAAAAAAAAAATTTCACTGATCCGTTAGAATAGATTGTCTAAATAAAAGTAATATAAATTTATACAATATTTTAAAATAAAATATATTTTTAAGAATCAATTCAAAATGCTTCAATTCAGTAATTACTAGTACAGTCAACCCTTAGATCAGATAATAAGCCTGATGCTCCCGAGGCCTAGTTTAGAGTAGTTAAGTAAATTTTCCGATCTAAAAATACCCATGTGCTAAAAAAATTGTCGAGTCATTCCACATTTTGGCAATTCATTTAAAATTTTTAAAAAATTATGCTCTATTAGATAAATATTGTATGAATTTAATATTATTTCATATTTATGTATTTAAATATCGTTAAATCTACCAAACAATTACTACATCATAATATAGTCGCTAACTGATGACATATCATTTTCGCAATTTTTAAATTTAAAACTGAATGTTTCACCTATCTACTTGTAACTAAACTAATGATCTTAAAAAATGCCTAAGCAGTACAATAAATAAGATTGGAGACACCAAATAACTAGTATTTATATGAATTAGTACTTACGTACAGAGTCATGCGTCTATAAGTCTATTCTGCTATGAAAAAAATATACAATAATTCCAAAAGTTCTAAATAATATAAAATAATATTTTTTCTAATAATAGTCTTGTTTTTCATATTTAAGTGAATTTCTCATAAAATAAAACGTCATTAAATAAGAATCATTCAAAAATAGGTAGACACTATGTGATAATTAACATTACATTTGATTACCCTAATTTTAAACTGCCGCTTGGAACCTTTTTTGTGTTTTAATGCAAATATGAGACCTTTCAAGGCATCAATGATTTGACTTTAATATACTTCAGTCTTTTCTCTAATGCTACTTAGAATTACCAGTCATTAAAAATAAAGAAATAACATAAAATATAATCGCAATTTTAATTTTTTCTACTAAAAATTGCATTTGAACACATAGAAGATACCTGAGGCAACAAACGATTCACTTCTTCCTCTATTGTCGCTTTGATCATTTGCAAACATTCCAATAATGATATTCAAATTATTTGTTTTCTTTTTCCACTAATTTAGAACTCCACAAGCTGTTTCCACAATCGCCTGCCAGTTGCCTGAAGCTTTTTAAACATAAAATTAATTAAACTACGTATATACCTAAATATAATCATTTATATTTATAAAATCTGGAACAATTTTCTTTGCCAATTAACTTATTATTTTATATTGTATTTATCAAGAACTTAAATTTAAAGAATGTTATCTAAATAGGTGTTATTTTATATTCTTTAACTAAATTACTATTAACCAGTTCGCATCGGTACCCAATATTTGCCGTGTAAGATTCCCCTGCCGTTGACATTGGCAGCCGTGATATATCTTTTTGCTACTCTCTTAGAATAGTTTCTTATGCATCACCTGATAGCTAAAGGATACAAGAACCAATGTGATATAGAAAATATACCAGATAAGTACATTTAAGCTTCAAATACTAGTTTTATAATTGACAGTATAATTTGTATTCCACCGAGCCGTAATGAAACGGTTAAGAAACATTTAATATTTCTCAGTAATTAAAAAAATAATAACATACTCATAACATTGCTTGACTATAATTTGCCTAAAAATTAAAAAAAAAAACTTCTCAAACAAAAACAAATTATTTAGATAACATTTTTTAAGCCCTAAATAATTTACCTACTACTTATTATTATTGCATGATATTTTTTTCACACTTTTACTGAATGGATAACACACTTTTATACATTTTTCTTAAATAATAAAACTGTTAATTTAACACATTACTTATAATAGTTACACACTTCTTAAAAACTTTATATTTTTTAAGATTTTAATCATTTGTTATGAAAGGTTCGGATAAAAATATTTAGGTATTATTTAAATAATGTATTTATGTAACAAATTCCTTGCAGAAAAATACCTATTTTTGACAATTTCAAAATTATTGGAATTTTACTGTTCTTTTTTTCTCCATTTGTGTTGTTTGTGACTGAGCATCATGACAACACTGAGATCGTTTGAGAACACAAATCTCATCCATTGTCTTCATTATTTCAATTTATTTTTGTTATTCATTAAATGGCAAACGTTGTTGCAGTCTTATTAAATGACCTGGTAACTTATCGAACAATAAAAATATATTAAATTAATTATAAAAATATTAAAAGTGATGTTTCATAAAATTAAATAAAACACAATTTTATCTGCAAACCTACTCATTTCATGCAAATCTATATTATTATACCTGTAAATCTTTGCAGTTTTCTTGGAAGATCCAAATAGGACCACCCTAACCTCTTTTAAATATTAAAAAATATATATGTTGTCAAATAAATCAGTACCTATCTACAATTTTAATAATTTGACTTAAATTATTGTAAAACATAAGACCTTGCATACTTTACTAAATTGTTTTAATAAAATTATTGGATATAATTATATAAGAGTAATACGAAATATGCTTATTCCGTGGAATATTTCGAATAACTCAGAGATTTAAATGGTTCTTTTACTAATGAAGTGTCAGCCAATGCTGTACCATGAATATATTATTTCAACCGTTTCTGTACTTACAAAGATATAATTTATAATAAATTAATGATTAAACATTTATTGTAAAATATGTTATTGTTATCATAAAAGCGATTCATTAATTTAAATGATAAAATGAAAATCGTTTGATGTCAATAATTTCTTAACAAAATAAGGCAGAGAGAATTGACATTCTATGACTCATTTTTAGTTCTGATGTTTTTCTTTAAGTAATATTTTTTGTGTTGTCAATCGATGTATTCAGTTCAAGTGTGTAAGCCTGATTTATGTTTTTTTCTTATTGAGGATTTGCAGGAAAGGCAATTGGACAGGCGGTTTTGGAAGCAGCTTCGTCGTAGATCAGCCAGCGGGATACCCAACATTCCCGTGTGAAAACTAAACAAATGACATTTTAAAACTATTATGCTTGTGACTATGAAAAGCTCTTGCTAAAACAATGTTCTATATTTATATTCCACATGAGAAATGTTCATGTTCTTGAATACACTCGACAGAAAACACAGTTCAGACACAAGGCCTAATGTTTTATTAGTTATTTAAAATGTTAACATTCAAATCAATGTTTGATAAATTGTTCAATGCAAAAAACATTAACAATTTAATGTCAAAATAATACACCTTTATGGCAAGTCAATAATTTATGATTTAAATGACGAAAAAATTAATCTTTAGTGTAATATATTTTAGGAGTACATATATCAACGTAAGTAATCAAAAAATATATTGGGATTTAATTCCACAATTATGTTGGGAAAGAACATGTTTCAAGTTGGATGATAAATATGAGAATATTTATTTTTTATATTCTTACATTGAAGTATGAAATTCTACCTTAAGATGAAATCAATTTTGAACAGTTCATAAAATCAATGTGATTAAATCCGAAAAAAAATATAATTTTAAAATATTCATAAATTTTATTAATAACTAAGGATGTTAAATTATGTCAAGAATTCTGCTTCATTTCATTAAATATTTTTTTATCTGATTAATAATGAAGTCAATATAATGAAATTAATTGGTTAAAAAGTAATGAAAAAACTAAAATTATTGTATAAAATAAATTAATTAAGTCAATTGTTCAAACAACGCTTTTAACAATATCATGTGTTTTTTCAAAAAATATTAGATTTATATTTTCAAATCAAGAATTCTAAATTTAGTATTAATAATGTAAATATAATTAATTTATCATTCTTGTTTAATGTAATTTCTGATGTTTTATAGAGGTCCACTGCCAACACAGTTTAATCAGGTAAAAATATCTAATTTTGTAGAATTTTCTTTGTAGAAATTGTATACCTAATAGACTGCCCGACTACTGTAACGACAAGATTGATGGATTTAATTTTGCATAAAAGCTTTGACTATTTACAACAAATATAATATTTCAAAAATAAAGTGTTGTTATTGTATGAAATACAATCAGATAAGAACGTGAAAAGTCTAAAATGACACTTCATTTTATGGAATATTTTATTTATTTTGAAAAAAATATTTAAAATTTTAGAACAAAAACAAAAAAATTAAGAATTCATTAAAACGTTTGATTTGTCAAAAATCATAATTTTTAGGATATTGACTACACTAGTCACTAGACCAAAGTACATTATTTTTTATTATTTGTAGACATAAGAATTATAATTAATATTACTCAATATAATAATTCAATTACACAAACCATAAACATAGAATGGTTTTAAATTTGTAATAATTATTAACTCTGCTAATTTTTCATAGAGTATTTTCGTATTTTATAAATTAGAAAAATAGCAATTAACAACCTACTTGAAGTAATAATGTATACCTATGTAATTTGTAAAAATATGTCCCAAATGCAATATATTTTGATTCAATTCATAAAGAAAAGCTGTCTCTATTGAAAAATATGTCATCTTATGAAAATCACTGTATTATTCTAGTGATTTTTATAATTATTATCATTATTGTATAAATACTAAAGCAAGTCTTGATTCTTGTGTATATATTAAGAGTGGAAATAATCTTTTCACAATGAAATGGTTAAAGTCTATGTCACTCAATTATGTCTTTACTAATATAATTCAGGGTTGTATAGGTTTGCCAACTTAACACAACTAAAACGCTTCGATAGAACGCTATACATATAAAACAGGGCTTGGTTCTATTCCGCAACATAAAAGAATTATGACGCCATTCAATACCTGTAAAATTCATGCTTAAAAAATCAAGAATTTACTTTAATACTTTTTAAAATCTTTCTCCGCGTAATATCATCTATATTGAAATGGGTACTAAATACTAAATTAATTATATAAATACAATTTTCAAAATTGTAATTAATAAATAAGCAGAAAAGTGGAGTTAGAAATAAATTCTCACTGAAGCTGTGAATAGAAGTTATTAAAATGTAATTGTAATTGTATTATAATAAAGAGTTGACGTAATTTCTCTTATTCTTCTTGTAAATTGTCCATTTTTAAAAAATATATATAATTCATTAATCGACAGCTAAATTAATGTAATTGATAAGATATGGTTGACCACTAAAATGTCCATAAATTATGCTAAATAAGTAGATGATTTAATTAACTAGTTTCTTGACTATATGAAAAATGTTCACACGATTAGATAGTCTTAATTCAAAGTGATTAGTTGTAAGTCACCTAAGTTGTGATTTAAATTTTAATCAATATTTTAGGTTAGGTTAGAATTTCTCAATGTACATTTAAACTCGACTATTGCCTGCCAACTGATGAAAAATTATATTACTGTGTTTAAGTAAAAAAAAAAACATAATTGTAATTTTCTTTAGATTTCTAATACCGTTGTTTCACTTTGTAGTGTAGAAAGTATGAGGATATTGTTTAGTATATTTGTGTTTTTTAGGAATTAAATTTTTAATGAGGGTTGGTTGTTACATAATCCTAGAAAAAACTTTTCGAAAACACATATTCGGCCAAATAATAATTTCAGTTGTAGTAGCTATCCAAAAATATGTTTTTTTTTAATGTAAGCTTTCTAATAAAGCAATGACAATACCATTTTTCCTTTCGGAAAAGTATATCTGAATGAGAACGTTTTGTTATCATACGACTTGCTATCAATACATTTTACAAGGATTCTAAACAACAGACTAATCACGAGCAATTATTAATTCCATCCTAAGACACATCATGAAAATAATAACGCATTAATAGGACAAAATTTGTTGTATTTTGACATTTCGCTATTCTGATAGATTGGATTCCAGTATTGCTAGAACTGATTATTTTGTATTAAAATTACAAATGCATGCAAAATCAAAATAAATTTTAGGTACCTAAATACATATAATATTTAGAAATCTATAAGATAAATATTTTATTTTTTATCTACATTCATGTTCAGTCTCAACGATCTCAATTCAAAAACACAAAAATCTAGTTCAAATTTTTAAATTATATCTAAATATATTATTTTACTTATTGTACCCAGTGCGTTCGTTAATACAATAATCCACAAAATGTATTCACAATTAAATTTTCAATTTATTTAAAAAATAATCACGTCATAATGAATTCCGAAAATTGTTCATGATTATAAAATGAAATATTTTTAAAAATTCCACAACCCCTTTAGTTATTATGTAAAATTGAACGAAGATTTTAAAGACGAAGGAGCAAAAAATGCTCAAATTTTATTTAAGCCTTCATAATACTTAATTAATAATTATTACTAATTTCATTATTTATCATATGTTTGGATAATTGCTACACAATCAATAATGTAAAGGTTGTAAAGGAGGTGAAAAGCTGAAATGTTAATTTTATTTGATAATAGAATGTTTTGTTGTATGTAATTGTACAATAAGTTCCTCTAGCGTGTTTTCCTAGTATTTTTTTAAATTTATTGAAATATAACGTGTATTACAAAAACATGACTTTTATTTACACTACTCCTATCTCCAACTTACATATGATATTACATTATTTCAAATTCAATAATTCGATTTTATTATTATCTTACTTACTACACACGTATTGAAAATATGACATCTAATATGTTTCTTGAGGGAGCCGACAATTTTGAATTTCCAATGCAGCCCGCCAGCCAAAAGCAATGCCATCTCTATACACAATTTGAGAAGTATTTAATAAAAAATACAGTTTCATTTATTAGGTGGCAGCAACTTTAACACACACAAAAATGGAAGTAGGTAAATTGACATCGTACGTAGAAAATTATTATTGTTGTTGGTATGAAAAATATATGTTGTGACAATAATATTATGTATAGAGAATCAAAAAACTCATCGAAATTGATTTATTCAAACGTTACAATTTTTTTAAACACAGATTCCTTTACTAAATAAAATTTTATTTCGAAAAGTAATATTAATAAAATTAAACGTAAACATTTTTCATTCGAAATGTTTTTAATATATTTTTTAACACTATAAGAGATTTAATTTTACCATATACATACTTAATCTTAATGACATTATAAATATTTATCATAAATTATTTTTTTTATGCATATTTTAAAAATATATAAATATACTAAAGCTCAAATTAATTTGAGATTACTATAAGTCAAATAAAACAATTATACGTATTAAGAGTATTACCAAAAGTAGTTTTACGATTTTATAATATGATCAAGATTTGTTTTTGTGGAACGAAAAATAAATTATGATAAACAAATTTTCTTTTCAATAATACAGATATTTTTATTTATACATTATTATTTTATTTTATTTTTTAGATAACAGGTTATTAATACATTTTATTCATTTCAATTAATACTGTTGTGCAATATTAAATATATTTTCAATACCTAATTAAATTTCATCACATAAATACCTATCACACAAAATACCGCTTTAAACACACAGCAGATTGTATTTTAATATTAAATTGTATTACATTTAACTTAAATGTCGTTTTAAAATATATAAATCATTGGTAATTAAAAAAAAATATCATTTTTTGATTTAGGTATCTGTCACATTTCCTGTATACATTTTTATCACACTGGCCACATAAACTTACATTATCATTTTTCTCTCCTTGCAATAATTTCTCATAGTAACATCCCGTCCGGGTCACAAATGTGCTTTCTTTTGGTCTAACCTTCCGTCAGCGCCAGCGTGGTTTCATACTGACAAGTGAGTACCGAGCTCTAAACCGCCAAAAAAACATCAAAAATCCACCGATCGCGCCCCGGAAACTGTTCTAACGCCTTCATTATGCTTCCAGGTGTTCAGAAATGGCGGAAGAAAACTGGAACGACGAGGCCGATGCCAATGTGGTCGGCGAGACCGTGGTGACCGCTCAGCCCGCCGAGCTGCCCGAGATCAAGCTCTTCGGGCGATGGAGCTGCGACGGAGTCGAGGTGAGCGACATGTCGCTGCAGGATTACATCGCCGTCAAAGACAAACACGCGAAATATCTGCCGCATTCAGCCGGGCGTTATGCCCAGAAGCGTTTCCGCAAGGCGCAGTGCCCGATCGTCGAGCGTCTGACGAACTCTTTGATGATGCACGGACGCAACAATGGTAAAAAATTGATGGCCGTGCGTATCGTGAAGCACGCTTTCGAGATTATTCACTTGCTGACAGGAATGAATCCCCTGCAAGTGTTGGTGACAGCCATCATCAACTCGGGTCCTCGTGAGGACTCTACTCGTATCGGTCGCGCCGGTACTGTTCGTCGTCAGGCTGTGGACGTGTCTCCCCTCCGCAGAGTCAACCAGGCCATCTGGCTGCTGTGCACCGGGTCCCGCGAGGCCGCTTTCAGGAACATCAAGACCATCGCCGAGTGCTTGGCCGATGAGCTCATCAACGCAGAGAAGGGATCCTCCAACTCTTACGCCATCAAGAAGAAGGACGAACTCGAGAGGGTGGCCAAGTCTAACCGTTAAGATGTGTATTTTTATCAATAAACTGCGTTGACACGCCGACATGTTGACTTTTATTAAAAAAAAAAACATCACTTCACAAATCCTAAAAGTGCCGAATCATCCACAATACAGACAACTCTTCTATGACACATGTTTTTCTTTATATATAATGAAAATTTTAGTGTTTTGTGTCAATTTTCATATAGTGGTGTCTTCTACATTATTATTTTGTGTTGCCCGTGAAAGGTTACGACTAAATGATCCAGACTTTGAGAACATCAGGCTAATCATCTGATGTTATTATAATGTTATAAGAGGGTTGACTTGACTGTACAAGGATTGATTCATAAATATAAAATGTATTGATTTATTACACATTTCAGTGAAGACCGACTCGTTATCTTAAAAGTTATCGTAAACATAACCAAACTTTATTAATTTAATATTAAGTCCCAGTTATTTTATTGAATGTTATTAAAATCCTAATTGTCGAATAGTACTTTTTGTTAAAAGTGTTGTTAATTCTTAGATTCATTATAAAATATGTTGCTTTTCACGCTTTTTAACAAGACTTTGACAGCTCATCCAAGTCATTCTTTATCCCACAGATGCGTCGTAGTGTGTTTTTGCAATCTAAAGTTAATTGTTCATTTTAAGTTACATTTTTAATCTTCGTAGTATCAATCTGATGGCTTGGTTTGCAGCAACAAAATCTTGCATCTCGATCTCCACTCTTCTCGATCTTCTGCAAGCCTCTTTAGCTCAGCATAAGAGCTGCAACTCATGTCCTCGAACACTTGCCGAGTATACTCCTGTCTAGGGTACCCTCTGCAGTTTCTTAAATTTTTAATAAAATTTATTAAACTGAAATTGTCACAAACTTCAGATTACCACTATACACAATTATTTCCTAAAATAATTTATAGTGTTAAAAAAAATACTTGTAAAACTGATAATGTCATATAAGTAAGAAAAAGTCAAATGCTTGTAGAAAAAAACATGTATAAATACCCTACCCGACTTTAAAGATCAGAGTGCATAAAACGTAAAAATACCCTTCCCGTAATTAACCGTCAGTCGAGGTAACTGGTATTAATACCTTTCCCGAAGTGAATGTGTTAATATGAGGCTTAATTATGAACACTTTTAGGTTATACATATACTGAACCTTTTCTTAAGTATGGAAAGGTATGTTTTCTATTCTTTAGATCAGAGCTCCGCAACCTTTTCTCATCTACGGCACACCAAAGTTCTCACCTTGAATACCGCGGCACACCAAAAGCCAAAAATTGATACTAATTTGATCAATTTAGCTTTTTTTTTATTTCACTTAGAACTTAACAAACCAAGTACGTCGTTGTATGTCTACATAAATAGGCGCTGGGAGCTTGAGGACCGTTGTAAAATTATTTATTTATAATATTGCCTTATTTGATCGCGACACACCTGTATCGGCATACGGCACACCAGTGTGCTGCGGCACACCGGTTGCGGAGCACTGCTTTAGATCATTGGAAAGGCGAGACACCGAAGACAATTCCTGCCGAGTAAGAAATAACAACTGAAAGACAAGTATTTTAGTAGCAATTAATTGCAATTAACACACTGATATTGTGGCTTTTGGGTTTAGCCGTGAGTGGCGAATTACTTCTTTCCAATATTTCGACCGCCATTGCAGGGGTCTTCTTCAGGGTTAAGTTAGTCAAGTTAAGTAAGACTAAGTCATCAGCCCTGAAGAAGACCCCTGCAATGGCGGTCGAAATATTGGAAAGAAGTAATTCGCCAAGAAGTAATTAATAATTTGAAATTAAGTAACACGCACGGCTAAACGCAAAAGCCACAATGTCATGTAATTAGTCACATCGCTTTTTATAGCAAGGCACGGGAGATGAGTTTTCTCAATTTGCTCTGCTAAGCGGTGGGGTGCGGGAAACTTGTAAACAAGGGCACCAAAGGGTTACAGACTGCATTATTGTAAGTTTGTGACCGGACAAAAATGCAGGAAAATGCCCCCTTTCAAAGTGTTGTGTCTAAAGTATGTGTTTGATGTCAATAACTGTATTCTTAAGCATTTTTTTCTTTGATAAATTATCTGTACTACCATTACTGGGACAATCCCAGAATTGATACTAATAAGAATAATTGTTACAATTACCATGGAGATTTTTTTTATCTTTCAATTGTTTTTTGTGGGTATAAAATATATTCAAATATTGTACTTCATAAACCACTAAAGATTTATACCAAAATGACACATACAAATTAACAGCAAACATTATTTTATATGACGTTTCTCTTATTAACAAATCTGAGAAAAATGAACGGCAGATGCTGGGGGTTTCACCCCATTTTGTTCACAGACAACTCATTCAACGACTTATCGGTAACAACGTGGGGCACACGGGACATTTGGCAACTGGTGCACTGGATGTCTTCCTAACCTAACCTAAGGATTTGTCCAGTGATCGTTGAGTCCAGAGATCCATATGTCTCGTTTACGAAATATCGGTGAAGTATTAGTACAGTTATCCATTGCAGTCCTGTGCACCAGACGTCCATCGTTACCGATGAGTCGTTGAACGAATTATCTGTGAGCGATAGGTCGTGACACTGATGCTGGGATTCGACCCTAAACCTAAAAAGATATTTGCTGTAGATTTGTATGTGTATCAGGTGCTGAACAAATTCTTTATTAAATAATAAATTGCTTTCTTGGATTATTTTACTTGACAATAACACTCTTACATAATGCTGCTTGGTATTTATAAGTTATTTCAAAATGAGACATTTCAATAAAAGTTAAAAATATATAAACATTATGCAGAATCTAGAAAATAAGTGACTTAAACCATTTTGATCAAAGGAGTATTTAAAGCAGTATGAAAGGTTAGAAAAATATTTACCATGTTGGTAGTTCTGTGTAAATAAATTACAAAGTTAATATTGAAAATATACCTACATGTAACATGTATTGTCGTTCATTGGATATCTACTTATTACCAAACTAGATATACAATAGATCTACTATATAATGGATTAGAATCAATCCTCGTTCTGTGTTTTAAATTTGGCAAACACAGTAATTTATAAGCAATTAAATATACATATACTATACATAAAAATCGTTAAACGAGTCAATTCATTCAGAAAAAATATCGGCGGGAGCGGGATGCGAACCGCGGACCTTCGGAACCAACATTTTTGCCCAGGTAATTATACCCGCTCGGCCACCCGACCGATTTCTTCCACCTGAGATGACTCGTCTCTGATCTTCTATATATAGATCTTCTATATATATAGATATATAGAAGATATAGATATATATAGATATATATATATATATATATATATAGAAGAAATATATATAGAAGATCAGAGACGAGTCATCTCAGGTGGAAGAAATCGGCCGGTGGCCGAGCGTATAATTACCTGGGCAAAATGTTGGTTCCGAAGGTCCGCTGCATCCCGCCCGATATTTTTTTCTGAATGAATTGACTCGTTTAACGATTTTTATGTATAGTATATGTATATTTAATTGCTTATAATATTGTAATATAGTCAATGATCTATAAAAGTAGATTAGAATATTGAAATAATAAAATAATATTCTAATAAATAATTTAAAATATCCATACAGTAATTTATGTTTTTTGTTCTTTAATGTATAGATAATAATATGAGTTCTAATGTAATATTCAATATACCTTCACAATTTGACTCAATTGAGACATTGAGACAGTTCTAGAGTCACTGCAACGCTGCAAAATAGACTATTGGTATAAGAGATAATTAAATCTCTATACAAATCTGTAACAATGATGGTCCAGCTCCATGATGGCACTAACAATAGAACTATAAACAAAGGTGTTAGACAAGGAGATGTTATATCTCCCAAACTCTTCACAAACTCCCTAGAAGACATATTTAAACTGCTATCCTGGACAAAATGTGGAATAAATATAAACGGAGAGTACATTTCTCACCTCTGATTTGCAGATGACATAGTGCTAATATGCAGAAGAGGGTTGCGGAGGACCGAGAGGAATGGAGATCGAGATGCAAGATTCTGTTGCTGCAAACCAATCCACCGGATTGATACTACGAAGAAGAAGTGCTAATAGCCGAATCACCTGACAAGCTTCAAGACATGCTCTACAACCTCGATGAAGCGTCGAACAAATATAGTCTGAAAATTAACATGGATAAAACTAAAGCCATGATAAATAGTCATATTTCCCAGACTTTTGACCCTATTTCCGATCCCGCATTCATTGTTTTCCCGGATTCCTAGTTTGTTTTGAATAGGACGCATAAAATCGGTAAATAAAGGTTTCACTGTAATCCCTTAAAGCATTTTATAAACATCTATAAATTAGGTAAGCACTCACTGATCATGTTAAAGTCTTGAGTATCGATAAATCTTTTGCAGTGATGTTATGAGTTTGCCAACTAAAGGTGAATAAGGGTTATTTTTTTATGTAAACACATACAGGAGAATACCGACAGATGGTGATTGTCATTCTGAAGTCTCATCTGTGAATTCTATAAATTCTACACATGGTTAAGCACTGCATGTGGAGTGTGGATCCACCATACACTACAGTCCCACTAAGTCATAGACTACAGCCCGACATTCACGAATCAACCTTATTATTGCATGAATTCACTATGAATGGGTGGCCTTCATGGGATAATTTTGTCTATAATAAATAATATAATCTTATACCACCAATTTTGATTAATAGGCTATGACTGACATTTTACGGGTGAGGATTCAAATTTACAGAAACCGGGGTAATTATGCTTTATTTAGCTAGAGCATATAGTCAACACAAATTGAAGTCACAAAGCCTTGTCAATCTATATGGTCCTAATCAGTTGTACGTTCTGGATCGAGTACATTCTATTAATAGTTACCGATGATCTTATAAGATGGTGCGAGCCCGAGGATTGAAGAAAAGGCTGCCGTACTTTATGCTCTCCTGCGGCATCCTTAGTACATACATACCTAATCAGAGCTCTTCCTCTTGACCGACTAGTATAGAAGGCTGCCGTATTTAAAGAGCATAGAAATCGATTAAAAGTTTTTTTTTTTTATCTTCGTCGGGGATTGAACCCATAACCTTTGATTTGGAAAGCAAACAATTTAACCACTAAGCTATACCCGAAAAGAGTATATTTTTAATATTAAAATGGTCCTTATTATGTATCATAAATAAGAATGAATATGAACCTGGATGGGTTTGTATTGACAAGAAGGGGTTATATTTGGAATAAAAAGAAAACACATTTTACGAACAAGAAACTTTATTCTTTCAAAAAATGCTTTAGTAATATTTTATCTAAGTCAAAATATCTAACCTTCAATATTATATTTGTTCTCAAACAACCAAAACACTCAAAAATGGATAGAACGTTCACAAATGAATTGAGGAAATAAAATATGTGTAAGTGCCAATAAAAATATTTTTGTTAAATCAATTATTTTGTTACACTTGTGTATACTGAAAAATTAAGTCAAGATAAAAATATTTTTTGCACATACGCCTTTTTTTATTTCCATTATTCATTGTGAGTAATGGTCTAAAATAATTCATAAATCGTATGTAAAATTCATCGAGGAACTTGATTCATTAAATAAAATTTATGCATTTTGATGTCGGCTAAGCACGAGCAATAGCAATTACAAGATTGCTTGATTGAAAAGATTAAGTGATATACAAACAATCACCCGTATCAGTAATTATAGATGATTTAGGTGTTGGTATCTCGGGATTACATATTTTTGTGTTATTTATCCATCTTTCAAAACAATCAACAGTATTAAATGAATATGCATTTAAATAATGTGAACTTTATAAAATAAATAATTCTACGCCTGCCGAAAAAAGTAACAATGAATGTGCGAAAAAAAAACGAAAGCAGCATTCGAAATTCAAATATTTAAATTATGTTTTTCGATAGGTATAGAATAATTAAAATAAATTTGTTAAAATATTTTTTTTTCCATAATATTTTTATCTCATTTCAAGTACTTATTGCAAGGTTTTGCAGTATTTTTTGTTGTCATGGAACAAGATAAAGATTCACAGGTGATAATGTTTGTATTAATCTTTTTCTTACGCTTTATACAAAATTTGAACAATCTTGCAATGCATATTGTTCGTACCAGGAGCTCTTAAAAAAACAGTTTTATAAATAGATTAATATTTATTATAGTTAAAAGCAGTTTATTTATGTATTTATAATATAATGTATAACCACTTTTTAAAAATTATATACATTTGTAAATTGTAAAAAAGGCATACAATACAATTATTTAATCAAATTATAATGAAATAAATAATGGCTACATAATATATGAATTGCATGATCACTCAACTAAAACAAAGCTATTGAAGTACACTTTTTGAAGAGAGACACAGCTATAAAGATAATTATGTTTGTATGGCTCTGTCCCTTTAAATAGTTGAACAATCGTGCAGTCCGATCACTTACGTATGCAGCCATTAAGTATTTTTAAAATAAATAATTTAATTATCTTATGAACGGGGTTTCCAAATAATTAATTACATTTAGCTATATATTTGTTAACTGTTAATTTAATAAGATATTTTATGTAATAATCCTGTAAATAGGTACGCCACAAATTCGTTTTCTTAAAGTAATTTATTAGTTTATTTATAAATCAATAAACATTTCCACAATCTTCTTTTACGCATGTACAAATAATGTGATATCATTTTAATTATTATAAATGTGTTACAATTCATTTGATTAGCTACCTAAAGTAACCTTTAATACATCACATGAGAAATGCATATTTTTACTGTTAGCAACACTCATTTTTATGAAAGATTTTCACTTAGGTATTTAGTAAAATTAATTTTTATAAAATACTAGAATTAAAATATAGTCACTGTTAATAATGTAATAAATGAAACTCTTAAAAAATCTATTAAATAGATATATTATATTTGATAATAACATTTTTCAACATGAATTATTTTAAGCTTGATTATATTTTTTATTATAGGCTAAAGTTGTTTGATGTAACCAGTGATAACTAGATTAGGTAGGTAATATATATTTTAATATAATAATAATAATATGAATTTATCATCTTGTATCTTAAAATTCAGTCAATGCAAAGTTCCTATATGGTTTTTAATATTCTTTTTTTGTATATTTAAATCAACAAGCAATTTATTTCATTACAATTAGCCGCTAACAGTTTTTTTTAATTCATCTATTTAACAAGCTAAGTAACCCTTTATATATTTACTGTAACCCATTAAAGTCCACATCTATATTTTTATTTAATTTTGTTATTTTAGAGATTTACTTAAATATTTATTGATGGAATGCTGTCAATCTTTTTGGTTAACCTTTACTCTTTATCTAAGCATTGTTATAGGTTGGAAAAAATATTTTTAATCAATCGAATACTTCTACATAATACACTGTGAATAATTCTTCTTAAATTATCGCTACTTGGCAAAAATAAATATTCACATTTCATTATTTCAGCTAAATATTCCGATTTCTACCTTTGATGCGGCACATTGGTAACCCTGAGTAAATTAATTCACAAATAATATGAAAAATTGTCATAAATATGAGACTTGTGGTAAATAAAGCATTGGCTCTGATTAATCAAGGCTTTGGTTCTTTGTTAGATATTAATTGATCTATTACACTTCACTGTACAGTCAACCTTCCCATAACGTCTTTATAAGATCGTGTGATTAGTCCGATGCTCCAGAGTCGTCCAGAGGCGTCCAGAACCGTTTAGTCCTAAAAAGCGGTTCAACCCAAAACATCAACATAGAAGAGATCGTTATATGAAAAAGAGAGAAATTTTTGTTAGAAATAAAAAAAATGCTAGTTCCTCTGCATTTCGTACCCAGAAAATTCATTTTACGACTCATCGTTAACGACCTATGGCGCACTGGACGCCTGGTACAAGGGACATTTGGTACATGGGACAACTGGTGCACTAGATGTCTCGCTAACCTAACCTTAACTAACCAAAGTTATATCGTTTAATATACCTATGGATCTCTGGACTCTACGATCACTGGAAAAATCCTTAGGTTAGGTTAGATTAAGTTAGGTTAGCTAGACAGCCAATCCATCAGTTGTCCCGTGTGCCAAATTTCCTGTGCACCAGACGTCCAGTGTGCCAACCGTTGATAACCATCAGTCGTCGAACAATTGTCTGGGGACGATGGTTATGACACCACTTGCGTTATAGCACAGTTGACTCTAGTGTAACAAATTTAATAAAACGAAAATTTTGTTGTTAATCCAAAAATACATACTGATAAGCATAATTTTGTTAAAAAGTATGTTTTTTTAACATGCATGTGTTTGGTTTAGGTTAGGCTAAGTTCAATTAAACCAGCACAGCGACTAGTTTTCACAAAATATTTGTTAAGCTTAAAACTTTTTCTGTGTTTTTTGTATATTTTCATTAAACTAAACATTCATAATAGATTTAGTAGAACATCACTTATACAACCTGTCTTTTATGAGGAGTTCTAGAACAGTTATCTAGACATGTCTAGTACTTTGAGCAACATTATTACATAACATTAATTTAATTTTATAAAGAATCAACCAACATTTAGTGATTTCTTGTTCCGAGAATAATTATTATAGCTTTGAAAAAAATTACACTTTTTTACTTTATTTACTCAAGAACATGAAGCATGACACCTGTGTATTAAATAACCAAACATTTATCATAGAAATTATGTGTTGTTTCAGAAATATACCCTAATACAGCCAGGTTAGGTTCCGTTAACAAGACAACCAGTGCACCAGATGTCCAGTGCGCCCCTCATCATTACCGATGAGTCGTTGAATGTATTTTCTGTGAACGATAGGTCGTAACACTCAAACAGTATGGTGTTTTAAGTTATTTTTATTTTATCAACTCTATATCAAGCTTTGATTCATTATTTTTTTAGTTATTTACGTATTTACGCAAAGATCATGCTTCATTTTCGGAAGTACAAAAACTTGAAAGTACATTTCATGGACCTAATGCTAGAAGTGCCATTGTCAAATATATTGTGGCAACACCATATAGTCACCGCCACTAAACAAGAGTACACTTTCCAAAAAGGTTCTTGTGAATCCGAAGACAGCTATAATATTCACGGGACAACTGGTGCCTTGGATGTCTCGCTAACTTACCTTACCTAACCTAATGATTTATACAGTAATCGTAGAGTCCAAGGGTCTCGTTAACGAAATAATTTAGGTTAGGTTATCGAGACATTTGGTGCACCAGACGTCCAGTGCGCCCCAAGTTGTTACCGATGAGTCTTGGAGGAATTGTCTGGGAATTAAATGCGTAACATTTAAACAATTAAACATAAAATTTTATTGCATACAAAAAATGACTACTATCCATACATTCAAAATGATCAGGATCTGAAACAATAGACACTTCTAACAATAGATTCTAAATTTAAAAATTGATTCTTACATAAATTATTTTTTTATCAAAAAATGTAACAGAAAACCCAAACATATTATATGTTATCTTCTGTCTGTTTGGAAATATTTTAAAAATCATTAAAAATAAACAATACACAATATGTTACTTAACTTAATCATATTTTAAATAAATCATCATAAAAGTGATGACATTTTGTCAGTAATATAATTTATAACAAAAACACAAGTTTCTTACAATATAACATTGATAAGGTATTTTTATTTAAATTGGTTAGTAATCTTATCAAATCGATAAAAAAAATCCTGTGGTTTTTGGCACATCACAAAATTTACACGTTAAATATATTTCAATCGAATATTATTTATAATTTTTTATTATCTATTAAATTAATAAAATCTTATTCAAACAACTTCGATAACACCCCTATTATTTATATAAACATTAATAAATAATATTTAAAAAATAATTATGAATAAAACATTTATTAAACAGTATTTTTTACAAGGGATTGCAACTAATATATATATATTTTTATTTAATTATTGTAAATATATGAGATATATTTTTAAATATAAAATTACTGTATGACAATAAACTGATGTGTTTCTCCAAAAAAAAACTTACGCCAAATGTAAGACCTATAAAGGTTCTCGAAGAAGAAAAATTATATTAGACCTACCCAAAAGTAAGACCCAGTTATGAGGAGAGACGGCGGCCATATTAAAACAAATATCTGTTTTGCGATAGAGGTTTTAATTTATATTAAAAATAGCATATTTAGATTTTTAAAAATTCATTCAACGAAACATATTTGTATTGTTTTCGAATATTTTAAAAATTTCGCAACAATTTTGCATTTATCGCTTCTACATCGTATTAATCGCAAAATATAATAATTACGTATATCTCAGCGATCGGGGAATTTTTTTAACCATTACCCCAAAATATTTTAGCGTAAGTCGATATTACCCCTTCTTCCCATTTTGAAAGAGAGACATTAATGTATTTATATTTAAATCAACATTATTAATTTAATTAATTTACACGGAAAATAACAAAAAATTTACATGAATATAGTAAGTTTTATGAAATAGCAAACTGAAAAAATTTCCTTATTACCCCAAAAAACACATTTTTACCCCATTTGGGATAATTTACCCTGGTTCCCCGACCGCTGGTATATGTAGTAACAAACCTTAAAAACAATACAAAGATTGTTATTATTTTCCAAAGATTTCACGGTTTCACGATTTTTGTCAAAAAAATATGTATATCCCCGTAATTAAGTCCCATATTTTGGTCTTTTCCGCCATAAGATTAATATACGATAGAGTCTTATTTTCGGAGAAACACGGTATTAAAAAAAAACACATTTTCATGTTCACTATTATTTAGGTATGCATATAAATAGCCTATGAATTTTGATATATTTAGGTTAGGTATTGCAATCCCTCAATTAAATTGTATGGAATGATTTTTAAAACTTATTGGGCTAATAAATAAATAGTATCTTTGGTGTTCCTCATTTTACTCCAAACTTCAAAAACATTCACTAGATTTACGAGCATTATTTACTTAAATCACATAATATATATATAATTTTATTATTTAGCTTCGAAAGATATATATTTAGCAATTTCAAAAATTTAATGCACAAATTTAAACATTTAGAAACTATGCAATCGAAATACCTATAAAAAATATTACAATCGAAAATAATATCATGATTTGAATTATGCTATTAACTCTTTAGGAACTGAAATTAGGCTTATTTAAAAATTAATTAAGGCGGTTCTAATAATACGGTTCCGCCGTATTTCATCCCCTGACAATTCGTTCAACGGGGGGCAAACTGGACGTCTGGTGCACGGAACATTTGGTGAACGAGACAACTGGTGCACTGGATGTCTCGCTAACCTAACCTTAATTATTTCGTTTAACGAGACCTATGAATCTCTGACAACTACGATCACTGGACAAATCCTTAGGTTAGGTTAGGTTAGCGTGACAGCCAGTATACCAGTTGTCTCGTACGCCAAATTTTCCGTGAACCAGATGTCCAGTGCGCTCCACATCGTCGTCGTGTCGGATGAGTCGTTGAACAGAATTGTATGGGGACAATAGGTCATGACACCCTAATAATACATAGCTATGCGTAGGTAACTCATAAAATTTTTAGAAAAAAAATATATACTACATAAATAAAATAATTCTTAAGTAAATTTAAATAAATGCTCCATTTATGAACGCTTAATTTTTTTTTTTTTAATTCCAACTAATATTTTAATAATAAACATAGCTTCGACTATTCTTAAACACTTGTAAAATATATCATACCTTTTCGGAATCATATTTTATTTTTTACATCTTCTTCCTTTTGATGTTCTTTCTTTTTTAAATCTATTCATCAGCACCATCTCTCACATTTTATTATAATTATAATATCAAGCAGCTCGAAAAATAAATTAAATACTCGTTCGAAAAATTACTCTCGCCATTTTTATTCCATCGATTCCATTGTTTTCTCCTTACCATTAGTAATACTTTTACCCCTTTGAAAAATTGATCATTACTTTAAATATTTATACAAATTCATTTAACTAGAATAAAATGTTTAATAATTCTACATAGATGAGTTATTTTATTACTTTATAATTCATATCAAAAACATTGTGTGTTAATGATATGCAGACATGTTTTTTTAAAGAAATTATTAAAGAAAAGCGAAATATCATACAAAAAAAAAGTTTATGTCAATTACTTTTTCATTAAAACTTTTTTTAGTCACATTGTCATCATCCATTAGACGCCAGTGAATTTCTGTTAAAAATTGATAATACGTGAATGTCAGACTGGAGTATATGACGTTGGGGAATCGACATTCAGCATTTAGATATATATAAAATGGTAAGAGTCATAGAATCCACAGGTGAGATTTCTCCAATACCATCTGTCAGTATTATCCTTTTTTTATGTAATCCCATGGAGGAGAGCACAGCCGGTCAAGACCAGTGCACTCTATGACGCTCAGCCGGGGAGGCTGGACGCTGCTTGAGAGAAACGTGTGTTGTGTTCGTGTTTGTGTTTGGGTCAGGGAGATTGCAAGTGTATATTTATCTGTTTCTTGAAGAGATTCAGATCGAGGAAGGAGGAAACACAGACGCTGGAAGAGCTTTCCAAAGCTTACCGGTGGCATTAAGGAAGGAACTTTGGAAACTGCCAGTTCTTGGTAGACACACATTAACCGTGTATGGATTTTCGGCAAGTGTAAGACGAGTTTGTCGGTTGTGTGTGGGTGCAGAAGGAATCAGTTCTTTGAGTTCCGAAGAGCAGCGACCGTGGTAATAATGGTAGAAAAGACTAAGTGAATCAATCTTACACCTGTGTTCCATTGATTGCAGGTTAGATGTAAGAGTGTTATTTTTTATTAAACGGATTACTCTTCTTTGAACTGAGTCAATCAAGTGTATAAGACCTCCTGTATGTGTTTACATAAAAATAAAGAAAAACAAAAAAAAATTGGAGACAGCTGAGTAGTGTTCTCACTTATTTTGACCAATCAAAGTGAATATTAAAAAAATTAATGAGACTTGTTAAATAAATGAAGCAGTTTTATTTAATGTTTCCTTTTACGCCATTTATGCAATAATTATCAACAATTTGACATTGTCGCTTATGTAATTCCTTTTGTATGATATCACCCTTCCCAATAAAGTGAAACACAACACATTGAAGGGAATCATCATTTAGAAAAATTGCATAAGAAAAATAGCAAAATATCAGAAAAATCTTCACACGACATCTGTTAAACAAGTTGACAAACTATAAAAGAACATAAAAAGTTGACACAAAAATCGTCAATATGTTTTTTGACACACGTTCCAAGCATCCTTTAATCCTTGACAAATGTCAGATTTTGGAATTGTTGTCAAAATGTCAAAATCTTGTAAAATTATGACATCAAAGACAATCATCATCATCATCAGCCTGTGTCCATCCACTGTTGAACGTAGGCCTCCCGCATGAGTCTCCATCCTCTTCGATCCTCCGCCTTCCGCATCCAGGTCAAAGACAATCAATACTATCTAATTTAAAAACAGTGCAACATAAGCTATTTGAATAGCTTTTTATTAGCTGCCATCATCATTTCTTCATCAGCATAATCATGATAAGTACTAACGGATTCACCGTGTTTTACAAACGCAGAGATGTATTGAAGCCATTTAGTCAGTTTGCATACAAACTGTGTTTTACATCAATAACATGATGTAAACATTGTATTTTGAAGTGTATAATTATTGGACGACATTCGCATCAAGGTTTTGGGTCGAATCGTCGTAACATTGACTACTACATGGGCGTGGAGACTTGATCCGATTGATCCAAGCTGACGTCGACAGTGTGACACTCGACGCTATCGACCGGAAGCGTCTGGAACTTGTCAGGCTCCGTGTCAGGCATTATTATGCACATGAACGATTTGCCAGTCAGATTGTCCCTCGGATAGACGGTCATCGGCGTGAACCGATCGCTCGTACCTTCAACGTAAGCGCACAGCTTTGCGTGCACTTCAGGGAAATGTCTCTTTAAATTCACACCCCTCTGATGCAGCTGGCTTTGAATGTTGCTAAAGCTCAGCTCTCTTACTTTTTGCACCGACATGTTATTTCTGTTTCCGGCATTAGCGGAATTAGACGTTAAAATCAGTGTCTCTAAATTTTCCGGTTTGTACGAAGCGCTTTTCTCTTTATGGTGTTTATCTTTGCTTCTGACTTTAGCTTTCGGACTCAAATGAAACGGCAGTTGTCCGTGAGGCACGGACCCCATAACGGTCTTGCTCAATCGCAGTTTAGCGCATCTAGAAACTAACTGTCTTTCCCATTTGACGACGGCACCTTTAGTCGGCACTTCGCTTATAATGCATACGGCGACATAAAGAACGAGTCTCGTTTCCGGATTATAGCTTTTACAGAGCTTAATCAATTCGGCGTATAATTCCGGCCCCATTTCGTTTGGCAACAAATCCGGCCATTTCACGTATACGGGATCGCCTAAATTTTGAAACCCGTTAGTCGTGAATTTTTCAGCCGCGTCTGGACTAGTGAAGAAACATTTCACAACGCCTCGCCCGTTTGAAAAGTATCCTTTTTGCGCTATAGCGCTAACGTGATGCAGAGAGTCTGCGTCTTCTTTAGCGGTCGATAAGATCTGCCGACACAGAGCGCTCGCTCTCGAATGCAAACAGACTTTGCGATGTTTCTCCCAATGTGCTCGACGGCATTCTCTCGAACAGTAAACGTAATTGCAATTGTGACAGTTCTTGTAGTGTCGCTTCGCTTCGCTGGGAGTCGTCGCCGAAGTGCATTTCGTGTAACGGCAATGCACCAAGTTCTCGTCGACGCTCGGATCTGTGTTTATTGACGCTATCGATCTCAGTGACGTTTTCGATTGCTGCAAGTCTGTTAGAGACGTCTTGGAGAGTTCTCGTTTGGAGGCGTCTTCTTGAGGGATGCGCGAGTCGCAGCTGGTCCTCCTATCGAGAGAGGTGGTCTTCCTGGGGGCTGCGGGTTCACTCTGGCGTCGCAGAGGCCCCTTGTTCCCGGTGGACGACTTGGCCCTCGCCCTGAGACGAGGTAGAGATAGCAGACTGCTCGTCTCGTCCTTATCAGCTCCATCCATATCTGAAAGACGCACCCGGCAACCACGTCAATGACTTACAATCTCGAAGGATCAACTAAATTGTGTAACTTAATAACTGTGCAATTATAACTAATTAGGTTTAACTGTTAAATAGATAAATATTTTGTAAGATTTTATTAAATTGTATTTATCTAGATTTCCCAATAAATGTTTAATTTTTCTACTAAAAGACATTTGTCTGATTATTCTCCTGACTGCCATTTTGTCTATTACCTCAATATTGTAGCAAATGGTATATATGTTTAAATTCAAACAAAAGCAGAACTCTATTCTTTAGTCAGACTACCAAACAAAGAAAAAAATGTTTTTTTTAAAGAATAGATGTAGATTGAAGGCGTATTAAAAATGTCTTTAACCTTTAAACGCCCAGTGGTCCCATAAGGGACCGCAAATTTGTATTGTTCAATGCCCTAGCAGGCCAATGTTTGAAATGTTTCGTCGCACAATAGATTCTTCCATGAACTTACTTTAATACTATTATTACAAATTAATGTAATCCGATTGTGAAATGAACCATAAGCAAGTCCTGTATGGGACCGTAAGGCATTTAACGACGCAAATCTGTGGTCCCGTAAGGAAACCACTGGGCGTTTAAAGGTTAAGATGGAATATACATTTTTTTATCATCATGACTCCAACTAAACTGTAGAAAAAAAAAAAGTTTGCAGTTAAATAGTTATATAATGTTTTGTTAACTTGGTAGATTAAAAATAGTATTTTCAGACATTTTTTAGGCATTAGGTATATTTGTTTAATGAGACTGTTGAACTCTGTAGGTGGCAACACTGATTATTATTGTCTTTGCATTTGTTATTTCATTCAAAAACACTAAAAATTCCAATTCATTGTTTTTTTTCATAATTAAAATCAACACTCATTTTAATATGATACAACAACTCTGATGATAATTACTTTATGGGATGATTACATTTAATAAAAGAATTATGATTTGCTTCTTTGCATGCTCACAATATTTATATATGATATTAAAACATTTATATTTCAAAATAAACATGAAACATTGAAAGCTTTCAATTCATGCCAAAGAATGTAATTAGAAAAAGATTTACGTAATATGGATTCAATAAAAAAAAAAACACATTTAATAAAAGCATAATATTACAACAATAATTAATAAATTTAACAGTTCTTTTATTACAAAATGGTTAAATAAAAAAAAAAAGCTTTCAATATGGCCATCACAAACTGCCGCCAGGAACAACTGTCTATTTCTATTTAAACCAATTAAACCTTTTTTTATTCTAATATATTTAAATAACTTCTTAGGTTTTCATGGCCAGATTTGGTATTGTGGCTTTAGGATTTAGCAGCGTGTGGCGAATTATTTTTCATCAACATTTCGACCGCCATTGCAGGGGTCTTCTTCAGGGTTGACGACTTTGTGTCTATAGCATTTTTTATATTTGTTAAACGGAGGACAAAAACACGTTTCTAGAGATATTTTTTTATGGAATATGATTTTAAGGATTTCAAGTCAATAATAAATATAAACAAATAAATAATTTCTTAATTTTCTTAAAAAAAAAAAACAACTCTTGACACCAAAGTACATTTTCTCAATCTTTGTTGACTATAACATAAATGTATATAAATACTAAAAGAATATTTAAAAAAAAACACACAGTTACACAATTTAAATCCAATTATTATTCTTTTATGAAAATTAAGTATCATTTATATACATACCTAAAATCTACACTACAAATTCTCCGTTTTAACATTAATAAAAGGCTTTATAAATTCAAATGATGCGTTAGGTATTTCATCATAATTTCCATTAGAATAGATTTCAAATACAGATTTTTATTGAATACCGATAATAAAATAGGTAAAAAAAAATGTACTGAGAATCAAATTACACCTTTATTAATCAATATTATGTGTCATTTTTTAAATATCGACAGAAATTAGTTTTTTTAGAACAAAAGATTCTCTAAGCTCCATTTGTAATCTGAAATAATAATGCATATATATACTTACAATAATAATTAAGTACAATGAGGAAACAGGGGGTTTTCTTTATAACAACAATTTTTTATTTAAATTCGAGTCATATTTGTAAAACAAAGTCATGTTTTATAAATATTAAATGCAGTTTTTTCAGATGGTAATTTTTTTTATATCCTGATGACAGAACATTATTTTTTGTTCCATTTTCAAATTTGAATTTGACAAGAAGAACCCCTGTTATTAAACAAATCAGAATGTATCAATATCTTAACGAGAAAGCCATTGTAAAACCTGTCATTTTTTTTAATAAATCATACTTTAATCACTACTTGATATATTTTTCTTGAAATAAATTCTTACAAGTGATACTAATTACATTTTATTTATGAGGGTAGAATTGGAATAAATTTCTGATCAGAAAGAATATATTTATAATTTTAAGACACGTTTAATAAAGTTATGTTTGGATAGGTTAAGTTCATATAACTATGTAGAATATGTTAAATAATACAAAAGAGTAATTTTTTATTACATTCGTATTCTGATAATTAAAATATTTATTGGTACCAAGAAAATACGAACTAATATATATTCTTGGCTAGTTTTTGAGTTTTTTTTTCATATCTGTTTATTAATGGAACATATCGTTACCAAAAAAAAAAAAGATTTTTTTTCTTATCATATCCGCTTTGTAATTAGAGCATATGGACACCGCAAATTTCCGTTTCACAGTTCTGTAAGCTCAGATTGTCTATCCCTTGTCCCAGAACACCTGTATACCCGGAGGTCTACATGTGAACATAGATGGTTCCCGGGAGTTTCCAGGGCAAGAGTCCGCGAACTTGCATAGACTGCGGCTGAAGTACCAGAAAAATATTTCTGTGTTCAATGATCAGGGTTTTTTAAAGAGATCGGATGATCAGCTCGACGCTTCCGAGGCCTGGACAATTTTTATTTTTGTCCTTAAGGGGTTGCTCAACCCTACCGGAGGCATGTAAAAAGCTTAGATTTTATTAAATCAATTTTAAAAAATCAAGCTTGGTCCGCATTTGAACAAACGCTCTTACCACTGGACTATGCCGTCCGGCATTATTTTATACTTTTGCTAAATATAAAATCATTTTTACTAGTTTAAGGTTTCTCTTGACGATAGTGAGTATCACCAATACCGATTCAAGTGATGCAATGGCTTTCTGTTGAATTATAAGAAAGAATAAGTATGAAGTTTGGAACGAGCTGTCTTACAGGTCTGTCCTACCTGGGCCCAGCGTGGCTTGGCTGTCCTCCGCCTCCTCGGCCGGCGCGAGCGCTGAGCTGCGGGAAGACAAGCTCAGCTGCAGGCTGCTGGTCTGGCTGGCACTCCTCTCCGTGTAGCGACTCTAGAGACATAACAAACACCGTATTAAACATGTTTAGTTAATGCACAGATCGCTCAACTGTACGCTAATCTAAATAGCATTTCTCTCCGTATAGGGACTCTAAAGACATTCCTTCTTCTTCGCGGTGCAATTCACAACCCTGGGATTCTTGAATGTATTAACTTCTACGTTCCATATAAGTACACCCGTGCTCGTAGCCATCCATTGTTTTTGATCCCAGTTGATACTTGTGGAGCTTCGAGCACTCAATTCAGTACAACGGCAATGGCGCTCCTAAATGGCCTACCAGCATACCTCGGTTACTTTCCTCTATTATCGATGGTATTGTTCTCCTAGATCTCTGTGATCTTTGACACGAGTCATTTTCTTATTTTTTTTGTTTTTTGTTGTTGTTGTATTATTTGTATGTTTATGTATACTCTATGTTTATCATTCTTAATTATTCTATGTACCTTGGAACTGCAGTTCTGTTAAATAAATAAATAACAAATCCTTTTGTTAGCATGTTTAGTCAATGCACAGATGGCTTAATTGTAGGCTGCTTGTCTGGTTAGCACTCTTCTTCATGTACCGACTTTGATAACATAACCTATACTTTACATGCCTCCTATAAAACCATTATGCTCATTCGGTCGTTGCATAGATGGCTCTGCAGTAGGCTGCTTGTCTCACTAACACTCCTCTCCGTGTGGCGAAAAAACCCTATCTTTAACATGTTTAGTCAATGCACAGATGGCTTAGTTGTAAGCTGCTAGGCTGCAGAAAATAGCACATAAAAAAGAACAGTTTACACACAATTAAATTAATCCTATAATCAAAATAAATCACACATAAAGTCCTTCTATAATAATGAACACAGTTTAAATGCCAGTGCTCTAATTACTCTAATTGGCAGATAACCGATTCACATCAGTGTTTAGCCATCTTAACAGTTGAGGTCTCGTCATTATTGAAGAACTTTTATATGTGTTTACATAAAAAATAATCTAAAAAGCTACCTGTAAGTAGTAAGGACTGGGTGCCCTTCTTGGACTACGAGGTGGCGATGCAACTCTTGGTACGGATGGCGGCAAGCCAAGTAAGGAGTCCAGAACGTCCTCAAGAGTCGTGGATCCTGGCGAGGGTCGGCCGACGCCCAGGTTCAGCAGAGAATGCTCCGAGAACTCCCACTCTACAAACAAACGGCTATGCTTGAAACAAAAGTAGGTCATGAAAGGTGAAAAATGCTGAAAATCACAAGCGGGCTCTAAAAATTTCATTTTGGTAAAACGCTGTAAGTTCAAAACCCGACCAAATTTATTTTTTAAATTGATTTGATCAAATCTTAGCTCCATACATGCCCCCTGTAGGGTTAAGCCTCCCTTTAATGACAAAAAATATATATTTTGAATAAGAATCACATTACTAGAATATTTGTCTTGCCCACTCAGAGTTCCATTCCGATGAAGCAACTAAACTTCTCATATCTTCTATCTGTGAAAATATATGATTCCCAACGACCTCCACGGCAGAAGTCCAAAGGAAGGCAGGTAGCTGTAGTATTCGAGAATTTTTTTTGGGTGATCTGTTAATCGGTTTTTTTAAGGTGATGGATAAGCTTGATATTTCCTAAGGCTGGACCATTTGGTCCTAAGGAGCAGTTCTACCCGTGAAATGTATATTTATAAAACATAAATGATCAACAAACATGTCTGAAATTACTTCTCAACACATCTGGCAACCCTATAAATAGGCCTTTATGTTCTCTTATATTAAATATTTAAGTGAATATAAGATTTGGTTAAGACTTTGATTATGCTAACAGTGATGATGGACATTTTGAACATTTAAATTTCATTGTATATATATATATATCCCGGTATATTAAATATGTATACTATTTTTTTACTTACCATTTTAGTGATCTTATTATAAAAAGATACTTACCTTTTAATTCTCAAGATGAAATAATTTATGATATTTATGTAAAAATACCCATCTGTTAATTTTTTTACAAACTTTTTTTAGCGATGATACAAACCTTTTTACTGCCACTGAATATTTTTTTTATAATTTTTTTGTGTCATGTTATTGATATGAAAAAAGGTTTAACCCATTAGCTGCAGATAATATCTGTTGCTGATTAGTTTTAAATATCAATCTCTAAATATTTGAATACAACAGCTTACAGGTTAAATCAGATGTTTTCATGAAATTTTGAAAATAAATTTAAAAAACAGCTAAGTGCTATATTTCCAAAAAGATTTGTACTAGACAGATATTCTAATTATAGTGGAATCTCGCTTAACAGTCATTTTGCTTTAAGCCTTTTGATTTGCTAATAGATTTTTAGACAATTAATTAAGAATTAATGTATATATATAGTTTTTAATGAGGATACAAAATTCAGTAAAAATGGCACATCAATGGCGCTGTTATCATTACTCACTCACTAAAGATCACTAAAGTTAAGCAACATTGAACACAGACCACAAATAGGATGGGAGAACAGCTAAACTACCTCCTGACACCAACTCACAACTAAGTCATCAACCCTGAAGAAGACCCCTGCAATGGCGGTCGAAATAATGGAAAGAAGTAATTCGCCACACACGGCTAAACCCAAAAGCCACAATATTGAATGGTGGTAGTTTGTGGTGATAATGTGTTCTAGATATGTGTTCTAAATGTCATGCGTGGTGTATGGGTTAAACGAGATTCCAGTTTGTAAATCGGCAAATCAAAAACGGCAAGCAAACAATAAAAAAACGGAAAATAAAATAAAAAATATCTTTATTGATACAACTTAATGAAAATATCCTCTAAATGTAAAGATAATTGTAAGACAGATAGAGAGAGAGCGAGATTACAGCAATAAACAATTTAAACAATAAAATATTAAACAAAGACATTAACGTTTAGCTTAAATGTCTAAAAAGTCAAATAAATACAGATACATTAATCATATGTAATGACAATAAGTGACTAATGCACTAACATTTTGTATCTTTCAACAACACACTTATATATCTGGATATTAATTTCAAATAATGTTATTTAGAAGAAAAAAAAGATTTTTTACAAAGACGTCATTTTACATTTTTCCACTGGCAATACCACAATCACAAGATAGGTTGTCGTTAGATCACCGAATTTAAGCAACAGCAGCATTGGTCGCAGACCTAAATATGGATGGGGCGACCTGTTGCTAATCATGTGTCGCTGGCAGTTGAACTGCTCTTTAGGATCAATGGTCCAGATATTAAGAGCATTAGACTCAAAAATCACCAAAATTTTGCGTCAGATATTACAGCTGCCGTCTCTTCAGGCCTGTTGCTAATTTATTACCACTGGTCGTATTGAACTATCCTTAAGACCAAGCAGTCTCTGGAGAGTCAGGCTAATCATCAGATCTCCTTAGAATTTCTGATAAATGAAATCACGTAAAAATATGCCTCGGATGGTAAAGCAGCTGACTCTTTTTAAGTCCAGGACGGTCTTCGGAAACCATATATGTTTCTATATGGACTTTTGGGTGCAGAGATGCCTTGGGAAGAGCTACGGAATGCAGACAACTGGTGACCATATAAACAGATATGGGTACAAAATTTGCACTCATGGACATGTGATAATCATATAATGATTATTTAGCCATAAATGTTGAATAACAATATAATGTGTGGTTTAAATCAGTGGTTTTAAGAACAGTCTTATATCTCTTTGTGAGACGGGCCAAGCGCAACTGACACCAAAACTTCAACAAGCAAGTTCATGATGAATGGTTACCAACCGATGGTATTGACAACTGCATAATATTAAATAAGTAAATATATTGTTTTTAATTTAATAACAATGTTTGATTTTAAGTCCCCAATACATATTAGATGATGTGTGTGCAATGGAGAGCATGTGACCCCCAACATGTTTTTAAATAATCTATAAACAATGCTTCTTAAAAAATAATATTTACATCATTAAAAATACAATAAAACACAAAGGATAACAGTACAAAAATAGCTGAGTAAACAAACGTATAAGACAATATACTAAAAATATAAGAATTATTATGAATATAATTGTATGTAGTACAACAAGTAATGTAAACAAGCTACCATTAAATAATTAATGACATAGTATTAAAAAAAACTAACATATCCAGAAATAAAAAGGAATTTCTTTAAAAAATGATTTAAAAACTGTCATTAGAAGAAGTGATTTTTAATGTTTCAAAACTGGATATGCTTGATTTTTCTACTAAAATTAATTTGTCTATGTGTGATTATTCTACTAACTGCCATTATGTCTATTATCTCTTTAAAAAACGTCAGAAAACAGTAAAATTTGTGTAAAATTGTGATATCTAGATAAAATATATTACTTTTCCAACAATGGTCTATATTTTATATTACACTTAATGCTATTCTTAATTAAATAAATGCAGCATCTAATCCATACTCTCCCAGCAATAAACAGTATAAATATTTTTATTTTATACCAATCCAAAGATACCTTTAGAATGACTAAGCGTTAATTCTTATACTCTTGTCAAACACAGAAACATAAATTTGGTTAATACTTCCTGCCTTGTTTTAACATGGATCACACTTTTTATACACTTGCTGGAATACTTCAATCGCCATCAATGAAAGCTTCCTTAGTTTGCAACGTGTATATAAACATACTAATTGATAAATATTTTTAAAAAATAATGACTGCAAATGTTATGCTCCAACCATTTCCTCTTCTTTAATTCCCTACATACCTCACCATCGTTATTATACAAGGAGCGGCAAAAAAAGCTGAAAATTAAAACAATGACGAAAACTTAATTTCATCAGTGTGTTTATACACACGGAGAACTGACAAAGCTTTGAAAGCAAAAACCGCAGTATTCCAGCAAATTAATACAGTGCTCAGTCTGATCCATGTTAAAGCACGTTGGAAAGTATTTATTAATCAAGATCCATTTTAAATAATTACTTTAAATGGATGATGAAATGGATGATAAAAGTATAAATAACACTTGAAAACACACCAAATCATGATTTAAAAACACAATTTAAAATATAAATATTGTTATATCCTGAAGTTAAAATGTAAATAAATTTGTAATTGACTTAAAATATCCAGATTTTGTGATCGTCTGTGATCGTCTGTGATCGTCTGTGATCATCATGTGATTCTGATTTTTATTTAAATAATTGTACTTCTGATTCTGTTATTCGTTTCTTTCAAGTGATGATTCTTTTACTTGATAAATAAATTTAAAAAAAAACAAAAGATACTACTAATCAACAAAGAAAGCAATCAGAACCTGTACAATTTACCTGAGAACACCAATTAGTTATTCCCTACATAAATCATAAGGTGATTTCACAACAATTTATACACAACAGCAAATAAAAAATATCATAAAAAAGTGTGTGAACGCCCTTACATTTCAAATAATTTTAAATTTGTTCCATTACTTAACTTTTATTTTTCAAAGACACTTAAACCTTTTGGATGCCATGACCCTGAATAGATCTATGCACTGCGATCTATTGTGGAAGATTTGAACCCCTAAATGGTGTCCAATTTTAACCACTTTTTTTTTCTTGAGCAGACGATAGATGTCGCTATAGACCCAAGCTATTACATTAACCGAAAAAATATAGTTTTATAACACACCGGTGTGCTCAGCACTGGAGGGGCTTCCCGCAGCGGACACATATTTGGGCTCATGGCACCCATATGGTTAAAAAAAAAAACGTACAGTCAAAACACATTTTTTTAATTTGCAATGAAAATTATTTCTTAAGTTTTTGTGGCTGTTTTTACATATAAATGTCTCTTAGGATATTATAAATACGTTATAGGAGGATTGACTGTACTCTTGGACGTCCACACACATACTGATACATTACATAGAATAAATAAATAAATAAAAATGACTACAAGCACCATGATATTTATGAATTAAATAAATAATTTCAAATACTTGCATATTCCATGATATTATTGATTTTTTTATTATATACAGAGTGTCCCAGAAGTCAAAGTCAAGCCAGAAACGGATGATAAGCGAAGTCAGAAAAGTAAAATATTAAATCCAAGTTACGTATTTTTAAATTATAAGAATTAAAGAGAGCACAGTAAATCTACACCGTGTGACAGTCTTATATCGTCTGCTACTAAAATTTCTTTATTTTTTTAATTTAAATTTTATTTTGTGATCTTGAATTTCTGTAAAAAAAGTTGCCTAAAATTCTTCTCCACTTGAGAAGAAAATGTCACATTTTTCCCTACCAAATATTCTAAAGTGATACTTTGCTCAATTTTAACTGCCTACTGAAAAAAATGCATTTTATTTAATAGTATTTTGGTTTTTGGGTTTAGCCGTATGTGGCTAACAATCTCATACCAATATTTCGACTGCCATTGAGTCTTCTTCAGGGTTGACGACTTTGTGACAACCCCAAAGAAAACCCCTGCAATGGCGGTCGAAATATTGATAAAATAATTCACCACACACGGCTAAACCCAAAAGGCGCAATTCCAAATCTAGCCATGAAAACCTAAGTTATTTATTTCATTTTTTTTTTAAGAAATATGATACCTATCACCCATTTATAGTTTCACATGGACTTCTGAGACACTTGTACATTATAATATATTTTACAATTACGATGCTATTTTAATTTATGATGTATTTCGTCTGTAAAGTACAATAATTCGGTATTACAATATTACAACCCCTTTTTGATTTATAGGTTATGTTTAACCCTTTCATCACGGCTTGGTAGATTGCACATAGAAATTACACGGCATACATCGGGTACCGATGCGAACGGGTTAAATAATATACAAGTATGAGATTTTCATTATTTAATGTGACAAAAAATACAACAAAAACATTGTCTATGATTCCTTGAATCCTGCCGTTACAAAAAATTAGCAAGAACCAAAAAAATCACATCAAAATTAAATAATAAAATAATAAATATACACAATGGTGCGTTTCTGAGATGAATGAATGAAAAAAAAATGATTTGTGATTTTTGATTTGTTTAGTTTCAAAAAATATCGCCAGGAGAGGATGGCTTATAAACATAATTGTGACAATAATGTTTATGATATTTAAAAAATTAAAATGATTTATTTTACATAGATTTGCAATAAAAGTTTTTTTTTTCTAAAAATATTTAAAAATGTCATCTAAACGTGCAATACAAAAAATGTTCCAATCATATTATTTTTGTTCCAACATCTGTTCCACATCTGGAACCTACAGTCACCACAAATAGCCGCCTCTCAGTTCTATAAGCTGCCATTGTTCATACACCATTTCGAGACATTTAGAGGCATCCCTAAAGGTTCGCCTGAGAACATTTTTTTTTATGTAATCGCATGCAGGAGAGCACAGACGGTCAAGACCAGTGCACTCTATGACACTCAGCCAGGGAGGCTAGACGCTGTATTCGGGAAACGTGTGTTGTGTTCTTGTTTGTGTGCGGGCTGGGGAGATGATAGCAAGTGTATATTTATCTGTTTCTTGAAGAGATCCAGATTGTAGGAAGGAGGAAACACAGACGCTGGAACATTCCATAGCTTACCGGTGGCATTAAGGAAGGAACTTTGGAAACCAACATATCTGTATTTGACAACTTTTAAAGCAGAAACCTGAAGACTTGAAGAGATGGCAACTGTAGTATCCGTGAATGTTTTAGGTGATTTTTTTATAATTTTTTTAATAAGATTGATTATTAGCTCAACACTCCCGTGTCCTGGAAAATTTGATTTTAATCCGGCTTAACCTGACCAGCAATTTGCGGGTAACAAATTCGGTGACCCATCCATGTTTTGGTCCTCTCCCAATGTTGCTTAACTTTGATAATGAGAATCAAAGATAGAATGTGTAATGTTTTGTTTATATATGTTTATTGTATTGATTGCAACATGCTATTTGTGTTGCACGAGTTGACGCATTTTTACTTGCAACAGGGTTTCATACAAAAAATTCGATTTGTTCAATTTCGCATAACAATAATTCTAAAAAATATATTATAACACAAAAATGGCTTGTATCCTCCTCTGATAAAATATGTATTATTAAATTAATTGTCATGATTCAATTATTAAAAAAAATATTTGTAATTATTATAAATAAATATTGAAAAAAACGTCAAAAGAATAAAAATATTTTTAAAACATATTCAAATAGTGATTTATTACAATTACAATATATTGTTATTCGTGAATAAAATTTCTATGTTTATATATAGTACAATAAAAAATTATTAAATCGATTATAACAATCTATCCAAAAAGAATAATAATGAAAACATTTAATATATTTGAGATTCAATTTTAAATAATATTTTAAAATTTCAGTTTTTTTATTTTGACAACACACTCTTTGGACAGATTATCAAAGTTAATTATTTAAAATATGAATAAAAAAAATATTTAAAATACAAACGATTTTTTGTACCAACTTTCAGGTCAGAAAGAAAGAAATGGAACAATTCGAAAACTAACCAACGCATATACAGTCAACCTCCTTATAACAATGTCACTGACCTATCGTTCCCAGACAATTTGTTCAACGAATCATCGGTAACGACGTGGGACACTGGACAAATGAATCAGTTGTCTCGGGCACCAAATGTCCCCTGCGCAGCAGACGTCCAGTGCATCCCACGTCGTTACCGATGAGTCGTTGAACATATTGTCCGGGACCGAAATATGGCGGAACCCTATAACGCACACTTATATATTATTAGCGGTGATTTTTTACCCAACGGTCCCTTCTACGTTGTTGATTTGATTGAACTGCGTCTTAGAACTAAATGGTCCAGGCCTCGGGAGCATCAGGCTAATCATCTAATCTTATAAAAATGTTATAAAAAAGGTTGACTGTATGGACTATTATACTAACCATCAAATTTTTGACTATATAGGTTGGTTACTTTCCGTATTACTGTCTAAATCATCATTTCTCAATCTTTAATACACCCCTGCCGACAATTGAAAATAAAAATAATATTTGCAAAAAAAAAAGCAATAAAAAATAATTTGATCATTTGTTAATATTTGTATTAAAATGTTTATTTGTAAAAAATATTTAAAATATTGTCGTCAGGTGTTGTGGCTTTTAGGTTTAGCCTTGTGTGTGGAAAATTATGTCATTCTAATATTTCGACGGCCATTACAGGGGTCTTCTTCAGGGTTGATGACTTAGTGTCATCAACGCTGACCCCTGCACCAGCGGTCGAAATATTGGAATAAGATAATTCGCCACACACGGCTAAACCCAAAAGCCACAATACCAAATCTGGCCATGAATTAAGAAGTTATTTCGTCAGCAGATGTTATGTGAATAATTGAGAAACGAGGTTCTAAATAAGATAATATGTAAATAGTAAATAAATAGTTAACATCCTTAAAAAAATCTATACTACATTCTTTTCTATGATAGTTGATATAATGATATTATGTTTAAAAACATTGTTTACAGTGTGTTTTACATTTAAAAAAAAGCACAGTGTATACATTCAAATAAAAAAAAAACAATTACAGAATAAAATAATAAAAAAAAAAACAATAAATACGCCACAAAAGACTGTACAAAATGAAGTGTTTTGTGGTTGTCGTGGCTGTACATCTAAACACCACAGCAAAGTCATAAAACACGTGCTATTTTGAAAAGAAAAACATAAACCATCAAAAGTAATAAATAAATTGCATATTCCATACAATTATTTTGTATTTAAGTTTTTTTTAGGTTAGAAAATGCCTTTCCTTTTTAAAATAAACGTGTAATAATAAAATCAACATCATCCCTTAGCAACAATAATATAACTTGTATTCCATATATTTTTTAAATAATTTTGATTCATAACAATTTTTACAACATTTCATCTAAGACTAATAAATGTATTTTTAAATATTCTTACATTTTTTTCTGTTAGTATAATGCCTACATAGTAATGCAGATGTTAAACTTATTTAATTTTTCAAAATATATAAAAAAAAAACAGCAAAAAGAGTTTGTAAATGCCTAAAAAATGGATTTGGTCCAATTTTTTGGAAGACAACACCCAAATGGCACCATCACTTAAAATTTGGCACAATTTTACTATTACGTATATTTAAAAATTAAAAAATCTCTGCTTATAGAGCTATTCAGATGAGCTACATAAAATGCACGTTTGGATCAATTATTGTGGTACAAAACTGCACTGTCTTTAGTCAAAGTATATTTAGAGAGTAAAAAGATATGTAAGGACAACCCAAAACGGCAAGTCAATTAGTATGTCGCATTCGTTTGGTCTAAATGCTGTCTCAAACGTATCAGATTGTTGTAATATTTGAAAATTGGATGTAGTTTTCAACGAAACCATTATTTAATGAAGATTCTCACTTGTGATCTAGCTCTACGTTTGTTTGATCTAAATGCAGTCTCAAATATATGTATCTATATGTGTCTCACATGAATCAGATATTCTGAGATCCACACAACCTAACTGTGACTCCAGCTCTGGCAGCAAAATCGCATCAAAAGATTTCATAAAATCACCAAAGCTAAGCCTCCCAACTGGCATAAAACCGTGACTGGCGCACCTGGAAGTCCCGAAACAGACTAAGAACCGGAGTCGGTAGTACAAAGGATAACTTCGAGCAGTGGGGAATGCTTTGGCATGGAGAGTCATTGTTGTGTGACTATGGAGACCTACAGACCGCTTCACACTTGAGATCTTGCCCCATGTGCCCGGCTAACTGCACATCAAGACCTAATGCTGGGCAGCACACGGACCATATATGTAGAAGATATGTATCAGATTGCGGAATACTTGTTATATTATCGATGCTAGGGGAAGATTTGAAGTGTCTCTTCCTGTACGGGTGGTGTGTCGTTGATGGTCGTTGCTCGTCTCACGTGATCATGGTGATGTACTCACCGTGCTGATAGGTGGTGCTCGTGTGGGTAGGCGGGGGCCCCCCGTTGGATTGTTGCAACTCCAACTGCAAGGGGCGCTGTGTCGGGGGAGCGGAACGCCGCGGGGGCGACTGTGCGACGACTAGCGGCGTCTGAGGTGATTCAAGCGGCTTGGTACCTTAAAAGACGATTTTAATTATGTAAATATAATGTTGAGCATGAATCGTTGCATAAATGTGAGTGGGAGTAATTAATGTTAAGATTATTAATTGACAATACTTGGTGAATGCATAATTATATTAAGTGTACAGTTATAGTAATTATTAACCTTTTCAATGTTATCGTAACAGTACTGACACGTTCCCATATCAGCCCATGATACGAAAACTTAAGACTCCAGGTATTACAGCTCTCCTTTGTGGCAGAATTATTCCCGTTCACTTGGACATTCACCTAACTATCGCTATACTGATATCTACAGGAACTTTTTCAAAATAAAATTGTATTTCATAAAAAAAACATTGATAATCAAGTGCTTCTCATCACACCTTTCAATTTTAGAGTATTTTTTAGTACTTTAAAAATGTAACATAATTTTTATCTTTTTTACGCTAGATAGTAAAAATAAAAATAATGTTTATTTCCAAACAGTTCATACTTTAGATTAAGCTCATAAAAATCTTATCAATAATAATTATATTTGAATATAAAAAATATAAACATCAAAAAATAAAATATCCAAATCCAAATTTAGATTTAGAGATCATATATGATGTAAATAATAAATCTTTATTAGTCAATTTGTGTTTAGATGAGCGTTGAATATTCGACGCTTAGTAACCAAAGGGTTCACTTGTGCGTTATTTTTAGGTTTGAGTTTTTGAATTAGTTTTTGTCAAATACAAGTTATATATGATAATGGTGCGCATCAATCATGCCTATCAACGCAGTAGTATAAATACCTGCACAGATTGATTGATAAAGTATGCTTTTGAATGGAATGTTATTGCTTTTTATATTACATAAGGGTCTGGTTTTATATAGAAGAAGTTACTTGTATGAAAATTAAAATGCTTATATAATAAAAGTCCAATGGAAGTCATCCACAAAGTCGTCAACCCTGAAGAAAACCCTTGCAACGGCAGTCGAAATATTGGTACAAAATAATTTGCCACACACAGCTAAACCTAAAAGCCACAATACCAAAAGTATAATGGTTTTGAATTAGTCACGGTATCTCCATTATCTGTGTCTGCACTCACCAACAAAGGAGCTCTCCAGCCAGCAAGGCCTGGGACTGCTGGAGGGTTCGCAGCGTTCTTGCCCACTGACGTAGTGAACGATGGCCGAGGTGACTTCCTTGATGCTGCTCTGGATCTCTGCGGACACGTTGGCAGACACAGGGCGGGCTCGCGGGCAGCAGGGAGACGGCCAATCTGTGAAAAAAAAAGATAATTATGACATTGGTAATGTTATATCATACATCTCAATGTAGCTTTTAAAAACTGGTGCCGAAAAGCCTCGATATGCGATCTTTTCTCTCTTATTTTTGTTCGCAAATCTGACACAAACATATAAATATGCTAGTCAATTTTTAGATTTAAGTAGTTCAAAGACGCAGCGTTTATGCTTGTTTATTTTGACAGTCGCTACCTATCATGCGTTATAGTTCACCAGATGGCCGCTATGAGTGCTCACTACCACCGTCTCACACTGCCTGGGAGCTGTCAAGTAATGTTAAAATTACATTGAAATGTAACCGCTGGCGTATAGGGACTGTTTGTTTGAAAAAAAAACATAGGTCACCGGTGACCTTTAGGCGCCCTCTTCCAACAACAGCGTAGGTCACCGGTGACCTACATGGTGTTAAATGTGTTAATGCTTATGCCTTCAGTCTGCACTACAGCCAAGATAACGATACAGAATCATGCAATGACTGAACCTTAACCCACTCCAAGCTGGTATAGCCATCTTTTAGAGACACTCCTCTCAGGGATCTCTCCATGGAATGTTGTGGGACGTTTATTTTATGCGTAAGACCATTCCAAATTTCAATGCTATAAGTTAATACTGGGAGGATGCATTGGTTAAAAGCCTTAGTTTTAAGATATTGCTATGACAGGACTTAGCCATTGATGCTCATATAACAAAGAGTATATGTTATCAAGCAAACTATGCATATCAATATTTACGCAGAAAAGGAAATAAACAATATTCACAATATTTACTGACAGCTTTCATAGCAAAAAGATAAACTATAAGTTGAAATAAATTCACATTGCTGAGTTAAAATATGAATCAAATGTTTGTTTAGTTGATATAAATTAGCAAACTTCCTGCACCCATTAAAAACACAAATATTTGTTAAGTCATGATATCAGATATCTCCTTCTGAGAATTGCTCAATGGTGAATGTTCACATTTGCATAGAACTGTTATCAAAATGGCAGCCGGAAGGTCAGAAGTGCTTCAATGGCCGCCTTCAATCAAATACAATGGTTCTATTATGTATATAAATGATACACAAGTCATCTATGAAGAGTACATGAAGAGATAATACAATACTGGCCTAATCTGTCAAGATGAATTTTAATTAAAAATAGAAAGAAAACGTATTATGGTTTCAATGTCGAATATATGTAAGGTTGAGGGTTCAATCCCCGATGGCAATTAAAAAAAAGGTTTTAATTGATTTTTTATGCTTTAATAACCTTTCAACGCCCAGTGGTCCCATACGGGACCGCAAATTTGCGTCCTTCAATGCCTAGCCAATGTTTGAAATGTTTCGTCGCACAATAGATTCTTCCATGAACTTACTTTAATACTATTATTACAAATTAATGTAATTCGATTGTGAAATGAACCATAAGCACTCCTGTATTGGACCGTAGGGCATTGAACATAGCAAATCTGCGGTGCTGTAAGGAAACCCCTGGGCGTTTAAAGGTTAATACCCCTGGTTGGTGTGAATTTGATCCGGCAACCATAAAATGCCAGTCATACACTATCAATAAAAAATGGTGGTAGACGAAAGTCAACTCGTGAAGTCCGCCCATTCATAGTGAATTTCTGTAATAAATTAATGATGCGTGAATGTCGGGCTGTAGTCTATGACGTTGGCAGATCAACACTCCACACGCAGAGCTTGGCCATATGCAACATGGTAAGTGTCATAGAATCCACAGATGAGACTTCAGCATTACTATCACCATAATTTAGAGATAAAAAATCGATTTCTTTTTTTTTTAATCTGTCGGTGATCGAACCCACGACCATCGGTTAGGAAGGCAAAGGCATTAACCACTAAGCTTTACCCGGGGAAAATATTCTACTGTTGTAATTTTCTGAATTATATATATGTAATATATTAGATTTCAGTCAAAAACTATAAGCAATATCTGATATATTTGTTTACTAGAAAATATATTACTCTATATAGTTTGCTTAAAAAATGATTAAAATACCTACCAAATAGATGCCGCATTCAAAAAGATTAATATTGGAAATGGGTGTCAAAGTAAGTGCTTTAAATAACAATATAAAACATTAACAAACAACATTTCAATAGCACAATAAAGATCAGCCAAATCTATGCAAGGTCAGCCATTCATACAGAATTACACGCCAGTCATCATAACCTCAAATTGCGGCTCCCCAGCGGCCGGGCCCGGCAAATTTTTGTGGGACAAATAATGCCAAGTGATTGACAAAGCCACCGGTGCCGTTACATTGGGACATTAAGCAATTGAGGCTATGCAGTGCGAGTGATGATCCATCGGGCTATTACAGTATCTATGCGGTATTGTGTTGCCAAGGTCTTCAATGATAACTGATGGGAAGGCAATAACCTTTATTTTATGTAAACACATTGACGAGAATACCAACAGATAGTGGTGCTGAAGTCGTATCATCTGTGGATTCTATGACGCTTACCGTTTACAAATGTTTAAGTGCTGGATGTGGAGTGTTGACAATCTTTATTATTACAGAAATTCACTATGAATAGGTGGTCTTCATGGGACGACTTTCGTCTAGCACCAAATTTAATTAATAGGCTATGACTGGCATTTTACGGGTGAGGAATCAAATTCACACCAACTGGGAGGAAAGGCCTGTTTTCCAGCAGTCTGAGAAAACTTCCCGATCTAGACATGAACCGATTAGCAACGTTATCTCATGCCGACCCAAAGACCCGCCGAGATAGGAGCGAAGTCTGCATGATAGTGTGGTTATGTCACCTTTCGTGTGGCGTCCTGGGCGAAGCGAGGCGCTCAGTGCTGCGCCAGCCGAGGTAGGGCTGCCTGCAGGGGCGCGGGGCCAGCGGGGGCCGCGCGGGCGAGGTGAGCGGGGAGCCGGCGCCTCCGCGGACGCTGCTGCGCGCCGACGAGCACGGCGAGGTCTGAAACAACCAAAAAGTAAGGTTACTCTAACATTGACACACAAAAAAGGGACATAATTTAAGCAATATAATAAAGCACATGTTTATCATCATTTTCATCACCATGTCTGCCCTTACTGGAGCATATAGACGTCACAAAGCCTCGCCTCATGTCAGCGCTGCCTCCTGGGAATAAATTCTATGTATAGGTCCCGACGGGGGCTTGAAGAAAAGACAACTGTAGTTATTGTTGCGTCAATGTATTTGAGGTTAGATGTTGCCTGGGTTGATGGACAAGGGGTGGATGATGTAAGTGCACGCAGAGACTAAGCAGATATTACGATACAATAGCAAACAGTGTAAGGTTAAACCTAGTGAAGATAGATTAACAAATTGGTGATTTCGCACATTGTCTCAAGTGTGGCGCGGGCCATTTTTTAGCAGCCGCTCATGTATTTTTACATTTTCGGAAACTCGCCATAACTTTTATACTATACAATATAAAATGAAATTTTAAACACAGACTTACCGAAAACAATACTGTCAAATGAAGAAGAAACATGGAGGACTACAGTTTTATATTCACTGGAAACTTGCGTTTTATAAAACTGTATGTAATAAGAAATCAAATTAAACACTAAATAAAACTAAAATATGTCATACTTGGGATAACAGGAATGTTTCAAGGGTTTCAAATCAAGTAAAAAGCATGAACAAAGCATTTATATTTCGTTATTTACCTTTTATGTGTCATTTTTTAAAAAATATTTTTGTAAGGTATAAAAGATTCAATATCAAAATTAGTATAATACATTTGGTGGAACTGTAACAAATGCGAGCACGAATAAAAAAATGTCTTTATTAAATATCAAAGCAGTGACATCTAGCTGCTGACAACAACAAACAAATGCAGTTCAAATTACATGGATAAACACGTGAACCGACTCCTGGCAACAGACTACAAAACACGGATTTTTACAGGTCCCACATTCCAGCAGCAGTCCCAACAAAAACGTAAAAATCCGTGTCCCGACAACAATGTGTTAAATAAAATTTAAAAAATAAGAAAAAAAACTATATGGATTAAATATTTTTTATCAGAATATTATTTTATTATTTCAATCAGGTAGAAATGACTGATTGTAAAGTTTGCGTCGGACCTACAAAAGGTTGTTTCTCATCCATTCACTCTATAGTTTGGTTCGAGACCCGAGTGGTACTTACTAAAATAAGTAGACTGTCGGAAAGTAATAATAAAAATACTGTGAATAAATGTTGACTGATTGAATAATAAAAAAATACATACTTAGAATATATACTATAGAGACATCTATCATACGATGATAGCAATGACATAAATACAAGTTCCAACACGAGTCAGCTCAGGCAAAGAAATAGCCACGGTGGCTGAGCGGTATGAATAACTGGGCAAATGGTTGGTTCCAAGGTCCATGGTTCGCATCCCGCTTCTGCCGATATTTTTTCTGAATGAATTGACTAGTTTAAAGAATTTTATGTATATTAATTTTTTAATTTTTATTAGAATATTATTTTATTATTTCAATATTCTAATCTACTTTTATAGATCATTGACTATATTACAAATTATTATTACTTAAAATATACATATACTATACATGTATAGTATATGTATATTTTAAGTAATAATTTTATGTATAGTATATGTATATTTAATTACTAAGAAAAACTATGGCTTTAAGTCTTTTGAGTACCACAGAAAATGCCAAATCAGTCATAAGGTCAGATCATTTGGCCCGTATGTAATACAGAAGAGCTTCAGTGCATGCTGTGTGGTAAGAAGTAGACACATTGTTGAGGCAGCTAGTGTAGTGCTAATGGAGATAGCGTAGCTAGACTGGAGTGTACGGTCAGGTTAGCTTAGTGGTGCTGTTGATTAGAGGTAGAGTATTAGATTAGATCAAATACCTGTGCAGAGTTAAGGCGGCTGGTGGACCAGCGCGTGAATGGTGTGTGGTGTGCGGGCGGCGTGAGAGCGAGTGGCGACCTGGCCAGCGAGGGCGCGCCTACCTGGCCGCCCAGCGAGCCTAGCGAGGTGGTCTTGCCCGCGAGGCCCGGCTGCTGCAGCTGCCAACCGCTGGAGCCCGCGTCCGAGGCGCGCTTCTTGAGGAGGAAGCCCTCGCGGGGCGCGGGGGAGTTCTTGTACCTGGAGACGAAATAAAAACACTAACGTTACATCTGAAATGAAACAAAACTACCTGCCGACTGACGGACAACTAGCCTGAGAAAGCCATTCTTACCGTAAGCAAAATGGTTGGAGCACACCATGAGGAAGCAGGAAGAGAGTGAGGTCGACTATATCTGCTGGGTGACGGGTAACTTAGCCTGAGAAGGCGCTCCTTGCTGGGAGTGCTCACGGTATATTCCATGACGAAACTCAGCAAAACCATCATGAAGCTGGAGGAGAGAGATATCGACCATGAGGACAAAGGGGGATTCAGCGTATCAGCTGGTAACAAGTCTGAGAAGGCGTCCTTGCCAGGAGTTCTCATGGAACGATCCATGAGGAAGCTCAGCAAGGCCATCCGGAAGTTCGAAAAGGGAGGTTCAATATGATGATGAAAGTGATTCATCGTTTTTGCTGGCTAAGGCAAAAATCCTGAGAAGACGTTCTTGCCGGGAGTACTCTGGTATGATCCACAAGGAAGTACAGCAAGGCCATCAGGAAGTTGGAAAGGCGGGACATTGACTATGATGATGAAAGGGATTCATCATATTTGCTGGCTGACTGGTAAAAAAACTAGCTATGCGGTCTTTGCCGAGAGTACTCATGGTACGTTCATTGTAACCTGGTGCTCGGATGGTAATAGTTGTCGAAGCTTGTTCTTTTTTCGCTGCTGGAGCACACTAATACATTAAATTTGTGGGATCAAATTCACATAAATCTATATGAAGAGAAGACTATCGATGGGGAAGAAAAAAGTCAAAGTGGGGTCCAAGAACTGGCAAACTGAGCTTTGGCCGAACCCCTGCAAGGTGGACTGACATCAGAAAAATGGCGGGGGTAGCCTGGATGACGAGAGCAGAGGATCGAGAATGGACACAGGATGATGATGATTATGAATGACAAACGGTTCTTTCAATGTGCGTATCGACAACAGTTCTTATACAGTCAACCCCCTTCCTATAACGTTTTCGTAACATTGGATGATTAGTCTAGATATGCTCTAGAGACCTGGGCCATATGAAAAATTTCCGACAACACTATAATAATATATCCCTTACAAATTTAAAAAAAACATGCGTTGTAAGAGAGTTGACTATAACTGAACTACACTGAGTAGTTTTATTCCCTTGCTAGTATACTACAATTTTGCCTTCAATTATCAAATTCTTAAGTATATAAAGAATTCTTTAATTATTATTCTTCAAAACGTTTTAAAAAACAATCTCATTTGATATATATCATTCAAAGGTGTATTTAACATCAACTGTTAAATTGTAATAATAACTCAAATTTAGTTTTAATTTGTCAAGGATCGCAGATTGTACATAATATTGAAGAACTTATTTTCATTATAGCAATTAAAATTAAAATATTGCCACCAATAGTCAAACACCTACTAAAATGTATTGAAAGATTATTCGAAATTGGAACAAAATTTGAATTCAGTTCTTTAGGAGTATTTTTGTTTTTTTTCTGCTGTGTTCAATTGTTTCCCAACGTTTTTTTTGAGGTTATAATATTGCCGATGACTCACCAATCCGGTAGATTGAGCTTCTGAAGAGATCTCTGGACCCTCAGTTGGTGTTCCGACAACACCCGGTCGGCCGAGTTCTTCTGGAGGTCATTCTCGGGCGGCTGGAAATAAAAATAAATAAACATTAACTACTGCCGTATAATTACATACAATATGGAGGCACATGTAAAAGAAGACAATCTTATAGTGAAAATACTTTAAACAAAAATTTCATTACAGAAACTGATAAAAATATATAAATTCATAGCAAAAAACGTTATCTAATATGGTATTTTAGTAAAGTAAGAGCAACTCATTTAGTATAGTAAGAGTAATTCCCTAAATAATTTATATTAGAATGTTTAATGTATATTGTTTTCCCTAATTGGACAAAAATAGTTTATACCTTACTTTTAGTGATATCAAGTTTTTTTTACCTTTTTTATATAAGCCTGTATTCTTTAACATTAAGGTTATCAACTGACAATACTTGGTGAAACTGCATAATTATAATTTTAAATTAACTTTAATTAAAAAATATATACATATATAAATATTTGGTTAATTTTTTTCAATGGTTTCACCCGCACAAATACAATCTGTAAATATGTGTACTAACGTAGGAACTAATTACTTGTCCATACCTATACAAGCCACTGCCAGTTTTTAATTTAATCATTATTGAAGATGGTCTCCAGGGAGGCCGAAACATGTAATCATTTAAATAATTGTGAATGAAAACAAAATATTTTTAATTTAACTTTTTTTAATTAATATAAATTAATATTAAATAAACCTGTATTCTTTAGTAAATATAATTTATTAGCCCATTCACTATGTATGATGTCTATAGCAGTTATGAGCTTCACATGGAATTCGTAGTCTCATATTACAGATTTATTCTAATGTTTAAAAATTAATACCTTACTGTAAACCTGAATATAAAATATATTGGATTCTAGTCAAATACTATATACAATATTTGATGTATTTGTTTTACTAGAAAATATATTAGTGTATACAATTGGCCCAAAATTCGATTAAAAAATCTAAACTAAAAACGAATATATTTTTATAAGAGTATTTTATTGTATAATGCTTGTGTATTGGTGTTTTTTTAGAATATTTTTTCAATTTTCTAAAATTTAAAAAAAATCATTGAAGATCCAAATCAATATGCTCTGCTCACATTATTGATATACATTGTTTATAGATGGCGCTTGTTGTAAATGTATGCTAATTATTATCAGATATATTTATGAAAGAAATGTCACATAAGATGATGTTTACTGCGAATTTTTATGAGTGTATCAATTTTAAATAAAGCTTGTTAGACCTCAAATTAATATTTTATTAACCCTTTCGTTACGGATCTGTGGAATACAAATTATACTGTCAGTTATAAAACTAGTATTTGAAGCATAAATGTACTTATCTGGTATATTTTCATATATCACATTGGTTCTTGTATCCTTTAGCTATCACATGATGCGTAAAAAACTATTCTAAGAATGTATCAAAACGATATATCACGGCTACCATGTCAACGATAAGAGAATCTTAGATGGCATATATCGGCTAACAATGCGAAAGGGTTAAATGCTATTAGGTAGGCAAAAACACGAAAAATAATGTTTTAAAATACCTCGCGCATGTCATCCAACGTGTCTCAATTGCATAAAGTTTGTTATACATCAAACGTAATATTTTTGAAAAATGTTTTGATAGATTGATGAAAAAGGTTTTGATTAGATATGTGAAGACACGAAAAAGAATTATTTAAATACCTCTCGCATGTCATCCAACGACAACATGCCGTTCATAAATTCGACCCTCCTTGCATTGATATCAGCCGGCAAGCTCATGTAAGCTCCCGCGCACTCGGGAGACGAAGAACCGCTCCCGAAATACACTGGAAGTTCACCAGATTCACTAGACTTGTACTCTGCACAGCAAACAGTCTCCACAGCATCGTCTTCAAGCGAAGAAAACGTGTAATGGTTATCGCTGTTTAGAACCAGCGACGCGCCCAGAGCAAAGTCGTCGTAGTCGCAACTAGACTCGCTTTTCAGCACTGCATCATCATCGCATTTGATAACACACGATGAAGAGTCAAAGTACGGCAAACCATTAAACAGCTGAGCGTCTTCTTCGACTTCTTCGATGATTGAAGGTGGAGGAATGCTGTCCGATATGCGAGACCAAAACTGGCGAACTCTGCTGAAGTCTTTTTGATACTTAGATTTGTCTTCTTTGTTTGGTGAAGCAGAAACAGCAGCTATTAAAGATGGTGAAGATTTCAATGTTATCGGAGATTTAATTACAGATATAGATGATACAAGTGATGTATCTTTAGTTTTTTTAGATAGATTGAAAGATACTGTTGGTTTAAAAGCATTATTTGTTGAAGATTCGATTATTGGTGCCATCGGTGGTGGAACAGAAGGTCTTGTATGTGCAATAAGCGATGCTGGTTGAGGCGCTTTGCGTTTCAAAGGTTTATATATCACTGGTTTAACAACAATGTCTGCATTTTCCAATGATTCCGAAGACAGTAAAGCATCGCTCTCTGGTGCAGAATCCACGTCTAAATCTTGTCCAGAAGTCGTGGTATCGTCGAAAGACAGCCCCGAAAACGTCGCGCTGTTTTCAACTTTTTCAATGTTTTCACCAAGAAACGATTTGATCTCTTGCCCTCGCACCAATCTAGGCAGCGGACTCGTAACGAATCTGTCAATAGATTTATAGATAGAATCTATGTAGTCGCATAGTTTTTCAACGGAATACAAGTCTTCTTCCTGGATGAAAACGCCTCCATTAGCAAAAGGAGACGTCGAAGCGTCAATAGTGTTTCTTCTTCTATCGTTTGTAGGCAGATTTATAGCTGCAGCGTCCATTATTTGACGAAATCTTTTGCGTTTGTCATCGAGACGGTTTTCAGCGAGAACGCGTTTTGCAAATGCACTTATGCTGTAGGGGCTTTCTGCAACGTTTGAATTGCTTCTCTTAATGTAAGGGTACTCTTGGTAGTAGTCGTCGCTCTTGAGGCTGTCGTTTGAAGCGATGCGACGCTCCCAAGAGTAATCTATCGAGCGGTCGTCTAAATCAATGGAAGAACGCTCCCATTCCATGTTCAGTCGCGTCCAGTACGTGTTGATAGACATGCACTCTTCGGCATCCATCGTGGACTTGTCGAATACTTGCTGCACAGGCGATTGCAACATATTGAATTGCTTGGATAAAAAAGGGCGGAAAAATTATAAAAAAACCGCGAAAATCACTTCATTACTGTTATGGCGTCGTTCATAACTGTATAAGTACGGAAGTACGTAAAACTTAAGTCACAAAAGCTTCATTCACAAGTATTAATAAGCACTTATTTAAATCATCACTTAAAACATTAATATTAACATGATAAATTACTAAAAGTTCGTGATTATTTTCGATGTTTCTAGCAAATTCGTCAGTTTTTGAACACGCATTCTAAGAGCACAGATCACGTGATTGTTAAATTATATTATTGAAAACACAAACATTGTACGAAACAAACACAATTCAGCATGTATCATTAAATGATACTTTCGCGGTATTATTTACTTCTATTATCGCATGCAAATTTATTAAAATAATTGATATTATTAATTTACGATATATGCGTCAAGACATCAGAAGCCCTCCACGTCTTGTGACGAACTGAACCAAATTATTATCGGTCTACTTATAATTCGCGATCCCCCCCACCGAAGGGATGGGCCACTAAATTAGCTAATATCGAGACAATAGATTCTTTGTTTGACGTGTCGATTAGTGATGCGATTACCTACACAGGCAATAATTAGGCACAACACTGGCCCATACAATGGCGTTCGAGTGACATTTTATTTGTTTATTATTTATTGTCACATTATTATTGAAAACTAAAATATTTGTTAATACAGAATTAAACATTACCTACCAAGGTCAGACAGCTGGAAGTCGGTCGGCTGCGAGTACATTATTGGTTTACTTACATTATAAAGATTATTCGCATATGATCGTGGCTGAGAATCTTAGCATCACACGAAAAGCCAATGCGGCCGCATAATGGGTTTCGACAGCAGATGACAGCGTATAATACTGTGGGTGCGATAGTTTTGTAAAGAATAACAAGGTGTAAGAACGTACAAAGGCAGCCTTGCGTACTACATTTGGTCAAAGGTTGACCTCGTATGTATATGCATCGAATGCTACAAGAGAGCGTAATAAACTATAGCTGCCTTTTATTCAAGCCCCCGGGCTATTGCCTTCGTGAGGAACTATGCATAGAATGTAATCGCGGGAGGCAGAGATGATATGGGGTAAGGCGACGACAATGGCGGCTGAGAGAACTTTGTGGCGCTAGTTCGTGACGACCATATGTTTCAGTTACGGAAGCGGAAATTATGATAAGTGTCGCAATCTTCACCGGAATGCATTTAACAAATATTTAAAAAAAATGTTGACAAAAACATTGTTGCCATAAGATTATTTTTTGGTAATCTTATCTACTTTTAAGCAAAATAAGACATTTTAATCTTACTCTTTTTGTGGTCGAATAACGACATTCAAAAACACAAGACGTTCCAATAGAGATATTCAAGAAAAGTTATTTAAACTTTTACCATTGACTTTGAGATCCAGTTAAAACATTAATAATTAGTCTTTTCATGTCTAGAACATATTTCATGAATTTTATTCATTCCTAAATGCCACCGGTAAGCTCTGGAAAGCTCTTCCAGCATCTGTGTTTCCTCCTTCATACAATCTGGATCTCTGAAATATATCAAACACTTGCAATCTCCCCGACCCACACACAATCACAAAGAGAACACACGTTTCCCGCATGCAGCGTCCAGTCAGTTGCCACTGTCCACGCCTCGTCCCAAGACATCTCTGCACCCGAAGATCCACCTCAGTACTATATGAGAAATACAGGCAGAAGCTCGAAGAAACCAAGATATAGCAAGTGTAGTATCCGTGCGTATTTTGGGTGATTTTTCAATCAATTTTTTAAGGATAATCGGGACTTGGACAATGTGGTACTGAGGTGCGGCTCAATTCGACTAGCGACACGCGGTTTCCACCAGGCGGTGACCTATCCAAGTATTTTTTCGCCCCAATGTTTCTTAACTTCGAAGATCTAACGAGAAACGCACTTCCAATGTGGCATTCTCGCCGGACAAAATATATATTCGCATCATATATAGACATTCTTAATCAATTTAGATCTAAAGCTGTGAGGCATTCCTTGCAGTCTTTTGTGATGGCGATATGCTCCAAATAAAGTAAGGATAAAACGCAATTACTAAATAATAATTGTATTATTTTAATTATTTTTATAAAAGTAATAAATGTGCTAATTTCACAATCAATTAGTTTAAAATTCAAGTGAAATTTTAAAGCTCGGTAAAATCCATAGATAAAACCAAATAAATATTTATGGATTGTAAATTCAAAAGGACATCAAAATGCAATTATAACTTCTAATTAGATACATATTAGTCATAGCACTACAAATACAATGATAAGGTAAATGGGAAATAGTAATATTTAAATAATATTTTAATAAGGGGAGTTTCCAGGAATTTACGACTTGCTAATTCAAAATAAAATTTGTTTATGAAGCCACCTGCAGCGAAAAGTCAATACATCAAAGATTCACTGCACAGGGATCAACCCAAAAGCCTTACTTCCAAATTTTGTCGTGAAAACTATGTATTACGATTAGATTGTTTCACTTAGTATTTTCTAATGTTATTACTACGGCCGCTGCTTCTCTGAAGTCAAATAATTAATTTGGAAAAAAACTTTGGTACAAGTGTATTGCATCCGAGGGGGACTACTTTGAGGGGGGTGAAATGAATTTAAGAGTATGAATAAAGGTTTTTTGATTTCTAAACGAATTCCCGGTATTTTTTGCCCACAGTAGTATGTACTGTGAAAGATATTAACCTTTAAACGCCCAGTGGTTTCCTTACGGGACCGCAAATTTGCTATGTTCAATGCCCTACGGTCCCACACAGGAGTGCTTATGGTTCATTTCACAATCGGATTACATTAATTTGTAATAATAATATTGAAGTAAGTTCACGGAAGAATCTATTGTGCGACGAAACATTACAAACATTGGCCTGCTAGGGCATTGAACGACGCAAACAGTTCAAGAAACAACCTCGTTTTGGGTAACCTAGACTGTTTCAAATACTCACGTTTGATGCATCTGAAGAAGAGACGAGCAGAGCGCAAGGACCAAGAATCCCGACAGTCTCCCAGCAAGTCATGCTTCCATCGCCCGGCGACTTCCTGACCGCCACTCCTCGGGAGCGCGGAAACTACCGATGATAGAGCTGGTCTTCCACTGGACGTCGTCTTCACAAGCGTCCAATCACGTAGAAGCACGAGAAAACCCGAACATTACCGAGCGACACTGAATAGTTATATCTTACCGACAACACTATACTTCAAGGTTTGATTTTAATGTTTTAAGACACTTGACACTTTTTTTAAATTAAAAAAATCGATTATATTATATTTTAATTATATACCTGTTTAGAAGATAAAGATATAAATAAAATTGAACACCCAAATATTGCTTTGCTACTATAGCCGCAGTCTATGCAAGTTGGCAGGGTCTTGCAATGGAGGCTGCCGGGAACCATCATGTGGGCCTTCGAGTATACAGGTATTCTGGGATAAGGCATAGACAACCTGTGCTTACAGAACTGCGAAACGACAATTTGTGGTGTTTTTATATGCTCCAAATATGGAGAGGATATAGTAAAAAATAATTAAAAATTAAAATTCGATAATTACTCGTACGTAGGTTTTCACGGCCAGAAATATAATTTTGGCTTTTGGATTGAGCCGTGTGTGGAGAGTTTCTGACGTTGCAGGTGTCATCTTCAAGACGACGATTCGTTTGAGAAATACGAGTATGTATTGTAATTTCGTAAGATTTCACGGCCACATTTGGAATTGTGGCTTTTTGATTAACATACACAACTCAACCCAAACGTCATAAATCCAGAGAGTATTATACTCATGAAAATTTGGCAAGATCCCTCGACTATTTCTTCCCATATCCGTTTTACATCCAGAACATATGGTCACCACAAATTGCCGCCACTAAGGTTTGTTAGCTACAATTGTCCATTCGTCGTTCCAATAAATCTCTGTTCCTGAATGTCTACCTGGGAACATACGAGTATACGATTCCTGAGGACCTCCAAAGCAGAAGCCCGAAGACTTGAGAAGACGGCATTGTGGTATCCAAGGCATATTTTAGGTGATAAATCAGATTTTTAAGGAGATCTGATGATAAGCCCGACCTTTCAAAGGCATCTATCTACCATTTGCTCCTAAGAGGCTGCTATAATTACGTATTTAACACGTTTAACGCCAACGTAATGTTTTTAATGCATTCGTCTCAGAGGCGCCATATAGGTCACATTCAATGTTAAAATTACATTGAAATGTAACCGCTGGCGTACAGGGACTGTTTGTTCGAAAAAAAAAACGTAGGTCACTGGTAACGTACAGGGCGCCCTTTTTAACAACAGCGTAGGTCAGCGGTGACATACGTGGCGTGGAACGTGTTAAGCGTGTGTTAATCAAAATGTTGAAATATATCGTACGATAATCCCGACATTCGATTAGACAATTTGGTTTTAAGGTGTCATTCAACCCAATCAACACACGTGGGTGTCTCCTATCCAAGTACTACCCGCGTGCAGCAATGCTTCACTCCAGAGATCGTGGCATAGTCGTTGATGGACCAATGACAGAATCAAAAATGACATTTTTAAACGCAAATCGCAGTGCTCTTACGCTGAAGATGATTCGCGGATGGCATGTCGAATGATTAGCGCGAATCTAGGTCGGAGTGTTTCTTAATGTCTGCTAATCCAGACACCATTAGCAAGCGTCACAGAGCGGCCGCGTGAATGACTATAGACACGCGAGATGACAAAATCAATCTGCTCTAATGCTTGTACATCCTGTCATATGATTATTTCTTCTTCTTCGTAGTATCAATCCGGTGGATTGGTTTGCAGCAACAGAATCTTGCATCTCGATCTCCATTCCTCTCGGTCCTCCGCAACCCTTTTCAGATCAACTCGATATATTGTCAGTTAAGGGTTGACGACCGAGGAGTTAGTATTACGGCCACAGCGGCATGTCATCCCGCTTGGCCCGAAGCTTGGAAAGTTTTAGGTAAATATAATCAATGTGCTCAAATAAAGTCTTTGATTACTGACCTGCTCCTCATCCTGCCATCACGCGACGTAATAAACCCCCTTCGAGAGAGAGGAGGATGTTAATACAAAAATAAACGGAGCATATTTCCCAGGGGGGCAAACACAACAAGTTGAAACAATGTTTAAAACATGACAATAAAAGTAGACTTGTTTTCTTTTACACGCAAAACGTTCCCTAGTGAATGTATTAATACGAAATGTCACAGAGACCCATTTTCCTGCAGTCCGCAAGTTTATATAAAATTTAGAGGGGACCTTTAAAAGGCACCTTTAATAATACCTACACGCACCGCGAAACACACTTTGGGAACCTTTTGCCAAACAATAAAAATAAACAGACTGCGTTTTTTTTTCTGCAAACTTACAAGAATGTTACGGAATAGCGAAAATATGTCGAATTTAATCTTTTTTTTTATGATTTTATCTATTTATGTTCTAGCGTTTCCCGGCGCGCGTTGTTACGCGTGAAAAATGCACCATTTGCAAATATTTATAAGTTGTTTTGATTCCACTTACTAATCTTTTACCCACTCCCCTCCAGTTGAAATCCCCGCCAATAGTGTAAAAGGCTTTATGTGTAGTACCAAAGCGTGTCATTAGGTAATTGTGCCTAGGCCCTAGGGTATCTTTTAGTTGTTCCTCTTAACCTAAGATTTTGCGAAGAGCTACCCAACGTAGCTGAAACATGCCAGCATGAGGGTGTGGTAATACAGGCTTTTTATGGTAGGCACTCTGTTTTGATAGAGTTAAAAAAAAGAGAACTCGGTAAGGATATTTATATATATTTTTTTTGCAGTCCAACAAGACTCGTACGTATTCGTACATAATGTCCCTTCAGAAATCCCTTCAGGAAAATACTTGAAATATTCAGAGTACAGGACCTCGGTCTATTATAAATTATTCTTCTTTGGGTGTAAACCTCCACATAAAGCTTTGACCCACATCTATTACTAGACAAGACCGGCGGGTGGTGAAGGCGTTAGCTTTCCAAACCGAAGGACATGGGTTCGACCTCCGATAATAATTATATATTTAAAAAAAACATTTGTAAGCTCTGTAAATATCTTCGGTTTGTATGTAATTGACCATTCGCCCGCAAAATGCCAGTCATAGCTTATTAATTAAAATTTGTAGTAGACGAAAGATGTCCCTTGAACAACACCCATTCACAGTGAATTATTGTAATGAATGGATGATGCGTGAATGTTGGACTGTAGTCAATGACGTTGGCGGATGGACACTTCACATGCAGAGCTTAGCCGTTGTGTAAATGTCCTCGTTGTGTTCCCAGGTGGACAGAACTGATTGACGGCAATTTGTGGTAAAAATACGAGTATGCTGCATATATGAAACATATACGGATATAATTTTTTAAATAATCTACCGATTCGTCTTCTAACCAGATTTAATTAAATAATAAATGAAAGCCTCCCAACTGGCAAGAACCTTGACTAGCGGACCTGGAAATCTCTGAACAAATTAAAAACTAGAGTCGGAAGAACAAAGGACAACCTCTCGCGGTGTAGAGTTCTTCGGCAGGGAGATTCACTGCTGTGGAGACCTGCAGACCGTCTATTATCTAAGATCCTGTCCCATGTGCCCAACTATTGGTGAACTGAAGTGGTCCGGCCGGCTCAGGTCCGGTCGGATACCAAGACTTCGTTGTTAACAAACGCAATTACGCTGCTTTTGAGCGCTTCTGCGCGTCCATCTGCAAGAGTGCAGACGCAAGTAACGACTCCTAACTGATGTCTGCTATCTGCAGAATCCATTTTCCAACCTCACCATTTCCTTATCCATTCCCACGTATTTCGTGGTAAGCAACGTGTTACCAAAGAAGGCAATTCGAGACTCGCTCTAGTATACTAATTTCGAAGCCTTGGACTGAGGTCTATTTGACATCTAACTGATGCACCTACAATCACGGGAAGGCCTTCAGCCACTCTCTAACAAGTAGCTTTTTACGTGCGTCCAATAACGGGTCCCCATCTGGGTCACCAAAAACAGAACGGGACAGGGAGGGTTTTCACCAAGCGAGAAGCGAGGTGCCCAGCTATTGGTCTAATACTGGGGAGCACACGGTCCGTCCATTTTGCCAGATATTGGGCGGAAATAATTTAAAGTCGCTGACACGAAGAAGAAGACCAAAATTACAATGTGGGTGTGCTCAAGTGATATTATTTATTGTTTATTATATTTTACAGAAAATAAAGAGAAAGTGATGACCCAGTACGGTCGCTTCCATCGCTTGTATCCGCCAGTCATAACGTTTTCAGTTATTTTTTTGTCTTAAAGGCATGACTAGGAAGATAGCACGTCTTCGTGATTGGAAAGTATTATCAAAGAAGCCATCAGAGGTTTTCAACCTTTCACACACGCCACATTTGATGGCCGCCAATAATTGCCGCCACACAATTCCGTCAGCTGATATTTTGTTATCCTTCTTCGAGCTTAGGTATGCGTTTGTTTATCAGTTTTTTTTATTTTTTATATTGATTTTTCCGAGGTGTGGCGATAAGGTTCTAAAGGGCGACTCAACCTAACGAAACGCAGTTAAACATTACCCAGTAAGCCATCCAAATACGGTCCGCATTCGATGTTGCTTAACCCTTTCGCATCGGTAATCGGCATATGCCGTCATAAGATTCCCCGACCGTTGACATCGTTTGACGTGATATATCGTTTTGCTACTTTCTTAGAATAGTTTTTTATGCATCATCTGATAGCTAAAGGATACAAGAACCAATGTGATATATGACAATAGACCAGCTAAGTACATTTATGCTTCAAGTACTAGTTTTTTAAGTGATAGTATAATTTGTATTCAAGCCGAGCCGTAATGAAAGGGTTAACAAGGTAACGTCACAATGAATGAATGGATTGATTTGGCTTGAAAAAAAATAAACTGTAAAGCTAGAAATATCGAAAAAATGTTTATCACTGAAATCAATGCTTCCGGAATGGCAATACGCACGATTTGAAGTCAACACCCCTGCTTATAGAACCACGGCATGATAGCTCAACCCATTTCCTCACAAATAAAAAAAAACTACTTCCAAACTTAACATTCTGAATGATTGACGATTAGACAGACGAGGCGTGTCTTGTTAACAAATATTATTAATTTATAGTCTTGGCTTTAATTTTCAAATGCATTTTGTATACCAAATGATCAAGACGAGCTTAAATTTATTAAACTGCTGATGAAGTTTGATGAATGTTTTAATAAAAAATGGGACAATGTACACTTCTTCAGTTATTGGATATCAACTCCCCTAATTGTAGCATATTACATCGTCACGAATTTTAGCTACAAATCTCGGTCAGCCGGCAAGATCCTCGCCTCATTCCATGTGAGTTCTGCCTCCCACGAATACGTTGTACGTATTGACATCGCCCCCGTCTTTAAAAAGTCGCGGGTTCGTCGCGTGGCCGCTTGGAGGAAGGATGCAAGAGCAGATTAACAACACAAAGAACTTGTTTTTGAAGCACAATTCGCATTTATTTTTATTAAAAACTTGATTTTTCGTCCGACCGGTATGGCAATCAACGGCCGGACGAGAGTTAACTGTCAACTGTCGGAACCTGTGACATCCAGCGTCGCCAAGACAATCGCGGCAAAAAAGCAAATTAAAGATGACAATTGCACCAAAATAAAATGGAGCAACTGTCATAACAAATAAAATGGCGTAAGCAAACGCCGTGTAATTTTATATAAAATTAAAACTAACATTATCAGATGTGCATGTAAGGCGAGCGAACGAAAATAAGAGACAAAAGATCGTTTTTCAAGGCTTTACGGCATCAGCCTAAAAGAGCTATATCAAGCTGATATCAGTATATACTCGACGGAGGCACGAGCTTGGGGTCTTGAAGGAAAGTGTATGCTCTCCTGTGGCATCCAATGTATATGTACCAACCAGGTCACCTGTCTTGTTTGCTATCTCACCTCGTCATTCCTCACAAAGTCAAACCATCATACCCCCAGTGTTCTACGCTGGATCTCTTCGCAAAACACTATTAAAGCATCTGCTTACCATACCGAAGGTCGTTGGTTTAATTCCCGATGATGATTTAAAAATTTAAAAAATCTATTTCTAAGGTCTATAAATACTTTGGTTGTTGTGTATTTAATCCCACGCCCGTAAAATGCCAGTCATAGCCTATTGGTGTTAAACGACAGTCATCCTGTGAGCACTAAACCATTCATTGTCGTTCCGCGTAAAATTGGATATTACGTGAATACCGGGAGTCTATGATGTTTGCGGATCAATAAACCACATGTAGCACTTACTAATACTCAAAAATGGCAAACGATAATATTATATAATCCACAGATGAAGATTTCTACATTACCATCTACCGATATTCTCCTGTATGTACTTACGAAAAAAAATCATATAGTTCCAGATAGTGGTCATACTGGGTTATGTTACAAATTCTACTTATCTGCTTGGCTCATATTCGAGGTGACGATATATATTCAAGAGTGTATCCGGTGTGAAATTCGCGCGCTCCGGGCCGGAACGGGAACCATATCCGCCCGCAATTCAAACGGAAAACGCGCGGGAAGTCAAATGGTTAAATATAGGCGCGATAGTAATATTAAACATATGGCAATATTCCAGCGGCTATGGCACATCGTCAACGCATATATCGTTAGATCAACAAAGTTACGCAACCTTAGGTGTGGACCAAAACGTGGATGGATCACTCAATGCTTGTTACAGACCGCGTGACGCTGATTCCGATTCTTAACACCAAATGGTCCAGGCTAATTATCTGCAAATCATTAAAAAATATGCCTCGTTTACTACAGTGTCGTCTCTTCATGCCCTCGGGCTTCTGCCCTGAAGGTCGTTTTGTTTTTTTATGTTTTTTTTTTCACTTAAAAAAAAGTAGAAAAAAATATGAAGTTGTGTATTGTACCCTGCAAGTTACACACAAGGTTAGAATATACGTCTGAGAAATAGTTGAAGAAGGTAGGAGCCTAGTCTATGTCAGCCTCGTTCACCGCTCTTGTAGCCCCGACGATTTCCCTGATGAAGTTTAAAAGCAAGGGACCGTCAGAACTAAACAGCAATTCAGGTAAATCCTCCCGAGAAATGGTAGAGACTCCCAGGCGACAACACAGAATGCGTCTCCTGTTTTCGTGGATGAATGCACTCAACGAGAGAGTGTCTCACCGTCTGAATTGCCTGAGGGTCGTTGGGAATTCGTATATTCCCAGACCTTCTGGTAAACAGATATCTTGGGATGAGCCATGGACAGAGGCAAACTGATAGATCTGAATTTATTTAATGTGGTAAAGTTAGGTTAGGTTTGTAAGTGACGTTTATTTGGTAAGGTTAGGTTACGTTTGTAATTCTCAAGAAAATTTAGCACTACCCTGACTATTCAATTAAATAACTTATATTAACTAGAATCCAAGCTTATAGAAGAACTTAAAAAAAACTAAATAGCACTGAAATTATTTACAAGATATTGGTACTATGTATTAGTATTTGGGACATACATGTAAAATATTAAATATTTAAATAAATATATATTAGTGAGGTTATACTAATTGACATAACTTTAAGATCGTGATATAATTTCTTGGAATTTCCTGGAGACCATGTCACGAACAATGAGGTTCTCACCATAATCAAGGAAGATAAACATCTAATAAGAACCATCTCAGAGAGGCGATTGGTCACATCATGTGCCACGATGATCTTCTTCACGACATTGTAGAAGGGATGGTTGAGGCTTGAAACTTCAGAGGGCGCCTTAGACGGGAGTTTTTGCAGCAAGTGTTCGAGGACATGAGTTGTAGCTCTTATGCTGAGCTAAAGAGGATTGCAAAGGATCGAAAGGAGTGGAGATCGAGATGCAAGATTTTGTTGCTGCAAACCAATCCACCGCATTGATACTAGGAAGAAGATAATTTGAGTATATAATAAGGGATTAGACGCCACAGAGGACTGTATCAATTCGTTCTAAAACACAGTTTAGTTTAATATTATGTAGTCATCGAAATCCCAAGGCAGCGTTGTATTGTAGTCTGAATGGCATCAAATGTATAATCAGGTCATGGTTCAAGGTCTTTTCTATACTGATAAATTAAAATACTGTTGTGTTATTAAAATAATAAATATATACAATACGACCAACACGCGATCCGCGGAA